>JAUTXW010004711.1:0-635000 GCA_030620095.1 Kuschelorhynchus macadamiae
GACATTTTCTTAGCATCTAATAAAACAAACTTTTCTACAACTCTAAGAAAATACATTTGACAACCGTACCAAGTAGGTGCCAAAACAAAAGATATCAATGGGTGCTGTTTAGTATAAAAATAACGCACAGTATTGTATAATGTCGAATTCACCTTTATTCACAAGTATAACAGGTAAAGACCTACAGTAGCTAACAATGGTAATTAAAGTAACCTTAAACCTGTCACTGTCAACTTGTGTACACTTTGAAATCACAAACTAAATTGAACTGAATGTTGCCTTGTATAACCTTAGAAAAGGACGGCATGATCTAGAAAACTCCAGAATAATCTAGATACTATGGGGTGACAAAATTAAGCCTAGCAGAATATTTGAGAAGGATTTTTGATACTTTCATAGTCGAATAAAAAAAATCTAAGGTTAGTCTACTTCATTAAAATAACAAAGAATAAATAAATTCATCTAAAACTCAACAAATGTGTAACTCCTAAATTCACAACATTGCCCCCTTCCCAGAGATGAATGTCCCCATCAAAACATCTTCGGGGTTCTGGTACGATTTAGTACATCTCGGTTTTTGACCTTTTTTTGGTTTTATTAGGAAGCTTACCTCAAATTTACTACATTTAATCTAAAAAAAGCGTGGACCCATTACAATTTTCACAAAATAATACAAATTATAGGGTCTTGTAAACAATTAAACCCACGAAATTTGATAATTTTTGCATATAAAATAGAAAGTTTACCTTCATTTAACTGTTTTAAGAAAATAAAAGAAATGGATGAACCACTTTTTCTATTAAAAAAACCAAAAAGAAATTCGATATTTCCATTGCATTCCAATGCGCCATATTCCTTAATATGACAATTTGAAAAAAGGTTATCTTACATTGTTGCCAAACTTACATTATTGTATGGAGCTTAAATTTTTCATGTTTGTCTCCCGACAGTAACGCATTTGGCCCACCTGTGCCCATATCGAATGTTAGACTTCCGCCAGTGATGCACTTCGCTGTCGTTTGCCTTTTATATTAGGGCTTTAATGATGATGCTTACAGCGCCTAACCTGGTGCTAACCCGGTACCAATCTACTTAGTGCGGCCAACACTAAATCAACAGGGGGATGCATCACTGGCGGAAGTTTTAACCTCCTCCTCCTGGGCCGATGCCGAATGTTAGACTTTCGCCAGTGTTGCTCTGCGCTGTTGTTCGTCTTTTAGGGCATTAACGATGATGCCTACGGCGCCTAACCTGGTGCTAACCCGGTACCAATCCACCTAGTGCCTTCGCGCTCCTGCTGGTACCGATCCACAACCCACACATGCATTTTGTTTTTTTTTATATAATTTATATAGGTCATATATAAAATAAACTTGGCAACGTAGCATCCCCAGCACACTGGATTTCCAACCAACAGGCGACACTCCCGCTCTATCTTTATTTAGCTGTCGTAATTATGTTGAAAAACGTTTAATAATGGCTAATATAATAATTACTTCTAACTTTTAGGTAGAAATAATCAAGGAAATGAAATGACCAATTGAAAATTATTTGGACAACAAAATTGTAATTATTTATTGTTATTATTATAGTTTTAATGAAGGTTTTATTGACGAACCTGGGCTAACCTAACGTTAGCGGGACAGATTCACCTAACAATATAGTTTCTGTTACAGAAACATCCCCCTTTCAATATAGACTCGGAATTCGGTTAGCGCGCTACCGCGAGCTTTCTTTATAGAGCACCTAGTCAATCCTAACCTAACCTAATTCCGATTTTTATTAATTATAAATTTTGTTATAAAAAAATTGAGTTTTACGTGTATCATAACGTGTATAGGTATTTCTTTAATTATGAATATGGCAACGTCGCACATCAAATTAAAAACAAGCATGGCGAACAGTCGGAAAGATGTTTGAAATCAAAATTACCTTTGATTTGTATAATAATTATATCTTAAAGTAAATTTTGAGTGCTGATGAGAGTTTTCCACACATTTTCTGAATTTGGACTGCTAGAATAGTGGATAAGAACAAAAAGAAACAAAAATAAACGAGATTTAAGAGTGTCAACATAGTTTACCGAAACCTTTTTTTGAAATTAGGAATATGAATAATTCTTTAACATAGTACCTGACAATACGAAGTTTGTTTTGTATTTGAACCCCTGCTAACTTAAATGCATGTCATTTAGTTAGCCAGCAAGCACTGTTGCCAAAGTAAATTTTGTTATATTGTTTGATGTGAGAGTATTTTTTTGTATAGATGGGTTAGTACAAATCAGAGTGCAAAGGATTAGGTAGATTGGTACCGGGTTAGCAACAGGTTAGGCTCCGGAGTGCGATAGCGCGTAGGAACCATCATTAAAGCCAAAATATTTTGGGAGTTTGACATTAAGTAGGCAACCAGTACTACACATATTTTGTGAAAGGGGATATTCGGCATTTATTTGGTTTTATTATCATTAGTAATTTTAGTTTTTTTTGGCTTATAATTAATAAAAATGCGGATTAAGTTAAGTTAGCATTGGTTTGGCTTGCTGTAATAAAAGCGCGCAAAATTCGGAGTCTACATTAAAACAAGGCTTTTTTTTAAACAAAACCTATACTATTAGGCATATATGTCCCGTTAGTGTCAGGTTAGCCCAAGTTAAAATATACATACCGGGTTAGGTTAGTACCAGGTTTGTTAATAAAACTATCGTTAAACCGTTTTGTTCAAATTTAGGAACACCATTTGTTGTATTTTAAAAGAAAACCAAATAAATTCGGCAACAGTGCATATAATTTAGTTTCTGTATTTAGCCAAAAAACTTTATAATTGACAGTTATCATTGGAAAAGCAGCGAAATTTCTGAAGTTTATTGGTTATTCATGGAAAGTTTTTAATAAAAAATATGCTTCCTCCACGCTTTTTTTTTCGCCTAAAAATAGTAAATTTAAGGTAAGATTTCATTTTTGCGTGAGGGCTCTTCTGAATCCGGTATACCAAGTCCTTCAGTCTGGTCACCACATGATACGGGTCTTCCCATGACTTCTGCAACTTCGGCGAGCGTACCCTAGTTCTCTTTGGATTTTACAACCAAACTTTATCACCCATTGTAAATCCATCGTGATTGGTTCGTAGATTATGATGTGTCTTCATTCTATCTCTTGCTATTTGTAATATATAGCGGACGGCTTCACGGATTTTTCTAAGGTGCTTACTAACCTGGCTGGGATAGTTGGAAGTTATCTTATTGTCAGGAGGGTGTCCAGTGAAAGGGTCGTTTGGAAGTTGTAAATGAGATCGAAATATTACACTGGAAGGTGTTTATTTCCAGTGGATTCATGAGCCGCAGAGCGATAGGCCAGTAGCAATGGTTTAGCGCATTTATCCAAGTCACTTAATTTCCTTCGAGCTGTGTTTCTTAAATATATTTCAAAATTGATAAAAAAAGTGTGAATAAATTGTTTTTTATTGTAACAAATTATAGAGAGTTTTGTTTCTTCGGGTCAAGTTGCACCCTGATCGGTATGTAACGACAGGTATAAAATTTGCATACGTTAAAAACCAACTGGGGTACAAACTAGCCCCAAATCATTCAACCGACGGGGATTCTCCGTTTCTTGGCGTCAACGTTATCGGAGATTCCCAATCTAAAATAAGGGCGTTGTGCACGTATTTATCTCATTGTAAGTTTAGTGTGTTTAGTTACATTTACCACGGAAGTTTAGAAATGAAAATAACCTAACTGACGAAAAACTATTGGCGATATTAGAAACGGACAATTAGGATAGTTATTTCAATGATTTAGCACTAGACGATGGTTCAAGTGATATTGAAGAGACTGATGTAGTGACTGATATTGATGAGATTTATGACGTTTTACAAGTTAGTGATAATGAAAATGAGTCGACAGATTCTACAGACGAAGTAGGCTTGTCAGTAAATATTTTTACTGATCATCCCACTTATTCGCCTAAAGATGGTAGTGTGTGGGCAAAAAGTCCACTTACTACGAGGGTAAAAAGGAGAAAATGTAATATTCAAAAGGTTTTAACAGGTTTGACTAAATATAGTTCCAAATTTTCCACCATAAAAGAAGGTTTTGAATTATTTTTTTTCACAAGACACTATAGATGTAATTGTATCGGAGACGAATAGAAAAGCCGAATCATATTATGCGAGAAATGAGGAGGCCTTTTCTCCTTTTGTGCAAGAAGAACTGGAAGTATTTATTGGTTTGCTTCTTATTTTTGGAGCTTGGCACGCTGCTAAAGAGCCAATATGTGCACTATGGAGCCAAGATCCAACTTTATGTCTGCCTTTAGTATCATCTGCTTTGTCTCACAACAGATTCCAACAGATTATGTGCTTTTTAAGATTCGACAATTTTGAAACAAGAGAACAAAGAAAACGCACTGATAAATTTGCCCCAATCAGAGATATTTTTGATAGTTTTGTATCAAATTGCAAGAAATCTTTGAATCCATCTGAACACTTGTGCGTGGATGAGCAGTTAGTCCCATTCCGAGGCAAGGCACCTTTTCGGGTTTACATGAAGAGTAAGCCTGACAAGTATGGCTTAAAAATTTGGGCATTGGCTGATTGTAGTTTGGCATATATAGTAAATATGAAACCTTATTTAGGTAAGTTTTTTCATGAAAGATTTCTATTACAAAATAAGTAATTATTTTAGGTAAAGAAGGAAACAACTCAGAGAAAGGCCAAGGACAAAGGGTAGTGATAGACCTGGTAAACCATTTATCTACAGGATACGGAATAACTTCTGATAACTTTTTAACCAGTATTGAGTTAGCTGAAGCTTTTAGATAAAAACCTTACCTAGTGTGGTACACTGCGTAAAAATAAACCTTATATTCCAAAAGAACTAATTCTAGCAAGATATAAGAATTACTTTGCAAGCATGTATGCTTTTATGAAAAATAAAACTTTAGTTCCCTACGTACTATAAACTTTGGATCTTAAAAAATCCAGATTGGAAAAAAAATCGTTTGCATAGGCGAAGAAATTTTTGTTGGAGTTGGGCCAAGAATTAATTTGGAAAAACATGATCCGTAGATACCACAATGACAAGTGGTTACATTCCAATGTAAAACAGTCCATGTTAACCATTTTGCAAGAATTATGTTTATTATGTTACTATGTTTCTTATGCGACAGACGTAAAGACAGAAAATCTCGAAAGTTTTGTATTCGGTGTATCAGTTCGAATGTGCAGAACATTCAAAAAATATAACAGTTTGTAACAAGTGTGATAATTAAATTATTATTTAAAATGTTACCAAAATGTTTGTACTTTTTTACACAATTATTTTTGTTTTTATTATATCTAATCATTTTATATTATTTTTTCATAATTTGTTTACTCCTTTATCAATGCTTATAACTTGTTTTTGTAAAAATATATTTATTTTAATAAGCAGAATGTGTTTTATTTTAAATATTTCTTAATTAAAACATTAAAAATAAGTTAAAAAATGTTGAGGTACATTTGCACGCCACTCGGTATTTCATGTAAGTTTTTAACCACGAGTTTATGAAGGTGAACCGAGTCCATCTCAGTGCGGATGAAGAGGTGTTGTTCTTGTGTTATGAATTCCTAATAGGCGCCTGCACACGCTTTTGAATATATCAGATTCAAAGTTTCTGCCTTGGTCAGAGTGTATTTCCTTTGGAATTCCATATCGGAAGATCCATGCTTGAAATAGTACGTTGGCAACAGTGATGACTTTTTGAATGCCTATTCTATAGGCTTCTAGCCAATTGCTGAAATTGTTATTTTTACCGTCAGGACTTTCCCAGATTCCTTTTTTATCGCCAAGGATTCCCATAAGTAGTCTTCTTGTTGGCTATTAAGTAGTCATTTTTTCCACATTATTTCTTACACTATTTTAGATTTCATTTCGTTATCGATAAAAATTTTGACGCGAAATTGTAGGGTCAGATAGTAATCGATAAGATCTTCAAAATGAGGTATCGCAACACCTCTCACCCCAATTCAAAATCAGAGGGTTGTGCTGTACCCCGGTAAAAAGTCTAATTTATATCCACAACTTCAATCTTCAATGACAAATTTTAACAAGCTGTCATTTCGTTGTGGTTGCAAATAATACAGCGAAATTATAGGGTCGTAAAGAACTCCACAAGACCTTTAAAAAGATGTATGACACGGCCTCTCTCTTCTATTCAAATTTTAGGGGTTGTTCTCTCCCCAAAACCAGGATATTAAAGCTATGAGGATGAAAAAAGTTAAAAAATAAATCGATCGTTTTAGCCCATCCTGTGTAATCTAGGACCTTTAAAAATTCTGAAATGAAAGGCACAAAACTTTATCCAGTCCAAGGTCACTAAGATAGAATTGTGATAGTGATAGCTATCTCACAAATCATCGTCCAATAAAGTTAAAAAATGGAGTATCTTAAATTAATGGTTTTTAAGAAACGACATTCTTAATCGTTTGCCAAAACGTGGTAAATATTTAAATGTGTTAGAAAAATATCTTATTTTAACGAGTGTAAGTTTGCATTTAAAGTCTTGCCAGCAGAGATGCGAAATCTAGAAGCCATAAAAGCCATTAAATCACAGAAAGCATAGTACTGCATATTTACATGCCAAGAAGATTTACTTCAAAATAGTCTTAATGCAAATGACTACGAAATGGGTGAACCAGAGCAAAGAATCGAAACTAAGCTGTTTTTCAGGAATATCTGAATATGAAAATAAATGTCTTTAACAAGTGCTTTTGACTTAAAAATTAAGAGCAGTTACTTGAGTTATTCAGTATTTTTGTACGAAATATCTATAAATAACATTGTTTTAAAGTCCTTATACTCTGACGAGATTATAAATAATAAAAAATGACAAATAGTTGTGCTTTTCATGTGTCGAACGATCTAAATAATGCAGCAATAAATTTAAATAACAATTTTAGCAGCTATAATGGTAGTAAAACTATATTTTTTGTACCCACGTCTCTCCCAGTTGAATCTAAAATAATATTAGGTCTAAGTAATGTTAGTAAGATAAATAAATCTAAGCAATTAGTTTTATAACATTTAAATGTGCGGCAAAAACATATCAAAGACAACAATATAACATACAATACAAAGATCTTAAAAAATAATATAGGTAGCAAATTATGTTAAGTAAAGAAACGTTCTATCGCAATAAAATTGAAAACTTCAATAAAAAAGTAAAAGAAGTTTTGAAAAACATTAATACAATAATACAATACAAAGATCTTAAAAAAATAATATAGGTAGCAAATTATGTTAAGTAAAGAAACGTTCTATCGCAATAAAATTGAAAACTTCAATAAAAAAGTAAAAGAAGTTTTGAAAAACGTTAATAAGAAATTAAATAGAGGTAAAAGTAATTCACACCATATAAAATTAAGCCTAAATAATAGCGTTATTCTGAACCTAACCGGATAGTAACTGAATTTGTAAATCATTTTAGTTCTATTTCGGCTAATAAATTAAAAAATAAGTATGGCAGTGTAAAAGTGGACTCAATTAAATCTCTGACTTCTCTTACTAACTCAATTGTACTTGAATCTGTCTCTGTGGACCAAGTAATAAAAGTAAGTTCTAATTTGAAAGACACAAATGCTGCTGGTTCTGATGATATAAATGTAAAACTTGTTAAGGCCGCCAGGGATTACATTAGTTATCCACTTACGTATTTAATAAATGTAAGTTTACACAAAGGATTTTGTTCCAAAAATACTTAAAAATGCAAATGTGATACCACTACACAAAAGAAACGACCATGACGATACAGAAAATTATCGTTAAATTTCAATTCTTAGTATATTTTGTGAAATTTTAGAGAAAATACTTAATTTTGTTAAAAATACAATACGTTAAGTAAGTGTCAGCATGATTTTTTACCTAATAAGTCATTCGAAACAGCCTCCTGTCGTTTCTTAAACTACGTCTATTCTATGCTTGACCAGGGTAAATGTTGTGGCTCTCTTCTTTGACCTTTCAATAGCATTTGATACTATCAATAAAGATATTTTGCTTTTGAAGCTATACAGTATGGGTATACGTATTAAAATGTCTGATTGGCTTAATTCCTATTTATCTGGGCGTGAGATGACAGTAAGGTATAGAGGCTTGTGTTCTGAGCCCAGATCTGTAAATGTCGGAGTTTCCAAAGGCTCAATACTGGGGCCATTACATTTAACTATATGCCAATGATCTGCCAGAAAATATTAGTACTGGATACGTTCCAATGTATGCCGATGATACGACAGTGGTATTAGCGGCAAATACCCCGGAGGAGCTTTCCAGTAGTTTAAAAACCATTTGTAGCGATACGGAGATTTGGTGCCGTAAAAACCATCTAATACTTAATTCTGAAAAAACTGTATATATGAATATGTTTGTTCGTAAATCATTGCCTTTAAATTTTGATAGCCTTAACAACATTAAATTTTCAACTTCAAGCAAATTTTTGGGAAGTATAATAGACTCATTCCTAAATTTTATCAGTCACGTCGAGCATGTCTAACTCTGCCTACTTTGTTGTTCTAAACTTAACGACTCTGGCTTGCTTAGTGGTTATTATTCTTTGGCTTAAAGCCACTTATTTGATAATATTATTTCATGGGGAGGTAGAGCAGTATGGGAGAGAGTCTTTATTGGACAAAAAAGATTTTAAGACTGATTTTCAATCTCAAGCCTATGGATAGTTGTAAGTTTATATTTACACAAAAGCGAATTTTAACATTGCCCTGTATATATATATATTTTTAAGTGTCTAATTTATACAAACAATAACCTTAAATTATTTGTCAAGTTGGGAGAGACTAATTCGCACAAGACTAGAAATGAGAATGTCATTAGTGTACCATCTCATAAAAACTCATTCTTTCAGAGATCTCCATATTACAGTTGTCTGACCCTTTATAATAAACTGCCCAAACACTATAAAGTTCTTAGTGGCAACAACTTTAGGGACAAAGTCAGACAATTTCTTATTGACAAAGCTTTCTATTCGGTACAAGAATATTTGCAGTCCTGAGCGTTTCGTTAGTGCTTGATACATGATAGTATTTATACCAATAGTTTGTCTTGTTTTTCTTATTCCATATTCTTGTGCGAATTGTTCAGTTTTCATATTTCAATTGCATGTTATGTGTATTTATTTTTCTAAAGAAAATTTTTTTTTAATTGTTTTACATGTACGTTTATTATTTGTGTTTGTTTATTAATGTGTATTATAAGTTTATATTTATTTTTGATTTTATACTTCTTTTTTTTATATATTACCCTTTATACAATGATATATTTTATGGTAATATAAACTATTCTATTCTATTCTATTCTTAATTAAAATTTTCACTATATCGAGAACAACCACTTATATCTTATTTCAGTTTTATTCACATCTTATAACAAATCTATTTTCAGCTTTGGTTTTTTTTTGCTCTAGAAACCATCTGCTTCTTATACCACTTAAAAAAAATAAAAAGTGTTATCTTGATTATGTTAATCACTTTCTTCATACCCAATAATAGATTATTTTATTGTAAAGGATTTGATTTTTCTTAGGTACGAGTAATTTTAGCCTACAAAAGTTCATATTTTTGATTTTGTATTTTTATTGATAAAAAGTTATTATTTTAATATTTTTATTATATCCTATCTAGCTTCATTTCTATAAAGTTTTGCCCGATGTTTTTTGACACTTTGACATGACATTCTAGAAAAGCCAGTATTGTTGGCTGCGTCCAAACAATCACACAGTATACTTAAATTTGATGGCGAATACGTTAAAAAAGCAACCCAAACACACTGTATAGACTTAAACTATATGAACTAATTTTTTAATAAACTGTAGCTTGTTAGCATAATATAGGCGTGTATAAAAAAATAGTAAAAACTTGTTATTCAACCTTTTTAGATTATTTATTAGTATAGTTTTTAACTGCGCAACACTAAGTTTATTAGTTTCCAAAAATTATTTAAAAACTTAAAGTAAATACTGAAAATGACCTCCGCTACTATTTAAACACGCACCAATACGGCGAAGCCAATTTTCTTGAACAGATTCAAGAACATTAGGACTTTGTCTAATTTGTTCCGCTGCAGCAAAAATATGGTTTCTAAGGTCATCTTTATTTTTAATTTCAATCCTATTATACACTAATGTTTTCATGTGGCCCCAAAAATAAAAATCAAAGGGGATTTAGGTCTGGTGATCTCGGAGGCCAGTTTCTAGATTCTGGGGCATTTCGACCTATCCACCTATTATCAAACGTATTATCCAGATGTTGTAATACATTCATATGCACGTGGGTAGGAGTTCTACCATGAAGAAA
Organism: Kuschelorhynchus macadamiae; assembly: GCA_030620095.1. Taxonomy (NCBI): domain Eukaryota; kingdom Metazoa; phylum Arthropoda; class Insecta; order Coleoptera; family Curculionidae; genus Kuschelorhynchus; species Kuschelorhynchus macadamiae. The sequence continues at coordinate 10,336 of JAUTXW010004711.1, forward strand.
CCAGGCACTGGATCGGTAAGCCGAAGGAATATCTTCTAAAAGAGTGGGCAAGTCATTAGTTAAAAATTGGAGGTATGCCTCTCCTGTTAAACGCCTTGGTAGCTCAGATTGTGAATTATTCCAGCCCAAATGTTATTTAAAACCGGTATTGATTTTCTTGAGCCCAGGTATGAGTATTATGATAATTTAAAAATTCAACTCTTGTGAAACAACATTTATTGGTTTTCGGTATGTTTAAAGTAAAATTTCCATGTTCTTGTTTTTTTTTCGGAGAAACCACCTCTCTCTCTCTCAAACAACTCTTCCTCTAAAGTCAAAGCCTTTACTCGCTACACATGACAAGGGTACAGAAGGTTTTCACGAAGGGTACCATGAAATTAGAAAATCCAACTTGTTGCGAGATTTGGGCTAAAATATGTTTCTCGTTTTCGGGTGTTATTTGCCTTTCAGGTCTCTGATTAATTTGAAGCACGTTTACATTTCCCGTATCGCGAAGTCGTTGTAAAACCGCCACAAATATTCTGCCATTAGAACACCTTGTAACATAATAGACTAGAACAAAGGTATAGGGTATATATTTTTATATATTCTAAATGTAATTCAAACAATATTTTACTAAAACTGTTGATTCTCACGTTAACGCTTAAACAGGCTTGATTATTTCAAAGGAATTATAAGTGGATTTGTCTAATATTAGTTTCGAGAATTTTAAAACCTAAACAAAGTAATAAATACCATATATCTCAAACGCTATCTTCTTTTTATCTTTTCTTTCTTAAGTGGTTACAATTTATGTCTTCCGTCCGAGAGATCACGGTCCCATATGACCCCTGTCTCATAAGAATCTTTCTTTGGTTCGTTTATTTTAATTTGAAGCAAATATTAATGGAAACACTTTATTTGGATCGATGCAATGATAATAAATGTTCAATTTACTATGTTAAAAATACAATAGAGTACTTTATAATAGGAACATTACCGAACAGCCATGTTTTTGGGGCATAATTTTCCCTACAGAAAAGATTAGCTGAAAGGGTTTTTCTGTGCCTTTTTTTCGCCATGACTTTTCTGACCCATAATGTGGAAACGTTAATATAGGCATATATATTAAATTATATACATAACCTTAGGACAAAGAATTGAAGGGAATATTATTTTAATCGATTTGTTCACTTTTTGTTGTCATGAGTGACACCTCGTATCTCTAAGACGAAGTTCCGAACTTAAAGTTAAGTAAAAGAGTAGGGACTTAAGCTTCACCATTCACAGCTTTATTCGTGTCGTCCTGACTAATAACATCAAAGAGGGGATTGGTCTAAGGGGTGGATCTGGTAATAGCTGAGCTAACTTTGTATTTTATGGGAAGACCAAAAGTCAGACACGATCGAGTGTTTAAGTGATTTGTTCAGTGCTCTTGAAATTTCTCGTCTTTTCAGTGGGATGATCATTTTGCTAATTATTAATTATAAGACTTAAAATTACTTTGGGAAAATTATCTATTCAGACATAAGTTAATAATTTTCTATTTCTTTAGGTGGGGATTCATATTCTAATTTTTGGGGCTTAAATCAACTACTGGGAAATTAAATATATGTAAATTCCTTTCTTTAGGTTTAAGTTTTCTTGTTTTATTGTTAATCTTCTTTAAATTAATTTTAAATACTTAGATTAAGTTTTATTTAGATATTGTAAAAAGTCATCTTTTTCATTTCGAAGTTGTTCGATAGAATTTAAGTGTTGTTTAAAGTTCTGATTTTTACTTCCTCACTGAGCAACGGGTATTGTGTTTAGCGATTTTTCCCGAAGAAAGAAATATTCACCAGTGTTGTTACAGTTCTTCATATTGGTCGATGTTTTTAATAAGACAAATATGTTATACTAACCCTCTTGAATATCTAACCAGAAGATTACTCGACGTCGATAGAAGAATCTACAACTCTCACAGTGCCTCTGAACTATCTTGTTACAACCTCCTCTTAGGATATCTTTCCCGGTATGTTTGAGACGTCAAATGAGCATTCTGTCTACACTCTCCATAAATAAGTAACATGTCTGCATATTCAATATTCGTATACATTTTTAAAGAGTTTTTAACTCCTGACTACGTATTGGAATACGATGGAACTGCCCCATATGGCAAAAACTTAAGGTGAAAGAACCGAAAAACAAGACAACTGCAACTGATATGTTTGCGAATTGTTATGTTCGTTGAAGCCTGCTCGTTTCTTTACGGTGGATAGTGTTGCCGTTTTTAAATAGGCGTTCTAAAGTTAAAATAAAACAATTTATTTGGTTTTTATTTTTTAAATTTAGGTCGTTCCAGATATTTTAGTAAGAAAACGTTTGTAGGCATTTTGTAAAAAAATCATATAATTAATTGTTTTACACAATAAAATTAATAAATGTGTTAACCATGTGCTTAAAAATTAATAAAACAAAATACAACTTCAAGGCCGTTTTTCTCAAAAATGGTAAGAAATTAACCCTATGTTATTCAAGCATTTTTAAATCAAAATGGTCCATACTATCACGTGTTAAAATATTTGTAGTCAAACCCCTAACACCCTGTATATGACTTTACAGAATTCAAATCGGATCATCCACGACGCATCCAGGCAAGTTGAAAGACAGGATATTATAAAATTCAAATCGCAATTGTGCAAAAACTAATAAACCCATAGCGCTTGGATTCACTACACATAAAGTACGTATCAATAACTATTATCTCGCAAAGGGCGTTCGCTACAACTTGAAAAATAACGTAGATAGAAATTTTCGAAAACTCGAAACTCGAAACTTTTTTCCCTTTCTAATGATCCGATCATATGATGTACTCATACCATATTGTTTGTAATTTTAACAAACGAGATTTTTTGCATTCAGTTGTTTATATGAAATAAACAAAAGATAGTTTCGAGTGGAAAATATAATATATGATGGACTATCTTGATTGTGATGGTGCACTCCGTTTCCGCTTACTCTTTTTGGCAACAAATCACTGATTTATTGATATATAGGCCTATTTACGAATAAAAAACCCGGCAATTCTGTCATTTTTCTCGGCCATGGGTCGCCTCACACTAGACGTCATCAAAACCTGCGCATATGTACATCTTTGTTTTCTCCCACCGCATATTCAACTGGATAAAAATCATAGATAAGGAATTTATTTATTGACAATATACATACGCAATTTGAAATATTACTGCAGACATGAGAGCAGTAGCGCTATCTCGTGGGTGTAGGGAGGAAACACAATACCTATTCAGGTTAAATCAATTTGCATATTTTTCTTTTAGGACATTCATAAACCCATTTATTTTTTGTTGAACAAATTGATTTTTGAACCACAATGTAACTTTAAATATTTTTATTTCTAGTTCAGATTTAAATATAAAAAAAACGTATTCTTTATAATTAATTAATCAGTATTTATTTGGTGCTTCAGTATAAAAGAACTTACATAGATCAACTCAAAGCAGTTTTGAATGTAAGCAAACCGTAAAGTAATGAAAAACACACAAACTTACAAAACACACTAAAAGAGATGGCACAAATTAACTGTATTCGAAATCACTAGAACTTACTCATTAATTTCAGTTTCAAAACAATCTGAAACCTAACAGGGAATTTAGGAACATGAATATTTGCTAGGGACTGACTATTACCATCAGCATAAAATGGCGAACAAAATTTGCATTTTATCAATTAATTTGCATCAATTCTTAGTGTTGACTTGGGAAATTAACATTCGGTTGCAACTTTCGTTGTTTTTACCTTTTTCATAAAAGTGTTGTATTCATGAAAAAATTACCTTCTGAGATTTTTTCAGATCTTTACGTTTCAGGGTCCCTAGATGCCAAAAAACATCTTTTCTCGATTCCGTCCGTGGGTTACGAAAACATTTGCATCAAGCGTAGACCCGCTGTTACGGCTAAACCGATCCACAGGGTGTTTCAAATATTGTGGAGCTGTCATTGTTGGCCCCTGTATATGCTCAAAACTAAAATTTTAATGATAACTCACATTGCGGCGTTTTTAGCGATAAACAAATCTACATTTAAAAAAAAATTCATCAAAATCCGCAAGAAAATCAACATTGAAATGCTGTTCAATTTATAGTGGTGCGTTAATTTTGATGCGTAGTGTAGATTGATTTCAAATTTTGTGTAGGAATAATTCTGGTAAACAATGGAACAAAATGGCAACCAAATGAAATGTTTGTAATTGCGAAGTTTTCATATATTTGCATATTTGCTTTTTAGCTTCCCTAGATGCCAAAAAATATGTTTTCTCAATGTAATTAGTCTGTCTGTCGGTCAGTCTGATTGTCTGTCAATTCGCGGCGTAGCTAGAAACTACATAATTGATTGACTTCAAATTGTTCAAAAATTGTGGATTGTGTAGGGAGAACCTGGTAATATTTTGATAAAAATACAATAACGGGGAACAAAATGGAGGCCTAGTGAAATATTAAAAAAATTATTCCTAAAAAAGAAATCCGAGTTACCTCAAATTTTGCACAAAAATCGAGTGTTACATAGGAATCAACCTGCAATATTTTGAAACGAATTCAAGACGGCCAATCAAAATGGAGGACTAATATGTAGGAATTAACTGGTGAAATTTTGGTACGATTTCAAGATGGCAGAACAAAATACATACTTAATGGTCTGATTTCAGATTCTGTGCCATAACTAATTGAGGTATATACTAAAAATCGATAAAAATGTGCTCTCACACATCTTTGCCAAAAGTTCTTGGCCGGAAAACATACAGTGTGTATCAGTCAAATGGAATAAATTCGATAATAAATAAATGGGGGCGTGTTCGGAAAAACACTTGGACCCGTCAATTGGTATTTTTAGTTGCTCATTTTCTCCAATAAAAACTTTTTATACAGGGTGTGTCCTGTAACAGTGGTCAATGCAAGAAAATATCTTTTATCAATTCCGACAGTCCAACTATCGGTTTGTCTGTGTGTCAATTCACGTCCAAATAGTTGACTGTACTAACAAAGACCTAAAGTCAGAAACACGTGTCTATGGTCAGCCAAATTCCATTGCTTTAGCGGTCATCCCAAAGAATCCATTTTCTGCTATACTAGTTTTTGCCGCGTTATATATATATATATATATATATATATATATATATATATATATATATATATATATATATATATATATATATATATATATATATATATATATATATATATATATATATACAGTGTGGGCCATTTTGGTGATGCATGTATTGGGATTTTAGAGCTATAAGAGATACACAAATGATTAAATGGGCAATGTTTTACAGAACCTTATCGGTATTTGCGTGCTTTTAAGTTTTTTGGTTTTCAAGATATTTTGAAAAAACTAAAAAGTAGCATTTTCTCTAAAACCCTGCAACTTTTTTATTTGTATTTTGTTTCAAAATCTATGAACACTTTTTAATAGCCATTTTTTATGTAGAAAACGGTTATTGCATTAGATTTTAATTACCACGTTTCAGTTATCCTTCATCACCAACTTTATTTTTTCTTATAGACGCCATATTGGATTTTTGTCTCTTTAAAATAAGCGAGAAAAATCCTAATCATTTATGTCAGTTACAAGTTTACATTTCCTAAAGAAAAACCATCAAAATGTCCAAAAATCTATTTTATTCTAGCAGGCTTTGGATCGCCATGGTAACAATATTATTTTTTTGTTTTGGACTGTTTGATTTTTTGACGTTTCAAAGTTTGTTAGTTGTTTTTTGTTATCGTTTATTTTAAATTCTTAAAAATGCCTTTGCGTTATACCAACGAAGAGAAATTTTTTACTAAACTTTACCGAAAACCCAACTTCATCGACAAGAATAAGCGGAACCGAGCTAGACATTTCTGGGACAAGACTTGGAGGTGATTTTAAAGAAAAATAAGTACCACCCATACAAGCCGACCATTGTCCAAGGGCTCATTGAAGGAGATTTTTTAAGGAGACTTACCCTTTGTAACTGGTACATTAACAAATGCCAGAAGAATGTAAATTTTAGCAGTGCCATTATATGGACTGACGAAACATATTTTCGTTACTGTGTAATCTTTAACAAATACAATCGTCACCATTGGGCAACGGAGAATGCTAGAATGTTGGCACAACGTAGGTTGCAAACTCGATTTGGCATGATCGTTTGGTGTGGTATTTACGGTAGAATAGTTTTTCATATTAGCTGGTTTAACTGCTTTATACATGGTCTTGTATTTTCAAGTAATCGACTTATAGGTCCATTTTTTTATCAGCACACTTTAACTGCTGAAAGATATTTAGATATGCTAAAAAACCATATTCTACCAGCAATTAGAGATGCAGCAAAATGCGAATTTCATGTTTGGTTTCAGCAGGATGGCTGCCGAGTCCATAATTCCAGAGCTGTCAAAGTCAATGGGCGTCCTACATCTTCGCTTGCTAGGTCACCAGATATTACACCCTTGTATTTCTTTTTGTGGGGGCACGTTAAAAATTAAGTTTTTCAATTTGAACCTCCCAAGACATTAACCGTACTCGAAGAGAGAGCTCAGGAAGTGTTTGCTAATATTAACAGAAACACACTTAGACGAGCGACAAATAGTGTTTTAAAAAAATGTCGTGCTTGCATTGCTAAAAATGGGCAACATTTTGTTTAATATGCTAAATATTGTATTCTATTGTGTACATGTATATGTTTCTACTTAAAGCTTATTATTATTTTTTCAAATTTCTTATGATTAACACATTGAATATTTATTAAACATTACAAAAAATTGCCGTGGCGATCCAAAGCCTACTAGAATAAAATCGACTTTTGAAAATGTTGATGGTTAGAAAATGTAAATTTGTTATACATCAATGAATAGGTTTTTTTTGCTTATTTTAAAGAGACAAAAATCTAGTATAGCGTCCATAAGTAAAAATAAAGTTGGTGATGGTGAAGGATAACCGAAACATCGTAATTAAAATCTAATGCAATTACCGCTTTCTACACAAAAAATGGCTATTAAAAATTGTTCTTAGGTTTTGAAACAAAATACAAATAAAGAAGTTACAGGGCTTTACAGAAAATGCCACTTTTTAGTTTTTTCAAAATATCTCGAAAACCAAAAAAGTTAAAAACACGCCGCTGACGTTTTTAAATTACCGATACAATTCTGTAAAACTTTGCTTATTTAATCATTTTTGTATCTCTTATAGTTTTTCTTGATTCCAATACATGCATCATCAAAATGGCCCACACTATATATATATATATATATATATATATATATATATATATATATATATATATATATATATATATATATATATATATATATATAATATATATATATATATATATATATATATATATATATATATATATATATATATATATTTACCCCAAAAAACCCTGCGTACAAATTTTCAGCATATTCAGAACAATAATTATGAAAATATTAATTAAAATATAAAATAAAATTTCAACTTTGACACCCTGTATCTCTATTATTATAAGTTTTGTTAAATCGCTATATATTGACGCATAAAATCTGAAGTCACAATACGACGCATTCGTTACGGATTACCCTAAATATGCTATAATCTTCCATAACGCCCTTGACTGTCGATAAATAATAACGTATTTGTTTAACTCTAGCTTACGTACATATAAGTTTAATGACTTATTTGGGTCGTTTTCCCAGGACCACCGTCACACTACCTCATTTTAATTCTTCTTGGCTTCTTAGCCATGATATTTCATCTATCTGTCTGTCCAAGGATACTAACTTCATCTTGCTTTTCAGATTGCCATGTAGCTGATAAACCAAGATAATAATCCTTTAGATTATTTGGGACATAGCTCTTTCCAGTGTTACGACACTTTTGAAAATAACAATTTCATTCGATGACTGGATGATATTATGCGGTCTAGTGTTATCTCTTGAATTTGAAGAAGACGTTCATGGATTTCATAAGAATAATCTTGTATTTCTTTTCTATCTTCATTAGGCAATCAAAATATTAATTCCCAGCGCAACCAAAAAATATTCTGGCTAGAATTTGATCCGTGAAATCATGAAGCGCTGTTCTATAAGTCTGCAAAAATGAGGGTAGGTCTTGGTTACAGTCTTTTTTCTTAAATCGTTCCATCATGCCATAAGACGAAGGTTGTAGGGATGTTTTTCTAGTTTTTCGTATCGTCATGTTTTCACAAATTCTTAGTCTAAATGAAGAATTGTTACTGTCGGCGCATTTCTCTTTTTGGACCGATAATGTTTGAAATTTGTGCTTTTTGACCCTCGGAGTGATCCAGCTCGGTAACTGTACATCGGAGAACGCTTTTGGAGTCGATCGTAGGGGATTCTTGTGGTAAAAAAAAGTAATTAGAACATTTAATATGGATAAAATAAAATAGAAACATGGAGTATTAAAGGAAAACAAATAGTTGTTCAAAGAACCAGAAAGAAAATTTGAAACCATGATTCAATCTTCAACAAGCAAAATTAATTAAATAAAGAGATAACTTTTGCGCAAAAAAAATAACCCAAATAACATATATTTTGAAGAAATCTACGACGTCTATAATAAATGTGTCAAAAAAAGAAATTACAAATGCCAAACAAAATTATTTTAAAGAGCAATTTTCAAATACAAATCAAAAAATAATTTGGGATATTTCAAGTTTTGCTTTAACAAGCCAATCACTACACATTCGGATAACTGGCTAATACTTCTCAATGTTCGTCCTACAAAATATCAGAGCTTCGGAAGTTTAAAGTAGGAATACGAAAATTTAACTGTGACAATAATTCTTTAGAAATAATAGTATTGTGTATAAGTTTATGCAGAATTAACTAAGAAAAACACAAGCGTCTCTCGTCCAAGTTGATAAGCGAAAACCTGCATTCATTTATTTTATCATCCCCCCTCCCCCGAAAAAGCACACATCTAATAATGTGAGGAGTATAAATCCGTCAGTCTTATGATACATGTTTTAAAAGTATTTCTTAAAATAATACATGGACGAATTTATCCGAATCTTGAATAAGACATTAGTGTTACCCAGTATGGATTTAGGTATGAGTAGGTACCAGAGATGCGTTATTTAGTTTAAATGTTTTGATTCAAAGAAGACGCGACGTAAATGGCGATGTACTTGCACGCTTTGTTGATTTCGAAAAAGCCTTCGACCATCTGAATCAGCAAAACCTAATAGAATATTACCAATAATACCAAATAGATAAGGATCTACGTCTGATTTCCAACCTTTATTGGAAGAAGGAATCATTTGTGAAAGTGAAAGAGATGGAATTGCAAATATTCCAAATTCGTCAGGAGTGTATGTTGTCTGGATTGCTTTTTAACAGCTATTCAGAAAAATTGTTTCACCAAGCTCTAGAAAAAGCAAAAGACGGCATCTTTCTAAATTGAGTGTTGATCAGTAATCTTAGATACGCAGACGATAAGCTCCTAGTTGCAGACACAGCTAAAGGACTTCAATGGCTCATAAAAAGAGTTGCTGCAATCTGCCAAAAATACAACATACAGTTTAAATCACAAACAAAACGAAGGATATGGTAAGAAGCAAAATTAATCTACCAAATATATAATTTTATGCGAGGAAGAGACCAAATAAAGGAAAATCGCATGAAAACTGTTCTGTGCAATACGAAGCAAAATCTGCAACTGTTGAAATACTACATTTTCGCTGTACTGCTATATGCTGTGGAATCTTGGACCTTGACTTGTGCTCCATTTAAACCACTTGAGGCTTTCGAACTGTGGTGTTACCGTCGTAGGCTCAGAATATCCGTTGCTAACGAAACAGTTTTGCTGCTTAGAGCTGCAGCTAACGAAGTAATATGAGCTAGAATCATTGCCAATTTTAAAAAGTTTAAGCTGATTGTTTCTTAACCTCCAAGAGTGATGAAATATAAATAGGTAGCTGCAAAGCGACATATCTGTAGATTTTTTTATTTATTCAATGTCATTTGTTAAAAGCCGTTATTTTTACAAAAATTTTAAAAAATTATATTGCTGTTATATAATGAATTTTCAACTAACTAGCTAGTGTTTATTTATTATCTATTAAATTAAATGCCCGTATAAAGCTTGTCTTCAAAGCACAGCGTTGTAATAAAAATCATACTAAGGGTTTGAATAGGCACAACGCATGTTACACGCAATTTAAAGTTTACACTGCGATCCTTGATAGAGCATGTTTATAATATAAGGTATTGTTTGTACAGGATTTTCTATGGTCTTACGTTATTTTGATACCCCCTAACGGAAGCAAAACAAACACATTTGTTTTGAAAACACTTTTGTAGCAGAAGGTTGTTTTCAGGAGGATAGGTTTTGAACAAACATGACTTTAAATTCGTTTTTTAGCCACGTTTGTTTGAATTGTTTTGTATTCACATAAGAGTAATGATTTTTTACAAAATATACTTCTGAAAGTTTGAAATTGACGGTGCTTTTTATAATCCAACTTTGACTTTAGGTAGATAAGTTAATTATCACCATCTTCAAAATTCAGCTTCTGTTACAAAATCTTATCTGCTATTACCTAATCATGTTTTGCTTAAGATCAGTGTATTTACATTTTGTATACAGGATGTCCCTGTTCGTTGGGAGAACGCCTTAATTTTGTACGTACTGTTTTCTAAATAAAAAGACAAGTTTTTTTGAGAATTTTATGTAAACGCCATTTATTGTAAATTAATAAATAATGTTTCAATGTTTCCCGGAAACTTTTCTTTTGCGGTAAATAAGGCGTTTAAAAATATGCATTTTATATTAATGTTGACCATAAGTCAAAAAGTTTTTTTACATATTGTCTGTCCCTTTACATTTATCAAATTAAGTATATGTTCTCACAAAAAAAAAATTATTGAAGTAGATACAGCCGTTGGTCGTTATATATGTTTTCCAGATGTTACTGTTGTTGCGCAAATTGCGCTTGTTTTTTTTTTTATTTTAGATTTGTCGATCATTGCCTTCCATACTGTTGGAAGTTTTAATGATTTGCCACTTTTATTTAAATTACGTTGATTTGCAAATTTCTATGGCTTCTCAGATTATGCTAGTCTTATAATGATCTACATTGGCAATCTCCCTACACCCATGGAAAATGTATTTTGTGGCCGCTTTTCTGATGATGTAGAAATAGAGCTGAGGTTGTTTGTTTGTTTCTGATGCTGAGTTTGCCCCACTTACATGATTTGCAATTTGATTTTAACTTTTAGTACTAGTTTACCTATTATTTTTTGTGGCTTGCGTATTATTTATATGATGTGTTGTGTGAACAAAGAGCTCTAACAAACCTTCGAATTAATAAATCAAAAACAATCCTTCCAGCAGATAAGGGAAATGCAACCATAATTATGAACACCCAAGACTACATACAAATTACAAAAATGTAGGATATCTTACAAGACAATTGTTAAAAACCTGTTCCAAGGGACCCTACTACGTACCTAGAAAAAACAACTAAATGTATAATAAAAACCCCGAAATACCACAAACTATCATACCATGGAACAAGTCGAGCAGATGTCCTAAACTCTACGGTTTATCAAACCAGGGGCGTCGATCAGATCTATTGTTAGTCCTGTTGATTCGCCACTACAAAAACTGGAAAAATATCTTGCTGAAATTATGTAATTAGCCGTTGAAAAGCCGATTCATTTGTAAAAAATTCGGATCATTTCTCTTGAATTATATGAGACATCGTTCTCTCTGACTCACATATATTCAGTGCACCCTAGAATACAATAACTAAAACACAGACGATACAAAACTTAATATAATATCTAGTTTTTTAAAGAAGAATGGCTAAACAAATCGCACCATAGAGAAAGCTATTAATGCACAGGGCTCTGGAACAACTTCTCTAAAACTAGTTAATTTATTTTTAGTAATTTAAGATTCCATTTTAGACGCAACTTCTGAGATTTTTTCCCCTAAAACAGAATCTCCAGATAACATACCAAAGTTTTCAATATCCCTTCATTTTATATGTTTCCTTAATGTTCTTAATATTGGAAGAAATAATTTCTTCATCATCACTGTCAGATAAAATCTGACCGTTCTCACTATTTTGAAATTCACCGATGCACTCACGTACACTTATGTTAGGATTTTCCGTGAATAAACTCGTCCATTTCTGAATATGAAGTTAAGTCGGAAGAGAATACATTGATGTGTCTACATAATTCTGATAATAGCACATCATCTTCACTATCGCAGTTAACGTTTTCTGCCAGCCTGTCACCGCATTCCTGAACCAAAACTGATCCCGCCATGGGTGAGTCGAGCGCCTTAAGTTCTGCTTGACTGTCTGAGCATATGACAATCTCTCCCTCTGCCCCCGCTATGACTTCCTTCAACATTATTGCCATTGGAATGGCATATACCTCAGCCTGAAACACCATTGAAAACTTCCCCAAAGGGAAGCTGGACCCGGTTTGTGTAGCCTCAATATAAACTCCATTACCAAAGGATTGCAACTGTGTCATACGTGAATCATCCGTATAGCAAATAATTGCCTCTCTGGAGAACTCCAGCCTGTTTCTTTCCCAGTCCTCTCTTTCGGGGATTGAGATACTATAACCCTTATGCCATCTTAGTCTGCCTGAGGGTCGTGCTACCCTGTAGGTAGATAAAGGGATCTCTCTTTCCACAATGTGGGAGATCCTTGCAAGACCCACAACCTCACCTTTGGTATGCTAAGCTCCTGCGTCTCTCATTCGCAAGTGCGCTGCCATAGCCTCTTCCTTAATGAAAGTCGACAATGATGGCAGCTCTAGCAAGACATCCAATGCAGCTGACGGCGTCCTCATTGCTCCAGTTATCGCTAGGCTAGCCAGTCTCTGGACTTTTGCAAGACTGGAACGAATGATTTTCCTCTCCACCGAGAGCTACCATACTATTGAGCCGTATGATATCCTGGGTCTTATGACTGCTTGGTACAACCAGTGCATGACCCTAGGACTTAGCCCCAGGTTGTGCCTACCGCTCTACGGAGCTGCCAGAAGGTCGCTATTGACTTCCTTATCTGCCTATCGACATGAGTCTTCCAGCTCAGCTTTGCATCTACTGTGACCCCCAGGTATTTAACCTCTTTTGCCAAGGTCAGTACAATCTTGGGGGTCGAAAATCTCCTAAATTCCTTCTCTTTGTAAAGAGGATCATCTCAGTCTTCCGCGGATTAACCGTGAGACCTACCTCACTACACGATGCCTCTAATATATTACAGGCCATCTGCATTCTCTCGCAGATGATGCCCTAGTACTTGGCCGGCTAATATCTAACACTAAGTTTGTTTTTTTACGCGTACTGGATTATTTAAACTTTTTCTTGAAGGCTCAAAAACTTTCTTTTGTTTGAAGACATATTGATCGCATCAGAGTAACATCAAAACTAAGATATTCTATTGATGAAGACTACATTTTATAAAAGTAAGGTGAACTATTTATTATGCAATTCACCGCAATTTATCTACAATCCAGACAGCATAAGCCAGCCTATTGTTAAACTAGTGCTATTAACAATAGGTAGGCGCCGGCCGCTTATTAGCATAGATCTAAATATTGCCCAGAAAGTGCAATAAAAATACCAGCATTAAATGTAGGTTTTTCAAAAATTATCTGAACGTCTGTCAGTTCTGAGGAGGTAAATTTAACTGTTTTTACTAAAAATGTTCCAAATTGTACTGTCTGTGTCCGTTGTTGAGAGTGTCCGTTGTCAAGAGGGTTTAATACACAGGAATACATATACTGACAGTTGATGACTTAAAAATTTTCCGTTCAGCAGAGGTGTCCATTGTTCGGAGGTGTCCGTTAAGAGAGGTTTCACTGTAACACAACATACAAATAATGCACAAGCAACAAACAACTGTAGGTAAACTACTTGGAAACCCAAAAGAGAAAATCAAATTGGACAAGGACGAAGTATACAGCATTCCGTGTCAGGACTGTGAAAATATGTACGTGGGGCAAACTAACAGGCGAATATTAATAAGAGTAGAAAAGGATAAACTCAGAATCAGAAACAAATAAATATCCTCAGCTCTATTCCTAAAACATCAGGAAACCGGCCACAAAATAAATTTCGATGGGTGTAGGCAGATTGCCAATATAGATCATTACAAGACTATAATAATCCGAGCTATAGAAATTGAAAAACAAAGTGATTTAAATAAAAGGGACGAATCATCAAAACTACCAAGAGTATGGAAGACAATGATCGACAAATCAAAAATCACAAAAAATCAAACGCAGTTAGGTCCCGGGTAGGGATATATATCGTTATATGCTGCAATTTTAAGATAAGTACAATCTATATACTTTATTAATATGGACTCTATGTAATTTTTGGCGTCAAACGTGTAAATTTTCCTTAAAATATGAGCTGTTCTGTTTGCCAATCTGAAGTTTCGAAGCGTAAACCTGGGCTTGTTTGCGATGGCTTTTGTAAAGGCCAGTACCACCTAAGTTGTAGCAGCCTACCTCCTGATGCTGCAAAGATCCACGCACTCCCGGGTTTCTTTTGGTTTTGCAAGACCTGCCTAGTAGAGAAACATAAGGAGACTGATCTTAAAGCAACCATCGAGCAGACGGTACAAATTAAGCTCCTAGACATAGAAAAATCCCTCGAAACTTTTAAAAATGACATAAGTAGGAAACTAAGCGAATGTCAACAAGCCGGCATTTCTAGGGATTCTGGGACGTATGCTCAAATTGCTAATAAATCTGCTGTTGTTATTAAGCCGAAAGAGCCACTGAAGTCCGGTACTAGTGCCAAATCCGAGACATTCTCGAAGATAAGTCCATTTGACTCGTCCATTGCTGTCAACAACGTGCGTTCTAGAAGAGATGGAGGCATTGTGGTTGGATGTAAGAATGACGAGGCTGTTTCAAAATTCTGCAATTTGGCTAAAGATAAACTAGCCGAAAATTTTGAAGTGAAAGAAGTAAAAGTCGCTCAACCGAAAATCAAGATTGTGGGTATAACGGAGGACCTTTCGGAGGAGGAACTAATTCAGTGCCTGAGGATCCAAAACGAACCTTATATCTGTGCAGACTCTGAGTGTAAAATACTTAAATACTGGCATATTAAGAAAGACAAAAAAATTTTTCAAGCGATTGTTCAACTGGATCTTTTAACTTATGACCGTCTCTCAGATAAAATATCAAATAGTCGTGCTAGATACTTAGTGGTTGGTTATGATAGATGCATTATTTATGACGCGGTTGAACCCGTAAGGTGCTTTAATTGTTCAGGCTACAATCATACTTCTAAGAACTATACTTTTAAAAAGGCTTGTCCAAAGTGTTCACAAGAGCACGACCTATCGGAATGCAACTCTTCCGCTGCTTCAAAATGCGTAAACTGCGTCAATTTATCAATTAGAACCCCTAATGATACTGTTGATGTCAATCATGCTGCATGGGATAAAACTTGTCCCATATATCTACGGAAGTTATCTGGGGTCAAGGCTCAAATACTTAATAGGCAGTAGCAATCACAGCGCATATGCGTGTACGAAGCGTACTGGTACACTTCGACGAATGTCTGCGCAAGTCAGAAGTCTGACGATTTAGTTCAATTAATCGACTTCGACTCGCACCTTCAGAGTCAAACGGTGAATTGTCAATCTGTCCGAAATAATGTTAACTTTACGCTGTACTATCAGAACGTTCGTGGTCTCAATACCAAAACGCACGACTTATTTAATGCATCATATTGCTTTGACTTTGATCTAATTGCTTTTACGGAGACATGGTTGACACCACAAGTGTTTGACAGTGAATTATTCTCTAATAAATATTCAATTTTCCGTTCTGATCGTAGAACTTCTCTTCTCAACGTCAGTAGAGGCGGAGGTGTACTTTTTGCAGTCAAACAATATTTTACGGCCACAATTATTAAAACAAATCTTGTCTCAGATACATTCCCTAGTATAGACATTTTGGGATTGCGCATCACTCGGAGATTTTTCGAAATTATTGTAATTGTTATGTATATTCCGCAAAACTTTCGCAGCATATGAGGAGTTATTTGGGATTCTTATTGCCTTGCCTGCTTTAAATATGGATTTAGATATTATATTTTTAGGTGATTTTAATATTCCGGAATACCGAAAAAATATGAATATAAGCGATATCGCGTGTAGCTCAAAAATGCAAGCCGTTAATAAATTCCAAAATTTCTTTAATTTCAATCAATTAAATACGATAGAAAATTGTAATAAAAGGCTTCTTGATTTAGTTTTTTGTACCCTAAAATCCTGTTGTGTAACTGAATCTGATGAGTCAGTGATATCCATTGACTTACATCACCCCGCTTTATTAATTTCTTTTCCGTTTTACATTCACAAACAAAATAAGTTTAAACTGAAAGAGAATTTAGCATATAATTTTAAAAAGGCCAATTTTCCGAGAATGTACCAGCTTCTGTCCGAACATGATTGGTCGTTCCTTAACGAGGAACCTAATGCTAACCATGCGGTCGCAGCATTTTATCAGCACTTAGATATTATTTTCGGAGATACAGTTCCGATAACGCAGGCTAAACATATAAATATCCTCCTTGGTTTACAAGTGATATACGGATTTTATTAAAAAAGAAGGAATCCCAGTGGCGTACGTATAAGCGGTGCAAGCGAGTAAATGATTATGAAGCTTTTAAACTAACCAGGCGGACGGTAAAATATCTCATTAACATATCCTACCAATTCCTCTTAGCTAATGTAGAAACAAAATTTAAGAGTAATCCCCAGTCATTCTGGTCCTATATAAATTAAGGAAGTCATGCGGTACTCTGCCTTCTAGATGTCTTACCTAAAAACTGAACAACCCTATGGACATTGTTAACTCATTTGCAAATATGTTTAAGGAATCTTTTATAACATCTACTGATTATGCGCACACATATGATTCAAATATTAGTCATGTTTTAATTTCATTGTTTAACATAACGCCTGAAGCCACTGAAACTGCATGTAAGAAACTAAAAGTTAAATTTACCACTGGGCCTGATCTTATCCCTTCATTTATTGTGCGAGACTGCGCAAGTGCTTTTGCCAAACCTTTAGCAGTTATTTTTAATTTATGTGTGCAAAACTGCACTTTTCCAGATGTATGGAAAAAATCAAAAATCTGCCCAATCTTTAAAAAAGATGATAGGAGTAAAATAGAAAACTATCGACCTGTTGCTATAATATGCAATTTTAGCAAAGTCTTTGAATTTGTTATTCACGCCCAGTTATCTTTTTACATTACTCCTCTTCTAATTGATCAACATGGTTTTGTATCTGGTAGATCGACTGTAACAAATCTTTGTACTATTACTCAATACATTGCTGAGAGCCTGGATTGTAATACACAGGTTGACGTTATTTTTACAGATTTTTCTAAAGCGTTCGATCGTCTTGATCACGGTATCCTACTTACTAAATTATCCAGTTTTGGCTTTTCGGGAAACTTGGTTAAATTTTTGCAAAGCTACCTTTTAAGTCGGTCTCAATTTGTGCAGTATCGGTGTCATATTTCAGATACTTTTGTTGCCACGTCGGGTGTTCCCCAGGGGTCTGTCCTGGGTCCCTTATTTTTTAACAATTTTATAAATGACATCGTTAACGGTATGAATAATAATTGTTTGCTTTATGCTGATGATTTAAAAATATTCCGCACAATTGACTTTCTTGATGATTGCCGGAACTTGAGTCTTGATCTTCTTACACTTGGTCAATGGTGTGAAAAAAACAAACTGTCCCTTAACATCAATAAATGTAATGTTTTAACATTCAGTAGAAGTAGAATTCCTATGCAGTATGAGTATCATATGGACGGTGTTGCTCTGAAACGAGTTGAAAATTTTAAAGACTTGGGAGTCATATTTGATAGCAGGTTTTCATTTATCCATCACATCGAGGATATTGTTGTCAAGTCTTATCGGATTTTAGGATTTCTTAATACGATCTAGCCGGGAGTTCAAGTCATCTGAAACCTTGTGCTCACTTTTTTATTCTCTGGTTCGTAGTAGGTTAGAGTATGCCTCCTCTGTTTGGCACCCTAATTATCAAGTGCATATTGACAAATTAGAAAGCGTGCAGTATAAATTTTTAAAATTTCTGAGTTTTAAAATTGATGGGTCTTACCCACCTTTTGATATTTCCCGACAAAGTCTACTTTTAAGATTTAAATGGGACACCCTTGAGAAAAGAAGACAATATTTTCTGCTCATATTTCTGTACAAGTTAATAAATAATAAAATGTCTGCTCCTAATCTGCTATCTCAAGTTACTTTTCACGTGCCCGCTAGATCAACTCGGTCATCACCATTATTCTACCTTCCAAAATCTAGAACGAACGTTTTAAAATTCTCCCCACTGCACAATATGTATTCTATTCACAATCGCTTGAAGGATTATTTGGATATTTTCCATTGTAATGATAAAAATATTAAATCTGTTAGTTCTAGTTATTTATAATTATATAGTATGTTCAATATTTGATAAGTTATTTTAGTTTTAGTTATTTAACTATATATGTTAGCTATTTGATAATTTATATTGCTGGATATATATTTGTTTATCTGTATAACTTAATATTTGCTGTGTATCCTGCCCAATAATAGGGGCTACTGCCCTGTGGGGTAGTGTAAATAAATAAATAAATAAATAAATAAATAAATATAAAGGAAGCGTCGCAGTCACACGAAAATGCCAAATATGGTGTTAGCGAAACCTGAGCAAAACTATTCTCAGCGAGTTTTTTTTTGCCATATCCACTTATCTCAAAAAGAGATGGAGATTACAATTTTTTAAGTACAATTTGTTTCTGATGCAAGTATCAACATTCCCAACATAAATGCAACGCCCAATATTTCAATATCTTCCCTGCAACCCCCTTAACATTCTGAAATAAGTTTGTAAAATAACAAAACATATTAAAGAAGTGGTAAAAATAAATATCAAACATTCAACGCAAAACCACTACTACTATACAATAGCGCATGTTTATATTATGTTATCTGCATTTTAGGCACTAATGCATAAAAGTATCACATTTCGAAACGCAATGAGCAATCAATGTGACACTATCCTTTATGTCTAAAACACGATCTTTTATTTCCAGGGTTTCTGCTGCGCCATTCTGTTTTGCTTCGCCAATCATGACGTTCACCAAGCCATCAAACGGAGTTTCCAACGAAGTATCACCCGCCAGAGCACGCGATGGAGCAACTACCAGACCGGCGAAAGCGCTGCTGGCGTGTTCATGCTCAACGGAAATGGACAAAATGGCAACACCGTACCATTGCTCTCTATTCGACGGAAATCGACTCAATCTTCGGTTAAAGTGTAAAAAGTAAGGACCAGTTTATTTATTTTTTTTTAATAGGTGTACCAAACAAAGTTTTTTTAAAAATAATCTCTATAAATTAAGTAAGTAAATTGAGATATTTAAGAACATTTTTTTTTAAATCTATGTCTATAGTTACTATAGCTATTTTGCTCTATGAGGCAAAAGTTTAAAAAAACACAATAAAAACAACGGTTAAATTTTGTGTATTAATGTTTTTTAAAGAGACAATTGGACGCCAAATTCAAAATATGGTGGTAAACTAATTTTAAAAAAAAGTGTAACCCGTATTTCGCAAAAACTGCCATTCGGTTTTTAAATATTTTCTTTTCTCCCCTCTTAGCAGATTGCAAACAAATATTGCATA
This sequence comes from Kuschelorhynchus macadamiae, assembly GCA_030620095.1. Lineage (NCBI taxonomy): Eukaryota > Metazoa > Arthropoda > Insecta > Coleoptera > Curculionidae > Kuschelorhynchus > Kuschelorhynchus macadamiae. Next base: position 30,066 of record JAUTXW010004711.1, read on the forward strand.
CTGAATTCATAAATATACATACATATGCCAGTGGCGGCTCGTGAGAATATTGAAGAGTGAGGCTACATGAGGTTAATTTTGTTTAAATGTGAATAAATTTCCACGTCACCCATGAGGTATTATTCTGCGACGCGTTGACCTTTTTTTTTAATGGAGGTCATCGCCAATAGCCCTACTAAACCATTAAAAACTAAAAAAATAAACTCTAAAAAAAGTAAATAAAAAGTAAACAAAACAAGTAAAATATGTACATCTATCACTAAAATATAGCCGTGATTGCGATAATAAAAACATAATTTAGTTTATTAAAACTTAAAATAAATAGTTGTATGAAATAAGATAAAAAAACTACTTTTTGTACATTAAATCTATACGTCTGTCTTTTAAGGTTGCAAATTTATCTATAATTTGGTCGTAAAAGTTTTGGTCTTCACTAAGTTCTGTCAGTAATTCCTGCTCTATTGACATCATTGCTAAACCCGAAAGCCGTTCGTGTGCCATTGTGTTTCTTAGGTAGGTTTTGATCCGTTTAAGACATGAAAAATTTGGTTCGGCCGATACACTTGTTGCGGGAATAGTTAAAACTAAATTAAAAAGCTTATATGCTTCCGCAAAAATTGCTTTAAAATCTTTAAATAACAAAGCTAGACTTTTTTCGACATCTAAATTTGAAAATTGTTCATCCCTATACAATACAGAAAGCTCATTCTTTAATCTATCTCTGTCAAAAATGTTTGGATAATTTTTTAATAAATTATTTAATAAGTCTGGAAAGCATTTAACATATTCCGAATATTTTGTGCAATCGACTAAAGCAAAGAAATTTAAATTATTTAAATTTTCAAACCGCGTCCCTAATTGAAGAATTATACAATCTATTATTTCGAAATATAATATTTTATATTTAGTAAAAATATCAATGTCGCTAGAACATTGCTCTCGACGTGTGTTAGTTGGCAGAATAGTGGCTTTTTTAGCAATATTGAAAAGTTCTTTGAAATGGTCCTCGTTTCTAAATTCAATAATTCGTTGCTTGGCAAGGTTTATTTGCGAAATACAGTAATTTATATCTAAATGCTTTAACTGTAATATTTTAAACAGTACATCAGTGCAACTAAAAATTTGTTTATAAATATGCGTTAAAAGGCAAAATTCGAAATCATTAAAATGCTTTAGAAATCCTTTTGCACCATTAATAGATTCTGTTCCAGAACTTAAGTCATTAATAATAGTTTCAAATACTATAATTAAATTGTCCCATTCATCAGCCACTAAGTTTAAAATTTTAGACCGTGTATACCATCGCGTTTCTACAGCTCGCGTTTACCTACTATCTGATTAAGCACAAAAGACCGTTTTGGTGATTGGTGGAAATAATTTGGTATTCCTAATAAAGTGGCAAAAAATATACGACTTTGGGTAATTAGTTTTGTTCCCTGTTGTAAAACTAGATTTAATCTGTGTCAAAGTCATAAGGCTCTAAGCTGTTTTGTATTAAATGAAAAAGGCTCTCTGCTGTTCTATTATCGCTAACGTCAAAAAATCCTAAAAATCTTTCTTTTAAAGATCCGTTGGTCACATACCTAACTGTTATCGAACACTGTTATTTTTCTGTTATATCAGTACTATCATCATTGATTTCTTTTTTATATATTCTTGAATATAGTCATGTATGCAACCAATTAGTTCATTTTGTATAGTCTTAGATTGTCCCGTAAAAATATTACTAAATTTAGCACAATGTTCAGTAAGTTCGGCATTTCTTTTTATTAAGCATGCAAATATTTCCTTAAAATTGCCACGGTTAAAAGAATCTGTTGTTTCATTATGACCTCGAAATGCCAAGTCCTGTTTACCCAAAGTAATAGTAACATCAATTAAATAATTTAATAATAAACGGTTTTTTCGAACATTTTCATTATAAACAATTTTATTAAGACTTGCATTTTCTTGTAGTGCATCCGCAATAGTCGCCCTATTTTGCTCCAGTCTTGTAAGTGCTACCGAATTTTTAATATGCTCTCTTGAACTTTCATGCGATTTTACTGCTCGTGAAAAATTTTTTAAATCCGAATATCCGCCCCCTGAACTCCAATTATTTTTGACGCAACCTAATAAAATACAAGGCCAACAATATAAGCTATCTTTATAAATACTTCCGCATAGCCACCTATAAGTTTCGTACCAAGATATTTGAAAAGTTCTTGAATATTTTTTACCTTGCCTCTTATCGTTAAATATTGCTAAAATTTTCGGCGTCGGACGGCTACCTAATATCTGTTTCTTTTCAGTTTCGCTTCTTCTTAAAAAAGGCGTTTCAATTAATGAAGCAATAATGTCGTGAAAGCAAATACAAAAATGGAACGGTCCAACTTACCAAATCAAAACAAAACAAAAACTTACTCACGCGTATTTATTCACCTTAAAAGACAGAACGCCCTCAATCAGCGATTATCGCAATCTATTTCTTTCTCAGCCGCACGCACCACGTAAAAAGAAGCCGTTGGAATATTTCGCTAGTCATGTGATTTAAATAACCAATAAAAGCATATCCAAGCTACAGATTTATCGCCTCAAGAATGCAATAGAAAACGCGTGCATCGTCAATCGCCATCCCGCTCTGTCGTAATCAGGTGACTCGCCGGCATCGGCACCGGCCGTTGATAAATAGGTCAGAAGTCGAAACTTTCCAAGCTAAAATTATTTCGCCTCATTCGAGAGCACTTTCTTTAGGAATGGGTGTGCACGGATTGCACGGTCGGTTTTTTGATGTGGTCATAATTTATTTTCTAAAATATTTATTATGGGATTATATTTTGTTTTTTTTTTAATGTTATTATGTTGTAAAACTGTTAAAAGGAATATTTCTAATTGGTAATAGATAAATAGTTATATAAAAAAATTCTCTTTTCCTTTATTTTGGGGGTGAGGCGCGGCCTCAGAGGCCTACCCTGACGAGCCGCCACTGACATATGCATATTTATAACTTTTAGGTTTTGGAATATTTGACTTTATATACGGTAATATTATTAACAATGCCTAGTAGGCCTTGAAAAATACATACATTAGTGTTGACCGTCTGTAAAAGCAGTGCTCTTTAGTAGGCCTTGGAAACGCTTTCCTTTGACAAATTAAATATCTTATATTGTTAAGGCGGACTAAAACCACTGACGTATTTGACAAATACACAAATAATAGTGTACTTGATTTCAAATTTTGTGCGATAATTAATAGTGGTATAGAGATGAACTTGTAAAATTTTGGTACCGATTCAAGGTGGCGGAACAAAATGGCGGCCAAATAGAATGTTTTTAAATCGTGAAAAAATCACTTCATTTTACATATCTTCACTTTTTAGCACCCCTAGAGGCAAAAATATAAATGCAATTCCGTCGCGGTTTGTCTATTAGTCAGTCTGCTTGTTTAATGGTCTGTGAATTCTCACCATAACTTAAAAATTACTCGACTGACCAGTGGCGGCTCGTGGTCAATTATATTGGAAGGTCAATGACAAATTTAAGAATAGGCAGACTTAAAATAAAAATAAATATCTTATCTTTAAATTCAGCTTTAAATTCTCTTGAAGTTCAGGTCTACTCTTCGTTCTTTCGAATTGGAAAAATGCTGAATGACACGTTCATTAAAATTGCACGCACATTATAAACGATTTCTCGATAGTTAACATTGCTTTAGCGGATAGTCTATCTTCGTCCAACTCCTCAACAAAATGTATAAACCCTCGAAAAACCCCTGGATTTTCAGACAAAGACGTTTCGTTATGGCCACGTAGTGCCAGCTCGAATGCCCCACAAAATTTTACACAATCTATAATTTTGTTTAAAATGTAATGATTTTTGGATACATTTTCATTAAAATCTCTAAGGGATTTTTTATATAAACTGTGTCTAGCTGAGTGCGAATATCAACACTTCCGATTGAAACATAGTTCACCGAACATTTCATGTGATCTGCAGAAAACGCATGTTTCTTTATTTTTTCTTTTATCCGTTTTAAGTCTTTAACACTGGTTTTGCACCATATGAGTCCGACGAGTCCTTAGAAAACAACAAACAAACATAACAGTAAAATGAGTTAGAGAGTTCACAACCACATGTCCAGTTAATTAAATATACTTTTGCGAAAGTTTCGATGAACCTCTTTATTTCTGTCTATACTAGTTTATCGTATACTAAGTTCTGGCAAATTGCGACCACTTACCTTGATTTCGGTTATTTTCTCAAAATTAAGTTCGCTAGCACTTTTTAGTTGTTTAATTTTTTGCAGTACCGACATTTTATTTCATCTACATTCACAGCTCAAACGTAGACTTGAAATTGGTTATTTTTGCAAAATTAAGTTCGTAAGCACTTTTTAGTTGTTTTTTTTTTTCACTAGTCACTACCAACATTTTATTTCCTGTATATTTCCAACTCAAACATGGATCATAAAAATAAAAAAATATATATTACAAAAATCAGTATATAAATCAGTTTTTATCGATTAAAAACGTCTGAAACACTATCGACCGTGCGACTTCTGAACAATTGAACTTCCGCATGTCGACGTGATGCCGCGACCCATCGATCGAATTATGAGAAGAGACCGGCTGATGATCCAAATCGTGATTTCATTTTCCATTTGCTATCACGTTCCGCTGCAGCTCGGTAGCTGTGAAATCTTCGGGTACTTTCGTCAAGCTTTACGGTAATCAGGGTAATTCGGGCTGCCCAGCCTAGCTTAGTATAGCGTATTTTATTATGACTAAGGAACGAAACGAAACCATTCGAACCGCCGTGCGCGGCTAGTAGTGTAGCGTATTTAACTTTTCCCAAGGTTCGCGTTTTCACGTCATTCACCAAATGACCCTATGGAAGAGCCACCACTGCGACTGACATCAAATTTTAATTAAACATTGTTGGTCATATGGGGAAGACCTGGAAATATTAAAAAATCAAGTATTATTACATAGGAGTGAAGTGGTAACATTTTGGTATTAATCCGGGAATGTTTAGCTTTTCCTACTAGCTGGTGTACAATGTAGTATTAACAAAGATGTCACTATTAAACAAAACACAAAGTCTTGGTCTCAATCAAACAAATATTTTAAAAAATCTAAGATGAGACGTGTTTCATCATCATCTTCTTGCAAGCATGACCTTATTGTAACCAAAGCAGACAAGGGCTCATATTTAGTGACAATGAGAAGATTATGTCAATAGAGTGATGAAATTCCTGCACTCTGAGGATTTTGAGAGTATCAATAGAGACCCTACTAACTCTTTCTTTACACAATTAAAGGGGGTTCTAGATCAAACTTTGAGCACTTTAGAGTTCTTTAAAACTAGAAAGAAAAATTATACCCTGTGAGTCCTAAAACATTATTGCTCTATTATTTTACATTGGAAAAAGAAACACAAAATAAATTGCCTTTTTTAGATTTGTTACTTATTAGGAAAAATAATAATATACATTTTGAAACTTACAGAAAATAGTCAGCTACTGATAATATAATTCAATCCAATTCTAATTCACCTTACTTACATAAATTTGCAGCTTTCATTTTTTTGTTTTTTAGGTTATTTAAACAACACAATAAAACAGATAGCAGCTAATAACGGTTGTTCTATACATTCCATCAATAAGCCTTATTTTATATTTGTCAACAAATATAAATTCTCTTATAATATAATAAACCCTAAGTCTGACAAAAATGACGAATCTGATGAAAATAGACGTATATAGATGTATAACATTTTTTTGTAATATTTCCTAACAAATGACAAAATTCTTTAGAAATTTTAACATATCTATTGCATTTAAAACTGTCAATACTTTTAAAAAACATTTAGTTAAAATTAAGGATAAGACTGATAGATTCTCAAAATATGTAGTTTATTCGTTTGGTTGTACCGACTGTCCTGTTGTGTAGTTATGTTGGCCAGTCCGGGAGGAAGATATCTACCAGAGTACAGGAACATGTAAACCTCTTCAATAAATATAAAAATAGCGTAGACTAAACCTGCATTTGTGAACCACCTATTAGCTTCAAGACACATAGTTGCTATACCTAAAAATACAACTATCTTACATGAGTTTTCGAAGGGAAGGAAATTAGATTTATTAAACAAAATGGTAATAACTAAAGACAAGAAAAATCTGTGTTAATGACGTATTTAATTTTGAACCACATCTCTTCTCTAATAGCATAAATAATCATAATTAGCATTGTTTATTTAATTAACACTGACCTGTATTCTTCTGTTATAGTTTTATTTTAACACACTTAACTAGATGGGTTTATTTTTAGTTTTGTGGAGCATATGCAGCCATCAATACTCAAGGATTCAGTCTCTTCTTATTATTGTTGTACGTCTAAGATGTAACGTGTGATTTGTTGTTTTATATTTTATCTTATCAAGTACTTGGATTTGTTGTTTTAAATGTTTTAAGGTAGCTATACTTAATATTTTTAATTGTATAGTTAGTATATTAGGTTTTTCCGATATTTTAGGCCCGATGATGCTCGCAAGAGCGAAACACGTGTCACCTTAGGTTTTTAAAATTATTTGTTTGACGAGACCAAGACTTTGTGTTTTATTTAACAGAATTATAAACAGGTCTCTTTGAGAAGCATGGACGACTTTTTCTAAAGATGTCACTTCTGACATCCGATCGATAATCTTGGCGCTTTTGGCATTCAATAAAAATATTGTATACTAGACATGCGCAGAAAAAACTTGCTCAAGATAAAGGATGGACTTAGAGCAAATTTATATTTCCCTTTCACTCTTTGCTTCAATTTTGGCTCATTGTGTAGTTGGTATATAGGTGATACATTCTTTTTAAATATATGTGCCTTTGGCTTTACACGTTCGGTCACTTGATCCAGAAGTTCCAAACTAGTTCACATAGTATTTTAAAAATTTCAAAATCCAAGATTATCCTTTTCTTTTCTCACCCGAAGTTTCGTCACCTAAGGCGATCTCAAGGCCCATTAACTCTAAGGTTACCTCAATGAGCAGCTATCAGGCGAGGGGGACGCGCGGGTGGGACGGAGGTCGTGACGTCGACTGGCGACCCGATCTGACAAGGCGGCCAGTTTATTGCTTATTCAGTTTGACGTTTTCTTTGCGATAGTTGTCAGTTGTGTGTTTCAGAGTATTTTTTGAGATGTTTGAACAGTTAAATAATTGTGTTTACTGCAAATACTATGCCTATAGCTAATAAAATATGAAAAATACTTATAATATACATAAGCTGTCCCCATAGTGTGTTCTCGGTTGATATCTTGGCACCGGTTAGAAATAGAGAAGAAATGTATGATAGACTATTAAAAATTAAATCAGGAAGGTGTAAACTATTTTGTTCTAATTTGAACCATTTAGTTTAGACTCTACAGCTGTTCAAAATTGAAAATCCTAGTTTTTAAATGTCAATGTCTCGAAAACAATTAAACTTAGGCCTCTGGACAATATATGAAGTAGACGTAGAATTTTAGATAAAATTCGAATATTTAATAAAATATAGGGTGTTTCATATATGAAAAACTATTTCAGTGGGTATATAAGTCATCCTATATACTAATATTTATATTTAAACTTTTTCTCTATCTCTAACCATTATCACCAAAACCGAGAACACGCTACTGGAGCACCTTGTATAGTAGTAGTAGTAGTAGTTAGGGGGAGGTCTAGAGACCTGACTGGTAGGCCTATAAGGCCCTTTCAGTCTACCCCAGCTCCTCTCTCAACCACCACCCGCCACCAGGTGTACATCCTTGAATCTGCCTGTCCTTACTATGTAAGTCTGCATATCCTTCCATGCAAGATCCTTAACTTCGTCCCTATGCAACGTAGTACCGAAAATATCTCGTCGCAGTATCGCTCGCGCTTCACATCTGCATAGGAGGTGAAGCGGAGTTTCCTCCTCTTCCTGACACTCCGTGCAGATAGAATCTTCCTCAATGCCTAACATAAAGAGGTGTCTCCTCAATCGACAGTGCCCCGTTACTATTTCTGCGATGGAATTTAGAGCTTTCCTGTCTTGGGCTAGTAACCACTCTGTTCGGCCCTTATCGGGCTTCACAATGAAGTCTTTAGCTTGCCTCCCGACCCCGGACTGTCCCCATTCACGTTGAAGTTCATGTTGTGCCCATTCGTCGAGTGCTGTCCTTATCTGCTGCCTAGTGATGCCGAAAGCTGGTTTTGGTCCTACATACGGGCTGGTGGCGCCGAGTCTAGCAAACTCATCTGCCCTCTCGCCTGCTCTAGCCTGTCACCACATTCCTGAACCAAAACTGATCCCGCCATGGGTGAGTCGAGCGCCTTAAGTGCTGCTTGACTGTCTGAGCATATAACAATCTCTTCCTCTGCCCCCTCTATGACTTCCTTCATCGTTATTGCAATTAGAATGGCATATGCCTCAGCCTGAAACACCGTTGAAAACTTCCCCAAAGGGTAGCTGGACCCGGTTTGTGTAGCCTCAATATAAACTCCAGCACCAGAGGATTGCAACTGTGTCATAGGTGAACCATCCGTATAGCAAACAATTGCCTCTGTGGAGAACTACAGCTTGTTTCTCTCCCAGTCCTCTCTTTCGGGGATTGAGATACTATAACCCTTATGCCATCTTAGTCTGCCTGAGGGTCGCACTACTCTGTAGGTAGATAAAGGGATCTCTCTTTCCAAAAAAAAAAAAAAAATTCGCCAGTCGATGGAGTTCCAGCGGCTCGAAGAATCCAGGCAGCAGCAGCAGCAGCAGCAGGAGGGTAAGCCACCACTACTGGGACCTGATGGAGTGACCAGCCAGCGTCGGTTCCCCTCCTCGACGTCTTCAGTTGTCGCGACGCACTGACATGTCGCCAGGTTGTATGTAGGTATAGTAAAGGTAATATCGGGTGGTATATTGGTAAAGGTATCTCTCTCACTCCTACACATCTTATACACACGTTGTCTCATTCACACATACACATATATCCTTTGGTCGTTCCCGTCATGTCTTATACACATATCCTTTCCTTCGTTCAGATTCAGGGTTCAAAAATTACGGACTGGCCGTTCCCGTCATGTCTTATAGATTTACATACACACACATAGACATACATACTTCCTTTCCTGCGGCCAGATTCGGAGTCCAAAAATTACGGACTGGCTGTTCCAGTCATGTCTTATAACTAAACACACACACACACCCACTCACCATATATACACACAAAGGCTCGTGTGACAGTTTACCTATATCGATTGCCCCCGCTACTCGCGCACGCGCATTAACGAGTGGGAACCGACGTAGGCTCCTGTATTACCGTTGTTTGGAGAGTTGCCCGTTTTAACCGATCCTAATTCCGTCCCGACCGCCACGATCGCCAAAATCACGTGACTGCCGCGCTCGACATAATCGCATTTATCCGTCTTTCTATTTTTTACATACGGTTTTACATATGGTTTACTTATGGGGCTAGGCTTAAGCTATTTATGTTGTATGATATGAACAGGCAATACGTAGGATAATTTCTTTGTTTTCTACATTGGTCTTTTATTTCTCTTTCTATCCCGTCTACCTTTAGTTATATTGTCACTGTCTTGCGCATTGATTTCTGGTTAACTTTCTCCACCGTATAAAAACTACCTGTGTGCGTTTGTGGCCCCTTTACCACCTTGATCTTATCTTATCACCTTGATTGATCTCTATATAGGGATCTCGGCTCCTATTATACCTACAGCAAAAATTAAATGCTAAAAGTTTTAAAGGAAACTTTGCGCATTCGATATCCGGTTCCAGATTTACGATCGGTCAATTGGTTTTGGAAATATCGGCAAATAACCAAAATGGCGGATTTAGTTTTTCGCCAGTAAATCTAAAACGGTAAATTTGATAGCTGTCAAAATGTGACGTTATTCGGAAACTTTTTTAAGACGATTAAGTCTTTACCGCCTTTTGCTATCCCGCAACCCGCTTCAGCTTTCATTTTTCTTATAGCAGCCATATTGGGTTTTTCGATTTTTGGAAATTTCTAGTCTAGTGATGGCTCATTAAGCCATTAAAGATTTGAGTATAATCGAAATATCACACTTCGTGAAGTTAGGTCTCAATTTTTTTTTATAGGGAGGTCATGATTTATTTGTAACAAAAGTGGGGTTTGACTTTGACCTCAGATAATTCAAAGTATCAAAATTTTTCCTCAATAACATCAAATCATAAATCTGACACAGAAATTATCGAGACCTGTTGAAAATAGCCGGTATTCTCTATCCAGATGAAGAAAAGTTTGACACGTTAGCGCTGTACTCGCAGTCACACAGAAACGCCAACCACGGCAGCCTTATAAAAACCAATTTAGAAAAATCCTAGTTAATTTAACTAACCATGGGGCCTTGAATGGCCAATGAAAATAGCGAGAGAAACATTTTACAAGCAACAAAAACTCTAGTGCATAAGAACTCATAATATCACATTTTGACAGATTTCAAATTTACCGTTATGGGTTTACTGGCGAAAAAAAATCTGGTGGAGTGAAATCGGGTGAACGTGCTTGGCAATGAACTGGAGTTTATGTTGCGATCCATCTATCTGGAAAATAGTTATCCAGGGAGTTTAAATCTGATATGCTAGCATTGTGTGTTTATATAAATCACAATCGCAATTTGCCATGAGGTTTACAAAATCACTTTTTGCTTCTTAGGCAAATTAATGTATGTAATTGCTTTAGATTGTAGTTACTTTGGATAAATGTGTCTAATTTTGCTTTAAACATTTATTTTTGGCAACCATAGTAAGGGATAGTGGGGCAATTCGAAATAAGGGAGAAAGTAGAATTTGATATAGCATGTAGCGCCCTCTATTCACTAGTAGCAGAAATATAATCTCACAAAACAGATACCTATACTACCAAACGACGAGAATGTATGTATGTATTATTCGTTATCTTTTTTTTGAAAATATTTGGCGTTCTTTATGTCATTTGGTGTTAATTGTGGTCCTCTTTGCCCCTTTGTCCCTTACTTTCTCATAAGAGAAGCATTTTATTCTTATCTATTTAAAATTTAAAATGGTGAACCTTTTTAAAGAAATACCTGCGAATTAGAACCATTTGTCAAGTCCCTTTAATAGCCAGTAACAAAAATCCTGACGATCGAAAATTTCTCTCATTTATCCATTGATTAATTTGGAATTTCGACTCTGGAAATTGATGTTAACATCATTCACGTAAGGCTCGTTTCCGGCACTAATTTTACGTTATGACATCAAACCCGTATTATACCAAATTACCGGACATTATTTAGGTCCTATTGAGATCGTTTTATTGTTGCGTTGTTCGGTCCGGCCTAAATTGATGTATCTACACATTAGGGTGTCTCAGTTCGATGTTATTAATATATCTACCGAAGTTATTGGTAGTGACATGGATGATTTGTAAATAACGACGGTAAAAATGTCTCTTTTTTATTCACCTATTAATCTGACTGACATGCTCTTGTAACCTTGTTAATAGCCTTTTTCCTGACTGACCTATAGACACAGCAAAACAATCAGTAAAAGATGTTTTTTTTTATATTTTGTCAGTTTCGCAAAAAATACGTAAACGCAAGAAGGCAAAACAGAAATAATTGTGAAATCAAAATTTCTGAGGCAGCTAAATTAAAGAGCGTATAAAATTAAAATTATTTAAGATTTTTTTTTGGGCAATAAGTCGATAATTTCAAATGGCCCATTAGTTTTACATATCCACTATTCATTTTCTCAAAAACTAAGTCTGTTACAGAAAAAATATCTTTTTTATTTTTATTTGCAGGCTATTTAATTTAGCTGTTTTAAAATTTTGAGTTTTTTTTTGGCCTATAAATTTACCCACATTATTTTTTCGAGTTTTGATCTCGTGAACATCAAAACTACAATTTTCAATCCGAATCATTATAACATTCACTTTTTTCTTTTTAAAACGGATGTATTGTAATCCTGAGAAAATCACTCTCCGATCCCTCAGATCTTTACATTTCAGGGTCCCTAGATGCTGAAAAACAACACCTCAATTTTGTCGGTCTGTCTGTCTGTCTGTCGGTTTGTCGGTCTGCCTGTTACCAGCATAGCTAAAAAACGACTTATCCGATTGACTTCAAATTTTGGTCAAAAATTAAAAGTCATATGGGGATGACCTGGTGACGTTTTACCTCAAATTTTACATAAAAATCAAGTATTATATAATATTGAACTGATAAAGTTTTGGTACGAATCCAAGATTGTGAAACAAAATGGCGTCTTAATAAAATATTTAAAAATTCAGTACGAGAAACTACTATTTTATATACAACCACAACATTAATCAAAAAGCGGGTACAATATTTTATTTTGAAGATGAAAGAAAATGTAGCAAAAATGCCAAAATTTGTCATTTTCTGTTGGAATATGGAAATATACCATACCAAGATGTTTTGAAGCTCTGGAGTATTTCTTTTTGCCAAACTTATTCTCCACCAAAATTGTGATGTCTTTAGAGTTCGATGTATTCCGAAAAAGTTCTTCGACATAAGATAAATTTTTTCTGCTTAGCAAGGTAGCTCCCATCTAAACTGCTGGACATAGCAAACGGTAGAAGCGAATTTTTAGGTAAATTTTAATGTCGCATATCTCTAAAATAAAACAAGATACTGAAATGCGGTTTTTACCTATGTCTTATAAATTTTATTGCATATTATCGATTTTAAACGTAGAGCTTATTAAAGCTAAAAAGTTATTTATACAAGGTTAAACAATACTCTGCAAATTTTCCAATATTTTGTTTCCAAAAATTTACAAAAACGGTTTTTGACTTTTAATTGCGGGATCAGCTTAATCGTTGGTAAAATTTTTATAAACAATTTGAAGTTTTTTAATATTTTAAGCTCTATTACATATTAAGCAGCAACATTTTATTAGTCGTTTGATGTAAAACTTTCCTGCTAGATAGTCCCTAAGTCTACAGTTTAACATCTGTAGGATCTGCACTACGCAGAAAATATGTGTGTGACCCTGAAGTTTGTTCATAAAAAGTTTCTTCAAGGAGCGTTTCATGAACAAACTTCAGAGGTAGTTGTGGGATCTCCTCTATTATTTGAGGTAGCTCCACTAAAACCAGAACACTGATTTTCAGATATATAGATAATACTTTCGTTGTTTGGCCTCATGGACAGGATAATCTCAACATCAAAACATCAAGTTCACAATGGAAATTAAATCTAATTTATTTATTAGGACTCTCTGTGTATAAAAAAAGGACACATACAAATAGATACTTAAATACAATCCAGCACAAAAAAATTGGTTATAAACTCATTAGAATTTAGAGCCATTTCGATTTCTGATCAAGATTCTATAACATCGGAAACGGCGAAACTGACCGAAGCTCTGAGAGGAAGTGGCTATTAAATTGAAGATCTTATGTGTTCGATTAAAAGATATTTATTTATTTATTGCTTCATTGTTACAGAGCAACATGTATTTAGAATGATATTATATTAAAAAATAAAATACGACTACTATCTATAACAAAGGTAGAGTTCGCATTCATCGCAGAGCTCTGCCACTCAACCCAAATCTGCGATGTAAAGATCCATTCCATGTTCTGTTGCTCTCAAAGGTTAATCACGTAGACTACCTGACAAATATGGAAAGTAAATGGTATTTGATTAGGACTTCGCAAGACCGAGACTAGCTTAGTATCGACCTCGGTCTCGAAAAAACAACCTTGGTCTCGATATCGGTCTCGGTCTCGACCTTGTCTCTGTCTCGGGATTCTGAATTGGTTTTTTTTTTTAATTTAGTTTCATTTAATAACAGAATTTTATTATACAAGAATAGTAAATAATTTTTGTTGTGTTTTATACGCAGGTTGTCTGTTAATAAGTCAGTAGATATGTATGTGTATGTACTTAGCTGAAATCTGAAATTAATATCACTATTATCAATTGCCAATATTGGGTAATCATATTATTGTGTATAAACTATTCAAGAAATCAAACACAAGATGCTAATTCAACGAAAGAATATTTTTGACAAAATTACAAAAATCAGTCTACTCCGTTCAAAGATACTATTGTCGAATGTGGCCATTCATCTAAAATATTCTAAAGAATCTGACACTTCCGGTTGTACCGGAAGTATAAGTCGACTTGTTTTTAATGATGTTTGCGATGATGCGATGTTTTATTTAGATTTTAGGAAACATTTTTTGAAATATCAACAAATAGAATATATTTTTCGAGTCTCGGTACCTTGGTCTCGGCCTTGGTCTCTGTGTCGATAGGTCAGTCTCGGTCTCGATTCTAAATTGTAGGTCGTAGTCTCGGTCTCAGTCTCGGTTTAGATACCGAGACCATGGTGTCGCGAACCCTTGATATGATATGCTGCCCATAGATCTCTACTCGTGATAAGATAAAATCTGAAATGTGCTAAACAACACCGTAGAAGCTCTATATCTAAATTTAGCATCAAACTATGCGCAAACCTAATGTAAATTTAATAATGTACAACTTATACAAAAAAAAAATAATTAATTTAAAACACAGCATATATAATAATATAGATATAGTACCGGGTGGCCAACTAAGAATGGACGCCGGCCATAACTCGCTAACCGTTAATCATATAACTTGGGGGAAAAAAAATTATTAGCTAAATCGACTAAGAGAAATCGCTGGAAAATATTTTGAAGTTCCGCATATGGCCGCTAGGGGGCGCAACTGTTATGGTCAATCAGAAAAAGAGCTGTTTCTTAAAAAATATTCATGTAAAGGTATATTATAAATACTGCCATCGTAAAGAGTAGAAAAATTGTGATTTTTTTGTTAAGGATATTTTGCTCTATCTCGTAAAATGTAGCGGTGGGGGAAGGTCAAACATGTTTTTATTTAAATGTCAATAACTCCGTTATAAATCAACGGAATTGAACAAACTAGGTCTCGTTTAAAAGAGCCCATCTTAACTAATAATCTGATGTAAAAAAAAAATACGTGGTAACTAGAGGGCGCTGATTGACATCACAACAATTATTACGCATTATTTTGAAAATTTTAAATAGCACGCTATATCTCTTTTAACACAATTTAATAGAGGAGGAAATTCTCAATAAGTCAGTGCAAATTTCAGCTTTCTAACTTTTTTCAAACCGGAAATATAAATAAAACAAATATTAGGACGCTGGGTACGCAACATCTCCCTAATCTGTATGGACATAGCCTACATCACAATAATTCAGTAATAATACCACAGATAATATTCAACGCAAATCGCTAAAAATTATACTAATGTTCTGAAATAACCACCAGGTGGCGCAGTAGACGTTAATAAGCATAGTTTGACTCGCAATTTTACTTTTCTCTATATTTTTTTGTAGTTTACTCTATTTTCAGTAAGTTAGATATTATAAGGTAATAAATAAGAAAAATCCTAATATATTCGACCGTTGCAAATCTCCGTCTTTCTTAAAATCGACAATTTATGCACAAGAATAACAATAAACTAAAAACATAGATAAATAATAATTCCTTAGCAATTTTCTGCTACATGAAGCAAAAAAAATAGTAGGCTGTGAAAACAAAATTGAAAGTAATACGTCAAAAAATAAACAATAGTTTCTTGTCAGTGCCTTTTAGTTGCTATTTATCGTTCTTGAATTTCCTAATAGTATTGCTATCATTTCGCGTTTTTGTCCGAGATTTTCGTGTTTTTTGAGTTTTTCTAGTTGCTGTTGTTCATGTTATTGTTGTAGTTCGTATTTTTCTTGTTCAAGATTTGTTATTGTTCGTGTTGCGTTGTGTTAAGAACAAAATGATTTATACAAATCAAGAACTATTCGACATGATAGGTGTTTATTCTGAATGTTTGAGAAATGCTACGGTTGCTGCAAGAGTATATGCGCAGGAATATCCGCAGAGACGCCACCCAAGTAAAAAGGTTTTTCTTCGAGTGATCCAACGTTTGCGAACCACTGGAAACGTGCATATTCCCGTATACCGCAGACAACGCAGAGGACGCACCGAAGAGAATGTAATTAATGTGCTAGCGTATATCGAGTTTAATCCTCAACTAAGTACTCGAATTATTGCGCTAGACCTAGGAGTAACGCGCATCCACATTGGATGCGCGAAGTCCAGCACCAAGGCCGTTGGTCTGTAAATTGTTGGGCAGGGATTTTAGGCGGACGAATTATCGGACCATTTTTTTTCGATAATCCATTGAATGGTGAGAGATATCTAAGATTTTTAAGGGAGGAATTGCCGATTTTGTTGGAGGACGTACCTCTGAACGTCGGACAACGATTGGTATACCAGCACGATGGTTGTCCAGCGCACTTCGCCGTCAACGTTCGGGAATTTTTAGATGCCCACTATCCTGGCCGATGGATAGGGCGAGGCGGCACCCTTCCATGGCCAGCTAGGTCACCCGACCTAACGTGTTTAGATTTTTATTTATGGGGTCGAGTGAAAGATTTAGATTTTGCCACCAGACCCACTACACGGGAAAATATGATTCAGCGAATAAGAGACTGTATAAATACTATTTCAGTTGCTGAACTGGAGGCTGCAGTTTTATCCACGCGAGATAGGATGCATAAGTGCATCGAAAACGATGGCCGACAATTTGAACATTTAGGGCGGCATTAATTGAATTATATTTTTATTATCGCTTCTTTCACACGTTCCATTTAAATGGCTTTCATTTCCCATTATAATGAAAATTTAATATTGCACTTATTGACTCCTACTGCGCCACCTGGTGGTTATTTCAGAACATTAGTATAATTTTTAGCGATTTGCGTTGAATATTATCTGTGGTATTGTTACTGAATTATTGTGATGGCTATGTCCATACAGATTAGGGAGATGTTGCGTACCCTGCGCCCTAATATTTGTTTTATTTATATTTCCGGTTTGAAAAAAGTTAGAAAGCTGAAATTTGCACTGACTTATTGAGAATTTCCTCCTCTATTAAATTGTGTTAAAAGAGATATAGCGTGCTATTTAAAATTTTCAAAATAATGCGTAATAATTGTTGTGATGTCAATCAGCGCCCTCTAGTTACCACGGCGAAATCAAATCGGATTTTTTTTTACATCAGATTATTAGTTAAGATGGGCTCTTTTAAACGAGACCTAGTTTGTTCAATTCCGTTGACTTATAACGGAGTTATTGACATTTAAATAAAAACATGTTTGACATTCCCCCACCACTACATTTTACGAGATAGAGCAAAATATCCTTAACAAAAAAAAAACAATTTTTCTACTCTTTACGATGGCAGTATTTATAATATATCTTTACATGAATATTTTTTAAGAAACAGCCCTTTTTCTGATTGACCATAACAGTTGCGCCCCCTAGCGGCCATATGCGGAACTTCAAAATATTTTCCAGCGATTTCTCTTAGTCGATTTAGCTAATAATTTTTTTTCCCCCAAGTTATATGATTAACGGTTAGCGAGTTATGGCCGGCGTCCATTCTTAGTTGGCCACCCCGTACATCAGCCATGTCAAACTCAATGTCACTGGTGGACCAAAAGCATGAAGACCATCGACTAGGTGGGCCGCAAAACCTTATCTTAAAGAAGACAAACTACTGAAAATCTTGAAAAAAGTACTATTATAGGACAAGTCTGTTTATTAAATTTTCAATAAAAAGAACATTACAAAAAACTACAAACATTAAATTCTTTTGCCAGATATTTGACATCTTTTGTCTTTAATTAAGTTGTCTATTTGTGGAACGAATTTATCGGCGGAAATCACTTTTAAAACTGCGTCCAAATGTGCGTCCATCAATCGCGATCTTGCGGGAGATTTGTTTCCTTTCGTCAAATAAAAAAAGTTGTTCACACTTATAGGTACTTCCAAACATTGACAGGATTTTACAGGCAATTTTTTTCATTTCTTGGTATTGAACAGGCAAGTACTTATAAAATTCGAATGTACCAACACTATCAAATTTTTGTTTTACATAAGTCTGACATTGAATCTCAATTACTTCCATTTGCAAATGAGAGGGAACTTTATCAATATCGATAGTGAAAAGACCAGTAAATAGAGAAAAATTGTTTTCTTGGGTCTTAAAATCCTGAAAACGCTTCTCAAATTCTGCCAGAAGGCTTCTCATTTTCTCTAAATATATTTTGTATGATATTGGGACACTTGCGCTTTCATGATATGCCTTACAAGTCAGAAAATGTAACAGATTATCCTCTGCTAACTGTTTTTCCCACAACATCATCTTACACTTGAAAGCTTTCACATAATCATGCATATCTGTAATAACTTGACGTAGTCCTTGCAATTTCGTATTTAAGTCGGACAAGTGTTTTGTGATATCTACCATAAATGAAAGATCTTGTAAAAAAGGTACATCGCATAATAAGCTGACATCTTCTCCTTTGTTTCCATGAAAACGCGTATTTCTTCTTTGAGTTTTCAAAACCGGTCGAGTACCATAGAACACGAAAGCAATCCCACCTCTGCATAATATGGTAAACCAGTGTACTCACTTTCTAAATCACGTAAAAATGCAGAAAACTGTCGCTGATTAAGGCCTCGTCACCTTATGAAGTTTATAATTTTAAACGCTTTCCAACTTGATCACTTTTGAGCATAAAACTTCTTGGTGAATTATACGACGAATATGATGAAAATCTGGTTTGTTACTGCCCGTTTCTCTGATCTTTGTCTGTGATATTTTAAAGTAGCCATTTTTTACTCCAGTTATTGAAGGAGCTCCGTCTGTTGCAACGGAACACAGTTTTGACAAATCTAAATTGTACTTTTGCAGAAGTCCATAAACAGCATTGATAATATCCTTCCCAGTTGTTGTATCATGCAATGGTACTAATTCCAGTAATTCTTCATACACATTGATATCTGTATCAACCGCACGAAGAAAAACAGCGAGTTGCGCCACACCACACACACATCCGTACTTTCGTCACAGGTGATAGAAAATGCAATGAAAGAGTTTGATTTTGTTTTTATCTGATCACTTATATTGGCAGCCAACTCAGTAACTGTTTCAGCGACAGTATTCCGGAACAAGGATATATTTTGAAATGCTTTCACGCTCCCGAGACTTACAATTTCCGCGGCCTTTACAGGGCACTCGTTTATAAATTCACCTTCAACAAATGGTTTTGAGTGACAGATTCATTTTCTTGCATTGGACGTGTAAACATAAGCTGCTGATCTTTCAACCGTAATTTTAAGTTATTTAACTTTTCGTTTCTGACCATGCGTGTATACTTGGCAAACATAGTTTTATGAATATCATAGTGACGTTTGATATTATATAATTTTGGGATACCGACTGTACTATTACAAATCAAGCAAATAATTTTTTCTTTCACTTCACAGCAAAAAAACTCTAATTTCCACTTTTATTGAGAGATACGATGCTCATCTACAAGTTTCCTCTTACTTCCACTTGGTTTTGAAAGAGACATGTTAAAAACTGTATCCGAAATAAATTATAATAAGCACTGTTAAGTGTTGTAACAATAAGTGCGCAACTTAACTCAAAACTCTATCGCAACTGACTAAACACTTAACGACTGAACTCAATCGAACATGGCTTCTATACGGATTGTGATTTCTCGAGTTCTTTCCAGAATGTTCAGATAGCGTCATTTGTGTTTTTCCGCAATAGAATTTCATGGAACAAGCCAGATAACGTTAGGCTTTAGGTTTTAGGTTGAGTATGTGTAGTTCATCCTCCTAAACATAGATGTCACTATGTGCAATTGTACATTTTATTATACCAATCAATGACGTTAAAAAGAAATAGACCCCGCATTTCATTCATAAAAATGAAATAAATAGAATCAAACATCAATTTGTTGTTGTGTATGAGTGGAAAAAAGACGGACTGATCGCATAAAGAATAGTTTGCGGTGAAAATTGCAACGCTGTCAGATATCTTCGCGAGGCTTACCAGTGGCGTAGCTATTTTTGAGATAATGTATTATTTGCTATATTTTTTGAGCCCAAATATTATTATGGTGGATACGACAGTTTTTTTGTTCTAAGATGAACAGGAACGACTTCACTTTGCAAAAGTGAGAGTTTTAATAACTTGAAAACAACTAATTTAGATATTATGTCGTGGAAAAGTCTGCACTAAATGGAAAACTTTATTATTATCAATTTCTCGAAAAACTTTCTTCTTGATAAAACTTGTGTTTTGTCGAAAAAATAGTTTTCACAATATTCAACTTTAAATCAGATATACAAGGCATTCAAAAAATATGAAAAAGTATATTTCAAAAATTAAAAATTTTGTGACTGTCGCGGCCGTAAAAAATCGTAAATAAAAGTTTAGTATTAGTTATGTCATATTAGTAATAGCTAAGGAAATATTTAAATAGAAAAATGTTTTTTTGCTGTTTGACCTTAAATATCTTCATAACTACAATATAAAAAATTTTACTCAGTTTATATTTACGATTTTTTATGGCCCTTAAAACTACCGTCAGAAAAATTTTCTTTTTTTGAAATTGTTAGTGAAAACCACTTTTTTGAACATCCTGATCTAAAGTTTATTACTATCAAAAATATTTTTTTTGAACCACCAACTTTTATGAAGAAATCAATAATAAAAAAAGTAAATAAATGCATTAAAATGCAAGATGTTTAAAAATAAAATCATCGAAACTTTGGTGATTCTGAAGCACCCTGTATAATATTTTACACTATATTTGAAACTTATTTTTTTTATAAAAATTTAAATAACAAGATTGAAAGTGCACTTTATAAATTTTCACCCGGACACGTGGTTTATAAAAATAAAACAAAGTTTAAAAGTTTGGTATAATTTATTTATAAACGGTTTGATATAATAACAAACAACTATTATTATCGACAAAACAAAAGTAACAGCATATTAATTTAATATTTCATTATTTATATAATAATTAAACTCGTCTATTACATATTTAATGATTCAATGACAATTTTCAAAATCGGAAATTTAGAGGAAATATTATTTAGCTTTATATATATATAAAACTTTAGGTTAGCAAGAAGCTAATTTAATATAATTGTATCAATAATTATCTGTGACAAAAGACCAGGCACGTAGTCTAGGGGGGGGTCCGGACCCCCCCCCGCCCAGCGCGGTACCCTAAAAATATTTAAGAGTTTTTACATAATTTAACCTACGAAAGTAGAATTCCAATAACTGCTGATTAGCAGTTCCGTATTGGCTCTGCTTACTACAGCTATTTTTTACCTCGAACCTCAGGAAAATTGGGGAGCAGGCTATTTTTTGAAATTCTAACTTTTTGACGGGTTTTTTAACAAGCCCAAATATATAAATGTAAAAAATTAAGAAAGGCTACCCTAAACAAAGACGCACCTAATGATTTTTTCGTAAGTACGACAGTTTCTGACATAAATCGATAGGAAAATAAATTTCATTTTTCTTCCACAAAAATCTCCTTTCATAAACAAAATTGCCAATGCGTGCCGAGACCAAATTTATGATAATTCCAACAAAAATTATTATTATTAAACTTAGAGTATATGGTAGCTGCTGAAAATTTCTCTTCGTGATCCAATTTCACACAATTTTGAAGTTCTTATCTTTACGTATACAAAACACGATTTAAGGAATAAGAAAATTATTGAATTTACCTTTGGGGATTGAAAAAAATTACCTCAAAAAAATATTCGATTTTGACAGTGAGGAATATTTAGAATTCTCAAAAAAGAAAAACTTTTAAGCAAACGCTCATTAAAAGTAGTTTTAGAATTTCGAGAAAGTACTAAAAAGAAAGATGAATACATTTATGATCAAAGAAATCCAGATTTTTAATGTAGCAATATGGTTTCAGACCCTCTATGGAAGATAGCACCACATTAACCTCGACATTAACAAAGTGACTACGCACTTATTTATTAAAATACTATTAAATATATAAAACCTAAAAATATTAAGCAAAAGTCGCCAACGTCCTATTTGCTCGAGATATACCTATAATTTTTTACATTTTCATAATTGCTGTACCTGCAATGTTTTAATAGATATTGGCAAATAACTAGTTTTTTTGCAACTTTTTTTCATATTTTGTTGCACTTGTAGAGTGGACTAGCAACAAGTGAAAAAAAAAGCATTCTTCTTAATAATTTTTTCGTCATTGAATTGGTTTGGACTAGAACTGAAATCCTGGCTACGTGCCGGCAAAAGACATATTTATGTAACGGTTCATGTGGCAATATTTATTATTAGCAATAAGCTTAGTCATTAAAGAACAAGCATTTCCATAACAAAATACATCCAATAAAAGGGTGAGTTCTCATTACTATTTTACTAAAGATGAAGATAAAACTAAATTTTGTTACATGGACCCACTTTGTGTTTTGATGTCGATATCAAGAGTAAAATGCTTATTTAATACCTTTCTTTATCAGCTTATCACCGACTTCATAGGAAATATGTAATAAAATATAATTTATCACTTTTTAATGCAACCTATTTTTTGAAATCGGGTTTGTTTTTCAAAACATTTTGATTTCACCCTTTTTCCAACACATTTTAGTTCTATTTACGCGAAGTTAGGTAAAAATTTGGGTCCACTACTTTTAAAAGTTTGCCAGGCTCGCGGCAAGTAATATTATATAAAAATGCACCACCTTTACATGTATTGGATCTATTCATATTTACAGAAAATCAGCAATAAACATAGCCCAATATTAATATGAATACAAGATTGAACTTCGTGTCCCTAAAAACCACAAAAACTATATTATGAAAAACAATATCTTTACAGTATTTATCCCCAATTTACCCCCTTTTTTCCCCGCCATCCATCTTCCCCCTTATACATTTCACTTATTGACAATATAAATATTTTGTGCCAAGATATTTAATATTTTTAACATTCATTATAATATATTATATTATTATTTATATTACCGAAATCACCTGATAAAAACAGATTCTCCCTAGTTGGGATAATGTACCTCAGGATGGTATTTATTTACTTTTTTGATTACTTATTTTTAAAAACCAAATTTTTAGGCAATAAATTAAAGCATTTCAAATTCATTAAAGAAAATCTATGGTAAATGAAAAATTGTAAAGTAACGCTATTGCGCTATTTTCATTTTTTGTATATGCTTGCTATATGAGAATTCCGACACTACCCTAAATATTCCTTGAAAATTTCATAAAAAATGCAAACCATCCTGGAGTAATTAATGACAACATAAAATAGTGGGTCTTACAGCTTACTCAATTAAAATTTAGTACTGTGCTTTACCAAATAGTATATTTATGTTGTTTATTAACCCCTCATAAAAGGTGATTTGATAAATTTTAGAGGAATATTATCATCAGTGTCTTCGACTAAGTTGAAGTTATAAAAAATTAATTTAAGCCCAACGGAAATGTGCAATACAAAAACAATACTTCATTTACAAATATAAGAACGCTATTAGACGGTGACTTGATCCTTCAACTACTGCACTGGTATGACATATCTTACTTACCTTCGAAAACAAACTTCTGGGTTTAAATCGTTTCTTTTTCTGCAAATAAAGCAAGTTCGCACCATTATCTTAAAGTTTTTTAAACAGATTCTTGAAAATAGCCACACAAAACACTTGGATTTCTGAAAAACACTTATTTCACCAACTAGAACAATTACAACGTCGCGCATCAAATAGGTCGAAATTATGAATGACTACGACCGTCTTCGGCGCTTTCCGAATGATCCCGAAAGAAATCTGTAGTATACTCGAAAAAGGTAGAATTCCGACGTTGCCGATTATTCTGGGCTTTATTTCTTGAAATAAGGAATAATAATTACAGAAGATTTAAATTACATTTAAAACAGATTCGGTTTGAGTTATATATAATAAGCTATTTAATTATCCGTTTTAAAATATTCTATATTGACATTTATACTGGGATTTCTGGAATTCCTTGTTTATTTAGGTAATAGTATAAAGGATGATATCCGTTATAATCTGGCCACAGTAACGGTTTGGCAAACCAGGGTTAATGTTGGATTCCTCCAGAATGTAAACACCTGGGTCTATGTTGTTTCCATGTCGTTGATACCAATCGTTGTTGCAGCGGCGCGCGCTTTCAACATACGTACAATCTTCAATACACATAATAAGATTGGACAATGCTTGCGATCTTCGAAAGATGTTGTATATTTTCAAACAGAAGGAGTATATAAAGTTTCTTACTCATGTGCAGCAGTGTATGTGGGAGAAACAGAACGCTTAATATCAACTAGACTTAAGGAACATGAAAGATGTATTAAAAAGAAAGAAAAATGTTCAATCTGCCGTAGCTGAACATCAGCATACCACTGGCCATATTACAAATGTAACAGAAACCAAAGTTCTAGCGACGGTTTCCAGGATTTTATAAACGGAAAATTAGAGAATCTATTGAAATTTTTAAACATAAGGGGGTTAGGTCTAGATTACACGTGGAAGCTGATCTTAACACAGGGTCACGGTTCGGCAAGCACAAGTCCGGTATAAAAGCCCCCCTGAATCTCTTCGAGCTCATTTAGTGTTCAGATCTCACGGAGCGAAGATCCCTGAAGATGTCTCGTGTAATCGAAAGCGAAACGTCGGATAGTAATCCCAATTTGACATAGTCTAGCCACAAGAACCGTGATTTGCTAATTGACCAAAGCCGTTAGAGCTTTCGTTCTATGTTAAAAGGTTCATATCTCAAAAAATACTTAGCATCTGATCTTACAATTAACTTACAGTTTTATTTATTACCCTATAAATAAGTTTGACGCTTAAAATCGGTAATATGCAATAAAATTTGCAACATATAGCTGAAAACGGCATCTCAATACCTATTCTTGTTTCAAAAACATTCGAATTTAAGTTTTATCTAAAAATATCCCCTTTGCTCTGTACAGCAGTATATATCAGTTGTTTTCAGTATCTTGTAATTTAACTTTTTAGCCATAAGCATGCTACAACGTCCATCTGAAAAACAAAAGAAACTGAAAAACAAAAGAAATTGAATGTGTCATAGATGCATTTTTATTGCTCCTCTGAAACAGTCTTAAATAAAATCCAGACAAAAGCTTGCTTGATAAACTGCATCTACCGAAACTTCCACAGATCTAAGTTACCTGAGAAAATAGCAGCTAAATCTCGAATTTTATTCCAGTTATAAAAGTTAAGGATCTCTTGTAAATTCGCGCTCATAAATATATTTTTATTGTCAACATAGATGCACTTTAGTTGCACAATATAAAAACAGTGAACTGATTTACGTGGGTAATTTATCTTTAATGGGCCTGGCAGGTGTGCCAACTACAACAATCCGCTTTATACATATTTATATTCCATGGATTTAAAGACTTACGTTTTACGTATGTTACATACTGTAAGCAACGATGGAAGTGGACACTTAATGATTTTAGACAACATTAAATGGCGCATATTTTTTTCATTACATAGAGAAAGGAAAAAAGTCTTGAAGTAAGTGATGGGTGGTATCTTTGGCTATTAATTACACTAGTCAAGAAATATGAAAAAAAATGCGACTGATGTTATAAGGACTGTACACTGTGTCCCAGATTGCTTGTAATCACAGGGTTTCTCGGAAACCAGCAGAGATATAACTTTGCGGTTTTCGCGACCCTGTGTCACTTTTTCGAGAAACTTTGAATGCCGCGAACAGAATTGTGCCACATCGTTTCGTTCCCGAGATACAGGGTGAAATAAAGATTTTGCGCTTTTGGGGGTGGTATCATATTTCGGACACCCTATCAGACAGAGAAAAGGTAAAAACTGCCATGGATAGATATTTTTACGTAGAATCCAGTGTTGTAGTCGCACAAATTTTTAGACAATCCGTTTTTGAGATATAGCCCAAACTTAGTATTTTTTAAATGGGACACCCTCTATTTTTTTATTCCAAAAAA
The DNA here is from genome assembly GCA_030620095.1 of Kuschelorhynchus macadamiae. Taxonomy (NCBI): domain Eukaryota; kingdom Metazoa; phylum Arthropoda; class Insecta; order Coleoptera; family Curculionidae; genus Kuschelorhynchus; species Kuschelorhynchus macadamiae. Next base: position 55,987 of record JAUTXW010004711.1, read on the forward strand.
CCGCCTTTTTTTTCTCTTTAAAATGATGTATCACACTATGCACTTTTGACGTAAACTAAACCTTATAAACGCTATATTAAAAGAAAAACGTAAGTTGGCCATGGAAATATGGGTAGATATTAAAAGTGTCCAGAAGCAAAATTAAACAACATAAAAAATTAATAACCATTTTTTTACTATGAAATAAATAAACCTAATAATCTTGATAAACTTAATCACAATACCCCCCTCACGAACACATAATTGGCACACAGTGCGAATTATTCTTAGAGCATTCATCATTATTATAGGTCTATCTTCCAATGATCTAAATGTCTGAGTGGTTGCATTTTGTAGCTGCTCAATCGTATTGACTGGATTCAGGTAAATTTTGTTTTTTAAGTAAGACCAAACGAAAAAATCTAATATTGAGAGGTCTGGCGACCTAGCAGGCTAGTAAGGTACTAGTCCATTTGTACCAATCCAGCGATCGTGAAAATTTTCAAATAGAAATGGCCTTATAATTTGCGCATTGTGGGCAGGAGCACCGTCCTGCTGAAAGTAAATATTGTGCAGATTTGCTAGCGGCAAGTTATCCAATAAATCCGGTAGTATTTGATTTAAAATTGATAGATATCTATCTGCTGTTAAATTATTATTGTAAATATGGAATGTAATCTTTGTTCCCAATATAAAGCAAGCGACGCTAAACCCAAACCTTCCTTGCTGCTGACGTTCTCTTGTTAAAAATTGGTTTTCCGTATACCAGTGCCTATTATTATGCCTGTTAAAAATACCACTACAACTTATATAGGCTTCGTCGGACCATATAACCTTGCTACCGAAGTCAGGGTCATTTTGGGTTTTTTGAAGATACCAGTTACAAAAATTTAGACGCCTTTCTGCATCTCCAGGATGCAATTGTTGTGCTACATTTACTTTATAAGGCTTATATTTATGTTTTCTTAATATCCTTTGCGTTTGTGATTTTGACACCCCCACTGTTTCCTGAATATGCCTACATGAATTCGCGTGATTGGCCTGAATACTTGCTAATACAATAATCTCATTGTTCTCGTGGTTTCATTTATTATATGTTTTAGCCCTGTGCTTTGAAAATGATCCATCATTAATTAAATTTAATTTAATTCGGCGAAAAATTACCTTGTGTGGCTGAGGCCTTTCTGGATATCTACGATATAAAAAAAGCTTTTGGAAATAGTCCATAACTCAAAGTGGAATTGAAAAAAAATTTTGAAAGGAGGTTCATAATAATTTAAGCGCTTGGTGCTTACCTGTTAAAATATAAATCAGATGCTTGATCACTGTTTTCATGACATTCAATAAAACAAACCATCATATCATACTTATGACTATTTTCAAAATTATTCATTTCTTCTTAATATCTATTAATTTACCTGTTAGAATTATTGGTAACTCATATGTTAAGAGGATAAACACGGCAATATTTGATATATTTAAGAAACAAATAGTTTTGATTTTTGTTTCCATGCCATATTTCCATGGCCAATTTACCTTTTTCTTTTAATATTGCGTTTATAAGGCTTAGTTTACGTCAAAAGTGCATAGTGTGATACATCATTTTAAAGAGAAAAAAAGGCAAATTTTTTGGATCCAAAAAATACAGGGTGTCCCATTTAAAAAATACTAAGTTTGGGCTATATCTCAAAAACGGTTTGTCTAAAAAGAATTTCGACTACAGCACTGAACTCTACGTAAAAATATCTATCCATAGCAGTTTTTACCTTTTCTTTATCTGACAGGGTGTCCGAAATATGATACCACCCCCAAAAGCGCAAAATTTCTATTTCACTCTGTATCTCGGGAACGAAACAATCTGGCACAATTCTGTTTGCGGCATTCAAAGTTTCTCGAAAAATTGACACAGAGTCGCGAGAACCGCAAAGTTCTATCTCTGCTGGTTACCGAGAAACCCTGTGATTACAAGCAATCTGGGACACAGTGTACAAGAGAGTTTAAAGGGCCTTGATTACGTATTTAACAACCAAAATTATCCACCACGTATATATTATATACACTTCCTATGTAAGTTTATTTTTTTTTAAATTTATATATATATTTTTTTTTCTTCACTTTATTATATTTGTAGAATAAATAAATAAATTAATATTGTGCACATAAATACAAGGTCATTGCTTGCAAATTTTGACTCATTCCAAAATTATATTATTAATAGGGATTATGGCGTTGTTGGGGTATCTGAAACATGGCTAAGGCCGGAAATTAACTCTAATGTTGTAAGTGTAAATACATATAAATTTTTTAGTCAAGTTAGAATGGGTGGTCGCGGAGGGGGCGTTGGCATTTATGTGAAGCAAAATATTGAAACTGATGTTCTAATATCAACCGCTACAGAGTATATTGAGTGTTTGTGGCTAAAAATTAAATTACAAAATACATTTATTATCATAGGGAATATATATATATACAGTGTGACAAGCGAATGAACCTTATCAACACCTGAAGGGGCAGGGGAGAATCTCGTCAAAAATCTTCCCGTGTCATAGGCGTGCGGAGTTATTTTAATCAGATTATTATTCATTAATATTGATGACAATAATAATAATGATAATAATAATAGTGATAATATCAATAAATATTACTTTTGGACTTCCCTCGTAAAATGGAAGATTGTAATCATGAAAAAAATCACCCACCGAGATTTTTGCAGATCCTTACATTTTTGGGTCTTTAGACCTCGAAAAACATGTTCTCCCATTTCCATCGCTCTGTCTGTCGGTCTGTCTATCTGTATGCGGCAGAACTCAAAAACTATTTATCAACTATATTTAAGATTTGGTCAAATACCACAGATGATAAGAGGATAAAATGGTAATATTTTGGTGAAAGTCCATTAAGGCGAAACAAAACGGCGGTCTAGTGAAATATTATTACTAGGAAATACTAAGATTATGTGGAACTTAGCTGGTAAATTTTGGTTTGAATTTAAGATGGCGAAACAAAATGGCGGCTTAATATATAATTTCACAATTCGGCCCGAAAAGACCATTTTATAGATTGATTTCAAATTTTGCTCTAGAAATAATTGTTGTACAGAGATGAGCTTGTAAAATTTTGGTACGATTTCAAGAGGGCAAAACAAAATAGCGGTCAACTACAACATTTATAAACATGGAAAAAAATCAATATTTTACGTATCTTCCTATTCTAGCGTCCCTAGGTCCCAAAAAAATAGAGTTTCTTTTGATCTGTCTGTCTGTTTGTCTCTATGTTAATTTGCGGCATAGCTAAAAATCTACTTGCCATATTAAGTTTAAATTTTTGTCAAAAATTAAGGATTGCATGACAGTAAACGTATTTTGGTAAAATTCCAATACGGCGGAACAAAATAGTGGCCTAGTGAAATGCTAAAAAGTATATTGATAAAAATGTAATTAACTAGTGTATCTAAAATTCGGCACAAAATTCGAGTGTTACACAGGTGTGAGCCCATAACATTTTAGTTCAAGGCGCAATTGTTCAAAAACTATTAGTTCCACAAAGCCTGGTTTTGGTGTGCATAAAGTACTTAACAATGACTATTATTTCATCAAAGGCTTCCATCACATCTTTAAAAAATAAGGACATGGATTTTTGGAAAAAGCCTAATTTTTCAGAGTTCTCACGTATAGGTATATATTTTTTGACAAAGCAAAGTAAAAATTTGATTGAAAATATATATAAATTTTGGTAGAAAATGTTTACCACTTTGTACAGGGTATTCCAACAATAATGGCCAATCATTGGAAAATATTTTCAAATTCAAAGAATTGCCGCTAGGGGTATAACAGAAACGGAAAATACTTTTCATGATATCGACGAGAGCCATTTTTAATTGACACCCAGTACATAAACACAAGTAATAAACTATTATGATCGTTATCACATCATAAATAAATTAAATATAATCAATTTCAAACACTCACCACTTGCCCTAATATTGTTTTCTATTCCAAATACGCCATTGCTTGGCCAACATTTCCCAAAAGTTAAATCATTATCGACCCATGTCTCATCAATGTAAACTATGTTACGACCCTCCTCTCTATAATTTCGAATTGCCCTTGTATATTTATAGCGCCAATGTAATACTTCGGGTCTCTCCAACAGAATTTTTCGTTTATTTTGTCACTTACGAAAAAAAGCAATTGGCCTTCATCAATCATTCAACATCCTTAATGTTTCGCGACTATAAGGGAAATCCATTGTTTCTCGCAATTTAAGGAGAAGCTTTCTGAGTGTAGGCGCAGTTTTTAGTTTTAAATAAAACTTGTTTATTGTTTGCCTAATGGTAGGAAAATCATCAAAATCCTTTTTGAGAGACAAACGGGTTTTCTTGTTGGGTGGTGATGAGTGCATCTCACCTGGACGTTCGCTTTGCCTCTCCTCATCATCTTTGTGAATTTTGCTCACGGTGTCTTGAAGTATATAGAGCGACACGATCGATTTTCCTTTTTAAAGGTAATTTAAAATTATTACTTCTCGTTTCCTCATCGCAAACTCTATAAACATTGGCGATCATTTCTCTAGACTGGCCAGCAACAGGTTTTCTCTTTAAAAAAAAATTTCTTTCCATAATTCAAAAAGAAATTTAATTATTGTAAGAAATATATAAGCTTCAAGAAATAATTAAAACCTAGAAATATGCCACGAAATAAAGATACGTATTAAGATTTAAATAGGTATGAAATTTGCATGTATATACTCACTCTATTCATTAATTAAAACTAAAGAAATGCACCAAGAAGCGAATCGAGTCTATCATTCAATATAAAATAACTAAACAATCGAAAATAATTAACTAACAAGTAAAATTAACAAAACAACTAATTAATCCTTATTAATAAAACAGAGTTTACCAGGAAGTACTTTTTATTTAACGTCAATTGGAACGGCGTTTCATAAAATACGTAAATATTTAATTTTTTTTCCTTTTGTGTGTGTTCATTTGAGATCGACGCGGTCTTGAAATGAACACGGAAAAGTATTGCAATATTCATTGACAAACTCGTGTTGATTTGGGGACGAAAGACAATGAACCACGCACGGATTTGTTTGGAAAAAGGAGTTTTGTTTATATCCAAACCCGTGTTGATTTCGAGGAGGAATAAATCGCAGCATATACGAACCCAAATTTTTCATTTTTGTTTTGTTTAGCCGAAATCAATTACACAAATTCTTGTTTTATGAGATAATTCTATACAAGAATACTGAGTGAATTAATATGTAATGGTATTTTTAATTTAATTAAATTTGTTTGCCAAAATTCACCATTTTATTTTTTTTTACTTTAGAATCATAAAAAAGAAAAACGTAGTTTCATATTAGTCGTATTAATGTATGTACAGGGTTATTGATTATAAATCCCCTCCCCCCCCCTTTAACTTTTTTATTTGCCATTTTTGAAAAAAAAATTGTAAAAAAAGTTGCTTGGAATAAGCTAAATTTAAAATAATATACTTGTAAATATATAGGGTATGTGAAAAAAGTAGCAAGTGTCAACTTTGTAATTTTAAATTGAACACCCTGTCTATTATTACATTTTTGGACTCTACGTCAAATTCTAAGTCTACCTATTTGATAAAGCATACCCTACACCCTAACTTCAACTGTTTGTCCAATATGGCAGCCTGAAAAATGATGTTTTGACACCTTTAAAGGGCTGAAAAACTGTTTTTCACAGCGCAAAATGATTTTCACTTTCCTATCTTGGTTGTTTATGAACTCTTTCTTTAGTGGTACTAATTTTAAATTTATAAAAAATTTTAAATTTTTATATTTTTTAAAAAACTTGAAATAACTAAGTGCCATTAAATAAATACTTCTTAAAAAACTAAGATAGGAAAGTGAAAATAGTTTTGCGCTGTGAAAAACCGTGTTCCAAAAACAGCCCTTTAAAAGTGTCAAAACATTATTTTTCACGCCGCCATTTAGACAAACAGTTGAAGTTAGGTACAGGGTATGGTAGTATATCAAATAGGCTTAGAATTTGACGTGGGATCTGAAAATGAAAAAAAAAATAGGGTATTGTATTTAAGATAATAAAGTTGAAAGTTGCTACACTTTTGTGATACACCTTGTATATTTGCAAATATATTATTTTAAAAGATTAGCTTATTCTAAGCAACTTTTGCATTTAACATTTTTTTCCAAAATGTTAAATAAAAAAAATAAAGGGGGGACATTTATAATCAATAACCCTGTACTTACAACTTACAGGGTAATGTGATTAGTATAGAACCTTTTAATAAATAAAAAATGCGAGTTTGAGAATGAAAATGTGAACTGTGAACATGTACTGCCAGTATTTCCAAACAAATCCGTGCATGTAGTAAAATTGAGCCAAAGTGAAAAATGAAAAATTTGATGGTATTGCTTTTGAAATGTTTAATTATTAAGCTTTGGAGGTTTTTCTACACGCACAGAACAAAGAGTAGATACCTAGTAATTTATTTTGTCGTTAACATACGACCTACATTTAAATACATAAAATAATAACTGTTTCACAAACAAATTAAAACAAATAACAACAAATAAATTATACAAAATATAAGTGCCCTCGTTCTTGCGAAGGTTCCTTACATAAAAAAATATAATGCATCGCATATAGGAACCTTCCCAATAGCAATGGCATCCTGTATAAGAAGGTAAGTATAGATATTTCGGTAAATACTAATGTTTTTTTGCCACAGGTTGATTATTGTTAATATTAAGAGAAATATTATGCGAACGGGGACGTTTTCTTACTCGGCCTTCAGAAGTTTTCGGGGATCTTCCTGACTGGATCCTTCCACTGCAAGGTAAATCTCTATTTTTTCTACGAGCGATTGCTGTAGGCTGCACGTGGATTTTTCGATTGCGTCTCTGCTTATTCCTTTCACACATAAATGATATGGCATCTGAAGGAGTTTGTATTTTTGACAAATTAGAAGCGAATTTGGTAAGAACGTTAGTATTAGCTGGATTACAGTCGTCTTGTAGAACATTGCAGATTCTCGAAAATTCGGATCTTATTTTGTCAAGAGTATTCGAATAATTTTCATTAATAATTATCCCACCACTGACTTGACTATGTAATTCATCTGTTGAAATTGTTGGGCATTCAAATGAATCTAAAACATCGCAACTAGTTGTTATACTGGATGTGCACTCTGCTTCACTAGATATTTCAGTTATGTTGGTAAAGGTGATATCTTCGAAGAATTTTGGAGAAAACTCGTCTCCTAAGGCTAATTTAGCGAGTTCTCGCCGATCTGCTTCCGTTAAACATAAAGAATTTTTAAAGAAAATTCCATACTTTCTTTCAACAGCACATATATGCTTGCAGTATCTACCACCCTTCCCAAATTGACAGTCGCAGGTTGCCATATCAGTGTTTACTGCATATAAATGACTACCTGACTTTACAAAATAAGTACCACCGTCATCCACTTTTACTATATCATCTATTCCCTTACTATTTTGACAAAATTTTTCATATGCAATCGTAAGTTTTCGTGATCTACCATTCGCAAACTGTATGAGTCTCTTCTTATGATAAGAGTCAAAAGTTTTTGTGATGAATTCTACTAAAGCGCACATGTTGAATACTTTACACCGTTGAAGTATGATGTCCTTAAATATCCGTATTGAGGATTCGCAATAATTATTAGTATTATTACCTCTGGTAAGAACATCGGATCTATACGATAAACACCACTCTTCTCGACGGTCCCATAAGTTTGATAAATAAGTTATTAACTTTTGATTGTCTTTTACTCTGTCATTATTTAGCAAATTTGACATATTTATTTCTGCCTCATGCATTAAATTTGCAAACATTACACTACGAAAATTCTTCATGACGATTTGCCGATCTTCTTTTGCAACTTCATGTTCGTTTTGCCACAACCAACGCCACAATGCCTGATTGACATGAAATATGCAGAGTAACAATCTACTATTAGGAAATACCTCCCTTAGGGCGTTTCTCTCCGCACTACTATCGTCAGTCATTATTAACCCTGGTTGAAACGTTTTCTTACATGTCTCTTCAAGAAATGTTTTTACTGTTTGAAAGACAAGAGTATAATTGACCTGTGACTGACTGGTATGTAGAATCACAGCCAAAGGTAAAGCACCAACCTTGGTAGCAACGAATAAAAAAGTCACACACGTGTTTGTCTGATCGCACGATCCGCTACTGTCAATGAATATCATTTCATCAGCCAACCCCGCCACAAAAAGTCTTTGCATTATTGGGGTAATTAAAACACAAACAATGGGATCCTCTACAATACACATTTTCACTTTAAGTTCTTGTAGTTCTATCTGTTTTCTTTTTAAAATGTCCACTATGTCCATTTTGTCTCTACTACCGTAATTTTTGAGCCGCCACTGTTCATATAAATGGGTAACCTGACGATCCAGCGGATTTTTTTGAGCATTGGACAATACCTTGTATGAATCTTTCTCACTATTCTCCATGATGCTAAACTCGTGATACGATTTAGCTGCTGCAGCTGTCATTCCTGACTCAAAGTAGGATATGAATATCTGTTTTGTGTCTTCAGAGCAACGCAATAGGCTTAAAGACTGTGCTACGTTCACCCTATGGGAATGATCGAAATTAATATCTATAATGACGTTTAAACCTCTTTTTAGTAAGGGCGAACGTTTTAAAGTACACTCTGTTATTTTTAAAAACTTAATATTTATATTTGCCTTGCAACCAAAATTTCTATTTACTCCGTTTGTCATATTTTTATTTTTGTTCCTTTCCGCAAGTTGACACACGTATATTTTGCAGAACTCGTAACGTACGGCCTTAGGAAATCGGCGCTTCATTATCCAATTCGTCATTGTTTCTGTAGAAAATGCACTAACTAAACAACTACATTGTTCATCGTAAGTTCCGGTGTAAACTAACGCACATTGCACTTTACAAACATAGTTCACCGCAGAGTGCTCTACATAATTTAAAACTTCAAACTCTTTAGTGTGTTTATGAAGAAAACTTTTAAAATGCTCCATGATTTAGCCTACAAATTAAAAACTGCGCTAACCTCAAACCCAAACAAAACGTAAACAAAAACTATTTACAGTCGACCAGTGGTTACAATCAACCAATTACAAGCAATATGTAAGAGGCAGTATGTGATTTTTACGAAGATTGCTCCTCGAAATCAACACGGATTTAGATGTCAACTATAGCCTTATTTCCAAACAAATCCGTGCATGGTTATTGTCTGGCGCCTCGAAATCAACACGGGTTTGTCAATGAATATTGCAATACTTTTCCGTGTTCATTTCAAGCCCGCGTCGATCTCAAATGAACACGGAAACGTAAAAACGCGGCCCGTTCATAATTCAAACCAAGCCTGGAATAAGGATCTTTTATCTTCGTCTTTTCCACGCCATCCGCGCCGACCACGGCTATCTCTCTCTGACAATGACTGCTTATTGAACGGGCCGGAGTTTGGGAAATCTAGGCTGATATACTATCGATACCGATCAATATATTTTTACTATTTTATTTGAATTCGTGATGCAGTAAAAATATATATTTTGAACGGACCACTTATATGGAAAAACGGAAGGGAGTTTTTTGCCCGCATTCTTTCTATCCAGGTTCATTCAGTTGCCAGACTGTGGGCCACCTAAGTCAAATATCACACATTTTTTGGATTGTTTGGAGGATACTTTGTCAAATATTTATTCAGAGTATGAACACATACTTTGTATGGGAGATTTCAATATTAATATGTTAAATTTAGAATCAAATGAATGTCTGAAACTTGAGGCTGTCGTCTCCACTTTTGGTATGTTACAAGTTATTCAGGATCCTACTCGTATAAACAATTCTATTAACACTCTTAAACAATTTAGGAAGAATAGAAATTATAGTTATGCTCCCTGGATCACAGACAATATTAAACTAATGCAAAAACTTAGAAACAAAGCTCTAAAAAAATATAAACAAACAAAGAAACCAGAGCACTATGAATCCTATAAGCAGTTAAGGAACTATACCACGTCTGCAATTAGATCCGAAAAATCAAGAGATTTTGGACTATTATAACAATAATCGTTTGGAAAACATTAACGAACTTTTTGAATTTACTTTATGGGACGAAAATCAAATATTGCAAATTATTAAAAAAATTAATTCTAAGGCTATTGGTGTGGATAAGATTAACATAACAGTGATTCATTTTTGTTGCCCTTTTATTGTACCTTTTATTACACATATAATTAACGAATGTATTTTGTCATCATACTTTCCATTTTTATGGAAGAAAGCTCAGGTTATCCCCTTGCCGAAAATAAACAACCCCTCTGAGTTTAATCACCTAAGATCAATCAGCATACTGCCGACGTTATCTAAAATACTTGAAAAAGTTATGAACCATCAAATGAGAACTTTTCTTAACCGTTATCAAATTTTACCAGTAACTCAGTCCGGTTTTAGTGCCAATCATAGTTGTGAGAGTGCCTTGGCACACATAACTGATGATATTCTTAGAGTCGCCGATGATAACAAAATTACAGCACTCGTTTCTCTCGATTTTAGTAAAGCGTTCGATATGCTTAACCACAAAATTCTATACGCTATTTTGCACTTTATAGGTTTTGGCACGAAGGCTTCTAACTTCATTCAATCTTTCTTATCTGATCGAAATCAACAAGTTGTTTATGACATGCAATATTCAAATTTTTTAAGTATAAGTATAGGAGTACCACAGGGTAGTATTTTGGGTCCATTGTTATATACAATTTATACTTCCAACTTTTATAAATCTATTAAATACTGTAAATCGCATTTCTATGCGGATGATACCCAATTATACCTTTCTTTCTCAGAGAATCAAACGGTTGAAGCCCAAAAACTAATAAATTCAGATATGGCTGACTTTTTTAACGTAGCATCAAATTATTTACTTACACTCAATCCTAATAAATCGTCAATAATCTTATTCGGTAATCAAACCCAAGTAACATATGCTAAGAACAACATTGAGGTCAAAATTAACAATGTAAGCATACTTGCTGTGACTACCTGTAAGACTTTGGGGCTTAATTTGGATTCAAAACTCCGTTTTAAAGAGCATGTTACCTCTAAATTGCGTGCAGCGTACAGTAATTTAAAGCTTATTTATGGCCAGAGGTACTGTCTATCCAGAGAGAGCAAAAAACTTGTATGCAATTCTCTCGTATTATCTCACTTTAGTCACTGTTCCACTGTCTTTTATCCCTGTCTGGACGCCTCCGATCGAAACAGAATACAGATGGTGCAGAATTCGTGCTTGAGATTAATATATGGGGTTAAAAGGAGAAATCATATAACTCCATTTTTAGAACAATCAAGATGGCTCAATATGTTTAATAGGTACCGTTTGCATATGTATAATTTTACATTTAAGATCCTTAAGTTTAAACAGCCGAATTATTTATTTGAAAAAGTATCCTTTAGACACGATATTCATAAAATCAACTTACGTAGAAAACATTTATTAACAGTACCACAACATAGAAAAGAGATGTTTAAGAGGTCATTTTCGTACAATTTATCTAAATTTATTAATTCAATAGAGAATATAGATTTGAATTTTTCTACGTGTAAATTTAAAAAAGTAATGAAAGAACGTCTCCTTCGACTGCAATACTACTGTTTTTTATGCTTGTGATCGTGTCTGCTCCCCCACCAACGACTTAAGCCGCCTGATAATTTTAAAATTGTTGCTGATTTTTGATTCATTTTTGTATTTACAAAGCTTCGCATGTGCCTTTCATTCAGTAGAAATAAATGAAATATCTCGACTTAGATTTAGGTTAGTTTTGATTTAAGTTAGTTAGGGCTTGAACAGTGTCTGGCCAATGCGGTTGGATGTCTGAGTACCATAAGGCCCATTGTTCAACTAGTGTATTTTCAATTAAATCTATATTGTAAATTTGGTTGAACAATAAATGTATTATTATTATTATTATTATTATTATTATTATTATTATTATATTTTGAATTATAGAATGCATCAGTTATTTTTATTTTATTGCAAAATATTTATGCAATTTTTATATATAAGTTCAAACCAAGGAATAATATCAAGATGTTCTAAGGTTAACAGGTTTTATTTGCCAAAATACATATGAAAATCTTTTATAGTTAAGTAAGTCGTAAAGAACTTTTTTGCAAATGCTGACTTGCATTTATATTCCTGGTCGCTTTTTTTAATCCCCCACCATTGCTAAATCCCATCCATCTTGGTAGCGTTGTTCCATTGTCAGTATATTTTGATGGAACCTTTCCCCTTGCTCGTTACTAACTACTACTACTAACATTTTCGGGAAAAAAATTAAATGGGAGTTTCTCGTAGTTTTCTGCTTTTTTTATTCCGAAACAACTCTTTTGACAGACCTCCACGCAGCTAATTCAACATCTCTTTTCATCCCTTATACTGAGAAAAAAATATATTAAATCTAAGAGAAATTTTGTTTGTTCTAAATAAAAAGTTTATTTAACTATGTGACAGATAAACTGTTTATTTGGTTTAAATAAACTCCATTTCCTAGAATAAGTTTATTTAGATCAAATAAACTGTTTTTTACAATACTGTTTATTATTATTAGATCTAGGTGAACTGTTTATCTAGAACTATTAAACTATATTAATAGAATAAATAAACCGTTTATCTGGTTCAAATATACAGTATATTTAATAGATTTAGGTCACTCTGTTTATTTGGATCAGGTAAACTGGGAATCTGAAATAAATAAATTTGTTTATCTAAACTAGATCAAACTCTTATTTGGAGATCTTTCACCATTTTTTAGTCAAAGTTCAGGGATAGTAGTTTAATAACTCTCTTTTTATTTGTAAAGCTAGAATGACCAATTACACTGGCCGACAAAAAAATGTTTTTTGTTGTAACACAAATCAGAATAGCATAATCTAATAGAATGAACATATCCAAATATGAAAATGACAAATAGAAAGTTGTAGCACGTAGGGTTTTCTTGTTAGAGTTGTAGAACCATATCGAATGTAACGATACTTAATATCTATAGAAAAATTATTTAAGAAAATTCTTAACCCTGTTTATTGAGCATTTTTACATTTTTCGCCTATTAAACATATCATACATCCATCATCCTTGGTACCGAATTTCCATTGTTCTGATATCTCGGTGAAACCTTTCACCCTGCTCGTCACTAACAGCTCCCAAATTTTTAAGAATTTTGAGGAAGTGAATTTTTAATGACATTCTGGCACCAAGCGCTTTATAGGCATCTAAGAGTTCATTAACTAATTGTTCATAATTTTCATCCATATTGTTGGCTAAAACTCCTCTTACTACACTAACAAATGAATTCCATGCTCTGAGTTCCTACCTGGTAAACTTTTCCGTAAAATTGACATCGTCCAGCAATTTTTATTGTGGCCCAATAAAAATGCCTTCTTTTAATTTGGCATCACTTAACTGGGGAAAGACTTGTCTTAGCTATTTAAATCCATCACCATCTTTATTCAAAGCCTTTACAAAGTTTTTCACCAGCCCAAGTTTAATGTGAAGAGGAGGCAAAAGGACATTTTTGGGATCAACAAGAGGTATAAATTTAACATTTTAAGATCTCGGTTGAAATTTGCATCTTTCTGGCTAAATTTTTGTTACATAGTGCTGATTTATTGCACGACTGTCCCATAAACAAAGAAAACAGCAATATTTTGTAAATCCCCCTGAAGTCCCACTAAAATCGCTATAACTTTTAAGTCCCCACATATCTGCCATTTATGCCTATTGTAGTTTATTTTATCCAAAATCGTGCGCATATTTTCATAATTTTCTTTCATTGCAACTGAATGGGCAACTGGTATAGAGGGTTTTAAATTTCCATTATGCAATAACACACAAAATTTGGTCCAATGTATTTTTAGTGGAACACCGTGTATATTTTTCGTTTAATTAAAATAGCATTTATCTTTAGAATATACACTTTGTTTAAGTTAGTTTAAACATTAACTTGAATGCACAGAGTTTTCGGAATAATTAATTTATTTTTTTTTTTTGTGTCGATGGGGAATGCTTTTACGCACGAATTCCCTTCCAGAGGAAGGGAAGACAGTGTGGGACTCGTTGTTCCGACAGGTTTCCACCTGTCGGAGTCAACAATACCCACTAAACCCCAACGGGCCCCCATCAGATGGACCATCATTGGGCTAGCCAAGGATCCTTCGATGGGGTTGATGCCGTCCTTTCGGGAGAAACTCCTATGAAGGACATGGTCCTCGCTGTCGTGGGGGGGGGGGAGAGGTCCTCACTTGGCAGGATGTGTTTGCCACCTCTCGTTACTTGTAGTCATCTGAAATAAAAAGAAATTATTAGTAATGAAAGTGTCGTCTTACCAGGTGGGATATTTCTCTGTTATCCTCCTTTCTTCTGTCCGGATTGCCGCTGCCTTCGTCCTACTGTCCCATGGTCCAGTTTGCCGCTGCCAGTGTCCCTCCGTCAGTGTACCTGGTGGTCTTCGTGTCTTTGGTCCTCTTCTGTGCCCTCAGCGACACTGCTGTTCCGTGATCCGGCAGTGTTGAGGCTGAGGTGGGGTGTTCTTTTACCTCAGGTTCAACTGCAGCTCACGCCGGAGCCAGTTGAGGTACCTGGGATCCTCTTCTTTTACCTCAGGTTCAGCTGCAACTCACGCCGGAGCCAGCTGAGGTACCTGGGAATCCTCTTCTTGGAATTTGATGGCCTCTTGTTGATACTCTTGGGGTGTCGGTGAGCAAATCTAGTTCCTGAGGAGCACGGAGACTCAGAAATTTCGATTCGATGTGGAGCCGTAGGTGAGTTGGCTCCTAGCTACTGTTTGGATCAGTAGCAGTTTGGTCCTCAATCCCATTTCACTTTTTCGACAGAGCAGTGGATAGAGTTTACCCATTGCTTGTCTAGTTTTTCTCCTCGCTGCGTTGATATGGTTGTTCCATGTCAAGCTTCTGTCCATGGTCATCCCTAGGTACTTGGCCTCGTTTGTCCAAGGGATCTCGACATCTCCAATTTGGATTCCGGCTGTTGGAACCAGTCTCCTTCGTTGGAATAGGATTGCTTGGGACTTCTGGGGGTTGATTTTAACCTTCCATTTGACACACCAGTCATAAAGGTTATCAATGTCCTCTTGCAGTCGTCTGCTCATTATCCGGGTGCTTCTGCTTTGGTGTAGGATGGCTGTGTCGTCCGCGAAGAGTGCTGTTAAGCCCTCTTCACCGATTGGGATATCGTGAGAGAAGATGGGGTATAGAATGGGTCCCAGCACTGACCCTTGTGGTACTCCAGCTATTAGTCCTCTTGGAGCTGAATGAGAGTCATTCACCTTGACTGTGAATGATCTGTCATTTAGGTAGCTTCTGATAAGCTTTATATTTCTTCTCTCGTATCCAGCCACCGACATTTTGTGGATCAGGCCTTGGTGCCACATTCTGTCGAAAGCTCTTTCGATGTCCAGGAAAACTGCTCCTGTGGCCTCTCTATTGTTGAATCCTTTGGTGATATACTCTGTGGTTCTGAGTACCTGCTGCTCAGATGAGTGCCCTGCCCTGAAGCCGAATTGTTCATCTGGGATGGCATCTAGTTCTTGGGATTCATCTTTTAGTCTTCTGGCTATAGCTCTTTCAGCTATTTTGCTTAAAGTAGGGAGTAGGCTGATGGGCCTGTAGTTGTGTGGTACTGTCCTGTCTTTACCTGGTTTTTCAATGACGATGACTTCTGCCTTTTTCCATGTGCTGGGGAAGTGGCATGTTCTTATGATGGAGTTTATGATGTTGGCCATCGCACTGTACCCTTTCCTGGGGAAGTTTTTCAGCATTTTGTTGGTGATGCCGTCGGCTCCAGGGGCTTTCTTGACCTTCAGTTTCCTGATGATGTCTCGAACTTCCCCGGGTGAGACAGGATGTGGATTTTGTTGGGGTAAAATCCAGGCATCCAGGTCTCTAACTGAGTCGTAGACCTCTTCGGTGAGTTCTTCTTCCTCCTCTGGATGTTGGTTAAGCTGACCTTGTTGGGCTATGGCAGCCGCTAAGGCTTCAGCTTTGTCCTCGTCGGTGTAGATTGGGCCATTTACACCTTGGAGAGGAGGGATAGGACGCTTGTCCATTCGAAGAGCACGTTGCATCTGCCAGGCTGTTTGGTGATACGTGTCTAGGGATCTCAGTTTTTCCTGCCACTTGTTGTTTCGGTGCTCTTGTAACCGATTTCTCAGGTTTTGAGAGTGTCGGTTTAGAGCAATCCTGTCCTTGTCCTCGTGGGATCTAATGTAGATCCTGCGGAGACGTCTGTTGGTCCTAATCTCTTGGCAAAAAAAAGTGGTAGCGCCAAAAAAAAACAATAATTATGAAGTATTTAAAAAGACATACTTAAACAATTTACTGTCACTATCTCATATGATATAATAACCTTATTTGATTAAAATACTATTAGAAAAACATATACAAACAAGTTTGAAAGTCAAGTATATCTAATATAAAACTTATTTTATTTATAATTAATACTTTTATAAAATAAAACTCAAAAAATACACATACACAAAATGCACTGCCTCGTGCCTTCTTAGAATGCCCTGGAACAAACAAGTGAATATAATAACTCAAAAATAGGTCGTGATGTTAGAATTTAACATGCCTAAGTCGGAAAAACAATATTACAGAATGACTACGTATTGAGAAAGGAGATTTTAATTTAATATATAACAAAAAGAGTACAGATAAATATTAATGAAAGAAATGTAGAAATCATAAACGTATTATGCTATGATCTTAATCTCTTAGGACGCTACGTAAAACCTAAACTTAAAATTCCAAATGTAAATTGCGGTGCGCCCAATTTAACTCAAAAAAATAATAAACGTAGATAAAACACTAACCCTCGGTTGCACAAAACTTAATTGCTGTTTAGAATAGTTAACGAAGCTTTCGGATTTGACAAGCTGCTTGCAGAAATCTAAGAACTGGCTGTCAAATTTGACATGCCGTTAAACATTCTAAACTTTAATTGAGCTTTCTGCAACCGGCTGTTAGTGTATAGCTTTTTATATTTGTTATACATTTCCTTTAATCTTTACCACCTACTTTATATGTACGATTTTTAATGAAAAATAATTTTTTTTCCATTTCAACAAAGGAATTTTATCTATGTTTGGTTTTCGCGAAAAATATAAGGTAAAATTATTGCAAAATATAAATAAAAACATGATGTTAGGTTTCGTCACTACACACATTATGCGAAAGTATATAGCAACTTTAGAACATACCTTCGATAGAATCTCCCTACCTTCAAAGTGGTCCATATAGTCACTTAATCCACAAAATTTTAGACGGGTTTGGTAAGCCATTAATATGTTGTCTTGGTAGTCACTTCATGCAAAAAAAAACTAAACGTGTCGAAAGGTAAAAGCCAAAGACGCCATTTTTTTAAGTCCAAATTTAGCACTCTAGTAGATCGCGGGCGGCCGAAGGTAACCGAAATGATACGATCCACAGGGGAAAAATAAATTGTTTATCAAATCTAAGTAAACAAGTTATTTGTTCTAGGAATTAGTTTAACAGTTTTTTTAAGAAACGGAGGTTATTTGAAACAGTTAAACAGGAGTGCTAGAATAAATATACTTGTACATTAGTTTATTCAAACTAAATAAACATAGTTCATTAGTTTATTAGATCTAAATAACCTGATTTCGGAAAAATCGTTTTAATTGTTCTAAAACACACTTCATTCTAGTTTTATAAAAAAAAAACACCTAGAATAAATAAACTTTTTCCAGCAACATCAGTTTATTTGCGGGGTTTTTCTCAGTGTAGTATTTTTCTAATTTGTGATCCAACAAATATTCCATTCTTAAGTTTAGCACCATATAGATTAAAAAATATATATAATAGGAATTTAAACGCATCTCCTGTATCTAAGGCTTTTACCAAATTTTTCATTATTCCCAGTTTAATGCGTAATGGAGGTAACAGAACTTTTTTCAACAAGAGGTATATTCTTTACGTTAGCTTGGCGTGGAATAAATTGATTTTTGGTTCCAGAAGCTAGCAAATTCCATTATTGTAATCTTGAACCCAATATTTCATAGTAAATTCCATTATTGTTATCTTCAACCTAATATTTGAACTTGCTCTTTAAACAAGTGGAGGTTCAGAATTAGATCATTTAATTCAACTTGTTCGTTTAAAAGTGGTGCTTTTTCTTCACATTCGGGAAATAATAACCGTCCTCTTTGATACATTACCGGGTTCTGCTTTATCATCACACATTTCTAAATCTACCTCCCAAATTGCCGGGGTTGCTGGAACTGGTAAACCTTCTCCAGGGAGAACCGGTCTTATTGCTGAGGGAATATATGGATATTAAACATTATGTTTGTGCTTGAAAGATTAGTTATTTTTGTCATGCAAAAGTAACAGTCGTTCAAATGACTAATTGGATCTCATCAAAACATTGGTATTGCAAGTCTACCTCCCATCTTGCTCGCCAATAGCACATCCACAATACTTTTCATTTGTTAATTATTAATTGTCCTTTTCTGCGATTTAGGAGTAGCAAATGTACCAAAAATTATCCGAGAGTTAACACAGCCACGTTTTTGTACTTTGGATATTTTTTTACTATCGCATATGTCGGTTCACAGACGTAATACTACCTTTACATGCGTCAACTAACTTCACTTCAACTATTGGCTTGTTCAACGTGCAAGATTTATACCAATACCCGAATTTAATTTTTTTTAATTCTTGTTTTTATTGACCTCAAGCATAATGAGTGGAAGGGTTAGTTGAGTTAGGTCAACAACAAAGTCATCAATTTTGAAGTTCTATATCAGTGATGAATATATCAATATTGAAAACGAATGTGTGCGTCTGAAATAATTTTTGTTTTGTCCCATAATGTTCTATGTTTTTAAAATGAATGTAAAACAAAGATCTCTTGCGGTTCTCCTGGAGATGGTCTAATACTGAAACGTAGAGAATTAAACTGATTTTGGTCTTCAAAGTTTATGACTTTATTGTTAACCTAACCCAACTACCACTCTTTATTTTTTTTAAACCCCAACCAACATTACTTTTTAAAATTATGTGATTAAAATACTACAAAAAATTGCCTTTTACACCACAGACGTAAAATGGCTGTAAAGTAGTGGTATTATAACGCCAATTTGTTAAGATGTAAAACAGTCTCTATACAGCATTCAAAAAGATAAATAATTGAACGGACCTACTATTTTTCTAAAATTATTTGAATGTCTGTAGCATTTATTTTTAAATATCTTATACTAATATCTGAGATGTATTTTTAATTTTGTTGGCACCTGCATTATCAAAAGAGATGTACATTGATATATAAGTTTTATAAGTTCTGTGAGAAGACAGAAAGTTCTCTCTGTCTTTTTAACACAATGCGCTTTATAGCTGGGTTTTTGTCAATTCTCTTGGTTTGCTTTTAACGATAATGGTATTCTAAGGTCTATTAAAAATAATAAAGTGGTTGCTAATTATTTGTTAATTGTTATTTCTTTATTTCCTTAACAAATCGTTGTATTTCAGATGAATGTTAAAACGTTTGTAAACTGTCTATAACATAAGATTTCGTTATTATCTTCTACATTAATATTATCATGTTTACTACTGCAGATTGGATTTAAAAAGAATAATAATTGTAAAACCAACTTATAAAAACAGCCTAAATAAAAATAAGCAGGAGAGTGATCTTAAAGAATTAGTGAATCGTAAAAGTAAGATTTTAGTGATCATAAATTGCCATATGTTTTATTTTCGTAAAATAAATTAAGTGTAAATTATAAAAAAGTTTTTTTGTCATTATTTATCTATATATCTTCTCACGATTTGTCTCTTTTGTTTCAGGTTTCGGGAACTGAAATTTTCGGAATGCTATTTGAACAAATATTCGACCTGTCGACTGAGATATTTGAAAAAGCCACCATAATAAATTGACACTACGATGTTTCTGAATGAAGCAGAAACGTTCCTTTTAGTAGTGTTCACGTTATTCTGTATGTATAGAGTCTGAATAATATTTATAGAATGAAGAAAAAATTGTAGCACGAGCGACGTTAGACAATGTTTGACAAATTCACTAAATGACTGTTCTAAAACTTATTTTGGTTTGAATTACGATTGTTGAGTTAAGGGAGCTTGCTTTGTGTGGTATTTTTTAGACATTAAACAACCAAATTATCTGTTTGTTCCTTAATATAAAATTCGTAGATTTCTGACTAAATAAACTAAATTGGAACATTGCAGTTACAAACGCCCTCTGATCTATTAAATATCAAATGCTAGGCAGTACTGAAAAAGCGGAAATAAATATAGGCCAATCAATACAGATTTTTGTATGACCTGGAAATCAACTGTGGTGGAAGATAGATCAAAATACAAGAGTTCTAACCACACTACACCACAACTTCTTACGTTCTGGATGCGCGTTTCGCTAACCAAGTTAGCATCATCAGCAGATAATATAAACTAAAGTATCTTATCCTAACCGAGACTATTTATAGGTAAATGTGGTCACACTTGTTTGCACCCGACTGCACCGTTGTCAAGTAAACAATAGAGGGGGACTATAGGAAACAGATCATCTGTCTTTATTTAGTGCTTTTTTACCACATTTAACTATTTTTATACTCTCAAATGCATCCAATAACCTATTATTAGATACATTTTTAATCAACTTAAGATTATTTATTCTTATTTGGTGATTGTTTTCCTAAGCATGATGGGCAACGCTTGACTTTTTTGTTCTTCCCTATCTGTGTTCTTTAAAACTAATGTTTATGAAGCGTTTAGTTTGCCCAACATATTTTAGATCGCAGTTTTTACAGCTAATTTCATAGACGCCACTCCTCTCCTTCAAGTCGACTTTGTCTTTAGGGTTTCCAAGGAGATTTTTCAAACTATTCTCCGTTTTGTAGGCTACTCTAAAACCTACGTTTTTAAATACTTTTTCTAGACCTCTCGTATATCTCGGATCATATGATATTCTGAACTTATTGGGAGCCTCAGGTGCTTGAAGAGTAGTGGCATCTTTTAACATTTTCTTATGCTTTTGTCTATTTACTAATATATGTACAAAATTATTATTATATCCATTAATTTTAGCTATATTTTTAATCCAATTAATTTCGTTGTTAAAACGTTCTTTACTTAATGGAAAATTGACTAACCTGTGAGTTAAGAAAGGAAATGCTGCCATTTTGTGTTGACGGCAATGAAATGAGTCGGATGTTATATATCTATCAGTATTAGTAAATTTCCTATAAATATCAAATTCTAATTTATCGTTATTTCTAATAACTAACTTGTCGAGAAAAGGTAATTGCCCATTGTTCTTCTTTTCGTACGTAAAATTAATGGAAGGATATTTATTGTTTAATGTTTATAAGAAAGTGTCTACATTTTCTGTTTTAGTATCAAAAATAGTAAATATATCATCTACGTATCTATACCACGCCCTTGGGAAATAGTTAAGTTCTTTTTTGAATTGGGTTTCTAATCATCCCATAAACAAATTTGCGAGAAACGAAGATAAGTAATTGCCCATCGCAGTTCCCTCAAGTTGTTTATAATATTTATTGTTGAGCTAAAAAAAATTTTGATAAAAGATAATTAAATTTCACCTTCTTTTAAGTGAACATTCTTAATTTTATCTAAGAATCCTAATTAATTTACTGAATTCTTCTATTAACCGTTTTGAAATATTGTACGTTGGTGATCCAACAGCTGAAACAATAGGTCTCATGGACTTCCCAGGTTTATGGATTTTGGGAAAGCAATACAATTTAGATAACTGTGGGCTGCTATGTGTTAGTTTGAATTTTAGTTTATCGGATACAAGGTATTCACACTGTTTAAAGGTACTTTTTACTTCTGTTATCAATTTTAATAACGAATTCTTCTCAATTAAATCGTACGAATCAGTTTGAATCAAATTGTCGACTCTTTCAAAATAATCTGTTTTGTCTAGTATAACAACCTTGTTTCCTTTGTCAGCTTTTAAATAAAAACATTCTTTTTTCTTCAGGCCCTGGATAACTTCAGTATTTTTACCAGAAACCTATTTTGACTTGTTGTTATCAACGTTTTTTAAAATTTGGTTTCTGCAAGTCTCTCTAATGAATCTCTTAGTTAACTCTGGCACTTCTCTGAGAAAAAAGGTTTTCTACAATGTTCTCGACTTCCGAAGAAATTTGTTTTTGTGGTTTCAACTTTCTCAGTTTGAGGTGTAGTGTGGCTAGAACTCTTGTATTTTGATAAAGATTTAATTTTAAAAAATTAGTGTATTTTTTCGTTTTTGTCGATCGGATGATTAGTTTCGAAGAAAGCCCCGAAAAATCCGAAAATTCAGCGTTTTTTCAAAAATTCGTAACTCTGCCATTTTTTTAATATTAACTTTAGTAAGTTTTTTATTGGCGTAAACTTTCTAGAAGATAGTAGCCAATTATATGTGCTTTATGAATGCACAAGACAGGCGTTTCCGGATAATTAATTATTTTTTTGTTATTGCAATTAAAATTTTTTACTGTACTAATTTCCAACGGGTCTGGATGCGACACGGATGGCCCGATTTCAGCGTATATTCTCATTTTGCGTTAAAATATTGCGAAACTGGTAAAAAATACATATACAAATATGTATATTATTTTATTTTATTACAACTTTATAAAAAGAATTTCATAATACCAACTTCACGAAACCTGTTTCAAACCTTTTTTTAAATGTTTCTTTTGTTATTCTTCTCCATGTAGGCTGCCTTTTTTTAAGGTAACCTGTGCTTCTCGGGCAAGTAATTAGATGACGACAAAATTTGATTTCCTTATTTACTACAGTCAATTCTTTTCCTTTTATTAAATAAACTGTTTAGGTTTGAAGTCTACTTATTTCCAAAAAAAAAAACAAAAAGTTGTTCGCTATATTTTATTAAAATTATACATTAAAATATTTAAAAAAATTGTTTATCATCGAAAGAGCAAAGTAATTTAAAAAAAAAATTTCGATGTTTCTCATACATTTTACTTCTGAACTAACTTCGCATTTGTCAAATTCATCAAAATATAACCTTTTTTTCTTTCATTTGAATTCTTTAAGAGAAAGATATTTCCTTGCTGTCAGGTAGCACTGAAGATTTTATTTAATAAATATTTGCACATATACAAAGGTTCTACATTTCCATTTAACGTCTACGTGCACACAGCCACCACAGAGCCACTTTCCTTATTCTAAAAATTAAAAATGCATTTTGGTTCTCAAAAACCGCAAAAGATATGTTAAATCTTAAGGCGGATTTAAGTTTGTTATAAAATTCTCTAAAACTTCACCAACATAACAATACATGTAAGCTAAACTAGGGACACTGATAACCTTCGTCTGATGTACTGCCCAGAATTGCCTTCGCGCGCTCGGCCGCTTTCAATCATGTTCCTAAGCATTTTTTACCTGTTTCGCGAAATCTTAACGCAAAATGAGAATATGCGTTTTTAAGAACGATAATCGACTTCTCAAAATTTTCTTGTAGAATTGAAATCGGACCATCCGTGTCGCATCCAGACCCTCTGGAAGTTGGTGCAGTAAAAAATTCAAATTGCGATGTTGTGCATTGTAAAGCTCGTATCAATAACTAATATTTTCCGAAAGATCTACGCTTACGAGTTGCGAATTTTTGAAAAATCGCTAAATTTTCCGGATTTTCGGAATTTTCTTCGAGACTAATCATCCGATCGACTTGTTTGACAGCTCATTTTGTTCGTATTTCGATCCTCTACAATTCAACTCTATCTAGCAACGCGATTGCACTAATGTTTTTCTTTTTATAAACAAAAAAACTAAAAAAAAGGAATTTTTTGCTCTTAAATGTTTATAACAAATTAATAAATAATAGTAGTAAAGTCAAAAGCAGTGTTATCGTGCGGGTCATTCGATTTATCAACG
This sequence comes from Kuschelorhynchus macadamiae, assembly GCA_030620095.1. NCBI lineage: Eukaryota > Metazoa > Arthropoda > Insecta > Coleoptera > Curculionidae > Kuschelorhynchus > Kuschelorhynchus macadamiae. The sequence goes on from JAUTXW010004711.1 coordinate 79,970, forward strand.
ACAAACTTTTTAAGTTTTTTTTCTTTTATTACGTGTAATCATATCCTCCGCATAAAATCCGGAAGATGAATTAGATAGACCTATGCAATTCTGATATGAAAAAGGAGGATACATATATAAATACCAGCAGTTGCAAACATCTTTGAGCGATGTCACTTCAAAATCAGATTGAGAAGTCAGTGACAAAATGAGTAATAGAAAGCAATTTTCGGGTTTTTTGCATCCACAAGCGAAAAAAATTGTATTAAATCTAATAAAATATTACGAAAATGAAAATTCACCGGCCAATATCCAGGAGACAGTAGCAAAAGCTCTGGGAATCGGTATAAGGACTGTGCAGAAAATTGTGCATGAAAAAAAAAGCATAATTTACTACCGAAGAAGATTAAGAAATGTACACGAAAAAAGTCAAAGACAGAAGACTTAAGTGACAATGTAAAAATGGATGTTCGTAATACAGTTTACGATTTATACACATCAAAAACTAATACAACCCTTCAAGTTTTAAAAGAAGCTTTAAAAAATCGAGGCATATTGGAAATTGGACTAAAATCGTTGTCAAAATTAATAAAAATTTTGGGTTTTCGATATAAAAAGGACTGTAATCGAAGATCTTTATGCCAGTTGCCACATATAGCAAGTCAGCGTATCCAGTTTTTAAAGAAATACACGGAAAATGTTAATTCAAAATTTAGAAAAGTGGTATTTTTAGATGAGACTTGGATATTTTCAAATGGAAGTGGTTCGAAATCTTGGCAGGACGAGTCTGTAAAAAGTGTAAAAAGAAAAAAGGGATGTGGGACGGGAAAACGGTTCATCATTTTGCATGCAGGTTCTTCAACAGGATTTCTCCCAGGTGCAAGTTTACTGTTTTCTTCAACATCCAAAAGTATGGACTACCATGATAATATGAACTGTGAACTGTTTGAAAAGTGCTTAAAAGAACAACTGATCCCAAATTTAGATGCTCCATCTTTAGTCTTTCTGGACAATGCATCTTATCATTCAAGAATCTGAAATAAACAACCTACTTCATCTCGGAAGAAAAGTGATATTTATGACTGGCTAATAAAACAAAAACAAAATCCTTTACCCAATATGCTGAAACTAGAACTTCTTTTAATTGCAAAATTAAAAAACCAACAATATATGCCATAGATGAAGTATTACGGGAAAATGGACATGAGGTTTTACGACTGCCGCCATACTATTGCCAGTTTAACGCAATAGAATTAATATGGGTTGGGGCAAAATCATATTACGAAAAACACGTGAACGATGGTCTTACATCAGATGAAGTGCAAATTGTTTGGCAAGATTCATTAAATTATATTACGCCGCAGTACTGGAAGAAATCTGTGGGACATACGGAGAAATTAATATGGAATTGGTGGAATCGAGAACGAGTTCTAGATGTTGAAATAGCACCAATGATCATTGCGCCATTTGAGGACGATATATAGAAGATGAGATGAGAAGATGATCATAATTTTTGGTGATTGATAAAAAATCTCACTTTCATTAAGTGGCTGTATAAACAGAACATATCCTGATTGTTCCACTGATTCGAACTGCCTTCCGACTTTATTAAGGCGCTTGCCATTTTGTGTATTTTTGTTTTTGCCAATGAAAAACTTTTAACCAAATACATATTTAGCGAATTTTCCTATTTAGTCTCTCGGCATTTAATATATAAAATAATATTAAGTGGCTATCTTAGTTATATTGCGTAATATTATAAAAAAAACTATTTTCTTTCTCCCTGTATATTTGTAAATAGCCCATCGAGATTTAATAGCTCGATAAAAGAATCACACTACATTTTGGTATTCACTGTGTTTTCTGATTTGATTCATAATGTTGGTGACCTTTGGACCCGCACGATAAGACCGCATTCCACTATAGTAGATAACACATCAGCAAACCTGTCAACTAACAAACTGTTTTTTTAATTGATGCCACAATTGGTTTCTTGGTTCTATTTTTGTCATAAAATCAATTCTCTTATGCTCTATTGATTGGCCTAATATGGTTAAATTTGACTTACTTCTTGATACGATATACAGCGTGTAACAAAAGTAAGGAAACGGCGAAATATCTTAGGTACCGCCTATCTGAATTTAATGAAAATATACACACTTAGGTACCACCAGGGTATACCGGATCCAATGGCGAGTTCCGCATTGCTGTCAAGTTTACAGTTTTTTTTGTTATTAAAATAATTTTTTTAATGGAACACACTCTATTAGTTTTTTAAAATCTGCGTAAAATTATCAACACTTTTTTATTAAGAGCGCTTTTAAAGGGACTAATATTTATAATTTAATGTATTTTTACTGCTGTATAAAATAAAACTGGTGAGGAAATGTTATTTGAAATACAGGGAGTGTTTCCTAAGTAAGTACAAAACATTTAAGAGCATATGTTAGAGCTAGTTTTATGAAAAAATTCATATTAACATATTTCCTCAAACACTTCGTTTCCTACATTACATACAGTAGAGTTGGTAGAGTTTTAAGAAAAAAATCTTATTTTATGATATCTGTGATATCATTGTAAATGTTTGTGAAATCTGGTATAGAGTAAAACGGGGTAATATGGCAACATAAAATTTAAAGGTGCACATTCTAATAACTATCTCCGCTCCTATCTAAAATATGAGGACTGCACCTTAGACCTTACATATATAGGTATGCGTCGTAAAACGCTCGTTGCCATATTCCTACAGACAAACAACGGTACAAGCAAAAATGCCCAATGATACACTATTGCCATATTACCCCTTATCATGGGTAATATGGCATCATATATTGAGGGAATATGGCAACATAGTATTTTCATAAGAATTAAACTATTTCATGAGATTAAAAAAAATAGGTATTCTTTACAACATGACATATATATTAAGTAATACATTGAGATAGGCTAATAAAACTTATGTCTTCCGAGCTCTAGAAATACTGGCTAATGGAACACAATCTGCACAATACATTTCTGATGAAGTGCATATCTCGTGAACCCAATCATGACATTTCAGACATTCCAACCAAGCACATTTGGGATCTTTTTTATCAAAATAGTATCCACCACATTCTGCACAAAATTCTGATTCATCATGTTCCAATTCGGAATCACCGCTCTCTATTGTAGGTACTTCTAATTCACTTTCTGATGAACTGGTATCAGTAGGACTTGCCCTAAGTTTTTTCTTTTGATAAGTAATTGTGTTCTTCTTTCCATTATTCTTTTTATTGGCCTGTTCTTTTTCCATCTTATCTTTTTTGCGTTTTAACTTTACAGCTTCTTTTTTATCTTTAATTTCTTTTTTGTTTCGCTTTTCTGCAATTATTTTCGGGGATGTAAGTAACTCAGCATGCTGTTTTCTCTTTTGACACCCGCTTGGCCCCGGCATAACTGGAATAGGTGCAATAGCTTCAAATGATATGTCGTTATTCTCAATAATATTGATCTCATCATTAGGATTATCTGCAGGGACATTGACATTTTGTTCTAAATTAACGTTCCTAGGAATTGCTTCGGGATTTTGCGGGATGAAAGCATGATCGGGAATTATGGTTGAATTAAAAGAATAGATACCACAGGTTCTAAAACCCGAAACTCCGTTTTGAACAGTAGCTGCTTTGCACCACGCAACGTTTAAGAGTGCCGGAAACTGTAACTTACTTAATTTGCGACCAGGATGATTATGTATCCAGTTATTACAGGCTTGTGACCAGTAGGTTTTTAGAGGTTTAAAAAACGATCTATCTAGTGGCTGCAACCAATGAGTCGTATGGCTTGGTAGACACAACATGATGACGTCGTTGCTTGCAGCTAAATCTAATAACTCTACATCTGAACAATGCGAGGAATGGCCATCAAGAATAAGCAATACTTTACCTGGCTCCTTTCTTGCAATAAAGTGTTCTCGAAGCCATATTTTAAAAATGTCTGTTGTTACACAGGCCGATTTTTCATTCATTATAACTCTAGCACCAGGAGGCAGACCATCTTCAAATTCTTGTTTTTTCTTTTTGCCTTTAAAAATACAAACGAGAGGAAGGAAATGGCCTTCTGCATTTACACAGGCTATTGCTGCTATCGTCTCCCCTTTCTCAGCGGAGTTTACGGTTTTGGCACCTTTAGTAGCAATAACCTTTCCTGGATTATTGTTTAGTTGCAACCCTGACTCATCAATATTAAATATTTTTCTCAGAGTGTTTATTAAAGCATTATCTGTTAATATTTGCTGCAAAAGATCGAAGTATTGTCTGCATTCGTCTTTAGACATACCCCGCGCTCGCGCTACAGACATTCCCTGTGCTTTGCGAATTGACAGTTCAGGATGTCTCTGCACAAACGAGACAAACCAGTCATGACCAGCTTGCTTTTTATCGATATTGAATTTATTTTCAATATTATTTTGAACCGCAAAAGAAAATGCGATTTTCTTCACATCAACTGATGTAAGTGCAAACCCATGCTTTTCCATAGTTTGAATGTATTTTACCAAACTTGCTTCATGATCTGAACTCAGACAACTTTTGCGACCTAATTTTGCTTTACTGAGGATCCCAGATTGCATTCTTTTCATCAAAGTACGCGCAGGAACATTGTACGTACGGCTAAGTTGTCGAACTGACCCTCTACCATTTCGAAGGTCTTCAATAGCATTCCGAAGATCTTCTTCTGACCATAAAGCCCTTACGTTTTCCGTACATAAGTTCGAGGCATCTGAAATAAAACAAAAAAGGGTAATATGCCGCTGCTGAAAATTATAACATAACTAAAAAGGGGTAATACATAATTGCGGTAATAAAACTTATAACGCATATTACCCCACAATGAAACCAAACAAAAAATTAATCACAACGATTATTTAAGATGCGTATAACGGACTGTGCCGTCAAAAAAAGTAAGGTTATGAATCATATTTTCCATACTTCTATCATAATTGCTCAAATCTACTTGAAACTTACTTCACCACTATATATATCTTAATATTAGAATTTTTTTATAAACGGTATATATATATATATATATATATATATATATATATATATATATATATACACATACACAACTTTTTTTATTTTAACTAGTGGTGTTCGTAAGGGATTTGCTTTGAATATGTTGAAAGAAAAAAATGATACGCCAGTGTTTTTTCCTAAAAAAAAATATTTTTGGAATTCTCATTCATTTTTGAGCAAATTTCGTAACTTGCCTTTTTTCGTCAAACACGCAGTTTTTGTTTAATTAATTAATAATGAATTGATGTTTCAAAAAATGAAATCCAAATTTATGAACAGTAAGATTCATTATTGTTGTATTAAACACATTTCTTATCAACTGGATTTCTGGGAATGGGCACCTTCAGCCATAATACAATCTCCAGCCCTCTTATTCATATTTTCTCGCACATGTGCAAAAATACCTGGAGTATTCGTATTCTGTCACATCCTTGAATTATCCGCTTTCGTAGATCATGCAGATTTTGAAGAGGATTTGCATACATTAATGTTTTCAAGTGACCCAACAGAAAGAAAAATCCAGTAGATTTAAATCAGGGGATCTTGGAGGCCACGGTTTAATGGTAAGTTTGCACCTCGACCAGTCCAGCGGTTGGTAAATTATAATTTAAACTAAAATGTGCCGAAACACTATCTTGCATAAACCAAATTATATTTCTTAGCTTAAGTGGGAGATCATCTAATAAAGTGTGTAAATCTTCTTCAAGAAATCGTCTGTATGTAGCACCACCAAGTCTAATTCAGAGAAATAAGGACCAATTAAAAAATCAGATATTATTCCCACTCATACGTTTAATGAAAATTGATTTTGAAAATGATTTTCTCTGATCACATGTCGATTTTCGTAGCTCCAATTATGGTTGTTATGAAAATTCATAATCGCGTTTCTAGAGAAATTAGCCTCATCTAGGATAAATTAAAAAATATATACACAAAGTCTAGGTCTCAGTCGGAAAATAAGTTTATAAATTAAGAATAGGTTACATGTTTCGACCTGAAGGGCATCATCAGACCTAAAATGAATATACACTACAGCGGAAAATACAATTAAATAATATATAACTTTACTATAAACAAAACACATTTTACAAAGTACATAAAACAAACATAACCAAGCAAAGAAACAATGAAATACGAAACAAAGCCACGTTTGAATGACCAATAAGAGACGTCGATGTAAATTTATTTGATGAGACGCGATAGGTCAAAACGAAAAAAGAAGAGATTGTTCAGGATGAGCTTTACTAACTGTCGTAAAGTACATGCTACATTAATAAAAAGAAGAAGAATTTGTGAAAATGACAGAAAAGGCTTTTCACATTTCAGTCGCGTGCTTTAAGTGATGGCCGAAGGTATCATTGGAGTAGGTTCTTTGTTTGAACGGCTATCCATGTGTTGTGTAATACGTACGTCGCGTCGTGCATGGTGCGATATGGAAGACAATAAGACGGACGTGGATATACAAATATCGTCAACTTCGGCTGTCGGTAATAACGTTGCAAATGTTGGAGAATTTAGTAAGAAGAGTGTGTGTGAATGTGTGGTGTGTGTCTTAATAATAAAGGAATTTTCAACATTAAGCTTTGCTGGTAAGGCCGCTCGGCAAAACCGGAATTGAACACGCCCTTAATAAACAGTTGGAAATTAGTCAACGCCAACACAATAACTTCCAAAGGAAGGGCAAAACCGCTTACGATTTAAAACTTAACCACAAATATGAAAAAACTGTATTAGACATTTTTATCCAAAAAACAATAAGAACAATTTAAATGGCTAACAGGGTGTGAAAATATAAGTAAATTATTTTGTTGGCCTCGCTTTTTGAAAATGAAAAAGGTCTCTGGAATAAAACTGGTTTTTCCGATTTAAACAATTTCCATAAAGCTGTAAAAAGACACATTATGTCCAAAGCGCATTTACAGGCCGTCATAAAAGAAAAAATAGTCGGCAAAACCGGAATTGAACACGCCCTTAATAAACAGTTGGAAATTAGTCAACGCCAACACAAAGAACTGCATGTCATATCGATAAAAATAGGCAAATATTAAGAAGACTTATCGATGTCTCGGACAGCACGAATTGGGATTTAGAGGTCCAAACTTCTCCAAAATATGTCGAAGCATCGACGTTTTTATGATGTCGTCATTGACGAATTTGCAAAAAATGATCGAAGAATCGAATTACATTACAAATAGGTAAGGTAAAAATTGTTTCCCTTTCTTAAAATTTCACGGCACGTCCCTGCTTTTATCCCACCTGTATCGTTAATATCTATTACGCATTAATTAACGCATCAGATACTAGGAATTTTTGAAATATTATTAATTAATTAAGCAAAAATTGGGTGCCTGACGAAAAAAGGGTAAGTTACAAAATTTGCCCAGAAATGAATGAGGATTCCGAAAGTAATTTTTATTTTAAGAAAAAAACAGTGGCGTACAATTTTTTTTCAATATATTCAAAGCAAATCGCTTACGAATACCACTGGTAAAAATTTAAAAAAATGCTGAAAATCGAAAAATTCCTCTTGATTTATAGAATGTATGTACCAAATTTCACACATCACAGATATTTTGAAAAAAAACTATTTTTCATAAAATTGGCTAAAGAATATGTTCTTAAATGATTTTTAGTTACTTAGGTAACACTTTGTATACATCCATAGTGGATTTAATAAGTATTTGAACAGAAGACTGAATGTTTTATCAATTCATAAAATAAATTGAACACTAAGCTTTTATTTAAATAATGGCATCAGCTATATTATTTTTGGTAACTATTATATAGTCTAAGAGGTGTCAAAAAATATGTTCTCAAAGCTTTGATATATAAAAGGAAAATGATATAAAACCATGCTTTTGATTTAAAAAACTACTATTATTAATTGGACGTGGCAAAGATTCATCGAATCTGTTCAATGAATTATAGTATACTCCAGTTAACTATCAAACACTTTTTTTATTCGGAACTAGCCACAAGCCAAAACTAAATAGTTCACATGCATTTGTTTGACTAGATTGTCCATGTTTGTTAATTTCCAACATTTCATTCACAGATGGTATTTACCAGGTGTAAAATAATGTGACATATGTGTAATACTGAAAATTAGCGTAGGTAATGATTGAAATTTTAGTTAATTGTACTATCTAAGATACATGTAATATTTTTACCTTAATAATCGTCATAAAGTTGAATGTTTGAAGGACTATCTACTGCTGATATTAAATAACTTCCAAATTTTAAAGATTTGCGTCATCAGTTTGGTAATTTGTTAATTTGTCAACTCAATATAAAAAAAATTATAGAATATTTAAGTTCCATCCAATGGTCTTCACAATTTAGTAGATATTTTTGCGTAATTTTTATGTCAGATACATTTGTTGCATAACAGCCAAACATAAAAAGGAATTTTGGGAAAATTAATTTGCAAACACAATATTCATTCAGTCACAAAAAAATATAGAATATTTATCAAAATTAATATGCACTTAAAATTTAATTTTAAATAAATTAAAAAAAAATATATATAAAAAAATGCTCTTCCTCTCGGGTTTTTTGTATGAAAATGCTGCATAGAGGAGGGGAATCCTAAATTTTTGCATTATATTTAGACCGAAATCCGTATTTGTTCTTTTTTCGTAGAAAAATTAAATTTTTGGCAATTTTATAAACAGTGTGTCTAGTGAAGTATGCAACAAATGGAAAACATTTTCATTTCTCATTTCTCAGAAAAAAGTTGATTAAAGTTGGTGCATCTAAAGAAACTACTGGGGGAATAAACGTATTTTCAAAAAGTTTATCAGTATACGAGGGACAATAAAAAAATGAAAAGTAAAGTGGCATGAATTCTCAAAATAGAGAAACACTGTATTAAGAAAAGTTGCTTGGCTTGCTAAAATGCATGCCCAATTAAGGAATTGTGTAAGAAATTCTTTAATTTTGTTTTTTTATAGTTTTTTTTTAAATTAGGTGATTTAATTGGGTTCAGGGCATTTAATTTTCTTAGGTTTTACGAGGTTTTTCCAGAGCCGTAGATTGGGGGTGGGGTTCAGGTTTTTTCAACTTTTTCCCCTAACGCTTCAATTTTTTTATTGAGGTTTTTGTCCCCGAAAACCCCAATATACCCAGGATATCCTTCATTAAAATTATTACAGCCTCCCTAAATGATTTATAATTTCCTCCAATAATAATAACTCCGCTTTTTCTTTTAAATTTAGTTTTGCAGCTCCTTTTCGTCGCGTTAAAAAAATTTTCAAACTTTGAACATTTTGACATTCGAAAAATAGACAGCTATAATTATATTTTGTTTTTCCAAAGCCACCTACCCTATTTCATAAGAATAAGTAATATTACATTTTTTATTTATAGTGTTTTAATTTTATAACAATTTTGATTTTATTTTCATCAAATAAGATGCTGATATTGAAAAAAATCAAATTTTTTCAGGGAGTTTAGAAAGTATAGGAATAGCAAAAATGGAAAACCATGTGGTTTTGTTTTTTTAGGTAGTGTGCAACAACCCTAAATATGAAGTTGACAATCGGACGGCAACTATAAAAATTCTCTTATGAACAGTATTTTTTTTTAAGTTTTTATTTTTTATTCTATGCAAGTTTGGTAAATACCTCGAAAATTAATGAAATTTTTTAAAAAATTCCAGTGGCGTATCACCTAATTTAAAAAAACTATAAAAAAACAAAATTGAAGATTTTCTTACACAATTCCATATTTGGGCATGTATTTTAATTCTAAGCAACTTTTCTTTATACAATTTTTCTCTATGGTGAGAAATCATACCACTTTACCCTTGAACATTTTTCATATTTTTGATCGCCCCCTCGTATACTGATGAATAATTTGAAAATACGTTTAATCCCCCTGTAATTTCTTTAGATCCCACTTTTATCAAGAATAAAATTTTCTGAGAAATGAGAAATGAAAAAGTTTTCCATTTTTTTGCATATTTCACTGGACACTCCGTATGTTAACTTAAGAGAGAATAATGAATTTTGACAAAAACGTTGTGATAATATACTTTTTGTAGTCACTAATTAGCAGATTAATATTTTTAAATTAAAAAGTTAATTACTTACTTATTTAATATTTAATTTTTTAAATAAAAATAGGAAAAATTGTTAAATTATAAAAATACACCCGGTACATATAGCAAAAGAAAATAAAAACTAAAAAAAAGCAATTTTCTACCACTTGTAGTAACTTAAAGTTTATTTAACCTTTAACTGGTGATCCTGGGTCAGAATGACCCGCCAATATTTATTTCCACCCCTCCCACCGCAGCCGCAGGTATTAGAATTCTAATACCCTACGTATATTAGTGCCAGTACACCTTCGACCGTTAGACAGTATAGTCAGCAGAGTGCGCGTTTTGTGTGTTTTATAACTTACGATACGATAAATTAGCGTTAGGGTCACCAGTTACGTTGAATATTCCAGAAATGGCTTCTAGTCGTAAAACAGTCAAATTTGGTGATCCAGATTTTGAGGAGACTTTAGAAACTTGGAATCAAGAAATAGAGAGTGATTTTAGTGATGCCGAAAACGATTTGGTCGAAAGTGATCACAATACAGACTCTGAAATTGAGATATCTGAATCCGATTCCATCACGGGGGAACAGGAAAATGAAAACGAGGAAAGTGAAAAAGGAAGGAAGAACCATTTTAAATGAGCCAAAGATGCACCAGTTGTTAGGCGTACACCTCATCATAATATATCTCATCTTCCCGGTTTAAAAGGAGACTTACGAGTAAAATGCTAAAATATGTTACCGCATGAAATATGGAAGCTATTTATAACTGAAGAGATGTTGCAGGAGATATTAACTCATACCAATAATAAGTTATCTACCGTTAGGTCTCGTTATGGGGACCAAACTAGGCCTGAACTTCAGGACTTGATTATTACCGAATTAGAAGCCTTCTTTGGACTCTTGTACGCGTCCTCAATTTTTAAATCAAATCACGAAGACCTAAGTTCCCTTTTTGCAACTGATGGATATGGAAGGGATAATTTTAGAGCCACAATGTCACTAAAAAGAATGTTGGTTATTCTTACAGTCTTGAGGTTCGATGATGTGACTACTAGAAATGAGAGAAAGCAAGAAGATCCTTTAGCTCCGATATCATCAAGTTTCAATCAATTTACCGAGAATTGTCAAAAAAACTATACTGTTGGTGAGTACGTATGCATTGACGAGATGTTGGTTGGATTCCGTGGGCACTGTAAATTTAGAATGTATATAAAAAGTAAACCTCGAAAATACGGTTTAAAGATACAGGCCTTGACAGATGCACGAACAAATTATTTTTGCAATGGTTACGTTTACACTGGAAAAGGAAGTGATGGAAAAACGTTTCTGTAGAAGAACTTCGTCGATTTTCTATTCCAGCTCAATCGGTTTTGCGATTGTGCAAACCAATAGAGAATACAAATAGGAATATCACGGCGGATAATTGGTTTACTTCCATAGAGCTTGTCCAAAAGCTTCGAAAAAAAGGTTTGACATACGTTGGAACTATAAGGAAAAACAAGAGAGAAATATCCCCGTCATTTTTGCCTAATAAATCAAGGGAAGCTGGGTCCTCTGTTTATTGAGTTACAAAGGAAATCTCTCTTGTGTCCTTCGTACCAAAGAAGAACAGAGCAGTGTTATTGGTATCTAGTATGCATCATTCAGAATCAACCTCCAAAGAAACAGGGAAACCAGAAATTATTGATTTTTATAATTGTACCAAAGGTGGGGTAGATGAATTAGACAAAAAATGTGCTAATTATAATACCAGTCGACGAACTAGGCGTTGGCCAATGGCAATTTTTTATGGCGTACTGGACATAGCTTCTGTCAATTCATACATAGTGTTTCAATCATTTTCAAAGAATGCATCTGTTTCTAGATTTGACTTTGTAAAGCAACTTGCCAAAGGATTGTGCAGTGCGCGTCTGAACCAAAGATTGGTAAAAAATTTTTTGCCTCGGGAATTACGATTAGTTATTTCAAAAGTTCTGCAAAAGCCCATTCCTAGTCCTGGTGAACAAGAAGGCGCAAAGGAGCGAGTAAGTGCCAGTAAAAGGAAACGTTGTGCTTTTTGCCCTTCTAAAAAGGATAAAAAAACAAGTACAAATTGTGGGTCTTGCCATAAACCAGTTTGTGCCAGTTGTATGGTACAAATGTGCCAAAACTGCAAAGCGAACTTGTAAAAAAATGCATCTAGAGATAGGTTGTAGTTCTTATTATTATTTAAGTCAAAATATTTTTCTATTTTTTATACTAAAACACGATGTATTATTTTTCATAATACCCACGTATTTTTTCGAAATATATTTTTTTTGTCTATAATTTAGTACATAATAAGAATGTTTGTCTTTTGTTTACGTTTTAATATAAAACACTAATTAGTGTTTATGTGTTTGATTACAGATAAGCTGAAATATGTATGTTTGATTAGTACTTAAATATATAACAATAAAAAAATAAAAAAAAAATAGAATTGTGTTCGAAACCTGTAGCGGGTCAATGTGACCCAGGGTCACCGGTTGTGTCAGAATTTTTCACCTCACCCGTTAAAGGTTAAAATTAAAGAATTAACTATCAGAAGTCTTAAAATGTTATTTCCGTGTAACTACAATAAGTAGAAATCAATGTTATCACTACCACCGAACATAAACAAGACAAGAAGGGTCAGTTGACGTCGGTACTTTGAAGCCGAGCCAGCACATTCCACGCGACAAGCGGTCGAGCGCCGTCTTCTGATATATACAGAGGAATTTTGTAGGGCTACGTTCACGTTACTTCCTGAGCGACTGATACGGGGGCTAATACAAATGAACTCTAGAGATCAGATAAGATTTAAATATTTATTAAACTGTTCAACAGGAATTTTTTTGTCGAAATAAGACAATATAACCAGATATGTTATAAGATCCATGAAATATAAATAAAATAATAAAAATATTTAGAAAACAAAATTGTGTATTTAATCATATTTCAAAATATAAAATGAGGAAACCATTTCTGGTTAAAAAATTGTTTACGCTTTTTATAAAATAACAATAACATAATGTACTTTTTTAAAATTATATATTACTATGAAAATTTTGGATTATTTCACAGTGTTTAAAAGATTTTAAAAAATATTTTAGATGTATTGATATATTACTAATATACAGCACACATTTTAAAAGTATATGTAAGATATTATTGCTCCATCAATATTTTTCCTATATAGTCCGGATAAATGCTTCAGATATATGTTCCAAACGCTTTTTTAATATAATACTTTTAACTAATTATTAAATATATATATTAAATATATATACATTAAACATCTGAGAAAAATAACTTTTAATTAATAAAATTTTCTTGATATATTATTTTTAACATTATATGAAATACATTCAAAATATGTAAAACGATAATTTTGAAAAACATTTTAAAACTAATAATTCAGAACAATCTGTAACACTATTTGAAAGGCTAAAATAACTGTTTTAGAAAATATTTTTCTAAAATATTTCCTTCATCTAAATTATAAAACATGTATAAAATGTTCTAAAAACAATCTTTAAAAAATGCCACTTCTTAGCAAATAAAGTGTACTCACGCATAGTAATAGTATATTACATAACAAGTGTTGAAAACGGGAGTTTTCAAACGAGAAATACTATTGTTTATATTTTTTAACACTGATGTATAAAAAACTCACTCGTTACGTCAACAATATGACTTTGATACAAGATGGCCACGCTTTTCAACAAACGTGTTGAAAAATTATTTTTCAACAACCGTGTGATATATAGCACATTTATAAGTTGTCGTAGGAAAAGATATGTATATCTATTCGTATTCGCCAAAGTATAAGAGTTAAGAGAGTAATAAATTACATTGTATTACTTTAAAATTATTTTTATAGTGCCTTGTTTATAATAAAACAACAATAAAATGACCACACCGTAAAGCTGTCTGGAGATTGCATATTCTCGGTTGCGGTAATAAATTAAAAAAAAATAATAAAAATAAATAATAAAATTAATAAACATTCCGTAAGCAGACTGGTCTACAGGGTGAGGGATGTAATTTTATTAAACCAAATATTTGCTTTAATCAATTTAACGTTAGATATTTTCATATAGTTGCGAAAAAGCCAAAAAATAAATTTTCTTTATAAATCTAAATGCAACAGATAATCTAAACACACTTAAAAACAGTTGTATAATTACAACTTTACTAAAAAAACATTTTGAGTTAAGAGTTTGAGCTTGAAGGGTCAAAAATGCAACTGTTTATGTGTCAGTTTTTGGTTTTAGGTAATTACTATTTTGTCCAAAATTAAAAAGAATTATTGAAAAGTAATGTTACAAATTAATCTTTCATAATGAGTAACTTAAAGGAAAAACTCCGCCCAAATAAATTGAATTATGATTCTTAGTCAGGGCCTTAGAATTATATATATTATTGTATTAAAATTATTATATATATTATTGTACTATTATTGTACTAAAAATAAAACAATCAATCAAACTGATTATAATACAATTTTTAAATTTTATAGAAACCAAATTTTCCAGTAAAATATAAGTTTCTAAACAAGGTAGATGTAAACTATCTTACCTAGATTTCTCTTTGGGAAATCGAAAAAATGATCTATTTAATTCTTGTTTACTGCTGCAGCCATCCACATTACACATCGTCGGCATTTTTAATTTATGCAATTTGCACACAACAACAAAAAACACTGTGTTTTCAACCCACCTCGCAGAAATAATAAAATTCGGTAAATAGCATACGCGTTAGAGAAAAAAACCCGATATAGCTCCGGCTACGTTCGGATTTAAGCAGCAGCAAAGGCAGTAAGTATGCTATAAGTATGTAAAAACAAAATAAGAACCAACCAATATTTCGTCTAAAGTAGTACAAAGAACATCTTTCAATTTGCTTTTATTGAATATCTTTGGTTCTATAAAAGTAGGAAGGAAAGCACGCTAGGGAAAGTATCACCAATCCGAGTCGAAAGCTAGATGAATGGCTAGCGCGACTCTTACTAGATATGCTACTCATCATCGACCGGTTACTATCAAAACACCCCAGTATATCAGACTGTTAATGCTTTCGGGCCATACATATTACAGCCTGTATAGGCGTTTCGCTGAACAAGATCTGAGATTCAGTAAATTCTGCTGTGAAATAGTAGCATCGATGAGCGAGCGAGAAAGGCAACATTTGGGGCGGAGCTTAGAGTGATCCTTCTTGTCGTTGTTTATGTTCGGTGTCACTACCGAAAGATAACCGAAACTGAGAACCTAACTAAATATGTTTATGTACCTATATGAAAAACCAATAAAATTATAATCTTTTACCAATTGCAGTAAATCAAATGTGAAATAATGAGCTATGTTAAATCTTGAAAGAGTATTCTTGCTCCACTATAATATTTGTCAAAAAATATGAAGTATACAGGGTGGCCCGTTTATTATGGGACGCTACCTTATCTCAGAACCCGTGATAGGTAGCAAAAAAAGTTAAATACAAAAGTTTTTTGGAATCACATAAACTTTTAAAAAATTACATTTTTATAGATACAGGATATTCGTGGACAAGTATCAACTTCTTTATTTTAAATATAACATCCTATATATTATTGCAGATTCAGATAGGGCACTTTAAGACAAATTCAACGATAATATATATATCTGATGCACCGTTTCGAACTTATTGCCTGTTAACCTCAGAAATGGACTGATATGCAAACGCTGTTTTAACACTTATGAATAATTTGTGAGCGCTAAGGAATAAACAGCTTTACCCTTTTCGCCATGTAGTAGCTCGTTTTTTATTACAAATAAATAATTGCCAGTGTTGCCAAATTTTACATATCGTAAATTTTCTGTATTTTTTTAAATGGAACACTCTGTATATTAACAAAGGTCTGAATAGAGCTCTTCAAGGCGAGTTCAATGATATATAACAATAGGAGGTTGTGATGGACTGTTTCGAAATTATCGGTGATTATCTTCAGCTAATAGCCTGTTTATGTCTTATCATTTGATTTTTTTGCACACATTGTTTAAAATTTGAGTACTTCATCCTATGTAATAAATAAGGCATTTATTAACTTGGCAACACTGCTAATTATTTATTTTTATTAAACGTGACCAAAAGGGTAAAATTCTTTATTTCTAGATTCCTAAATTTCTTGTTTCTGGTGTCAGTTGAAAAAAAATTATTAATAATTGCCTCATTATTACATATTATACGAAATACTCAAATTTTAAACAATGTGTGCAAAAAATGAAATAATAATAGGCTATTAGCTGAAGATAACCCCCGATAATTTCGAAACAGTGAATTACATCCCCTTATTGTTATATATCATTGAACTCGACTTGAAGAGCTCTATTCAGACCTATGTTAATATACATGGTGATCCATTTAAAAAAATTGAGAAAATTTAGGATTCGCAAAATCTGGCAACACTGTAATAAAAAATGAGCTAGTACATGGCGAGAAGGGTAAAACTGGTTATTCTTTAGAGCTCACAGAGAATTCATAACTCTTTAAGCAACTGAGAAAACAGCGTTTGCATATCAGTCCGTTTCTAAGGTTAACAGGCAATAAGTCCGAAACGGTGAATTAGAGATACATATTAATATATATCGTTGAATTTGTCTTAAAAAGCTCTATCCGAATCTTCAATAATACACTGGCCCACAAAAAAAGTGGCGAGCCTAAAATTTGTATCAATTTCAACCCTTAATAATTTTTGAATGGATTCTTAGATTCTGTTAATTTTTTTTGCAATTTATTTCGATACCTTTTCACAATGATTTTGTGATATAAATTTAAACTTCGGAATAATACTGGATAATATACAGGGTCAAACGCAAACTTGTGTTTATTCACCAATTTTTCAGACGCTCTATAGAATGACCTGGCCTAAATATCACTATCGTCTATGAGTCATTTTGTTGCCTGCTTCTTTAGCAACATTTTGTTTTTTGAATAACCTTCTTCGTATCTTTCTTTTTAGAAAATAAAGAGCAGTGTAAGTAAAGTGGTGTTTTACTGTAATTTCCCTTACACTCAATAAAAATGGAATTTTAAAAGCGTAGAGTGCTTTGAAATTTAACATGACTTTGAAATATTAAGCCTTGAAAAGACTTCCTGTCAGTTTGGAAGCGTCGTTTTCATTAGTAATGACACGACAAATTAGTCCAGAGAAAGTTGCTCAGATTGTAGCATTAGTAAATGATGGAAGGAGCGTTGCGCACGCTGCACGAATAGTGGGTGTTCTAGAAACCACGGCTAGAAGAGCAAGGAACAGGTTTCTAGAAACTGGGCAGTTTGTGAGAAGAATAGGATCGGTTCGTCCCAGAGTTACATCAAACTTAGACGACAGCTTTGTTACCCTGCAAACCTTAAGAAGGCCTTTTGAGGTTCGTAATAAAAATGTATGTGATGAGACAGTGCGTCGTCGGCTTAAAGAGAGAGGATTAAAGTCAAGAGTACCAGCAAATGGTCCAAGATTGCTACCAGAACATCGTTTATATCGACTTAATTTTGCACGTGAAAAAAATCAGTGGAACGTACGACAATGGTCCCAAGTACTATTTTCCGACGAGTTTGGAGGCAGGAAGGCCAAAGGTACGCTGAGGGTATGTTTGCAGAAAAGCAACCTTTTGGAGGTGGTTCTGTGATGGTATGGACTGGGATTTCCCACGCAGCGCGCACAAAACTTTGCATATTACCAAGAAATTCGCTCAATGGCGAGCGTTATATTGATGTACTGGCTGAACACGTCGTACCGTTTGCTCATTTCATAGGACAGAAGTTTCTTTTTATGCATGATAATGCCCGACCTCACACTGCTGGTATTGTGAGGCAATATTTGGACGAAGTGGGCATACAGCTTTTGCCATGGCCAGCTAGGAGACCGGATTTAAATCCGATTGATAATCCGAACATGCTCATGTTTGGGATCAGTTTGGTAAGCGTGTTCGTAGTCGTCCCGCCAATTTAGAGGAACTGGGAGAAGCACTGGTTCAAGAATGGGATCACATCTCCCAAAATTCAATTGCACGACTGATTGAAAGCGTGCCAAGGCGTTTACAAAGTGTAATAAAGGCCGGAGGGGGAAACACTCGTTATTAATTTAAGTTCTTGTTTATAAAACATTATTAATTTAAGTTCTTGTTTATAAAATTTAAATTAGAAATTTGATTATTGCTTAAAATAAATGTTGTCTATAGATACGCAGTCTTTTTATGTTTTTGTCTTAGTAACAACAACACTTTACATATAGGGCTGCACTTTCTCTAAAAAAAAAGATAAAACGATCACTTAAAAAACAACATGATTCTAAAGAAACAGGCAACAAAATGACTCATAGACGATAGTGATATTTAAGTCAGGTCATTCTATAGAGCGTCTCAAAAATTGGTGAAAAAACACAAATTTGCGTTTGACCCTGTATATTATCCAAAATTATTCCGAAGTTTAAATTTATATCACAAAATCATTGTGAAAAGGTATCGAATTAAATTGCAAAAAAAATTAAGAGAATCTAAGAATCCATTCATAAATTATTAAGATTTGAAATTAATACGAATTTTAGGCTCGCCACTTTTTTTGTGGGTCAGTTTATATAGCATGTTGTATTTAAAATAAGGAAGTTGATACTTGTCCGCGACAATCGAAACACTCTGTATATATAAAAATGTAATATTTTAAAAGTTTATGTGAATCTAAAAAACTTTTGTATTTAATTTTTTTGCTACCTGTTACAGGTTCTGAGTAAGGTAGTGTCCCATAATAAACGGCCCACCCTGTACATAAGATACCTGTAAAAAAATTAAATAAAAACTAAAAAAGTTATTTTTCTACTCGCGTTTCGCAAATAAAATATCCATCTTTAATCTTTGATAAAAAAATTCTTGGTGCAACTATTTATAGCCAACAGTTTAGTTAACCAGCATCCTCTTTATTACTTTTGGGAGTTATTTTACATGTTTCGAAAAATATCGATAGTATCCTTTCTGTATTCAATTTTAGTCGTAAGGGAGAACTAGACGCTTACTGACGCTAGATAATGTACGATGTTAATTACCCTTTTCAACATTAGTCTTATGTCTACATGTATATTTAATGTTTCTACTTAAAGGTATGAAGTTCTAAGTTTCGCTAATGGAGAATATGGATGGACCTGAATCGTTCCAAACCTATGATCTACTTTTTTAGTTATATCTGGCATGCATGCACTATACAGGGTAATCCTTAATGATATGCGAATATTTTTGAACCACAGTTTGCTTTGTAAACTAGAGTCGAAAAATATTCCGGGCAGTGGCGGCTATTCAAGTGAAGTAGGTGAAGTGCTACTTCACCAGGAAAAGTAAACAAGCAAACATCTAAGTATATTTATTATAGATCTCTTAAAAATTTTAGTTTTTACATCTCGAATAAATATTTTACTTGACCGTTGGGGGCATATCTTTTTAAAACTTTCGATCGAACTTTATTATAACAATTATAACAGTGGCGCAAACCGCTTCGACTTTGCTGGAGGTGCTATGTTTAGTTTACGATTTTCCTACTACGTTGCCATGATAACGCGATCGAGATGACGTCGACCGCACGGAAGATTAATGTTAACCAGCGCCATACAACGCTCTCGGTGAATTGCTAACGCAGTACACTACACCCACATGTCGTTCAGTTTGGGGTGGTTGTTACGTGACTGTTTTGTGTTATATTTATTTATGGTGTTGTTATAACTTAATTTGGTGTCGGGTTTATTAATTTACGTTATTGATGAATCCGATCACGGATGTGGTTTGCATTTTGTTGGAAACTCCATTTAATCGATGGAAGAAACAAGATCAAAGTTTTAATCGTCATCCTGGTTTTCGGCGTACAAATGGTTATGTAATAGTCAAATATTAGAAAAATTGTTTTGCTGGCCTTGTCTATTAGTTTCCAATAAATATTCAGTGTGGAATAAGGAAGGATACCTGATGTTAAATATGTGAAGGTCTTTACATAAACATACAGACTCGGCTGAGCATTTAAAATGCGAATTATTGTTAAAAACATTTGTAAAAAATCAAAGCACTATAGCTGACACTTTAAAAGAAAATGCTAAACTGTATTAAATACATTTTAACGAAAACGTCCGATTAAATAGACTATTTATATGCTTGGTAATTGACGCAGTTGTGTCCTTTCAAAACAAACCATTCGTTCCAGTCTTGCAAAAGTCCAGAGACCGGCTAGCCTAGCGATAACTGGAGCGATGAGGTCGACGCCGTCAGCAGCATTGGATGTCTTGCTAGGGCTGCCAATATTGTCGACTTTCATTAAGAATAACGCTATGGCAGCGCACTTGCGAATGGGAGACGCAGGAGCTTGGCATACCAAAGGTGAGGTTGTGAGTCATGCAAGGATCTCCCACATTGTGGAAAGAGAGATCCCTTTATCTACCTACAGAGTAGCACGACCCTCAGGCAGACTAAGATGGCATACGGGTTATAGTATCTCAATCCCTGAAAGAGAGGACTGGGAGAGAAACAGGCTGGAGTTCTCCAGAGAGGCAATTGTTTGCTATACGGATGGACACAGTTGCAATCCTCTGGTGCTGGAGTTTATATTGAGGCTACACAAACCGGGTCTAGCTTCCCTTTGCCATTCTAATGGCAATAACGATGAAGAAAGTCATAGAGGGGGCAGAGGGAGAGATTGTCATATGCCCAGACAGTCAAGCAGCACTTCATGCGCTCGATGCACCCACGGCGGGATCAGTTTTGGTTCAGGAATGCGGTGACAGGTTAGAGCAGTTGGCGCGACGTAAAAGAGTGAAGTTAGTTTGGGTGCCAGGACACTGTGGGATTGAGGGGCCCGTATGTAGGACCAGAACCAGCTTTCGACATCACTAGGCAGCAGATAAGGATAGCATTCGACGAATGGGCACAACATGAACTTCAACGTGAATGGGACCAGTCCGGGGTCGGGAGGCAAGCTAAATACTTCATTGTGAAGCCCGATAAGGGCCGAACAGAGTGGTTACTAGCCCGAGACAGGAAAGCTCTAAATTCCATCGTAGGAATAGTAACGGGACACTGTCGATTGAAGAGACAACTCTTTATGATAGGCATTGAGGAAGATTCCATCTGCACGGAGTGTCAGGAAGAGGAGGAAACTCCGCTTCACTTCCTGTGCAGATGTGAAGCGCGAGCGAGACTGCGACGAGATATTTTCGGCACTACGGTCTTGCATAGGAACGAAGTTAAGGATCTTGCATGGAAGGATATGTAGACTTACATAGTGAGGACAGGCAGATTCAAGGATGTACATCTGATGGTGGGATAGACTGAAACTACTACTACTACTACTACCTTGCAAAACAAGAGTTAGTCTTTCGCGACCATGATGAGAGCAGCGAGTAAATAAATAGGGGGAATTTTAAAAAGCTTTTAGGTTTATTAATATGGAGGAGTTCCCAAGAACTAAAAGATCATCCCAAAAAAATATTTTTACTGGTGACTCGAAAACTATTCAAAACGAAATAATTAATTATTAATTAAAAATGAAATAATGAACACAGAGTTTTTTCTGTGCAAGTGGATGACACCACTGATATTACGCAAACCTCCCAGTGCTCCATAATTTTAAGATGCGTTAATTCAGAAGGTTCAGTAGTCGAGAGATTCTTACGATAGAACATCGGAGAATTTATATTCTCTATTGGATCAAATTTTGGACCAATTTGACTAAACATAAATTATTAGGGCAATGTTATGATGGCGCAAGTGTGATGTCTGGCCATCTAAATGGCCTTTAAAAAAAAGTAAAAGCGCCACAGGCTGGATTTATCCTGATGCAGCAAAGTTTAAAAAGATTTCTAAATGTCGAATTTTTTTGCAAGCCTTAATGGTATTCCCTCATTTTTTCATCACTTAGCCAAACGAACGTATGCTCCTACATCTGCATCTACGAGGCGATACCAACAATTACAGAAACTCGTTGGTCTTCAAATTCGAAGTTAGTTTGACATCCATTTTGGCATATCCAATATAAAACGCTGTCGTGTGAGGCGCTCTGTAAAAAAAGAAATAAACAATTTTTTTAATACCATGTTTGATAAAGCAAATTCTATTACAGAAATAAATCATTACAAACGTGAGCTTGCTAAGCTTTCACCTGAAGAAATTAGGGCTAAATATAAAACCCTTTTTTATGAAATATTGGATCATATTTTGATGGAAATGACACTAAGCTTTCAAGTCTCCGAAAAACTTACATTTTTATGTGGCAGATTCTGCTAAATTTTCCGAATATAGTTTAAATTTTCCCACTGGCCCGTTTGAAAATTTGTTACAGTTATACGAGGAAATATTTTCAAAAAGTCAACGACTTAAAAATGAGCTTGGTCTTATTTTTGCCAACGACAGTAATTGGAATATATCACTGCAAGAGCAAGTGAAAAAAATTAATGAGAATAAAGATATTTTAACCAAAGCATATAAAGTGTTTTCCCTTATTTGGACAATATCGTCGACAAGTGCTTCAGTGGAAAGAAGTTTTTCTATACATTTCTTATTTCCAATCAAGATTTCCCTTTTTTAATATAAAAATACCTATAGAGTTTTTTAATAACAGTAAGGTTGTAACAACAGTTTTATAGCATAAAGTAACAACATAAAAAACACAAAAAAATAACATTATTAAAAAAAAAGAAAAAACGAGTTTTTAAAGGTGATGTTTAAATTAACAACCATTTTCTCTAATGCAAAAAGGCACATTTTTGTAATTCTTTGAATAGCGTTAAAAAGAACCATTGGCCTCATTTGCAGATTTCGAAAGGCTAAATGAATTGCCTTTTCGTGTTCTGCTATGCCCTCATATCGTGTTTTAGATACGCCATATTTGTTTTAGTGATAAGAGCACCTTTTTCCTGAGTGGAGAAATCAACACTCACAATGGTAGATATTGAAGTGATGAAAACCCCCATGTGTTTCCAAGAATGACATACTCAGTTTCCTCAAAAAATAAGTGTTTGAGCGGGTATTTTGGGTGACCATATCGTAGAGCCAAATTTTTGGCATTTAAACAGCCCACATATCTTCGAATGCTGAAAAATACCATCACTCCACTTATTGATGATGTTGTTACTCAAAACCCACTTTGGCATTACATTTCAATAGGACAGTGCCCCCCACATTATTTTTAGAGACACTAGAGATTACTTGGATACAACCTATCCAGATAGATTGATTATTTACTATGGGGCTATGTGAAATCTCAAGTTTTTGTAATGGCTCCGGATAATGTGAGGGAAGATTCACTAACAGGATGTTCATTTGTTAAGACGTGCAAGCCGGACATTTAACATCTCTTAAAACGAAAATTTGACATTTTTCTTTTTCTGATTGTTTCAGATTTTTAATATTCGTTTTATCAATCTTTTATTAATTGTTATACTCTTTTAATAACAAATTTACTGTTTCATTTTTGTGCTTTATGGAGTTTATAACAATGATAAAAGTATAATAATGATTCCATAACTCGTCTCCTCCTTCCATGCTTGACTTGAAAGACTTCTTTCCAGAGTGAACTTCTGGCTTGAGACGTCTTCTTGGGGGATAGCACAATGGGACGGTAAAACTAAGTGCTGTCCTTGTAGGGCTCCTCGCCTATGTCTAATGTCTACTGTCCTAATAAAAATCTTCAAAAAATGGTAAATTTGCTCATATATCGTTACAAATTTCGTTGCAATACACCGAGCGATTCAAACGTTAGACAGGGCGACATACTTTATATTCTCACTGTATAAGACTTTTTTGATCAAAATGGTTTCTACTATCACGTGTTAAAATATTTGTAGTCAAACCACTAACACCTTGTATTTGTTGGCGCGATGTTTTTTATAGGAATCTTAAGTTTGATATTCTATATCGGGAATCAAATATTTGTAATTTCCGCCATAAGATATAGTTATATTATCTTTTAAATACTTTGAAAGTAAAATTACTAATCTCTACTAAGTAAAAAGATATCCTCCGGTCCATCTATATTTGCAACTTCTGTGGCTGAAACTAAAATTACAGTTACTGAGTGTATGTATTTAAATATTTATAAGTGTAATAAATTTACCTCAAAGTTCTTAAATAAGAGTAATTTTTATTTAAGGGTGTACAAAATGTAAATACTAAATATAATTGTTTAAGCCTAAGTCGTAGATAGGAAAATATTTTGTGTAAATAAAGGATGTACGAATTCATTTATTAGTTTCATTTTTCTATTTTTACAGCCAATATACAGGGTGCTTCTTAAATTATGGCTAAAAATGAAGAAATATCTTTTGCCTTATTTTAGGACTAAAAGTTCATATAAATGTGTATCCGCAAGGTCTTCGTTTTTAAGATACAGGGTTCAAAATTTTATTTTTTTTTAGTTTTTTTTTTATGGACCTCGTACATTTCTAGAGATACATCATTCTAATTTTACACACACTATACTCTAAGCAATGTCTATAAAATAGCTAAATATACTGGGTTTTACTTTTTTCTAGGTCGCGACTCTTTTTGCCCCCCCGAAATTTTTACTGCAATGTCACTGACTGCATTTATTTAGAAAATCAGACTTCATTTTGTTTTTTCTAACTTCTTGGTTTCTTACTTTAATCCAACGATAGGTTAAAGCTCTACACCTGTAAAATTTTACGTTGTTTTTTCAATTTTTATTTCGATTGCTAAAAAGGCAGGATTCAATTTTTTGATTGATTATAGGACTAAAAGTTCAGTTAAGCTTGTGTCGAAAGGCAATATATATATATATATATATATATATATATATATATATATATATATATATATATATATATATATATATATATACATATATATATATATATATATATATATATATATATATATATATATATATATATATATACATACAGGGTTCGCCAAACTTCGTAAGTATATGGAGAACGAGTAAAGATATTTACTTGAGATTTGGGTAAGGTTCATACTAAGAAGTGAATTTTAAAAATATTTTCGAAGTTGCGGCGTTGCCAGCTCTATTGCAGACAGACAGGAAGTTTCTTTTTTTAAATACAATACCCTGTATATTATTTCATTGTCAAATTCTACGACCTATTCTGAGCATTTTTTATGTAGTATGTTCTATACCTATTTTGAGCAGTTTTGGAAATAAAAATTATTTTCTAATTTTTAAGGGTCAAATCGGCTTCAATGTAAAACACGATATATTTTTAGAATATTGTCCCAGAATTCTGAAATTTTTATACGAGTTTCCGAACATGCAGGTTAATTGACGGCTGAAGGTATTTTTTAATAAAAGGTTATACAGGGTGTATAAAAATATAGTTTATTCGCGAGGAACAGAATGTCCATAACTCGATTTTTTTTAAATGGAACACCCTGTATATTTTGATTGCATCAAATAGAGAGAGACATTGCCTTTCAAATGACATTAGGTGTTCCTATACCTATCTCTGATGGGTAATGCATTAAATGGCATTTAAAAGAAAAAATCGACCATTTTATTATTTTCTGGAAAAAAAATCTATGTTAAAAGCACTGAATAGACAAGTAAACATTTTTGTCAATAATATATCTATCTTAATGATAACTAAATGAAAATACGTTTGTTGAGAAAAATTTATAGTTTAATATTTACAATATGTATTCACAAACGCTTTAGATAAAAAATTAACGATACAACCGAATAAAACAATATTACAAAAATATAGCTAACAACAGAACTATCCCCAAATGAATTGTCAGTAACTGAACTGTTTAAAGTGTCCTCCATTAACTCTGAGGCATTCCAGAACTTGTGTCATTACATGACTCGTTGCTTTTTGAATCTCTTCCGCGGATAATGCCAGCAGTGCTTCGCTTGTCCGATTTAGGAGTTCTTCCTTTGTTTCTACTGGCGTCTGATAAACTATTCCTTTTACCCTGCCCCAAAGATGGAAGTCGAGAGGGGTAAGGTCTGGGGACCTAGGTGGCCAAATCCATGGACCTCGTCGGCCAATCCATCTGTCTTCGAAGATTGTAGTAAGTTCCGCACTTACTTCGTTTGTACAGTGAGCCGGTGCCCCATCTAACTGATACCAGCAGCTCCGGAGTAAGTTCAATGGTAACTCGTCGAGAAAATCAGAAACTGTAGTTTTCAATATTTCCAAATATTTTTCAGAATTTAAATTTTCATCGTAAAAGCAAAACTTTATTTTGTCATTCATCATGAGGCAAAATACATTGAAACCGAACTTGTATTGAAAACCTTTTTCTCTGATAAAATAAGGATTTTCTTTGGACCAAAAATGTGAATTTCTTCTGTTAAATATCCCTTCTTTTGTGAATTTGCTCTCATCCGTCCAAATAACTTTTTTTAAAAAGTTGGGATTTTCTTGTGTACGCATCAGGATCATTTCGCAGTATGCGACGCGCTGAGGAGGATCAGTAGGCTCTAAAGCCTGGGCTGTTATAAATTTATAATTATGCATTCTATGTTTGTGCAAAATTCTTTCCACCGATTTGTAAGAAATGCCTAAATCTTTCTCTGCGCTATTAATTGATGCGTGAGGGTATGTATGGAAATAAGACAAAACAGTAATTTCATTGTCTTTGTTACCTGTTACAGGTTTGACTTGAAGTCTTGGACTTTTAACATTATTGTACTCTCTGTAATTCTTCTCTATTCTTTTAAACTTTTTCTCGTTCATTGGGACAGAATCTGGATAAAGTTGATTAAATTGTCTACATGTTCTTGATATTATTTTATCACATTGACCGTGTACATAAAACAAATTTAGAACTTCTACACTTGAGTAAGAATTTGCCATTTTAAATTAGTGAATTTTTGACAACTATGCATATTAAAAACAAATGTTCTCTGTTTGGTTTCCTGGGAGATGACAGGCGTGCACAGCCTACTAGTTAAATAATCTTTCGTTTTACGAGATATTAATCGTGCTTCTACTAAATGGCATCTAATTAATTAATCATCAGCGATGCTAATACTATTGAAAGGTAATTTTTTCTCTGTTGGATGCAACAAAAATATACAGGGTGTTCCATCGTGAGTATTGTTTTATTCGGTAGTATCGTTAATTTTTTATCAAAAGCGTTTGTGAATACATATTGTTACTATTAAATTATCGATTTTTCTCAAGAAAAGTATTTCCATTTAGGTATCATTAAGACAGATATACGTAGAAATAACTTGCCAGTATTTGACAAAAATGTTTACTTCTGTATTCAGTGCGCTTAAAATAGATTTTTTTTACAGAAAATACTAAAATGGTCGATTTTTTTTTAAAATGCCACTTAGTTCATTACTCATCACAGATAGGTATAGGAATACCTAATGTCATTTGAAAGGCAATGTCTCTCTCTATTTGATGCAATTAAAATATACAGGGTGTTCCATTTAAAAAAATCGAGTTATGAACATTTCTGTTCATCGCGAATAAACTATATTTTTATACACCCTGTATAACTTTTAATTAAAAATTACCTTGAGTCGTCAATTAACCTACATGTTCGGAAACTCGTATAAAAATTTCAGAATTCTGGGACAACGTTCTAAAAATATATCGTGTTTTACATTGAACTCGATTTGACCCTTAAAAATTAGAAAATAATTTTTATTTCAGAAACCTCTCAAATTAGGTATAGGACATACTACATAAAAAATGCTCAGAATAATACATAGAATTTGACAATGCATTAATATACAGGGTATTGTATTTAAAAAAAGAAACTTTCTGTCTGTCTGCAATAGAGCTGGCAACGCCGCAACTTCGAAATTATTTTTAAAATAAAGTTCACTTCTTAGTATGAAACTTACCCAAATCTCAAGTAAATATCTTTACTCGTTCTCCATATACTTCTAATACGCCACTGAGTTTGGCGAACCCTGTATATATATATATATATATATATATATATATATATATATATATATATATATATATATATATATATATATATATACATATGGTGTTAACGTTACATTTTTTTTAATGTGTAGAACCTTAGCATTATGCTAACTATCATCTAAACTGTTCAAAATATCGGTAAGAAATCAAGAAGTCAGAAAACAAAATGTAGAATCTGATTATCTAAACAAGGGGTCGCGATCTGGAGAAAAGTAAAACCCAGTGTATTTTTATAAAAATAATTATAACCATTGCTTACAGTATAGTATGTGTGTTAATTTCAACAATTTATTCCTAGAATTGTATTATTTATACACTATACAGGGTGTCCCGAAATTAAGGGAAAATATGTTTACAGAGTAATCTATGACATAAAAAAATATTAAATGTCATGTAAACATATATCGAAAATTGTTTCGTCAGGGAGCTACAGTCACGAGGATAAGCCACTCTGAAGATAATTTATTCTCGACACTTTAGAAACGTTTGAAGACTAGAATATAAAGTTTGGGTATTTTAGAAATTTTTATATGCTGAGTCGAACCATGAATTCAATACAAAGATAAAACTAGTCAACAAATACGAAAAAAAAATTGCGTCTTATGTCATAACGGCTATACGGGGGAGTTTAAAGCACCCTGATTACAAATTTAACAACCCAAATTGTCCACCTCGTTTAGATTTTGAATTGTAGAATGCATCAGTTAATTTTATTTTATTCCGACATTTTTATATAATTTTTATAAGTTCAAACCAAGAAAAAAAATCAGATATTCTAAGGATAACATGTTTTAATTGCAAAAATACGCATGAAAATACTTTTATAGTAAGTTTTTTGCAAAGAGTGATATTCCTGGTCGCTTTCTCTCATAAGAAATCAACAATAATTTCCGATAATTACTGGATTCTATCTGTCTTGGTAGCATTGCTCCATTGTTAGTATTTCTTAGTGGAACCTTTCTCCTTGCTCGTCACTTAGCCCACCCGAATTTTCGGGAAAAAAATTAAATGAAAGAGCGAGAAGTGTATGTTACGAGACATGTGACAGCCCATTTTGCAGTAGTTTTTAAGTAGTCCTTCTACAAGTTATACAGCAATACTTGGTATTTTCACCCTGGAACCCTGGTAACAGTCCTATGACCTTTAGGTTACGACATACCTGCCGCTTATATGTACCATAGCTTAATTTCATTTAGAATAAGTGACATACTTTCGAATGTTTCCTTCATGTCAACTGCATGCCCAAGAGAAAAAAGAGTCGTTTGTTGCCATTATAGAGCAAAACTGCTTTTAAACTTGTTATTTTAGGGGAATCGATAAATATGCTCCATTCGTCCAGGTTATGTGTAAATCCTAATTTTTCCATAACACTATTTGGATTAACACAAACACACATTTTATTCCGCATAGTAAAAAACGAGGATAGCTCTTAATTATTGTAACTTTGGTGCCAGTGGCTTGTAAATTCCAATGTTATAATCTTGAACCTAATAGTTCTGCCGTGGTCTTTGGACAAGCGGAGGTCCTACTGGATCATTTAATTCAGCTTGTTCGATTAAATGAGGTGCTTTTTCTTCACTTTCGGGAAAATAAGAACAGTACTTTTCTAAAATGCATTATTGGATTCTACCTTATCATCATACATTTCTAAATCTTCCTCCCAGGTTCCATGAAGAACTGGTCTTATTGTTCAGTGGCGGCTCATGATCAACTTTTCAGGGGGGTCAATATATATATATATATATATATATATATATATATATATATATATATATATATATATATATATATATATATATATATATATATATATATATATATATATATATATATATATATATATATATATATATATATATATATATATATATATATATATATATATATATATATATATATATATATATATATATATATATATATATATATATATATATATATATATATATATATATATATATATATATATATATATATATATATATATATATATATATATATATATATATATATATATATATATATATATATATATATATATATATATATATATATATATATATATATATATATATATATATATATATATATATATATATATATATATATATATATATATATATATATATATATATATATATATATATATATATATATATATATATATATATATATATATATATATATATATATATATATATATATATATATATATATATATATATATATATATATATATATATATATATATATATATATATATATATATATATATATATATATATATATATATATATATATATATTAATTGGACTTCTTTCTTAGGTATAGGTTTATTTGCAAAATCAAACAATGGGATTAACTTGACGTTTCGCCTATTATAATAGGCTTTCTCAAAAATTGCTTATTCCTTTATTTTTTTTTTTTTGGTATATATGGCTTTCCTTACCTATCTACAATTAATTTAAAACATTTACTGGTCTAATTATAAAATGACATTTACAATTTTTCTAAAACTGATTTAAAATTTTATACTATTGACAATAATTATTACAAAATTAATAAAATAAGGCTACATACCTCGAAAAATACATGCTGATTATTCACTTATATTTGAATGATAGGCAGCAGTGGTTTGCCAGGCAACTCATGGCACAGTTTTAGGTAAAAAAGTGTTCTTATCGTAGTAAGTTTTTTTTTATATTTTTATATCGGTATATATATATATATATATATATATGTATACTTTGAAAGTCGACGAGGGAAATATATCTATATATATGGTGCAACTAAATCGCTTTAGATGCGACCTACTTTGGAGCACGAGACGACACATCTGTGCAAAAATAAAAGAGAAATAGAAATTTCAATTTTTGTGCGGTTCTTGGTCATAAAAAGTTATACAAAACGAAACCAGTAACGGTAAGGATTGCTCCTTCACCATTTTATCGAGAATCGACCAAAACATGACGCTATGTTTGTTTCCAGGGCCAAGGTGCCATCTGCTACCGTGACTTTAAAAATCGACGAGGGAAATAGCCAACCAGTGGCGCTATCTGTAGGTACTATGGTACAACTAAATCGCTTTAGATGCGACCTACTTTGGAGCACAATATCGCATATATATATATATATATATATATATATATATATATATATATATATATATATATATATATATATATATATATATATATATATATATAGATATATATATAGATATATATATATATATATATATATATATATATATATATATATATATATATATATATATATATATATATATATATATATATATATATATATATATATATATATATATATATATATATATATATATATATATATATATATAAGTCACACAAATTGTACGTATTTTTACTAAAATAACGATTTCCTTGTTTGTTTTTGTCTTTCCTGGTCTGCTGAATTTTAAGTTCCGGCAAAAGTCGACAACTGGCTTTAAATTCGAGACGTTTCTCAAAGTTTGGCTCCTTGGCGGCTTTGAAAACTACAAAATCAACAAAGTCTCGAAAATAAAATAATTTCTATAAAAATACGCAGTCGTAACTATAGCTTAACACCTGATTCGCATAAAACCTACTAGCACGGCTGTTGACCCAAAATTTGCCAACGTAAGCCGTATATTACCTATACGCCCCTATGCGAATTCGATCGAGAACACTCGGGAAATACTCGCCTCCGTTTATAACCACGAGGTCATCGCGGGCCGTCAGCCTCTTGATCCAACGAAACCTCCGGAGATCCCTGCGCGAGGCATCGATAGTGCGAGTGCCGAGGAATCAAGTGAACGTTCAACGAGTTTACACGCTTAGAATAATAGAAGGAATTTCCAAATTTAAAAGAAATTAAAAAAATATAAATCATTTATTATTTTCTATTTGGAAATATTTATTGGGGGGTCATTGACCATATGGCCTAATGGAGGAGCCGCCACTGTTATTGTTGAGGGAATATCCGGATGTTTAATATTGGATGCTCTTTCTTGAATAGCCAGACACTTTTGTCATGCAAAAGTAACAGTTGTTTAAATTATTGGTTGGTTCTCGCCAAATCATTGGAACTACAAAGGGCATTTGCCATTTAACCATTTATTTAGATTTGCTGCACGAGTTTGACAACATATGTGAGGAGCCCAGTGCCGATCTTGATCGCCAACAACATATCCATAAAACTTATGATAAGCTACTTTTGTCATTTTGTTGATTGTCCTTTTCTGCGATTTGGGAGTAAACTGAAGACATATATTGCAAAAATTATCAACGGAGTTAACACAACTACGTTTCTGTACTTTAGACATTTTTGTACTGTCGCGTACGGTGATTCACACATGTGATATTACGTTAGCAGGCATCAACTAACTTTATTCAACACAAAGAAAACACTAACACAAGGCTCTTAATATTGATTTGTTTTTCACATTTTGCTTATCTATCTAATACTGATCACTGCTCGTGCTAAACCAATACTGATCATGATATAATAAACGGAAGGTATGATATCTAGACGGTCTCAATTGCGTCCTGTTCACGCAGTGACGCCATTGCGGTGTGCGGAAAGCGTCCCATTTTAGCAGCTCTCAGAAGTAACCAGTCTCTGGAATGATTTCAGGGTCGTTTCAAAATCGATTTTATGCATCGGGACGACTTGCGAAAGGAAAGTATATCTCTTTCATTATATTTGTATGTAATAAAAACTTTCATACCGTTATCCATACTTCGAGACTTTTAACTAGCTAGGCAACTCGCACAGTGACTCGACCGCTAACGCGTGTGCTAGTGGATCCTCCAGAGTTTTCCCTGAATATTACAAGGTGGACTGGATATTAGGGGTGGCAAACTACCTATCACTCGGGCCTTATTTTTCTGAAAAACACGTATTTCGTGAATTTTCGGCTTAGGTCCTAGCTAACACTAAAGTAGCTACAACTGTTTCCGCTACTATTTTTTAAGGGTTTTTAGGTATTTATTACTAATAATCCTACTATACAGGCTTATTCACGCAACCCGTTCATTAAACGTTTTTGATGATGCCATTTAGATAAAAATTTCAAATTTTGGGATTAAGGTAAGGTCAAGGGGTATTTCTTTTTTGAAATATTTTCAACTTCCTGTCATTTCCGGTTTAACCGGAAGTTGGCATCAACTTGCTTATTTTAAATGGAACACCCTGTATTTTATGATATTTTTGGATTCTACAGAGAATTTTAATGCTATTTTATGTAGCATGTCCTATACCTAGGTTCAAGCGTTCTTAAGATACTTGACCTTGAACCAAAAATGAGCCTTCGGGGTACCAAATTTTAAAATCTCATATTTTTGTAAGTTTTGAAGATATAATCTTCATATTTTGCAGACGATCGGTAAATAATCTTAGGTTTCTATTTTTTTATTGAATGTGTCTATTTTTATACAGGGTGTCCTAAATTCAGCGGCAAGCATTCACATTTTCAAAGCCGCTAAAGTCCGTTTTTTTAAATGGGAAACCCTATAACTTTATGCACTATCAAATGTAGAATTTAATTTTCTATCGAACTGTATTAAGGTTCCCTATACCTATTCGTAACCATTTTCGAAATAATCGGGTTTTTATTAAACTATCATATGTATTTGCTAAATGCATAGACCTTCCCGTAGTAAGCCATGGAAAAACAATTGTTGTGTTTTTCTATTCAACATGACAGCTGATTTGAAACTTTTAAATTAAAATAGAATAACACTCAAAAGCTGATATTCTCAATTTATTTTATATTCGCGGAAAATGTTACAAAATATTGGAGAGAACGTGCCATGTTTTTAATGAAAAACATCCTCATTTATCGCCAATGAACAAGAGAAAATTGAAAAGGATTGAAACGAAATTTTTTCGTTTCGGAAAAGTTAAAAGTTAAAATGTAATAAATTGTTTACATTATTCTTAACCATATCTACTATGTTTGAGACTGTTCTAAACTTGTTTTAGTGGACTTAAAAATTATAGCAATCTAACAATCAACAATAAATAAATAAAATAATAAAATTGAATTATAACAAATGTTCTATATGTTGTCCGTTCTCTAATTCGGTAAAAGCTGTTCGTATCCTGTCCAGTAAATCTTGTTGGTTATTTACTGGGGAAGCCTAGACTTTACCTTTGATAAATCCCCATAAATAAAAGTCTAGGGGTGTTAAATCAGGTGATCGCAGGGGCCATATCCAAGGGCCATTGGGACCAATCTAGCAATCTTCAAAAATTCGAGATAATTGCAGATAAAGATAAACTGCAGCGGAATTATGTGCTGGTGCCCCATCTAATTGATACCAATAATTTTGCAGCTCACCAATAGGAATTTCTTCTATAAATTCAGAAACCGTCCCTCGTAGAATTTCCAAATACTTATCACTGTTTAAATTGTCTTCATAAATACAGTACCGCACCTGATCATTTAATACTATACCGAAAACATTGAAGCTAAACCTCTCTTCAGAACGCGTTTCGCGTAAAGCGTGCGGATTTTCTGCTGCCCAGAAATGTCCGTTTCTTCTATTTGTTATTCCTTCTCTAGAAAATTTCGCTTCATCGGTCCAAAATATTTTTGAAAGGAATTGAGGGTCCTCTTGAATTTTCAAAAACATGAATTCGCAAAATTCTACTCGTCGGACGTCATCACCAGGTCTCAAGGCTTGTACGTTTTGGAAGGAATAAGGGTGCATATGATTTCCGCTCAAGATTATTTGGACAGATGAAGAAGAAATTACCAAATCGTTTTCTGCAGACGGTATTGAAAATAAACTAATGTGCTTTATTACGTTATCCTTGGCATGTGTCACTGGTTTCGGAACATTTTTTGTAACTTTAACCCTACCAAAACGCAAAAAGTTCGTTTCAATCCTCTTGAATTTTGACTTGTTCATTGGCGGCAAGTCAGGGTGGCGTTCATTAAACACATGACACGTTCTCTCCAAAATTTTATAACATTCTCCATGAATATAATATAGATTGAGAATATCAGCGTTTGAGTATTCTTCCATTTCGATTTAGAAGATTTAGTTTATCACTGACAGCTTTCGATAAGTAACGCATACTAATCATCTGTCATATTGGATATTGGATCTCAATTGTTTTTCCATGGCTCACCATTGGAACATGTAAACATGTAAACACAGCAAGGAGGTTGTAAAAAATTGGCGCCCCACGTTGGGCGCCAATTTTTTACAACCTCCTTTTTTTTTTATTAAAGTTTTTTTTTTTATTTTTATTTATTTTTTTTTATTTTACATTGTTTTACTCGGTGCTCAGATTCTTTTATTTCGGAGGCGTTAGGGCGTGAGTTCAAATAATTTAAACAATATTGTGGGCGCTAGGCCTAGAGTGGCCAAAGAGGTTGAGCAGAAAAGAAAAAAACAAGATAGATACTAATGTACGCTAAGACACAATACTTAAGTTAACTTGTAATGTAGCTTCCCAAAACCTTCTAATTCCTGTAATGGACAGATTATAAATAAAAGAATGAAATACTAATGCAAGGAAATTTATTGTAAATTGTATATAAAATATAAGTATAAATATCACAGTGGTATTAAACGTTGTTGAACACAATCAACAGTAACAATCAAATCACCACATATGAGGTAAAACGATAACTACACTATTCATGAAATTAAATGTGCCAAATGAAATAATATTTATATCTTTAAGTTTAATATCTTGAAAGTACTGAAAAATTTTGATACATAAATTTACCATAAAAGTTAAATGAACTACCAGTAATTAAATATTTTGATTATTAAAATTTAAATTATGCAAAACTGATTAGGTGGAAAGAGTGGAGTGAATATTTAAAGTATTAAAATTTTAAATTAAATAAAATGATTAGATGGATAATTGAAAAGAAAGAGAGAGGGCAAGGATACAACCTTGAATTAAATTTTATTTTCTTAATTAAGTTTTATATTTGTTACCAAATATTGTTGAAAGAGCATAGCATGAATGTTGCAAAAACCAGATTTAATAAATATTATTTTATAAAAACCTCATATGAGAGATGCAAATATTAGTTACCGATATTGGCTGAAAATCACCGATAATATGAAGATGGGCTGTAATGCAAAACATATTCAAACAATCATAAAACTATAACAGGTGGCTGAAAATCACAGGTAATTTTAGGAAGTACTGCCCATTACAAAAAACGTAACACTTATGACACTAAGACATGGGTACCCAATATACACTCAACATACCTAATATAACTTATACTACAAAAAAACATAAAGTCTCTTCTACCTATAAGCTATGAGCACTTACAAAGCAATTATTTGAAAAAAAACAATAAGAGTGTTTTACAAAACTCAAATTTAATAAAATAAGCCAGAAGCTGCAATGAATTCTTTACTCAAAATCAACTAATTAAATAAAATACAACAAAGTAATACTTTAGAGAGTTATAGGTACCGAAATTAGAATAAAAGTTTATAGTTACTGATTTGCAAATGAATTGATGAGAAACTATTTAGAATTAAATTGGTTAATGACTTAAAGTGACTTTATAAAGGTAATTATAGTGCGAGAAAGCTGAATAATTGAAAAATTAGCAACGAAAGATCAAATTTCTAATGTACGCTCAGGGTAAGTAGAACACCAGTAGTAAAGCTACCTTTTATAAGCTAAAACAAGGAAAGGTACTTATCTTTAGACTCGGTGTTGGGTTGGTTCCCCAAATGAAGACTTTCCTCAACGCTTCACAGCAGCGGTTAGCCTATAAGCTCAACCAAAAGGAGGTGGTCCTCTAGACGAGCAGACTGCAACGGAGGCCCCAAAACAGCACAAGCCAACAAGGAAAACCTCAAATGCCCCGTTCCAGCTACGCCACGGTAGTCCAACCAGAATCTAAGTTTCCAACTTCCTGCCTGATGTCCCTAAGTTGACCTGCCTAAACCACTGTTCTCCCACAATAAAAGAGTGATGTTGATTTTATTGTGATTGCGGTATTAATTAAAATATGCTCCTGCTGTAGGTTAAAAGGTCCTTGTAGTAGGATAAAAGCTTCTTGCAGTACGTTAAAAGCCTGATGTTATGGCTTTGAGTAGTCTTGAAGTGCTTTTCAATCCCAATTAAGGCTTCATATAATTCGTCGATCAGTAGAACTTCTTACACGTCGTGTAAAATGGCGGCACAAAAAAACTATGAGAACTAACACTTCATTATTATTCTGCAGAGAGGTAGTAAGAGAGGATCTCTTTGTTCGGTCCAAAGGTTTTATAGTCCTAACATAGCGAAAAAAATGATGTATCCTGTTTCGGTACATTGTACCAACCTAGTACTCTCGATGACAGAAACCCTCGACAGACATTAAAAAAATCACTTTATCATCCCGAAAAGTCTCAAAACATCTCCCTTTGCTACGGAACACCACCACCGATCACCACTAACGAGACAAAATCAGCTGATATAATCTCAGACTTTGAAACCCCTGACATAATTTGGAAATAAAACATAGGGTATAACGGGTTGCCTGCAGTAAGGTGTCGCCAAACAACGATCTTGGATTTTATTAACATTAGGGACTTGTCGCGTCGTTGCTTTATTATTTACGATAATTATTGGTTTGTATTTTATATATTTGACTGTCTTAAAAGAAACAAAATATCAGATATTTTGTCAATAAATAGGTGATAATTAAGAACTTGACCGTTGTAATAATCATTTTCAATTGTTACAACATTTAAGCAAATACATACGATATTTTTATAAAACCCAATTATTTCGAAAATGGTTACGAATAGGTATAGGGAACCTTAATACAGTTCGATAGAAAATGAAATTCTACATTTGATAGTGCATAAAGTTATAGGGTGTCCCATTTAAAAAAACGGACTTTAGCGGCTTTGAAAATGTGAATGTTTGCCGCTGAATTTAGGACACCCTGTATAAACATAGACAAATTCAATAAAAAAAATAGAAACCTAAGATTATTTACCTATCGTCTGCAAAATATGAAGATTATATCTTCAAAACTTACAAAAATATGAGATTTTAAAATTTGGTGCCCCCAAGGCTCATTTTCGGTTCAAGGTCAAATATCTTAAGAACGCTTGAACCTAGGTATAGGACATGCTACATAAAATAGCATTAAAATTCTGCGTAGAATCCAAAAATATCATAAAATATAGGGTGTTCTATTTAAGATAAGCAAGTTGATACCAACTTCCGGTTAAACCGGAAGGAAGTTGAAAATATTTCAAAAAAGAAGTACCCCTTGACCTTACCTTAATCCCAAAATTTGAAATTTTTATCTAAATGGCATCATCAAAAACTTTTAATGAACGGGTTGCGTGAATAACCCTGTATATCAACAAACACTTTGGGTTACATGTTGTTAAGTATTAAATATGTATTTGTTACTGCGAATAATACTTTATAGTAATTTTCCATGTAAAGTAATTATATAATAACTACTGCCAAGCAACTACTTAAGGAGTTGACTCCAAGGTCGTCATTACTTTTCCGTGACATAATAGTAATTTATTAAAGTTACTGTTTCTAATCTGTTTACTAAATTACAACTTTTAAGTAGCAGCACCTTCTTGAACTTTGCAGAGACTACTCCATTACGTTCAAATGTACTCCTATAACGTATTACTATAAAGCAAACCGAGTCGTTGCAGAGTAGAAAAAGTTATCGTCTACTGCTACTTTAATCTGGCTATTACCACTCGTTATTCTTCTGTTGCAACTTAGAAGTAAGATTTATAGCAATTATTTACTACAAGTAAACTATTACCTCTTGTACTTGAGGTTCCGGAGATAGGGGGCGCTGGTACGAGATTCGGTCGGTGATTTTATAAGGACAGTGGCAACAATAGAGTAACCAATTTTTGATTGTTTCGGCCATATTGCTGCTAAAATCGTTTTGTTTACTTTTCGCCTACGTGGGTTTCTTATGAGGTTTGTTGTTTTAGTGTCTCGTTTTATTAGTTTTTGTGATTATTAAAATGAATATTGATTCAAACAAGAAGTTCTCAGCCATAGGCCATATGGAGAAATGTATTTAAGCCTGGTTTGCCTATTTTTTGCCTGTAATTATAAAGTGTTTAAGTTTAAGTTTACTCCAAGAAACGTTAATAAATGTTGCACATTATAATTATGGTTTTACTTTGCTGCAAAAGACAATATTGTTTCATGTCTTAGTGCATATTTTACTTCGTTCAGCACCTCAATTTGAGGTAGAAGCTCTCTAAGATTAGCATAAAAAAACTTTATTTTGTAGGCATTCTTCAGTACATATTACATTAGAAAATGCACTTGGCAAACAACTCCCTTTCATCCCTAGTACAAACATTGTTATTTGTTAAAAATCTAAATGAAAAAGTAAGTTTGTATTAGATAGCTCGAATAGATTATTAAAGTAAAACATTAACATAACCCTACATTTACAACTTACTCTGACAGAGGTTGTCAATACACAAGTAGATTAATTTAGTCATATTTTGCGAAAAAGGAACGATAATATGAGTGCCCCGATTAAAATGGTTCACAATAGCTTCACATGCCATAAAAAAAAAGTAGCTATCGTCACTCAGCCACATTTTATAGAAAATTAAAAATATCACAACTTGGTTATGTCATACCTGAACAAAACAACCTAAAGCGGTATTCTAAGGACACAAAAAATAAAAACGAAACAAAGCGTTATGGTTATGATAGATGTCAGAATTATAATTATTAATAATAACAAAAAAGTAAATAACGTCCGTAGATAAATTAATAGGAAGTTTAACGGCCATTCGGACTAATAATTCTGCCTTTGATAAGCTAATTCAGGTATAGGGTCCAAGTCTCATGGACCATGAAAAATGCTTAAAGGCTTGTCGGTATAATGGTCCATGAGATTTGGACCCTATACCTGAATTAGGTTATCAAAGGCAGAATTATTTGTCCGAATGGCCGTTAAACTTCCTATTAACTTATCTACGGACGTTATTTACTTTTTTGTTCTTATTGAAACTTTGGTCTAAAAAGCCAATATCATGGATTTTCATCCTTTGGCGTCGTCGTTTCGCCAACAGTAGTTAGTATCGCACGGCAAACAGAAAATTGAAAGCCTCCGCATATCGCGCTTGTGTTTTTAACTTTTAACATCGTAATAGTCAAACTGCCGTTGAATATTTTTCATCATCTCTACCATATGGCTTCATTGGCCTGATGAGCCCCAAAAGGGCGAAACGTCGTCAATTGTGCCAGTAGAAATGACGAAAAATGTTTAAAGGCTTGTCGGTATAATGGTCCATGATGAGATTTGGACCCTATACCTGAATTAGCTTATGGCGTAAAGTCCCTATGAACTTACCAATACATGCGAACGGCAGCCAGTCATCTTTTCGAAGAGCTGTAGGTTGCAGGTTCTCTGGTACACCTTACGAAATTAAAATGGGCGCCACCTAATTGACTGTGACTCAATTAGGAAGAAATCTATATCGATATTTAAATGCAGACAAAATAAAGATTTGGAGGGCTTTTCAATAAAACACTATATAAAGTACAGACTGTCAAATTTTAATGATACCTTAATCTTTTGTTTTTTTTTTATGAGTTGTTTTATAAAATAATTTTTGACATGTGAAATTTAGCTTACATTCAAAAATCTTGAAAATGTAAAATATATATAAAATGTATCAAATATGTGAAATGTGATAGAACGTTATTACCATTATATCCTCAACCTGTGAACATCTGGCGAAATGTTATGACACAAATATGTAAATGTGAAAATTAAATTAAATAGCGCACAAGGAATCAAAAATTCATGAATTTTCTTTTACCACACTACCGCAAGGAAAAACTTATAAAAGTATAAAGTATTTCGCCAAGGCTGTTTTACAAAAAAAAAATAGGTTACTTACTTCCTTTCTGCTACCTTATATAAAATTTATAAATATAAAAATTAAGAATTAATTCCTCGTACTCCTACAGGAAGGAATTGCAAAACCATTGTAGAACTCTTGGTTTATGTACCCCAAAAATTACACCATAAACTTGTAACTATATCCCAAAACCATATCTTGAATTCTTAACCTGAAACCCTACAAACGATTGTTTGTCTTAAAATAAAATCGACATGGAATGTGCAAAAACGAGTTATTTACAACACGACTATTCAAAGACGTTGCCTTACCTCTAGTCATCTAGAGGGCTCCTTCGACGCCAATGGTCACCAATAAAGGGAATTTCCAGACATCTAGAAAGGCTTCTCGAGGACCGACAGCAAAAACAAAATTCAGGACGCCATTCTGTTTATAAAAGATAATTGCGAATTAGCTCACAGTAGGGAACTAATTTGAAAATCGACTTACCACGTAGTTGATCAAATGTGGAACCAAACAAAACGGGACGAAAATTTAGGGTCAGACGATGTCCATAAATAGGCCTTAGGCTTTCAACGGTACTGCACTTTAAAAGAAATTACTTATGACATACTTTCAGTACTTTAAAAAATTGGTCTATTTAGGCACTTTTATAAAGCCGGACACATGTTGCACCTCTAAGGAGAGCCAATAAAAAGGGACGAGAAAATCATTTCCAGAAAATTCAAAGAAGTTTGACATTCCCCTCCATATATATACTTATGCCAACCTAATATATAAAATAATATATATATATATATATATATATATATATATATATACTGTCAAAGCTGGCTGGATGCCAAAAAATATATGAAACCATAGTATATATATATTTCTTTTGTTTTATATGAAAATATATATATATATATATATATATATATATATATATATATCATATAATATATATAATGTTATATATATATATATATATATATATATAAATGAAAACAAGAGCTATGTAAACTGAAACTTTCCAATAGTTCAAGTGTTCTCGAAGTGTTAAATTTATATTTACAAGAAAGAAGAGAGTAAATATGTCGATCATAATTCAAGTGAGTGAAATGGACTGAAAGAAGAAACCAAAAAAACAGAATATTTTATTGTAAATAAAAAAATTGTTTTTTTCATTAATAAAGACGGCTAGTATCTTACTAACTAAAACTGATTATATATTCAAAATATGTCACTTTGAATAGTAACACCCAATTGGTATAAATTATATTAACTTTCTTTTATGAAGTGTATGATATGTAAATTTGGAAAAATCCAACTCGTAGAGTTATTCGACAGGATGGTGACGGAACACTGTGTGAAAATCAGTAACTGTATAACCCGCCAAATTTTGTAATTGCCTTAGTGTTACTATAAACTAAATAATTATACATAAATTTGAAAATGTTATAAGCTTATCAAAGGCAGAATTATTTGTCTGAATGGCCGTTAAACTTCCTATTAATTATTAATAATATTAAGTACTGCAACTCTCCGCATGCTACGACACAACGCATTAAATTTTCAAGAACTGGCGGAATGTTCTCAAATCGTAACCGCTTGGTAATAATATACAGTATAAATTTAATGGGAACTGTGTAGATAACTTTATTCGTACCATCTTAGTATTCAAGACTGCAGTGTAATTGGGTATAAGTGACAGTTGCGTATTTAAAGAATCCAAAACTATCAAAGCGTATGGGAGCTGGCATTTGTTTCTGGGACTCATGCTCAAACTATTTATTCAACTCTGTTTTTCTGTTGCAGAAGCAAGCTATTAGATAGATGTGTGGTGCAAGAATTCGTGACTCCTGACGACCTTTGTTTGTAGAACATAGAATCTTATCTCTTTGTTGTATA
Organism: Kuschelorhynchus macadamiae; assembly: GCA_030620095.1. Lineage (NCBI taxonomy): Eukaryota > Metazoa > Arthropoda > Insecta > Coleoptera > Curculionidae > Kuschelorhynchus > Kuschelorhynchus macadamiae. The sequence continues at coordinate 122,739 of JAUTXW010004711.1, forward strand.
TATATATTTTAGAAACTGTGTGTTTAGTTCATAAAAAGTATCAGAATGAATTGTGGGAACTAAGTCATTATAATGTGCGCTTCTCGTATTTGCTTAACTTACCTATTCCTAAATCAGAACAAATAAAATGTTCTTTTATCTATGGTGGCAAAAAAATGTTTAATCATCTGCCCCTTAGGTTAAGAATGCTCCATCAAGGAAAAACATTTAGAAATGAAGCCAAACATTTTTACTTGAAAAAGCTTATTATACATTGAAGGAATACTTTAATGAAAGACTAAATTAGAAAACGATCCCCATTTTGTTTTGCATATGTTGGTGTGAGTATTTGTTGTTTTATTTGCGTACTTTGTGGTTTTTAAACATTTTGACCTGTTTTATATATATATATATATATATATATATATATATATATATATATATATACAATTAATATAATAAAATTTCGTCTAATTTGAATGGAAATTTCTCGAGAATGGTTGATCCGATTTTGATGAAATTTTTATAGAAATTTTGGTTAATTCCTCGTGAATATTCTTTTGATACTAAAATTCAATGTTACTTTGTTCTAGGCAATAATACAGGGTGAAAAAGAAAGACATGTTTTATTTACCAAAGTTTAAAACACCCTGTAGATTAAATCAGATGGATTCAAGAGATCTAACCAAAAGAATGTTGTAGCCCAGTATGTTTCCAACAAATCGTTTTTTTATTCGCTTCAATTGCACAATTTTTGCCTGAGTTACAGGACTTATTGAAAAGTACTGCATTTAAATGAATTTACCAGTTCATGTTTGAATTGATTCTGTTTGAAGACGTTTGTAATTTGTAGCTTGGTTGTGAAGATTTTTTTTTTTGGATCACTAAAATTCAATATTTTGTTCAGTCAATAATACAGGGTGCAACGAAAAATAAATTATATTGTTTTTTAAATTACGAACGCATCGGTTACCGGATATTCGAACATGGCGCTATTCTATATTTCAGTTTAGTTATACGAAAATTTCTTCGTGATATCAAGGGCCAGGATCGGTTTAGTTTTGTCAATAATACAGGGAGTTAGAAAAACATGTTTTAATAGGTAAGATTAAGATATGAACACGACAGTCAAAAAAAACAAAACACTAAGAACTAATACGAACAAAAATAAACTTTATAACTATTGAACTAATATTTCGTATTTCCCCCTCTGTTTCTTATGACTGCTTCGCACCTTCTATTCATGCTTAATATCAAATTTCGTATGAGTACCTCATCCAGCCCATTCCAAGTATCGATGAGTAGCTCACCCAGTTCTTCCACGTTATTTGGCTGTCTTTCATCAGCCCTTAATCTCCTGCCCAATAAGTCCCAAACATGTTCGATTGGGTTCAGGTCCGGACTACCTGCAGGCCATTGCATGACATCGATCCCAACATTATTAACGTAATTTTGCACTACAAGTGCTGTATGGGGACGAGCGTTGTCATGCATTAATAAAAACTCCGCTCCAACATTATATGCAAATGGCCTCACGTGATTGTCCAGTATTTCGTTGATATATCGATCCGCATTCAAATTCCCATCCACAATAATTAACTCCGTACGACCAGGACTCCTCAAAGATACCCCTCCCCAAACCATTACTGATCCCCCACCAAACATTACGGTATTAACAAAATTCCCCTGTACATAGCGTTCATTTGGTCTACGATACACACGGGCCCGTCTATCGCAATTAAAAAGACAGAATCTCGATTCATCTGTCCACAACACTCTCGACACTTCCACCCAGTTCATACGTTCGTTAGCCCATTCTAGGCTGGCTCTCCGATGTGTTGCTGTTAACGCAGGACCTCGTGCAGGAACACGTGGTCTCAAATTTCCTTCCCTCAAACGATTCCGCACTGTTTGAGAGCTTACCTGAGAACCATTCGCGTGTTGAATTTCCTGCCTCAGAAACCTTGCCGTCACGAAACGTTGTCGTAAAGCAGACAACCGCAGATACTGGTCTTCACGCTCACTGGTAACACGCTGTCGACCTTGTCCAATCCGTCTGGAATGATCATCGGTCTACATGTGTCTCTGTATGAATCTATGTACAGTTTATTTATGAACATTCAATCGTTCCGCTATCCTGCTATAGCTCCAGCCTTCATCTCTAAGAGTTCTTGCAATTACACACTCGTCGCGGGTCAAATTTCTAGTTTGTCTTGGCATGACTGTACACAAAATTGTGCTATTGAAGCGAATAAAAAAACAATTTGTTGGAAACATACTGGGCTACAACATTCTTTTGGTTAGATCTCTTGAATCCATCTGATTTATTCTACAGGGTGTTTTAAACTTTGGTAAATAAAACATGTCTTTCGTTTTCACCCTGTATTATTGCCTAGAACAAAGTCACATTGAATTTTAATATCAAAAGAATATTCACGAGGGATTAACCTAAATTTCGATAAAAACTTCATCAAAATCGGATCAACCACTCTCGAGAAATTTCCATTCAAAGTTAGACGAAATTTTAGGCCTTGCGTTAATTGTTTTGCGCAGTGTATATATATATATATATATATATATATATATATATATATATATATATATATATATACATATTTTTATTTTTGTACGTTATGGAAGATATCAGTAACATAAGTATGTAGATTTATACTGAATGTAAAAAATTGAAATATTCTTATTATTGAAATATTAGCAGCTTGTTACTGGTAGTATATATATATATATGTATATCTTTTTGTAATAATTTAGAATATTAAATACAAGTATATGGCTTTGTCTACAATAGTTCTATATTATGAGAACAAAGCTATTTTTTGACTTTTGACTTGACTTTGACAGTCCTAGACACTTGATGTTAAGTAATTTTCTCAGTAAAGAAATGCGTCCACCCTAAAAGTAAAAGTGCAATAGAACGCCATTGTTTATTTTCATCTTCTCTATAAATATAAAAAGAATCACTTTTTATAATAAAATATTTAATGATAATTACTATTTAAACCAAAATCCAAAATTACTTTTTCGAGATTTAAATTGGCCAATATATTTGATCAAAATGTATTGAAAATTAACGAATTTTAAAGGCGCGTAATTTTTTTACGACTATCATCAGCATATTCACCAGAGAAATTAAGTGAAACGCATGTATCCTACCTCAAATACCAACAACGTATTCTATACGCTCTACACCATATTCCCAATTCGAGTGTTTGTAGTCGCCATAACTGTTTTGTTTGTATTAAAACGAACCATCCAGAGTACTGGAAGCGACGACATAATTTTTGTATTTTTAAGCCATAGGGGGTTGAGACTTTGTAAATAGAGTCATCCCAGACAAGCTCCATGCGGTGTTGCCAGATGATGTAAAATTTTCCTAAGTTAGGGAAAACATAAATTTTGCAACGTCGCGTCCCGGTGTGTTACAACACAAGAGTCTGGGAAACAGACTTGTAGGAACTCCGTGTTTACACGATTGGCATCGACAACGCATGTAACGCTCTTGTGTTGTTCGACCGTGTAGAGTCAAAAGGTACTAAGTACAGAGAATATTTTTTAATATTTTAGTGTTTTAGTTTTAAATCTGTTGTCAATTAGGTCTTGGATCACAGAACACTGTTAAGTACTAAATTAAATTAGATTTGCTTTTATAAACTAGTTTTGGCGGAATTATTATTATACCTAAAACGCTTTCAGTTTTCCGTTACAAACACTTAGGTACAATTACCATTATTTCTAGGAGAAACAAGATCAACCGGAGGAAAGGTTTGATCACACAATAATTTTTTCATTGTACAATAATTGAAGGCATAGTTTATACCATAGAGGTGAGTTTAAAAACCTAAACTATGGACGATCATCATGATTTAATTTAAAAAACAAAATATAGAAGGAAACCTTGTGTTACGTATTAAGGGGGTGGCTCAAATTATAATTTAATTTTCTAATAACCTATTTTATAATTTCTAAAACGATGGTTTATCATGCGAAAATTGAAACAGTAAAAAAATTCAAAATAATTTATAAAACGATGGTTACAAATGTACAAGTTAGGAAAAATAAAAGCTAATATGTTCACCCCGAACTCTGAACAATTCCTAGTAGCGGCCAGACATACTAAAGATAATAAATTTATGTAGAACGCTTTTTCATTTTAATAAAGGAATATGTATAAATGTAATACGAATAAATGGATTACCCAAAACGCTTTTTTGATCAGTAAGTAAAAATATCGCAGCAATTTCTTACTTTGCAGACACACATTTTGCCCTAATTTGGGGATGATGCTGTATCTAGCTATTAATGAACAAAGTTAAAATCTGTGTCTCTGCCTCACTCTTAACTTATCAAATTTTTATACAAAAATTCCAAACTATTTTTCCGATATCGCCATGTAAAACTTTAAAATCCTTACCCGTTATTATTGTTAAAATTATTTATAATAATATAATTTGTCTCCTTTCATTTCGTATTTTTATTATTTGTTTATTATGTTACTTGTTAAAGTTATTAATAAACATACATTATTCTACTACTTTTAAATTTAATTATGTCCATTAATTTCGTGTTTTTATTACTTTTTTATTACACTACTTGTTAAAAGTATTAATAGATACACTAATTTAACTCTTTCTTTGCAAAAAGTAGTAAAAACGTCTATTTCCCTCGCATGGTGCATGACAATGCACACAATATATCAGCAAAATCTACCACTGGCACTCTAACTACAAAGGTATGATCGACCTTTTTCGGAGCTCTCACAAATCTGTTCCCCAGACTCTTGTTGTTACAACAGTACAGCTCAGTTTAACAACTTAAATACGAGAAACATTCTCGGTGTATTGACGCGTACCGCAAATATAATTAACGTCTAACATCTCAAAGATGACAGGGCTAAGGCGACGCCTTTCCCTATAGGACAAAGCAACGAGCAAAGAAAAAAATTGCCTTTTATACCAAACGCGTAAAATGGCTGTAAACCAATGTAATTCAATAAAATACGCCGTTTTCCTAAAAATATGAGTTGAAATTTACTTACAATAAAAAATTAAAACTTATTTGGATTTAGTAAATAAATTAAATAATTAAATAATTTCGTTTCTACTTTCAAATAAAAATTATGTGCTTAATGTCACGTAACATAATTTTCAAATCAATTTTAGGCAGCAATGGTCTGGATGTTTTTACACACATATAGCTGCAGTTCAGAAAATGTTTTGGAAACACCGCTTTATGCAAATTTAATTGTTTTCGTTAAAAAATACGTTTTGAATCATTCCACATTCATCACCGATTGTGTAACAATTGATCTTGACGATCTCTCATTATTATGCAGCTAAAAGTCCCCCAAAAAAATAAATTTAGCTCTAATAGAACTGATGTTTTCTTTTTGTTATTCGTCAGCGCCATATTTTATAATTACAGTCAACAAGGAATTTCTATGGTGTTATAAATTCTTTAAATCTTTTAATATCTTAAGCCATTTGTTTACAGAATGCATCGACTTTGCTTTGATAATTTGGAAAAACAGAATATTCGGGACCAATTTTTTAAAATATTCTAGTATTAACTAGGCCAGGCGGTACGTGGTTTTGAATAGAAATGTATGATTTTTTTTCATATAAACTGCTGGCCATAAATATTGCATCAAGAAATTTTTTTTATCAAAGTTTAAGTTAAGTTCAGTTGCAAAACGCAATATTGAGATGCGGTTTTCGGTGTCTATCTGTTGGGTTTACTTCTAATTGCACGAGCGGATATGACCACCAAAAATAATACATACAGGGCGTAAAATAAAACCCTTGCCTTTTTCCAAAAGTTTGTTACCTCCTAAATTTCTCAAAAATGTTTTAATTTTTTTTTGCTTCTGATCAAGATGATCTTTAGTAAAATACAAAAAAACAATTTCTGACATTTTTTGATAATTTCGTTTCTTTGCAATATACAGGGTTTTTACGAAAATTTGAATATCTCCATACAAGTGGAGCTTTATCTTAACAACCTGTACACAAAACAAAATTTTATTACCTGAGTTGTGATCAGTAGTTATACCTTTAACGTTACCAATAATAGGTTTAGATACAGGGCGTATCAAAACTAGAATTTACTAACACTGATTTGATGTATTCTCTACACTTTTTTATTATTCGATTTTGAAATTATGTCAGACGTAAGACGATTCCAATATACCTGTTGATATACAACTTTTGTGAACTATGAATCTTTTTGCCGAAATGGTTTTCTCATTTTTACTCTAGCTATTTTATTAGTCTAGATACAGGGTATTCGCTTTTAATTGAAAAAAGGGATGCACCCTGAAAACCCAAAAATGAAAATTTCATTTAAGAAAGGCGAGAAAAGACAGTTTTATTTATTTGTTAGACCAGGAATTGGTATTGGAAAGGTAAAAAAAAACTTTAAAAGAAATTGCATTATATTGATTATATAGGGTGTACAATTTTGAGTGTACGCAATATGAAGGAGATCTGGAAAACCGTAAGAGATACAAAGTAGGTTAAAAGGTAGGCGAAGATGCGCAATATGGTGTTTGATAGTATTCCGTTTACAAATTGATAAAATTTTCAACCACTTCGTAGATATTCGCATAAATACAATTTTTCCCGAATGTGTTTTTCAGAATATTCCAGTATTAGACATAGACATAGACATAGATGGTGAGCCCGACAGCACTTAGGCTCACTGGGGCCCATTGTGCTATCCCCCCAAGTAGGCGTGTCAGGCCAAGTGCCCACTCCTTTTTAGAAAGGAAAGGACCCTTTCAGGTCGCGCACGTCCCACAAGCTCGGGTTCCACATAGGTGTCACCAAGCAAAGCAGTCTGGCGTTGACTAAAGCGTCACATCGATAGACTAGATGCTCGGTAGTTTCATCTACCTCAGCACAAAACCTGCAGTATGGATCGTTGTCGAGTCCAATCTTATGCAGGTAATATTTCACTAGCCAGTGTCCAGTTAGGACCCCGGTAATAGTTCTAAGTTGACTTCTGTTTAGGTTTAGAAGTCTATTAGACTCAGAACGGCTATAAGGGCCTGATATGAAGACCTTAGACTGTCTGAGTCCTGCTAGCTCGTGCCATTCAGCACGGAATTCCTCGACAGTGCGATTCTTAATCCTAGCCTTGACAACTGAAGGAGCAATTCCAAGAGCAGGTTCCGGCCCAGTGAAAGCAGTGTTGCTACCTTTCCGAGCCAGCTGATCCGCCCCTTCATTACCCCCAATGCCCTGATGGCCAGGCACCCAAATGAGGCTAACCCTATTGGACTCACACAGCCTCTCTAGGGCTCTCCTGCATTCAAGCGTTAGCAGCGAATTGACTCTGTTCGAGGACAGAGCTTTAATCGCGGCTTGACTATCACAACATATATAGATATGCTTGTCGTGGTATCCTCTGGAGAGGTTCTCCTGTACGCAGTCCAAGATTGCTGTAATCTCAGCCCGATATACAGTCGCATACCGTCCAAGAGCAAGACTAATTCTTCTCTTCCCATAAATTCCCGCCCCAGATCCCTCCTTCATTAGAGAGCCATCTGTAAACCAGACAGTCCTCTCCGGTTTGAGGAAGGATGTGGAGGAATCCCTCCATTGTTCTCTCTCAGGAACAATTACACAAAACCTTTTAGAGGCAATTGAGACCGGAATAATGGCATCTCTCCTTGCTAGGAGAGGGTCTGATCTGATCAGTTCAGTCCAAACTCGCGTATGCCCAAAATTCCAGTCTCTGTGTATCCAACGACCCCAGTCGTTTAAACGAACAGAAGCTTTCCGAGCCTCCTCCTCTACAAGCAAGTGCAGAGGACTTAGTCCCAGAATAGCCTCCATAGATCGGGTCGGTGTGGTTCTTATGGCTCCAGTTATGCCCAGACACGCCAGTCTCTGGAGCTTGTCAAGCATCCTTCTGTATGTGGTCTTGCGAGTGGCGGGGCCACCACACAAGAGCGCCATAAGTGATCATTGGCCTTATCACTGACGTATAAAGCCAATGCACAATACGAGGTTTTAAACCCCAAGTTGATCCGAAGGACCGTCTGCACGCCCATAGACACGCTGTGGTCCTTTTTGTGATCCTTTCAATATGATCCCTCCAGGTCAGTCGGGAGTCTATTAAGACGCCCAGATATTTTACCGACCCGGAAGGTCTCAGCTTTTTCCCAAAGAGGGTGAGCCTCTCAAGGTCCACTTTTCTCTTATGGGTAAATGGTACCATTTCGGTCTTATCCGGATTAACAGACAGACCGTGTTTTTGGCACCACTTTTCCACCATGGCCAAAGCCCTCTGCATGAGCCTTATAATGGTGTTTGGGAACTTGCCTATTACTATAATGGCAAGATCATCAGCGTAGCTTTGAGCATAAACTCCGCTCCCGTTGAGAGTATGAAGCAGCCCATCCACAACCAGACACCACAAGAGCGGAGAAAGAACTCCGCCCTGTGGACATCCTTTAACCACGGACGAGCATACCGTCACGTTCCTAAGAGAAGATGTTATGATTCTGCTTTCAAGCATGACGTGAACCCACCTAATTACAGCCCTATCCACGCCAAAACTCTCAGCAGCCTCACTAATGGAGTCAAAGGTGGTGTTGTTAAACGCCCCCTCGATATCCAAGAACACACCCAGAGCCATCTCCTTGGAGTAGACCCCCACCTCCAGTCTACTGACTAGACTATGAAGCGTCGTCTCCGTCGACATGGCTGTCCTGTAGGCGTGCTGGAATGGGTGCATGGGATTTCTATCCAGTGCGCCGTTTCTTATATAAGCATCCACGATCTTCTCCATGGTTTTCAAAAGAAAAGAGGATAGACTGATGGGCCTAAAGTCCTTAGCAGTGTCGTAGCAATTACGACCCGGTTTAGGAATAAACGCTACCCGAACCATGCGCCAGCGTTCGGGAATATATCCCAAAGCCAGGCAGGCCCGAAAAAGGCGCAAAAGATGTGGGATCAGTAGTTCCTGATCCTTCTGAAGAAGCGCCGGGAATATTCCATCTGGTCCCGCACTCTTAAATGGGCAAAACGAAGATATTGCCCACTTAATAATGTCTACTGTAACGACCTTAGCGGCCGTTTTCCAGTCAACCGAGCCTGCCCCTACTTGGAGAGCCTGCCCAGTAACCTCATCATTAGATTCCGGACGAGAGCCAGGAAAATGAGTTTCCAGGAGCATTCCTAGAGCCTCCTCTGCAGTGGTAGTATATCCACCGGTCGGAAGCCTTAGAGCCCCCACGCTCTGTCCTCGACCTTTTGAGAGAATCCTTTGAAGTCTAGCGGCTTCCGGAAGACCCTCTAAGCTTTCGCAGTAGGTCCTCCAGGACCCTCTCTTTGAACTGCGTATCAGTTCTTTGTACCTGCGTTGAGAATTCCTATGTTCTTCCCAATCAGCAGGTAATTTCGATCGCATAGCCCTGTTAAAGAGCCTGCGTGTATCTTTACGAACCTTTTCAAGATCCAAATTCCACCAAGGTGTTTTCTTGGTACCTCGATAGGTCCGCAATGCACAATTCTCCTCATAGGAGTCTATTATGGCTTCCTGTATAGAGTTTGCCACATTTTCCACTTGCCTTACTCTACAGCATGGCATTAGTGGCATATCTAACCGCACTTTAAGCGACTCCACATAGTGAGCCCAGTTGGTTGTCCTCGGGTTTCGAAAACTACTGAGCTCCGTGTCATGCTCAAGGTTTAGCTTAAAGAGAATGTGTCTATGATCCGATACATGGCTGGTTTAGATGAACTAGTAAAATTGAAGTACTATTTCAAGATGGCTGAGCAAAATGGCGGCCAATTAAAATGCTTGTAATCGTGAAAACATCACCCTCTCAGGTTTTACAAATCTTCACGTTTTAGCGTCCTTAGATGCCAAAAAAAAAATATGTTTTACTAATTTATTTACTGTTAGTTCACGGCATAGATTAAAAACTACTTGCCCGAATGATTACAAAATTTGGTCAAAAATTAATGGTCAGATGGGGATAACCTGATAACAAAATGGCAGTGTGTATTCATATAAAAACTACTAATTAAAAGTGTGGCTTAAGTAGAAACTGATAAACTATTAGTAGAAATCCAATATGAGCTAACAAAATGGCGACTATTAAAAATGTTTTAAAAGGCAATATATGCCTGTGTAACTAAATGATGTACTGAACAAAATTGGGTTACACTTCACTATTCCTAATAGAAGGAAAGAATCATAATGAAGGTAAAGGAAATTTACTGATTTTGTTTTACACTCTATGTCATTGACAATGTTTGTATTTCATCTGTAATTAATAAAACGATTTAAACAATCCAAGCTTTTTGATATAGTCTCTTAAGTGACGTCACTTTTAAGTGCATAGTTCAAAGCTACGTACCTATATGATAACAGATTTAATGTACCACTTTATTTATTTTCGCCACACTTGAGAACAGATGACTGCTTGTCTAATTTTAAACCAGCAACATCACAGAAACAAATATATAGGTAAACATAGTACACTTTCCAGCCTTGAAATTGCAAATTCTTCAGGTATTAGATTTTCGGGTCATCATCTTATAAGTGTATCTATAATAAAAACCAGTATTAATGTAAATTAATTTTCAAATATTGAAGGTGTTTAAAAAATATGCTAAACAAATTAAGGCTGAAATGTACGGAAGTGTAGAAAGGCCATAATTTTTTTTTAAGTTTTAACAACATTCTGCATTTAAAAGTTGAGTATAAAGTCCGAATTTAACAAAATTCTAAGTTTAAAGTTGGTATATATCAAAATTCTGAGTTTAAAGTCAAAATTTAACTAATGTCCGAGTTTAAAGTTGAAATTTAACTAAATTCTGAGTGTAAAATTCTGAGTTTAAAGTGAAAATGTAGGAAAATTCAGAGTTTAAATTTGATATTTAACAAAATTTAATGCCAACATTTAACAAAATTCTGAGTTTAAACTCAGAATTTTACTAAATTCTGACTTCAAACTCAGAATTATACTGAACTCCGACTTTAAACTCAGAATTTTGTTAAATTCCGACTTAAAATTTATGTATAACATAGTTCATATGTATTTCAATTTTTTTTAAAACAATCGTTTTTAAATTATAGTTATAGAACACCCGGTACAGTATGCAATTTAGACATCAAGATAACTAATAAATTTTAAAAAAATTTTCTTTATTACTTGTAGAAAACGACTATCTGAAACATAAGATAAATATCTATAATTATTGTACTCAAAGCATGTCTATATTAAAAGACCTTCATTGAATTTAGTATAGGATTTTATACAGTGTGTATCAGCTAAATGGAATAAATTCGATAATAAATAAATGGGGGCGTGTTCGGAAAAACGCTTAGACCCGTCGATTGGTATTTTTAGTTGCTCATTTTTTCCAATAAGAAACTTTTTATACAGGGTGTGTCCTGTAACAGTGGTCAATGCCAACTTTCTTATTTCAAATGCAACACCCCGGATATTATTTAATTTGGATTCTTTAGGAGATTCTAAACATATTTTATGTTCAATGTCCTATACCTATCTTCAACTATTTCGGCAATATTAAGTGTTTTCAAATTTATTGCAAAAATTAAGATTAAAAAAATAAAATTATTTATTTCTTCATAATGTATAAACAAAAGTAAAATGTTAATTTAGGAACTGTTGAATATGCTCGCCGCGAACGTCTTGGCAAATTCCTAATCTCAAACAGAAATTTGTTCTAACGTTATTTAGCATCTCAGGCGTGACCGATCTAATCGCAAGCGTTATTCGTCTTCTTAAGTCAGCTAAGTCGAGGGGTTTAGTTTTGTATACAACATTTTTAATATATCCCCATAAAAAAAAGTCTAATGGCGTAAGATCAGGGGATCGCGCTGGCCATTCTATCGATCCTCGTCTCCCTATCCACCGATTTGGAAATATTCCGTTGAGGTACTGCCGGACATTAATTTGGTAATGGGGCGGTGCTCCATCTTGCTGAAACCATATCATATTCGCTGGAACTTGTGGGTTTGCTGGATCCGGATACAAATTTGTCAAAGTTGGCACGACATTATTTTGGAGCAGTGCTAAATAATTATCGCCATTCAAATTGCCGTCAATGAAAAAGGGGCCTATGATATGATCCCTAACAATTCCTGCCCAAACATTAACCTTTTCAGGATATTGAGTATGTTCTTCGCTGATCCAGTGAGGATTTTCCCTAGACCAATAGCGGCAATTTTGACGATTTACATGACCGTGAAGTGTAAAGGTGCACTCATCCGAAAACAAAACATGTTCTAATTGAATAACATTGTTATGTAACATAGCCATCATTTGTTCACAAAAATAAGTTCTCCTATCATAATCGTCTTCCATGAGCTCCTGAGTTGGTATCACTTTATAGGGATGCATTTTATTTTCTTTTAATGTTCGAATAATCGACGAATGGCTAATATCGAACATTGCGGCGGCTTGTCGACTAGAAATATGTGGGTTTTCCTCAAACTCAAGCATAATATCCAATTTAGTATCATCATTTATTGAATTGGCAGCTGCTTTTTTTATCTGCCTCACATGTCCAAGCTCGCGAAACTGCTTTTCTATTTTACTAATTGTCCCTTGGGATATATGCGGCAAATTAGGAAATTTTTCATGAAATAAGCGAGCAACTTCCACTTGTGTTCGTGTGTTATCTCCATAACCAATCATTTGTAGAATTGTTATTTTATGCATTTCTGTTAAATGAACCATTTTTCTGATATTAGGTATTATGCAGTTAACGAAATTCAAAAGACTATGACACTGACACTGACAACTACTGTCTTGCAAAGAGAAAGGCCAGGCATTTTACACAAAAGTAAACAAAACTTAAAAGTAAACAAAACTGGCTCTTTTTGTTCCATATCAATAAAAAGGAACGCTAAAATGGTTTTTGCTTACATTCTTAATATGAAGACCTAAATGGTAAATAAGTTTTAAGTGTGTTGTAGCGAATTTTTGTAATCAAATAAATAGTTCAGTAACCAGAGCCACTTTCATGAATAATAATAAATTCGAAATAAAAATAAATTTGAAAACACTTAATATTGCCGAAATAGTTAAAGATAGGTATAGGACATTGAACATAAAATATGTTTAGAATCTCCTAAAGAATCCAAAAATTAAATAATATCCGGGGTGTTGCATTTGAAATAAGAAAGTTGGCAATGACCACTGTTACAGGACGCACCCTGTATAAAAAGTTTTTATTGGAGAAAATGAGCAACTAAAAATACCAATCGACGGGTCCAAGCGTTTTTCCGAACACGCCCCCATTTATTTATTATCGAATTTATTCCATTTGGCTGATACACAATGTATACCCAGGAACATAATATGCCTATCTTAGTAGATTATTTGTGAAATTATATAACTATTCCAAGTTTTGTATACTACCACATCCCAAGTATTCAAACAATGTATCGTCAATATGCTCATTGCATGCGCATTGACATGCCGTTATTTAGGTATCGTGGGAGGCTTAATCTGTAAAGTATTGTTAGTAAAAACGTGCAGTGGAAAACTGGGCATACTTTAGTACAGTTCTATTCAGAGAAAAATGGTGCAAATCTTACGACTTGTTTTTATCACATTTTTTTGCAAGCAGCTCTTACACCTGACATTTTTTTACGTTGTCAGTTACTAGAGGTCGTAATATGCCAAACATTCAAAACATTTGGTAAAATACCGATTATTAAGAAAATACAAAAATACATATCTTGTACTATCTGATGTATTATATTTTATTCAATTTTAAGTTATATATGGATAAAACACAAAGACAAATAAATGGACTTTTTACAAATATCATTCTCTATTGATATAACAAATTTTAACCCCTTCGGGGTAGAGTTTCGAGAAAATCGTTTTAAAATCTCATTTAGTTGATGAGATATTTTAGAAAAAGTAAATTACTATTTTACATGTTTTTACGCTTTAATGGTAGATTGTTAAGTCAAAATAATCTTAAAAACTTCTTTAAAATGTATTTGAAGAAGTATTATCAAAAGGTAAAAATACATTTGACCCAGTTAAGGACAGATTCAGAACCTGATTTTTTAATTAATATCCTTGAAAGCCGTGGACGAAAGAGCCGTTTAAAAAACTCATTTATTACAAAGAGATTGTAAAAAGAATAAATTATTTTTTTACCTCATTAAAGTGGAATTTCGAATATTGCGGAAAATTTGTCTAAATAATTATTTTTAAAAGCCATTGGCAAAGGAATTGTCTTTTCACATTTAGTTGAATGTATACTGGAAAAAAAAATAAAAACACAAAAATTTTGAAAATTCTAAAAGTCCGATTTTTTTATTATTATTTTTGTAAGCCATTGACGAATGAACTGTCCCAAAATCCCATTTAATTCCAAAGGTCTTGTAAAAATGTAAAAACATGGTTTATTTATTATTAAAGAAGCAATTTCACAAAAATCTTCTCTCCTAATTTTGATTCTAAAAGAATAACAACCCAATTTTCTCCTGGAATCAAAAATTAAGAACATATCTGTTTGGCTAGTAAATAAACTTACTTTTAAAAAACAATCCACTTTTAACATTTATTTAAACGATTAAAAACATTTAATTCATAAATATCATGAATCACAATTGTATACTATTTTGGCTTCCCCAGGAATCATTCGCCTTTGTGCACGAACAATGTGCACACCCATAAGAACAGCCCTGATTGGTGATGAGGAAATAAATACATAGCGAGATTTAAAGCAAATGTACGATATATTTTAATATAAACAAGAACAAATTAACATGAATAAGAAAAATACTAAAATAAGCAAGAACAATCAACAATACATAAAACATTAATATTTTATCATAGCGCCTTCTTTTGGGATTACTTGATTCAGTCTGTGGGGCACTGAGTTAATTATATTTAACACAATATTGGGATTAAGTTCTTCCCGGCACTAATAGATTCATCAGAATTTTGAGGCCTAAAGTTACGTCAATATATTTTTTTAAGTATCAATTTCCAAATGTTCTGTATCGGATTCATATCCGGACTGTAAGAAGGCCAAGACAATACTTTCGCATTATTAAACTGAAACTACTGTCTTATATTATTGGCAGCATGGACAGGGCAGTTATCATGTTGGTAAATAAATGAGTTATTTGGATATAATTGGACGATTGATGGAAGCATTATGTGTACCAAAATATGTTCATAATATTCTGCATTAAACCTGCCTTTAATGCGATAACATACGCCTAATCCATGAACACTCATCCAACCCTCATACATTAAAGAAAAACCGTCCAGTTTTGAAAGGAAAGCCGCTCGCATGGGCGCCGCCAGGAACGGGCAAGGGGGGGCGATTGCCCCCCCCTGGATTATGCCTGAACTAAAAAAATTTCAATAAACGATATTAATATTATCATTTTTAGGAAAAAATAGGTGAATACAATATTTATTATATTAAACCTAGGACTGGGTGGAATTTACTTTTGCCCTTCCAGTGCATTCTTAGAAGCATGTTCGCGAGCACGGCCATTGCCGTATTGCCGTAAACAGCAGTTGCGCTGAAGGTTTTGTCGTTTTGTGTCTAGACCTCACTACTAGGACATAGTAACTAGGTATATATTATTATCGTCGAATCATCGTTCTTTTTATTTATTAGGCTGTACCTATTGCCCTAGAGTCTTCAACTAGTTTATTTAGTACCAGATTTTGTTAGGCAGTTAGGCACATAATAATAGGTACCTATACTACAAAAACAATTTATTTAGTGGCACAGGAAGAATAGTAAGAATACTTATTACTTTTGTGAAATTTGTGAATCTTTGTAAGATTAAGGTAAGTCAAAAACTACCCGTGATCCCTGATCCCGTTAAACTCCGTGCACTTTGCAATTTAATTTTACGCGCAGCTTGCAAAAATAATATTATGTTGCTTGCTGCTTTGATAACACCATTTTGAGTAATTATTATTATTTTTGTAGAAACAGGGACCAATTCTACCCAAATATGTTTTGATACGTGTTTTGCTTTTGACCTACTCTCAATGCTCGCTTGAATTGCATAGGTACTGCTAATATTTTATCCTCAATTTTATCAAGGTCTGTCTAGGATCTTACTCCTCAACAGACTTTGCCTCAACTGTCAATGGCGTTGCCGCGTTGCGATGAATGCGATGGCGCTTTTGGCCCGCTCATTTTGAAGCGGACAGCGGACGTGAGTAAATTGGACAAAAAATTTTTTTGTTAATAATTTGACAAAAACTGTTGATGCATGATCGTATTGGTTTGATACTTGCACGGGTATGCAATATGCTCGAAGACAAAAGATCGGCGGAGAGACCTTGTTATAAATTGATTGCTTACTTAGGAATTTTTATTATTTTTTTATAGAAAACGCTTTCGCTTGTTGCGAAAAATTGGTGACACCTATACCGGGTGTCCCTGAAAAGTGGCTCAGGCTCACCCTTATAACTTTTTTATTTTTTAAGATAAAAATCTTAAATTTGGTATGTAAGTATACGACATTAATTCGGATTGATTCACATATTCAGTTGTCATCTGTCACTTCCGGTTTAACCGGAAATGACGATAACTTTTGATTTTTAAATAGCAACACTGTTTTTTTTTTCGCGTTATTTGACAGAAAATATGTTTATAAATACAATGACACATCAAATGTCAATTTTTGACAGTTCCGCTTTAAATAATTTTAATTTTAAATTTTGAGTATAAAAGGTTAATTTTGATCCAAATGTCATGTTTGGGGTACCAAAATATTCGGAAAGAAATGCTCTTTCCGAAAATCATAATGAGCCACCCTTGTTCCATTTGAAAAAAATGAGTTATGATCAAAAATATGATTTTGCAATCTTTAAACCCTTCAGAAAAGCAAACAAAAAACTTTTTTGGATAATATCTATTTTTCTAAGGTTTCTTGATTAAGAAATAGTAATTTTATCATAGGCATGGCACTCTAGATTAAAATTTAAAATTAAATTATTTTAAATTAAAAATTGTTAAAATTTGACATTTGAGGTATCATTGTATTCAGAATGCCATTTTCTATCGAATAAAACCAAAAAGTACCGCGGTTCCTATTTAAAAATCAAAAGTTATAGTCATTTCCGGTCGAACCGGAAGTGACAAAAAACAACTGAATACGCAAATTAATCCGAATTGATGTCATATACTTACATACCAAATTTCAAAATTTTATCATTAAAAATAAAAAAGTTATAAGGGTGAGCCACTATTGAGGGACACCCGGTATACAATGATTCCTGGTTTTTATAAAACTCGCTCTTTTCAGTCATGGATATAAGGAAATTTTTGGTCAAAAATTCTCAGGAACCCACTAAGAAAAAATTGGAAGATATCGAGTGTCCTCAAGCTCAGCCAAGCACTTCAGCTGGGTCTTCATCAGTTCCAGGACCAAAGGTTGAATCTGATGTTGAAAATCAAAAAAACGATCTCGATCTCGGTATTTTTCTAGATTTAGAGAACATACCCACCGATGTAAGGTTCGAAGTTCTGAAAAATCCGTATAGGCCCAAAATGTCATATGATTTCAAAAACGATGTTAGTGAGAGTCAAAAACAAAAATCAAGATATTTCAAAATGGCTTGGTTGGATCAGTACGAGTGGCTGGTTTATTCCCCTAAGTTGAAAGGCGCTCTCTGCAAATATTGTGTGTTATTTAAACCAAACGTTAAAAGAGGGCTTCTAGGATCTTTTATAGTAAAAGAATTTAAAAATTATAAAGATATGCATGCCTGTGCCAAATCACACCAAAATTCCGAGTGGCATCGCAATTCTTGTAGCAAAGCAAATTTTTTTACGAAAACTACGTCTGGACAAATGTCAACAGTATTCGAACAGGTCAATACTGCCGAGAAAAATGAAATTGAAGCAAATAGAAAAAAATTAGCACCAATAATTTCGTCAATTTTATTTTGTGCTACACATGATATTTCTCTAAGGGGAAAAGAAGCATCTGGAGGAAATTTTCAAGATTTATTGAAGTTTCGGTTAGAAAGTGGTGATAAAATATTAGAGGATCATTTGGGAAATTGTCACAAAAATGCTAGATATACATCACACGAAACACAAAACGAACTAATAAACATCGCTGGAAATGTTTTACAGAAACGAATCGTTGACGAAATAAATAATAGTGCTGGGTTTTCTATTTTAGCTGATGAAACCGCAGATATAGCGGGCATTGAACAACTTTCCCTCGGAGTACGATATTTGGATAAAAGTAACAATATAAAAGAAGACTTCCTTGGATTTGTTGCTTTGAAAAAAATGTATGCTAAAACAATAGCAGAAACTATTATGTCGAATTGCACACAGTTTGGCTTGGATATGTCTAATTTGTTTGGCCTGGGATTCGATGGATGCTCTACCATGTCTGGGAAAGAAAACGGGGTGCAGAGATTGATTCGAAACAAATACCCTTCTGCGACGTATTTTCATTGCTCTTCACACAAGCTGAATTTGGTTATAAATGAACTAAATGCAGTTCAGCAAATTTAAAATGCCATTGGAGTGATTAAAGAAGTTATAAATTTTTTCAGAGAGAGCCCAAAATGGCGCCAGTTAGTTGCTAGCATTACTCTGTGAAACGAGATGGACTGCAAAATATAAGTCGCTTAGGCTATTTTCTGAAAGAATAGTCGACATTCATTCTGTTTTACTGAATATTACGAACAGTTCAGAGGATTTTAATGTGCAAACCAGGAATAAAGCAAGTCAGCTGATAACTGCCATGTCATCTTCACATTTCATCGTATCACTAATAATTATAGCAAGATATTCAGCACAGTTGGAACCAATCGCCAATATATTGCAAGGCATTTCAATGAATTTGTTTGCCGTTAAGAATCATATTGATGGCTTGATAAATTCGTTTCAAAAAGATCGTGAAAATTCAGAAACTAAGTTTTCTGTCCTATTTGCTGATGCTTCAAGCCTAGCACAGAAGCTCGGAGTTGATTTAAAAATGCCAAGAATTATAGGAAGACAAACGCAAAGGGCAAATACAGAAGAATATTACAGAATTTCTATTTTTGTTCCTTACCTAGATTCCATTTTGACATCTTTGAGGACCCGATTTCCGGATGATGCTAGTACTGCATTCTCGATATCTCTTTTACATCCCAGGAATATAAAGCAGAAAAAGTTACTGGAGAAAAACATGATTGTTGCGATTTGCAAAAAATATAGAGTTGAAAATTTGGAGGCCGAATATTCCACTTGGATTTCAATTTGGGAAGATAGAGAAGTTCCTGAAGACTTGGATTTCCTAGAAATAGTCGATAAAGAGTGTGTTTTTTTTCCGGCTATCAAAAAATGTATCGAATTGTTTCTTATAATGCCCCCGACCACATGTACAATTGAACGTTCATTTAGTACCCTGAGAAGAGTAAAGACCTGGCTTAGGGCAACAATGACCGAAGCTAGACTATCGAACCTATGTATGCTTAGCGTACATAGGGAAAAAATAGCAGAAAATAAAGAACAAATAATTAAAGATGTTATTGATGTCTTCGGTGCGGATCGTCGCAGGCTCAAGTTTCTTTTTTGAAATAGACTTTGAAAATTTGTGTTGAAATATTGAGAGTTCTGTGAAAATTATTTTTCAAAAGAGAAGCTTGAGCCTTGAGCGACTAGAATAAATTTGTATAAGATCGCGCTCAAAAAAAAATTCAGACAGCGAATTCGCTGGACTATTAGAATGTCAACTTGAAAATGTCACATGAAATTCAAAACCCCTCATAAATATTGACCATGACACATTTCATAGTCATGACATATTTCATATTCCCGCATAAATTGTCTGTCTGAGATTTTTTTGGGGGCAATAATACCTAGTTTTGTGTTTCACTTTTTTGTTATACTTTATTTAAATCAGAACATACTCTTGTCCCACGAAAGATGACCATCACGTGACGATGGTCATTTTTTGTGGAATCAAGTATATTTTTTGTATTTGTATACTCACTTAAATGTATTATTTTGTTAAAACATTCATCAAATACAATGTTTCACTTAAATAAAAATTTCGCCCCCCCTTAGTTTTTTTTCTGGCGGCGCCCATGGCCGCTCGTATATTTTTCTTGAAATCTGCTGTTGTCTGCCGGTATACACGAATTTGGCCATTATAAGTGGATTGAAAATTCTCCAGGCCGAAGGATTTTATCTCAGGTGACCTATGAGCTGCATCCTGCTCTGCGTTGGAAACCCTGTTATATCCTGAGCCTGCTTTCCTTTCAAATGTTCCTTCTAACTTACATCGTTTTTTGATTTTTAAAATGGTGGATTTACCTTTCCCGTATCGCTCTGCTAGGCCACTAATAGACCAACCTTCTTCTATTTTGGTAATTATGTGGACTTTTTCAACTAGGGATAGTTGACCAGAAATTTTTATATTTATACACACCTATAAAAAAAATATCTCGAAAATGATTATTGTGATTTTGCCAACTTCACAATTAAAGTCAAAGAAATTTTTCTGCTGGCACCGAAAATCCTACTTACCCAAGCACAAATTAGGTGTACCAATTTTCTTTGAAAAGAACTGTACTTGTACTACCACTATGTCATAGAAGCTGAGAAGTTTCAGTTGAGATGTGGAATGAGCATTAAGCAATGACCAAAGATATATACCTGAACTCTGTTTCTTTATGCACCTTTCGATATTCTTATTTCATGCATTAGTAATATATATGATGTCGTCTTTTGCAAGTAAAGTGTAGAATAATTTCACTTTAATAATGTTGCATATGATTAGCTAGAAGAGAATTAAGATCCACAATACCTGAAAATTAAAAAAAAACTGTGGAAACTTCACAAGTTAATGTTATCATTTTGTTAGTATAATCCTCTTTTTTTTTCAATTGTATAGAATATAATGAGTTCAAGATTAATAAGATATCACGTTAATCAATCTTATTAATGTTATTGTAAATATATTAATACGTTAATTATTTGTTGTGCAAAGTTTATTTGCTTTGAGATTAATAAATCGTTTTATGTGTTGAAGTAATAAAGCAATAAAAATTTTTGAATCAAATAAAGCTCATCGGCGCTTATAAAACGTGCTATCTTAGTTGATCGACTATACAAGGTGTTTTCTACGTAAGGACATTAAGAAATCAGAAGCCTTTTTTAAATTATCGACGTTTCGCAACTTTATTGTCGCATCCTCAAGACACATATAGATTCTATATCCTGCATGAAACCCATATTATCCGTCTATACTACCAACTAAGTTGGTCACCAGATATTTTCTTGTTAGAGTGGTTTAATTTGGGGTTAGGAAATATCGGAAATGACGGTATGTGTCAATGTAAAAACTACTTATTGAATTTATTTTAAATTATTTATTATTTAAATTTTACAATTTTGACAAAAAAAATGCATTGCAGCTTCATGTCAATAGATGCATTAGGCATTTGTTTCCAGCGATGACTTGATTAATAACAGAAACCTAGCGGAAAACGATGCAATTCTTAGGTATTGTACAGGGTGGACAAATAAGCGAGGTAAGCGGTTGTACCTGAGGAACCGTCAATGATAGAGCTTAAGGAAAAAAATATATTTATAGGTAAATCGGCCAAGGGAAATCGCTGAAAATTATTTTCAAGTTCAAAAAACGGCCGCTAGTGGGCGTGACAGCAACTCAAAAATGGAAAATGCCGATTTTCTCTTGAATTTTCCCAATTAAAGTTTTTCAAAAATATAAGCATTGTATTCTTCAGGCAATTATGCAACTTTTTCTTTTTATAATTTTTTTCTATTTTCAACAATAAAGGGGTGGGGGAAAGCCATTTTTTTTTTTATTTTAAACCTTAATATCTCTGCTTTGGACGAATCGATGACATTGAGCTTGGTGTCATAAAAAAGAGCTATTTTTGCTCTTCACGTAGACCTATTGATTGTAGCGTAATGATTCTACTCGTGGTAACTAGATGGCGTTTTTTGGTAATTCTTCAAATAATACCGATTTTCTCGAAAAAATTAAATGGCATAATATGACTTTTTGATGAGATGAAAGTTGATGATGGTCGCCGGGATCCGAAACGTTGGATTGAAAAACTAACTGCACTAATTTGTAGAGGAGAAAAAATGACAATGAGGAAGTGAAAATTATTGTCATTGGTTATTTCAACTAAGCCTAAAATTCTAGAAAAGCAAAAAATTATTGTGCAAACACGCTTAAATTGTGTCAGGCTGCAACTGAGGCAATAGTGAGGCGACAAACAAAAATAAAAAACCGTTTAGAGGCACTGACATTGGGTATACTCCAGTGAAGTTAAAATGTTGTAATTTGTGACAGTTTGCAGATAAACGATTCGTTACTAAACGTTATAGAAAAACATATATTCATCGTATTACCGAGAAACAAACATTTTTTGGACAACCTGTATCATCTAAAATAACCCTTCCGGCAGTTACTTAGTTAAAGGCATGTGTAAAACCACGGCAGAGGAAAGAAATACTGTTGCTTGTGTAATCGTATTAAAAATATAACAATTTTAGTTAAAAAAAAATTTTTAGGGAAAATCACTGTCAAAAAACGTCGAAAATTGTTTTTTTGTATTCATCCACTGACTATCCTGGTTTAAAAATTTTAATCGATTTTATGTTTTTTAAATCCTCGGCAGAAATGAAATTTCTAATTTTTGCAAGGGTAATATTTAACACCCTGTATATAATATTTTGAGCTGATATCTCGATTTGTTTTGCAAATACAAGTCTTCGAAATTGCGTTACAAAATTATAACAAAATAAAACCTATTGTCCAGCAGTGTATTTATATAGTTTAATAGAATACGTAATATGAAATGCGCTACCATAAAATAATAAATTTGCTCGACTGAAGATCTACGATCCTGTGACAGAATGTTGTTAGTTTAGGCTTAATTGATTTAATATGGCCGTATTACAGAAATATCATTGACATACCTTAACAAACAATTAGGTTGTAAAGAGGCAGTCACATTTAGTGAGCTCAGGTTGGGTATAAATACCTGAACCCTGTTCACCGGAGCTCATCCAATGTTTTGATTTAGTTAAGTGAAGATCTCTGAAGATATCCCGTGTAATCACAGGCGAAACGTCGGAAAGCAATTAAAATTTGTCATAATCAGGTAGGTGTGATTAGCGAAAAGGGAATTTTAGAACTACTGCTGCTAATGTAAAATCACTTAAAACGGTAATGGGCGAATCAGGAAGGAGCCATTTCCTACATCAATTTCAGTTTCGGATATACTGATATTAGATTTAGTAATAAAAATAACAATAAATAGAATTATATTTATCTTACTCATTGATGATAAAACAATACTCAATGTATTTTGAATGTATAACAATGCTATCTATTTGTTGAAAAATATTTTATGTAAAAACTCATTGATAAGATTTTGTGTAGGATAATAAAAAAGCTAATAAAAAATTATAAACTAAACAAAATAAGCCTATATCTAAGAATTTTATAATACGATCGGTTATTTGTACCAGTATCAATATACCTAAAAATAATGGCAATAACCTTTAGTCCAATAATCATAAAATTTTATAAAAAAAAAATTAATAGTCACTTGTTATATAAATAAATAAATAAATAAATAAATAACAAGAACGAAAAGAAAAACAGATTTGGCGGCCATAGCTCTAGCTTTTAAAAATAATTTCGCGTTTGCGGTGTTGCTAGAACTACTAGACACTCTGTAGTTTATTTTAATTTTAGATTCTGTGAAACAATCTAAGTTTTTTTTGTATAGGATATTTTTATTTCTTTTACCGTTTCTTAAATATTTATTATTTTGTGTTTTTACGTCTCTTGTAAAAAGGAAGTATCGCAATCATGTGAAAATCGCCCTCCGAGATTTTTTTAGATCTTTACGTTTCAGGGTCTCTAGATGACGAAAAAAATGTTTTCTCAATTCCGTCGGTCTGTCTGTATGTCTGTTCGCAGCGTAGCTAAAAAACTATTTACCCGATTGACTTCAAATTTTCGACACAAATTAAGGATCATATGGGGATGATCTGGTAACATTTTGGTAAAAATTCAGTATGGCGAAGCAAAATGGCGACTTAGTGAAATGATAAAAAAATTATTATTAAAAAACTACTCATCATAAAAATCCAATATAGCTGAACAATGTTAAACATTTTTATTAGAGAAGTGTATTATTAGCGGTTGAGATCCAGTTTTTAAATTTTCGACGTTTCGGAACTTAATTTGTGCATCCTCAGGACACATATATAGATCTATCATCCTGCATGAAACCCGTATTATCAGTATTTACCTACTACTTTGGACCACAGATATTTCCTGGATATTAGGTTTCTAAATGGTTTTCGTTAACAAACTTCCTGTTGTTATGTTACAGTCGTGTATTATTTGAGACTAGGGCCCAATAAAAAAGAAAGTCTATTTTTAAATAGTCGACGTTTCGCAACTTTATTGTTGCATCCTCAGGACACATATATAGTTTCTATAACCTGCATGAACCCTATATTATTAGTCTTTTCCTACCCCGTTGATCCGCAGATATTTCCCAGATTTTATGTTTCTATGGTTTTCGTTAATGATCCTCTTGCTGTTATGTTAGAGTGGTGTATTATTTGGAGTTAGGGTCCAGTAAAGAAACAAAATACTTTTTTAAATTGTCGACGTTTTGTAACTTTATTATTGCATCCTCAGGACAAATATATAAATTCTATATCCTGCATGAAACCCATATTAACAGTTTTTTCCTATATCCTGGTCCTAAATGGTTTTCATTAACAATCCTCTTGCTTTTATGTTAAAATGGTGTATTATTTGGGGTTAGGAGACCGAGACCGAGACTGAATCAGTCTCGGTCTCGGTCTCGGTATCGGTCTCGATGCTTCGAGACCGAGACCGAGACCTACTTAGTCTCGGTATCGGTCTCGAAAGTCTCGGTGGTCTCGAAAACAAAATTTTAAAAATAATAATTGTTCGCCGAGATATTATTTAGATAAAAGTACATGGAAGCCGACGTTCGAAACCCAAAGTTTTTCCAATCTTAAAAATTTAATGTAAAAAAACCCAATGTTTGAACATTTCAGTAAAGTAGAAAAAATGTAGGTATATTTATATAAAAAATTATTCCAAAAATCTATAATTCGAAATGATGTTGCCAATGGAATCAGTAAATGAAGATATACGGACAATAGTAGGTGTATCAAAATAAATATCACATATCAGTAATTCGGCATTGAACATCAGTAATAGTCAGATAGTGATGCTAACCGCACTTTTCGAAGCGCAGAAGTTACGTATTGGCTCTGAAGTATTATCTGATTTATTGCATTTTTTTATCACGTGGTTTCATGTTACAATTTTTGCTGGCATTTTGTTATAAAACAAAGGTACGTATTAGAAGTTATTTTTTCTGCTAGTTAAATTGTTAGGTTTTATGAATATAATACGTAATAAGGCCCAGAAGAAATGGTTTGTATACAGGGTGTAACAAAATCCTCCTGTCCTCAAATGAGGACGCTGGGCGTTTAGGTATAAAATTTGAAAATGTCCTATTTTTGTTCTAACTGGACTTCATAGGTGAAATTGAATACTAAAAAAATATTTTATTTGCAGAAATTCCGATTTTGCTGAATTATGTCCAGAAAATTCTTCAAGACAATGAATGATGCTGTTGAATATTTATATTCAGAGCAGATTGATGCCGATATAGCAGTATTACCCCCAGAAGTTGATGAATTGAGTGATGAAGATGATATCAACGATGAAGATATTGGTACAGTACGAGATATTCCAGGGGGGCACTGAAATATTTCTCACTGAAGAAAATACTCCAGATGAACCGTCATCCTCTGAAGAAGAAGATAATTTACCGCTTTCATCATTTTCTAAGAGAAAAAGAGGTGAATCTATTTTTTTGCCTCCAAAGTGGGAGAGATCTGAACCAAACTATGAGACAATGGACTTTGAAGATTGTCAACAGGTATTTGAAATCGTAAGAGAACAATTATCGAATGCTACACCTTTAGAAATTTTTGAATATTTTTTTGACGATGCCGTTGATGATTTATTGGTTACAGAGACAATACGATATGCAAGAACACAAAAAAATAAACACGAATATTCAACAAACAAAGAACAGTTCAAAATTTTTATTGGTTTTTTAATTTTTACTGGATATCACTCGTTGCCCAGTGAGAGGGATTATTGGTCCGAACGAGAAGACCTGGGAGTTTTATTAGTAAAAAACGCATTTAGCCGTAATACATACACAGAACTAAAATCCTTGATTCACTTCGTTGATAACTCTCAAGCAAATGAAAACAAACACGACAGATCATTCAAAATTAGACCTTTGATGGAAATCGTAAATGAACGTTTTAAACATTGGGGTAATTTCCCTGAGCATTTATCAATTGATGAGATGATTGTGAGGTATTACGGACATCACCCAATAAAACAGTTTATAAAAGCAAAAACAATAAGATTCGGTTTCAAACTGTGGGCTCTATGTGGCGACAATGAATATTGCTATAATTTTACACTTTATTGTGGTAAAGAGCCTACTGATAACAATAAAACTAACTTTTACACTATTTTATTGAATAACAAAAATACGTAACGTAAAATTACAAATAATTTTCTCAAGATCGAACGGCTGGTTGACCCGAGCACGGAGATTACATCACTGATCCCAACAATTTTTTGACAAAGGCCATGAACATTTTCTTATCAGCCTGAAATATTGATCGGTACCTCCGTAACCGGCAGCGGCTCGGCATATTTTATTTGCTTATTTCTTACACGGCCAATTCTGACTCCAGTGACGCTCTCGGCACTGACTCATTGGAATTTTCTGTAGGGAAGAAACTTATGTCAGTCTCAGCTATTTCCTGACAAAATACTTCCTTCAGTTACGTATCAGATTGTCCCGCGCGCAGGAGACAACCCACCTTTTATTAATATATATTTTTTTTTTTTTTTTTTTTTTTTTGCACTTGAAAACCTCTGCCTCTCATCTGCTGCACCTTTCGCGAGATACAATCCGACCTCATAGCAAAGTAGTTAGTGGACCGTGCAGACCGCAGTCTAGCACTCGGCTGAGCCTCTAAAGGGACACAGACCGACCACAAGATTAGCAAAATTAGTAAATTGTGCAGACCGCATTCTAACACTCGGCTGTACCTCTAACGGGACACAGACCGATTACAAAATAAACACAATTAGTAAACTGTGCAGACCGCAGTCTAACACGCGGCTGTACCTCTAACGGGACACAGACCGATTACGAAATAAACACAATTAGTAAACTGTGCAGACCGCAGTCCAACACTCGGCTGTACCTCTAACGGGAGACAGACCGATTACAAAATAAACACAATTAGTAAACTGTGCAGACCGCAGTCTAACACGCGGCTGTACCTCTAACAGGGCACAGACCGATCACAAGACTTATCTTCACTCACCTCGACCCTTTCCTCGACTACATCGCTTTCTAGAAAATCCAGAATCTCCTTCATGTCACAAGATAAGGACCACTGCAAGGGCCATGGTCTGAGTTGTTCCTTGGCTGCCTTCGTTACAATGCTGGTACCAACTTTCTTGATTTCATAGCGGTCGTTTTCCAAACGTTTCAATATCTCGTACGGTCCCATGAACTCGTAGTCACCCTTACTGAGATGCATCTGTGAATCTCGATGCATTAGAACAAAGTCCCCAGGAGCATACTGAACATTATTCCTTCGTTTTCGGTTTACCTCTTCTAAGTTGGTGGAAGTCGTAGTTAGTTTTTCAGCAACACGCTGTCTATCCAGTTGTCGGTTTCTAATTGGGTTCATATCTCTCGAAACATTCTTTAATAGAGCCTGAATAAGCGGGGTTGAGTTCTGAATTCCCAATAAAAGTTGCAGAGGGGTCGTACCAGTTGATTTTTGAACGGTGGAATTTAAGACAAGTTGAATTTTCCACAATCCGTTCGGCCATTCTGTCTTAATTTGTGTTTCAATCCTAAGTAGATTTCTGATAGTCCTCATATACCGCTTCACTTGACCATTTCCACGATGTACATCAGGCGTTACAAAGTGATATTCTATCTGCCATTCATCGAGATATTTGGGAAACGTTGTATTTTTGAATGAGGTTGCGGCGTCCATCACAATTTTCCTAGGCGTGCCAAATAAGGCCAAAACATTTTGAAGTTTCTCACGACTTTCTGCAGTAGTAACGGTCTTCATTGGAGCTAGAATGCAATATTTAGTGAAAGCATCCACTATCACAAGAATGTGTTTTCCGTCTGTGGAAGTTTGCAGAGGTCCCAAGCAATCCATGTGCAATAATGAAAAAGGTTCCTTTGGCTTCTCCACTGAATGTATGAAACCTTGCAATGGACCTGTCCTTGTCTTCTTTATTGCACACAAAACACAATGTTTGATGTAGTTTTTGACGAAATTTCTCATTCGAGGAAACCAAAAATGTTCTTTAATAGATGCAAGTGTCTTATCTGGACCAATATGGCATTGTTCATCGTGGAAAATGCGTAGAATTCCTAAGCGACTTTGTTTTGGCACAAACCATTGTAAATTCTCCGTTCCATCTGTGTTTATTTCCTTATGATAAAGCATGCCATCTTTTTCAACATACTATCGGCCGTCAAGTTGGCCATTTTTAAGTTGCTCTAGTAAATCGTGTACTTCATTGTTGCCTTTTTGTTCGATGTAGGCCCAGTTATCGTGTTTAATTCTTCGTACAGTTTCTACAGGATTTCTGCTTAGATAGTCTACGTGAGGAATGCTACTACCCTTGCGATAAGCAATGTCAAAATTACAATCCTGAAGGTAAATCCACCATCTTGCAATGCGGGGTATTAAGTCCTTTTTTGTTGCAGAAGCCTTAACAGCATTACAATCCGTAATCAAGGTAAAGCGAATACCAAGCAAATATGGTCGAAAGTATTTTAAAGCTTGTACAACTGCAAGAGTTTCCAATTCATAAGAATGGTATTTGGCTTCATTTTCACTGGTTCTCTTGCTAAAATATGCGACTACCCTTGACATGCTGTCATATTTTTGCATAAGAATCGCTCCATAACCGATGCTACTCGCATCCGTGTGCAATTCAGTAGGTAATTCCGGATTATAAACTGCTAAAAGAGGTCTTGATGTTAAGTGATTAATGACGTATTGCCTTGCACTTTCTTGGTCGTCTCCCCATTTAAATGTCACATTTTGCTTTGTAAGTTGTGTTATACAAGCGGTCTTGCTAGCAAATACAGGAACGAACTTCCTAAAATAGCCTGCGAGCCCCATACATTGTCTGACCTGCTTTACATTGCTCGGAACAGGGGAATCAAGGAGCGCTTGAATTTTTGCTTTGCCAGGTCTTATTCCTTCAGCAGATATTTCCCTGCCAAGATATTCCAAGGATGACTGGAGAAAACGACATTTTCCGATATTCAAGGAAAAGCCGACAGAATTTAAAGCTTCGAGTACTTGGCGAAGGTAAATCAGACCATCTTGGTACGTCACACTTGGAATGAGGATGTCATCCAAATAGAATAAGGCGATAGTGTCTTTGAGATTCCCCAATGCTAGATTCACCGACCTCTGAAATATAGCAGGGGCACTTGCTAGAGCAAATGGCATCCTCAAATATTCGAAATGCCCATCTGGGGTCACAAATGCTGTCTTTTCAATTGACTCTTCATGGATGGGAATCTGATGAAATCCGGACGCCATGTCCAGAGACGTAAAAAATTGTCCTTTTCCCAGCCTGTCCAGCTGATCCTCAATTAACGGCAATGGGTATCTATCCTTAATGGTGTTTTTATTCAGCTCCCTAAAGTCGACGCATTTTCTAAAAGTTCCATTTTTCTTGAGCACAAGAATCACCGGGCTCGCAAATGGTGACTCACTGGGACGAATTATTTTATTTTCTATTAAATCTGCGACGATTTCACGGACAGCCTCTCGTTCGTTCGTTGCTAGTCGGTAAGGGTGGCGATTGACGACGATATCCTTTTCAAGTCTTATTTTCAAGCTCACATTATTAACCGCCCGTACTTTATTACCAGTCGTAATCATATCACCAAAGTCTTTAAGGACATTTTCTAGCTCAACTCGGTATTCAGATGGGACAACTAATTCACACATTTTTATTTCATTGTATTCGACGGCACGGTATATTCCGGGTAATTCACGACGCAACACTCGCGAACCTTGATAATCAGTAATGGTCAACAATGTTTGATCGTTAAAAATATTACATCCTATAAACACATCAAAATCGAGACAGTTGTCCGGCACAAAATGATACAAAATCATAGTGTCCACATCCGAAATCTTTGTTTGCCCGACAAACTTTTTTGAACCAGTAATTGTCATATTAGCGATGCCTTTGAGTAAAACATCACAGAAACTCACTTTGTTTTCAAAAAGGTTTAAAAATTTTTCAGAAATCAAAGACAAGTCTGCCCCCGTGTCGACTAGTGCACAAAATTTGTGTCCATCTATGAGTATTTCAGTCGCACCGGCGGGTCTATTTTCTGTAGAGCAATAGTTTATACTTCGACGCTTTTCAATAGCAGCTTTGGTAAAACAGTTTGTAACATCGTGGCCTCGTTTGGCACAAAATGAACATGTCTCACTTTGGCGCGAACTACTTGGTACATCCTCTGACCTAGAATGTTGCATAACTGTACTTTGGGAGACTCTTTGTTTTTTATTAACATGACACGCTGCTTTTAGGTGTCCCATTTTGCCACAATTATGGCACTTCTTATTAGCTAAACCACTTTTTCCATCAAAATATTTTCTCTTGATACCCGAAGATTGTGTATCGCTGCCTTGATGCTCTCGATAACGTGAAGGTTTTGTAAAAGACGACAAAAATATTAGGAGCTCAGATATTGTTTTACAATTAGCGTTGGTCGCTGCATTTCGCACATCCGGTTCAAAAATACCAAAAACAATCAATTCAACTAAGTCATTCTCACTCCAATTTGCACGCAAGTTCCTTAACATGGCTGATTTCTCGTGAACGTAGGTCTCGTAAGTATTTGAGCAGGAGCTATTAAACTTCGAAGCGTCCTCTAATAGCCGCCCGAGATTTCTCTTTGGCGGAAACGACTCGGTAAAATCTTTGCAAAAATTTTCCCAATTTCTAATGTCAGGATCCCAGCGATCAAACCACCTTTTAGCATCGTTCAATAAAAATCTGCCAATTCTAGTCAAAATTTGCACATCCGTCCAGCCTAATTCCCTACTTATTTGTTCAATTTGACTCACCCATTTACTGGATTCATTTATATCCGGCCGAAAATAGGGCAAATCCACTTGGTGATCACTCGATCTTTGCGATAACACTTTAACCAATTCGGCAAGGAGACTATTTGCGCATCCCTCGCTACCTTCACTTTGTTCTTTGTCCATTTTTTTTTTTTTAATTTAATACACGCCACACAATCAAATGCACGTCACGCAGTCCACTTAAGTGACTATAGGTCCCGTCCCACGTCTGATGATAACAATAAAACTAACTTTTACACTATTATATTGAATAACAAAAATACGTAACGTAAAATTACAAATAATTTTCTCAAGATCGAACGGCTGGTTGACCCGAGCACGGAGATTACATCACTGATCCCAACAATTTTTTGACAAAGGCCATGAACATTTTCTTATCAGCCTGAAATATTGATCGGTACCTCCGTAACCGGCAGCGGCTCGGCATATTTTATTTGCTTATTTCTTACACTACAGATCAATCTAGTAAACACAAAGAACCTTTAGGAACCAGAGTTGTCACCAATATGTTAGAAGTAATTGAAAACCCTAAGAGACATAAAGTATATTTCGATAATTTTTTTAAAATTCATAATCTCCTGTGTAATCTAAAACAGAAAGACTTTCGTGCTATTGGTACAGTTCGGGAGAACAGAACAGCAAAATGTCCTACGATGACATCAAAGATTTTGGAAAAAGAACCTCGGGGAACATATGATTGGCGATTTGACCATAACAATAAAATCCTTGTTTGCAAATGGAATGACAATAAATGTGTCTCACTTGCTACCAATTATGATACAATCACTCCTGTAACCCAAGTTCAAAGATGGAAAAAGCAGGAACAGAAAAAATTGCCATTACCACAGCCACAACTAGTAACTAATTACAATAAATTTGTGGGTGGTGTTGACCACCATGATTGGCTTCTAGAGAAACATCACATTTCTGTAAGATTGAAGAAATGGTACTGGTGTCTTTTCACAAGGATGATAGACATGGCTATTGTAAATGGTTGCGTACTTTACAATATGGTGCATAAAGGACAAAAGAGGATGTCAATTAAGGAATTTTGTATGGAGATTGCTTATCCATATTTGAAAAGTGGTCATGGCTTGAGCGTTGATCGTGGACGACCGTTCAGTCTCCCAAGTACATCCAAAACAGTCGTGCCAAATGACATAAAATTTGACGGGAAAAACCACTCCATTGGCAAAAGGGAAAAACAAAGAAGATGCCAAATGAATAATTGCACACGGAAGCCACGGACATTTTGCCAAAAATGTAATATTACGCTTTGCATGCCTAGTTGTTTCAACGATTTTCACAAAAAAAATTAACTTATAAACTCTTATTTTCAAATAAATGAAAATAAACTTATACAATATTTTGTTTTTTTTTTATATCATATTATCCCAGCGTCCTCATACGAGGACGGCAGTTTTTTGAAGAACCAAATAACTTATTTTCAAAATAATATTTTTCTACGCTTACTTATTAAAAACATAGTAGGAATCTCTAAAGAAAATAGTTAATTTCGGAAAAAAATAATTTGGGCGTTAATGGGTTAAACAACCATCCATAGAACAATAATTATTTGACATTTCGAAAGATATACAAATGGCATAAGATATATTAAACACAAAATAAGGACACACTGTATAATGCTGCCGAACTCATGCAAGCAACGTGTTGGGCATTCGAGGGACAGACGTTATAATTCAATAGGTAGAAAACGATCGATGGCCAAGTAAAGCACCCTTAGGTATTCTGTAAACTTTGCTATTTTGAACCAAACTTTTATTACTTTGATGCGTATTTACTTTCTTAACCAGGACCGTTCTTAGGGGTCTGCACGTTGTGCTTGCACAAAGGCGGCTATGGTTCATAATAGTACTTGTAAATCAATTATTTTTGTTCTTTGGTAAATTAACTATAAATTTTAAAAGGAGTAGATTTTAAAAGTAAGTTTATTTATTAAAAAAATATCTACTTGTTTAATTTTTGTAATGTAAATGTACAGGGATAAATATTATATTGTGCCTGCTGAATTACCAATAATATCAAGTTCCTCAAGCGATGATAACTATGACATCGATTATACGTCACTATTTGAAAAAAAAGTGATTCCGAAAATTGGAGAAAAGAAATAATAGAATATTTGCAATTAAAGCGCGCTCCCAAGGGTACAGATATTTTAGAATGGTGGAAAGCACACGACAAACAATTTCCAAATTTACCCAAAATGGCAAAAGATCTTTTGTCTATACAGGCGACCTCTATAGCAGTAGAGCGTTTATTTTCACAAGCAGGGTTAATTAATACAAAACTAAGAAGCATGTTAAATGAAACTTCAAACAAATGCTTATTATGTATTCATTCATGGTATAAAAGTAACTTTAAAAATGCAATTATAAAATATTAGTTTAAATTTTCTGTAATATTTTTAGGTTTATTATATAGGT
The DNA here is from genome assembly GCA_030620095.1 of Kuschelorhynchus macadamiae. Classification (NCBI taxonomy): domain Eukaryota; kingdom Metazoa; phylum Arthropoda; class Insecta; order Coleoptera; family Curculionidae; genus Kuschelorhynchus; species Kuschelorhynchus macadamiae. The sequence continues at coordinate 156,484 of JAUTXW010004711.1, forward strand.
TGAAATAAAATCTAAAAATATGCTCATAATCTATGTTTAGAAATTTAAATTTTTACTTTGTTATTAGAACAGTTCGTTATTTTTTAGGCATAATAGTTGAATTAGCTTTATTGATCATCTATTTAAAATCCTAAGCCAAATTCTACTTTGTGTTTCGTTTGTTGAAAATCTTGTCCGTATGTATATGTATTATTTTTATTATATACATATAGTTAAAAATTTTATATCGTCCATTATTTTCAAATACAAACAAAATCAATACAAAAATATAGTTGTATAAAACACGTACCTTCTTTAATTAGCAAGCCAGCGAAGCGATTAAAGAAGAAAATGTTAAGAAAAATTTTCACTGATTTTTTTAACAATTTTTTGTTTATTTTAAGACGGAAAATGTTTAAACAAAAATCACCACAATTACTTCGTCTGTTGGAGACTTGTTGCAGTCTATTAGTTATTAATTATTGAACCAAAAAACTAAAAATTTTTGGATTTTAGTTATAAAAACCGATTATAAATTTATAAAGAACATATATCAAAATCCTATATAGTATAGTCACAGCTAATATAACATTATTAGCTGTGGTATAGTTGTGATAAAGTGTCTCTTTTTGAGAACAGGGTAGCACTTTACGATTTTCGACATGTGAAGTGGAATTTCCCTACTAGAATTTCTAAATTTGGGAAATTCTCTTTTTATGGTTATTTATATCGTTTTTTAAATGACTATTTCACTAGTATCATTGTTATAAGAACATATACAATGCTAGTATAATATTACTAACTGATTATAGAAAAATTATTTTTCGCGTAAATTAATTTGCCCCCAAACATATATTTTTTGAATTATTTTGTCAAAACAAATAATTTACGAACATTAGTTATTTCGCTACTTCACTTTGAGAATGAGACCGAGAGTCTCGATAGTTAAGTCTCGGTATCGGTCTCGGTCTCGGTCACGAAATACTTTTTTTTACGAGACCGAGACCGAGACTAGTCTCGTGGTCTCGCGAACCCCTAGTTAGGATCCAGTAAAAAAAACTAAAGTCTTTTTTTAAATTGGCGACGTTTTGCAACTTTATTGTTGCATTCTCAGGACACATATAGATTTTATATCCGGCATGAAACCCATATTATCAGTCATTATCTACTTCGTTGGTTCGCAGATATTTTTCAGATATTAAGTTTTTAAATGGTTTTCGTTAACGATCTTTTTGTTGTTAGAGTGGTGTATTATTTGGGGTTAAGAAATATCTGCAGACCAACGGAGTAGGTAAAGACTAATAATATAGGTTTCATGTAGGATATAATATTCATGTGTCCTGAGGATGCAATACTAAAGTTGCAAAACGTCGACATTTTAAAGAAGCTTTTTTTTTACGGGAATTTAACCCCAAATAAATACACCACTTTAACACAAAAACACGGGGTTCGTTAACAAAAACCAGTCAAAAATTTAATATGGGTTTCAATTTAAGATTGCGAAACAAAATGGCGACCCAATAATTTTTTACAAAAATCAACGTGAACAAATCTTGTTCAATTGATTTTGCAGGAAAACTAGATGTGAAAATGGGATAAACTGGTACGAATTCAACATGACGTAACAAAATGGGGGTATGTGTCAATATAAAATCTTCTTGTTGAATTTATTTTATTATGCCCAAAAGTCAAGTGTTGCATAGGTAGAAAGAAAATGGTAAAATATTGAAGAAATCCAATATGATGGAACAAACAAAAGTGAAAAGACAGTATGTGTAACACATATACAGTGTGTATCAGCCAAATGGAATAAATTCGATAATAAATAAATGGGGGCGTGTTCGGAAAAATGCTTGGACCCGTCGATTGGTATTTTTAGTTGCTCATTTTCTCCAATAAAAACTTTTTATACAGGGTGTGTCCTGTAACAGTGGTCAATGCCAACTTTCTTATTTCAAATGCAACACCCCGGATATTATTTAATTTTTGGATTCTTTAGGAGATTCTAAACATATTTTATGTTCAATGTCCTATACCTATCTTCAACTATTTCGGCAATATTAAGTGTTTTCAAATTTATTTTTATTTTATTTATTTCGAATTGGCTCTGGTTACTGAACTATTTATTTTGATTACAAAAATTCGCTACAACACACTCAATACTTATTTACCATTTAGGTCTTCATATTAAGAATGTAAGCAAAAACCATTTTAGCGTTTCTTTTTAGTGATATGGAACAAAAAGAGCCAGTTTTGTTTACTTTTAAGTTTTGTTTACTTTTGTGTAAAATGCCTGGCCTTTCTCTTTGCAAGACAGTAGTTGTCAGTGTCAGTGTCATAGTCTTTTGAATTTCGTTAACTGCATAATACCTAATATCAGAAAAATGGTTCATTTAACAGAAATGCATAAAATAACAATTCTACATATGATTGGTTATGGAGATAACACACGAACACAAGTGGAAGTTGCTCGCTTATATCATGAAAAATTTCCAAATTTGCCGCATATATCCCAAGGGACAATTAATAAAATAGAAAAGCAGTTTCGCGAGCTTGGACATATGAGGCAGATAAAAAAAGCAGCTGCCAATTCAATAAATGATGATACTAAATTGGATATTATGCTTGAGTTTGAGGAAAACCCACATATTTCTAGTCGACAAGCCGCCGCAATGTTCGATATTAGCCATTCGTCGATTATTCGAACATTAAAAGAAAATAAAATGCATCCCTATAAAGTGATACCAACTCAGGAGCTCATGGAAGACGATTATGATAGGAGAACTTATTTTTGTAAACAAATGATGGCTATGTTAGATAACAATGTTATTCAATTAGAACATGTTTTGTTTTCGGATGAGTGCACCTTTACACTTCACGGTCATGTCAATCGTCAAAATTGCCGCTATTGGTCTAGGGAAAATCGTCACTGGATCAGCGAAGAACATACTCAATATCCTGAAAAGGTTAATGTTTGGGCAGGAATTGTTAGGGATCATATCATAGGCCCCTTTTTCATTGACGGCAATTTGAATGGCGATAATTATTTAGCACTGCTCCAAAATAATGTCGTGCCAACTTTGACAAATTTGTATCCGGATCCAGCAAACCCACAAGTTCCAGCGAATGTGATATGGTTTCAGCAAGATAGAGCACCGCCCCATTACCAAATTAATGTCCGGCAGTACCTCAACGGAATATTTCCAAATCGGTGGATAGGGAGACGAGGATCGATAGAATGGCCAGCGCGATCCCCTGATCTGACGCCATTAGACTTTTTCTTATGGGGACGTATTAAAAATGTTGTATACAAAACTAAACCCCTCGACTTAGCTGACTTAAGAAGACGAATAACGCTTGCGATTAGATAGGTCACGCCTGAGATGCTAAATAACGTTAGAAGAAATTTCTATTTAAGATTAGGAATTTGCCAAGACGTTCGCGGCGAGCATATTCAACAGTTCCTAAATTAACTTTTTACTTTTGTTTATACATTATGAAGAAATAAATAATTTTATTTTTTTAATCTTAATTTTTGCAATAAATTTGAAAACACTTAGTATTGCCGAAATAGTTGAAGATAGGTATAGGACATTGAACATAAAATATGTTTAGAATCTCCTAAAGAATCCAAAAATTAAATAATATCCGGGGTGTTGCATTTGAAATAAGAAAGTTGGCATTGACCACTGTTACAGGACACACCCTGTATAAAAAGTTTTTATTGGAGAAAATGAGCAACTAAAAATACCAATCGACGGGTCCAAGCGTTTTTCCGAACACGCCCCCATTTATTTATTATCGAATTTATTCCATTTGGCTGATACACACTGTATACTGCGACTATGTACTGAACTAAATTGGGTCACATTTCAGTATTCCTAACAAATGGAAAAAAATCATACCGGGTTAAGAAATTTACCGATTTTTTATATTTTATTTTGCAGGAAACTCCATTAGAAAAAAATCTAAAATCGTAAGATCCGGAGATCAAGGGGGCATCTTACAGGTCCATGGGTACCAATTTAACTTTGAGGAAAGTTATCATCTAAAAATGCCATTAAAAGCGCATCGTTGTGGCTTGGGGCACTGTCTTGTTAAAGTTAAACGGCAATATTTGCCATATTCCTTCAAAAATGTTATAGACTATGCACCTTCAAAAAATGAAACACGAGACTGCAATCCCAAAGCTTCCTTGTACCCTCTCCAAAAATTAAATGGTGATTTTCTGCGGACCAGTCTCTTGTATTATGCCAATTGAAAATTCCCGCACTTGAAAAATAAAATTCATCGGATCATATAACGAGACTGCTAAAAGATTCATCAGTATAGATTTGCTGTAAATACCATTGGCAAAATCATATTCGGCGCTCGGCATCGCCGGAGTGTAAATGTTGAACCATATAGAATTTATATGGATGATACTTATATTTTTGCTAAATTCTTTCAGCATCGGACTTGGACACACCAGATATAACCTCTATTTAGACCAGTGGTTCCTTTTATAAAATCGCCCTGTTATCAACTTTCTTTTTGACTAAATACTATTCTAAGAAAGGTCACTGAGTTTGAGAGTGAATATTCCACCAAAAAGTCCATAGATTTCGCCAACTACTTAAAAAACATATCCTTACCACTTGTCTCTTTAGATGTTAAAAACCTTTTTCCTAGCATTCGACCAATTGAATGCATTGATTTAACTGAAAAATTATTAAGAAACAAAAACTTACCGGCTGTCTTAATATCTGATCTCATTCTAGTGCTAAAAACTGTGCTAGAACAAAATTTTTTTAAATTTAATAATAGATATTTTCGACAACGCTCTGGCTTGGCAATGGGTTCATGTCTTTCACCATTCTTGAGTGAAGTTTTTATGAGCAACTTAGAAAAGAAAATAATGTATAGCTCGTTTTCAGAACATCTGATAAGCTATAAAAAAATATCCTTCACTATGGAGAGTGAAACTGATGACAAACTTCCTTTTTTGGACCTTCTTTTAATTAAAAATGATGTGTACTGATAATATCATTCAGTTTACATCTAACTCACCATTTTCTCACAAATTTGCAGCTTTTCATTCGTTTTTGTACAGAGTTTTTAAATTACCACTATCCCAAGCTGCCTTTACTAAAGAATTAGATATAATAAGGGAAATTGCCTTAAACAATGAAACAATTTATGAACAAATACAAACTCTCTTATAACATAATACATAATAATCTAATTAATACAAACAAATTCAGGGTTTTAACATACTTTGGAAATATATCTCTATATTTAGCTAAATTTTTTAAGGTATTTAATATCTCCATATCATTTAAAACAAACAATACTTTAAAAGAACACATAGTTAGAATCAAAGACAAAAAGGATAGTCTTGAGAAATCTGGAGTTTATTCCCTTCATTGTGGAGAGTGTCCTGCTGTTTACGTCGGACAATCGGGTAGAAAAATTTCGACAAGGATCCAGGAACAGCTCAGCTTGGTTACAAAACATCAAAATATAGATATCTCAAATACAACATCTGCCTTTGCGAATCATTTGTTATCCTCAAAACATCGTTTTTCCATATCTGAAAATGTAAATATAATTCACGAATGCGATAAAGGTAAGAAGTTGGATCTTTTGGAAAAGATGGAAATAATAAGAGCCAAAAAGAGCTCCATCCTTACCTGCGTTAATGAAGTGTTTAATTTTGAGCTTCATTTGATTTTTAACAATATTTCAAGAGAATAACTATATATTTTAACCTTCAAGCCTTTTCTGTGATTTTTACCAATTCTTCTTCTTTTCATTAATGTAGCATGTACTTTACGACAGTTAGTCAAGCTCATCCTGAACAATCTCTTCTTTTTTCGTTTTGACCTATCGCCTCTCATCAAGTGAATTTATATCGACGTCTCTGATTGGTCATTCAAGCGTGGCCTTGTTTCGTATTTCATTGTTTCTTTGTTTGGTTATGTTTGTTTTATGTACTTTGTAAAATGTTTTTTGTTTATGGTAAAGTTATATATTATTTAATTGGATTTTCTGTTGTAATGTATATTTATTTTAGGTCTGATGATGCCCGTTAGGGCGAAACATGTAATCTATTCTTAATTTATAAACTTATTTCCGACTGAGACCTAGACTTTGTGTATATATTTTTTAGTTTAACCTTTATTTGCTGCCAAGAAGATGAAGGCGTCGCTTCTAAATAACCAAATAGGTTTATTTCTTTTTTCTCTCTCTATCTTATTTGGTGTATGCTTTAGGACGATGCTGGATAAATAATCCATGCGCTACTAAATTTGATTTTAGACGAGCAAATATGTCTCGGAAAGGTTGCCTTCTCTCTGGATACCTAATATGTACCAAAAGGGCTCTTAAGATATTACACTAACTATAAGGCTTAAATTACATTACCTTTGCAAATATAATTCTGAAGCTTGTTGGGAATTTTCATTAGATTGTATGAAACAAACCTAGATATCATACCTTTCATAATTTTCGTAGACCGCCATTGTTTTAAAAAAGTAAATTAAATATGATATATAGTTAAACAGTAACACCAAAACAACAAACATGTCTGATTAATAATCAACAACTGACAAAACCGCAAAAGTTTTAAAATATAAAGTAGAGTCAGGTAACTTTTTGACCTGACCCTGTACAATTATTTTGAAAGTGGCACAGAATTCTACAGGAAAAGTCATGTAAGGTGCAGTTTTCGCCTTTTTGATAACTTATCAGATTGCTGGGATACGAATGGTGTTTGAAATGCAACCTTTTCAGAAATGCCGTGTATCTCAAAACCAAAAGGTCTATGAAATAATCTTTAATTTCACAAAAAAAAAACCTTGTCTTTAAAAATAAGTCATAAACATTTCGGATGTTAGGCAGTTAAATAAAACATTTATTTTTTAGAGGTCAATCCGCATTATTTAGAAAAGCACTATAAGCAATAATGCAATGTAAATATCGCAGTTGGAGGTCAATAATTAAAAGACAGAAATTAGATGTGCGTCTTTAGTTCCTGCTATTTTTGAAATGATAATATAATATTAGTAATGAGGTATCTTCATATACAGAATCCGAAACATCATAAAGTCTTTACGAAAATAAACGATTAGTCTGTTGTAAACATTCCGATGATAATTTAGATAATTAATATGTATACACACTATCTCATAATATTCTTCTAATAATTCTTTAGTAAGCTATTATTTTACAAGCTAATTTCTGGTCATAGCTTATAGGAATATTTTTAGAACTTATGAAATCAATGTTTGTGGTTTTTTTATTGATTTTTATGTAGGCAATAAATTCTTCTGTAAAAAGATAAAAATATGGTCTGCATGGGTACCGTAAAACGAGGTGTATAGGGACTTCCAGATGAATCGGGACAAAATTTTTTTTATACAATTTTTTAGTTTATTTATAAAAGTAATTCGAAACGCAACCACTTGTCTAGTTGACTCCTAAATATGTATTTTAACTGTGACGCTACTGAATTCCCTGTCAAAAATCAAATTTGACATTTGACATCGGCTGAATTACGTCAGTTGGAAATCAGCTGTTTTCAAAGACCCGAGAGTGTTGATGCTAACTGACAGAAAAAGTAAGTAAAATAATACTATATTGGAAATAATTAGACCTAAGACAGTCCTGTGCCGAAATAAAATGTAATTCTTACTTAAATTTCTAACATAAATTTGTATTTATTTTTTTAATGAATCGGGCACTTTTTAGGTTAGGTCGGGGTGATTAGGGACACCGGCAAAACAGACATGCCTCTCTTTTATACCCCTAAAGGAAAGAAATCGTATCACCATTATCAGCCAGAAGAAATTCAAGCTGCCCTACAAGACATTATAGCACGAAAAATGACTTATCGTAACGCAGAAAAGTTTCATGGTATCCCTAGGTCAGTTTTATGACGACACAAGAAAGGAAATGTAAAGAAACAAGGAGGTCCGACGCGACGGTTTTAAACAATGAAGAAAAGGATTTACTGATTAGAAACATAAACACGTGTTCTGATTGGGGTTATCCAATCGATAGTTATGACCTAAGATTGATCGTCAAAAATTATTTAGACAAATTGGGTAGAAAAGTTATTCGTTTTAAGGATAATCTTCCAGGGCCCGAATTTGTAACGAGTTTTTTAAAACGACATCGATCACAACTTTCGAAAAGAATGTGCGAAAACATTAAAAGATCTAGGGCTCAAGTTTCATGTGACATATTAAATGAATATTTCACCAATCTCTCGATTGCTTTACAGGATCTGCCATCTTGCATTATTATAAACTACGATGGGACAAATTTGTCAGATGATATTAGTAAAATATAATTTCTCTTGGTAATATTCACGTAGGTAATGTTATCTTTTGTTTTTAGGACGTAAAAAATAATAACTAGAAGGGGTTGCAAGCATCCAGAACGTATTATGAATACTACAAAGTCAGCCACCTCAATAATATTCGCAGTGTCAGGAAATGGACAAATTTTACCACCTTAGGTGGTCTACAAGGCTCAGAATTAATATTCTGCATGGACTGAATGGGGACCACGTAACATTAGATATAATCGGACACCATCAGGGTGGTTTGATATGGACTGTTTTAAAGACTGGGTCAAAACAACTGCAATACTCTATTTTAGACAACTAGAAGGTAGGAAAATACTGATTGGAGACAACTTGGCGTCACACATTCCCTGTGACATAGCAATGGAATTGAAAAATCACAACGTGGATATGGTATTTTTGCAGGCCAACGCCACTCACTTGACTCAGCCACTAGATGTCGCCTTTTTTCGGCCGCTAAAAATCGCGTGGCGTAATATTTTAGAAAAATGGAAAAAAGAGAAGGGCGTAGTGAAGCTAGCATCCCCAAAACGATATTTCCCCGTTTGTTAAAAGCATTATTAGAAAAAATATCGGAGAATGCCAAAACCAATATCATTTCTGGGTTTCGAAAGACAGGAATAATATCATTAAACAAAGAAGAAGTCTTAAAGTTATTGCCCAAAGAACAATTAGATGAAAATGAAAGGGAAGCATTGAGTACTACAATGATCGAGTTATTGAAAGAGATGAGATATTCAGAGAAACCAAGGAAAAAAAATACAAATAAAAAATTATCAGTTGAACCTGGCAAAAATATTCAGTGTGATAGCGATCTCAGATTACATGAGGATGAAATGCTTAATAATTATGCAGATAAAGACAATGTTTTGGCAGAAGAAGATTTTTATGATTCTCCCGAGCAAAGCGCCAGTGAGATTAATGCTACATTAAGCGACGATAATAGTGAAGATCTTCCTCTAGCTAATTGGATGCGAAAAAAACCCAGTGAATCTCCAACCACTTCCCAAATCAAAGACTGCAATGGTAATTTACCACTTAATGAGACTAATAGCTTTGAGACAAATTGTGATTTTAGCATATGTGACTGGGTTTTAGTTAATTTCTCAGTAGAAAGAAAGACTATCTGTATAAAAAACAGAGTTTACATAGGAAAAATTATTTCTATTTTAGATGAAAATTTTGTTGGCTGTTGTTTACGAAAAAAAGAAAGTGATAAAGGCAAAACTGGTCCCGTTTACTATTGTCCCAATACACTGGATGATGCAGAGTTTAATAAGAAACAGATCATCAAAAAACTACAATTATTTAAAGAAAGACGTGGATTATACACATTCCAGAATGTGGATACCAACGACTTTCAATTAATTTAGGATTAAGCAGTTCCAGTATTATGAGAATGTTCCTTTTAGAGATTAGCAAAATAAATATTTTTGCAAGATCATTAAATTTTTTAATAAAAAAAAATATGTTATATTGAATTTTAATGGTATCACACGATATATTTTTTTCTAAATGTTGTCTCTTTACACCTCAGTCGCATTTAAATGAGAATAACTGCTGAATAACATGACCGTCCCTAATCACCACATTTCCAGGCGAAAAGGGACAACGCAGTTTTTTTAAAAAAATATCATTTAACATTTTTTTTTAAAATGCCATTATTTGGGTATGAAAAGTACACACCATGTTCGGACTTTTGCCTCACAGAAACTAATATCAAAATAAAAAGTAAAGCCGCAACATGTTCATAAAGTTGGCGGACTGTCCCTATACACCACGTTTTACGGTATACAAAATCAAAAAAATCAAAATAAAAAATTGTTTATTTCTTCAATTTAAAAATGTAGTACAATAACTGAAGAAAAGGTCAATGATAAAAAATAACATTAATCTGTACATATACACTTAAACATAAAAAATATATAAAAAGAAAAAATAACATACACATTCCTTTAACTAAACTCCTGCAACGAATAACAATTCTTTTCAAGGGGATGTTTCTTTAGACGATTTTTGAATAAGTTAATATTAATAGCATTTCTAATATGATCATTTAACTTGTTATATAAATCACAACCTGTAAAAAAATATATTTTTGATAAGCCGCAGATCTATGATGTTCCGGTAATAAAAGTGTTTTGTGTCGTGTTTCATATCTAACCCTTTAAAACAACGTTTTGTTCTTATACACAGAACAGCAAACTTCGTAAATGTATATTCCTCTCACAGTTAGTATTTTAAGTACCTTAAACGCGTCCTTACATGAATCCCTATGCCCCAACCCAGCAATCAGTCTGACAGCACACTTTTGCAAAAGGAAAACTCTATTAATATATGCACTCCTACCTCAATACTACAATGCATAGACATAAATTTGAGTCCATAACAACCACTGCGTAAGTTAGAGCAAACTTACTCAATCTGTGGTAGCCATTTAAGGTTAGAATCAAAAGTTACACCCAATAATCCGGTTTTATCTGCTGGTCCGGTCAAAGTCCTAAAACAATTTGTAAATTTCCTTTATCTGTGTGACCCAGTTTACTTCAGTACATAGTCATTTAGTAACACATATATGTACACTAAGAAATCATGGTTCTTGGGATTAGACCGTGTCAAATTGGAATTACTATCCGACGTTTCGCCTTCGATTGCACGAGGCATCTTCAGGGATCTTTACTCCGTGAGATCTGAACACTGAATGAGCTCGAAGAGATTTAGGCGGGCTTTTATACCCGACTTGTGCTTGCCGAACCGTGACCCTGTGTTAAGATCGGTTTCCACGCGTGATGTAGACCGTAACCCGTGTCTCTATTGAAATTTTTTGTATGTTTAAATATTTCAATAGATTCTCTAACTTTTCGTTTATAAAAACCTGGAACCGACGTTAGAACCTTGGTTTCCTTTACATTTATGAAATGGCCAGTGTTATGCTGGTGTTCAGCTACAGCAGATTGAACAATTTGTTTCTTTTTAATACATCGTTAACGTTCCTTAAGTCTAGTTGATATTGAGCGTCCTGTTTCTCCCACATACACTTCTCCACAGGAGCAAGGAATTTTATATACTCCTTCTGTTTGGAAAGGTACAAGATCTTTCGGGGATCGCAAGCATTGTCCAATCTTCTTATGTGTATTGAAGATTGTACGTATGTTGGACCGCCGAAGTAATCATCCTATTTTATCTGAGATCGCTGAAGATGCCTCGTGCAATCGAAGGCGAAACGTCGAATAGTAATCCCAATTTGACACGGTCTAATCCCAAGAACCATGATTTCTTAATTGACCAAAGCCGTGAAAGCTTCCGTTCTATGTTAGCTAACCTCTATGGGGAGGAAACCAAGAAGGATGCCAAAACTTTTGGCGATCTCCGGAACAGCAAGAAGAAGTTACTCTGCCAGTTGGCCTTTCTCCTTAGATGCCGAGATGAAGATGTAGTACCGAAATCGCTACAGATGAGACATCACATTACTTCTAGAACTGCTAAGAATATTTATAAGCGTGCTAGCAATGCATTAGTTAGAGGATTAAGGCAACACGTTGTGATTTAGATACAAATACCCGGAAACTATTAGAATTCATTTGAAATTAGCTTCTAGACTAGAAAGAACTACATTTACAACTTTGGACAATTTTACCAACGCACAGGCAGAAAAAATCCATCAAGTTACACTTAAGCAACAAAAGAAGTTTGAAGCCCTCCTAAACAGAAAAAATCCAGTGAAACTTCCGCAGAACACAGTTATCAACCTGTCATCGAAGCCGTTATCCGAAGCAGAACTTTCCGTCCTTTCCAAGGGCCAAAACTTCGCAATAGCACCGAGTATCATTCCCGTAGAAGACATAGTAACTTCTGTTGAAGCAGCAATCAGAAGATTACCAGTGGAACAAGCCGATAAAGTCAGATATGAGACAGCGAAGATCATTGAAAACTCAAAACCACCGAAGTGGAACCTCTCCGCAGCCGAAAAAACAGCAATGAAGACCTTAAACGAAGACGCAAACATTCTGGTACTTCCAGCAGATAAAGGCAACGCCACAGTCCTCATAGACAGAACAGAATATGTGGAAAAGGTTACTCAACTTTTGGACAACAATACCTATAAGGTTATGCAGGCAGACCCCACAAATAGAATAGAAAGACGCATTACCAATTTGATCAACACATCCACTCTACCACCAGCGGAGAAAAAATCATTCAAACCAAGCAGCTCCAAGATTCCCAGGTTCTACGCTCTTCCGAAGATACACAAAGACAACGTTCCACTTCGACCGATCATCAGTGCAATAGACTCACCCACATACAAACTAGGTAAATATCTTTCAAATTTTCTTAATCCATTTACTGAAAAAACAGATTTTTTTATTAAAAACTCTGCACATTTCGTGCAAAAACTTAAGACAATCCAGTTGGATCCCGAAGATATTTTGATCAGTTTCGATGTAGAATCACTTTACACAAATGTTTCTGTCAAAGACTCAATTTCCATTATATCAGACATACTGGATAATAATAATCTTGATAAGAACTTAATAAACCTAGTGGAAGCTTGTCTTACATCTACTTATTTCATTTTTCAAGGAACTTTTTATGAACAAACTTCAGGGGCAGCTATGGGATCTCCTTTATCACCTGTGGTAGCGAATATCTTTATAGAAGCCTTTGAGGATATTGCTCTAACATCCGCTCCACTAAAACCGAAGCACTGGTTTAGATATGTAGTTGATAGTTTTGTTGTTTGGCCTCATGGGCAGGATAATCTCCTTATATTTCTGGACCACCTTAATCAGCAACATCATAATATCAAGTTCACGATGGAAATTGAATCTAATGGAACAATTCCCTTTCTAGATGTATGTGTTAAAAGGAAGGAAAATGGTACATTAGGACATTCTGTGTATAAAAAACCGACGCATACAAATAGATACTTAAAAGCAAATTCTCATCACCATCCAGCACAAAAGAAATCGGTTATTAACTCACTAGTATTCAGAGCTATTTCGATTTCTGATAACGATTCTTTAACATCGAAAACATCGAAACTGACCGAAGCTCTCAGAGGGAATGGCTATTGCACTGAAGATATTACGCGTTCAGTTAAAAGATATAGTAAACCAACTCCGCCAAAGGAGAACGAGAAAGAGCCACCATTAGGTAGTGTTGTTCTTCCCTACATACATAGCACTACAGACAAAATAGGACGATTACTTCGGCGGTCCAACATACGTACAATCTTCAATACACATAAGAAAATTGGACAATGCTTGCGATCCCCGAAAGATCTTGTACCTTTCCAAACAGAAGGAGTATATAAAATTCCTTGCTCCTGTGGAGAAGTGTATGTAAGAGAAACAGGACGCTCAATATCAACTAGACTTGAGGAACATAAACGATGTATTAAAAAGAAACAAATTGTTCAATCTGCTGTAGCTGAACACCAGCATAACACTGGCCATTTCATAAATGTAAAGGAAACCAAGGTCCTAGCGTCGGTTCCAGGCTTTTATAAACGAAAAGTTAGAGAATCTATTGAAATATTTTAACACACAAAAAATGTCAATAGAGACACGGGTTACGGTCTACATCACACGTGGAAACCGATCTTAACACAGGTTCACGGTTCGGCGAGCACAAGTCAGGTATAAAAGCCCGCCTGAATCTCTTCGAGCTCGTGGAGTAAAAATCCCTGAAGATGCCTTGTGCAATTGAAGGCGAAACGTTGGATAGTAATTCCAATTTGACATGGTCTAATCCTAAGAACCATGATTTCTTAATTGACCAAAGCCGTGAAGGCTTCCGTTCTACATATATGTGCACTATTAAAACATATTTATTGGGCATCATCTTATTCCATCATATTGGATCTCTACCAAGTTTCTTTTTACCTATGTTAAGCTTGATTTTTGGGCAACATTTAAAGGAAAATAGAAAAAAACAAGTAGTTCTTACACATAGACATACACTGCCATTTTGTTACGTCATGTTGAATTCGTAGTATATTATCCCATTAACTCATTTAATTTTTCTGTAAAATTAAAAGTCAATTGAATAAGATTTTTTCCGTTGATTTTAAAAAAAATTCATCACACTTAATACTCTCACCAAATTTGAAATTAATTTAATAAGTTTTTTCAGGCTAACTTTTAAATATTTTATTTAGCTACCATTTTGTTTGGCTTAAATTCATACCAAAATGTTACCAGACCCTTAAAATGTTACACTTGATTCTTGTGCAAAATTTGAGGTAAGCTGTGTAATTAGTTTATTTAGTAATAATTGTTTAACGTTTCACTAGGCCGCCATCTTGTTCTGAAACATTGGATTTTCACGAAAATATTACCAGGTCATCCCTATATGACCTTTAATTTTTGACTAAAACTTGAAGTCAATATAATAAATAGTTTTTAGGCTATGCCGTGAACTGACAGACAGACCGAAGAAATTGATATAACATATTTTTTGGCATCTAGGGACACTAAAACAAGATACAGGATATATAACCTAACCTAAGAGGGTGATTTTCTTATGAATATAAGCATTTTATTGTCCGCCATTTTGTTCTTGAATTAAAACCACAATTTTACTAGTCGATCCCTATATCACAATTGAAGGGGTCGGCGCAATAAAGTGCTATCCCTCATTTTTGTAAAAATTTAGTTTCAATCGATAATCACATTAAATCGATTCCAAGCACATCCCTAGAAATTATTAGCCTCCTTGCTCAAGAGGTGGCGCCACAATCTATTAGACATTTTTTTGACATTTGTTGCAAACGCATTATTTATAGCAGCAAGAAAGTGCTATAGAACAGTCAACAATGGGCGCTGCAAAGTTTTACGGTGTAAAAAAACAATTATTTAATGATGAAGAAGCAGAACCCTTTGAGGACAGTGGGAGTGAATATGTTCTGACTGAGGTAAGTGTTTTAATGAACGTTTCGACGTTTTGTACAGAAATATCTAAACTTGTGGTATAGCATTATCTTGTTGAAATAAAAATCTTTAAACCCTAACATGTGGAATAGCACTGTATTGCTGCACAGAATAAGATCATGGTTTTTAACAATAATATGTTTACCTTCCCCAAGACGTAGGTGGACTAATATTTTATAAAATAAAAAAGTTAGGTTTATCTACCTACATGGTTGATACAGTGGCGTTCCGTGCCTTGTAAGTCAGGGAGGCTGAACAATAATTGAGGGGGCGGGCGCCCCAAATGTTCAAATTCATAAATTTTTCATAAAAGCATATAGTTCTGTTAAAAGAAGGGGGCGCAAAAGCATGTTGACAAATGGGGGCGGAACCCCCCTCTGATTGCACTCCGCTGGGTTGATAATAAAAACTTACATATTATTAACTGTGACATAAGCAGTACTGTTCATTTTAGGAAGAAAACTCTTCATCTGAGACTGCCAGCGAAGAACTACGTATAAAAAGGTATCCGGAAATAACACCAGATTAAAGTCCCCCGAAGAGAAAACGAAAAAGTCATTTAAAAGATCAAAAGAAAGCCGTCGTCAAAAGGCGTCGAAATTTAGGAAAACAGTATGTCAATACAAAGAAAATCCTTGTTCCAGGTCGCAGTACTGGACAGCTCTGCAGTTGCCAACATAGATGTTCTGAAAAACTGACCCCTGAAGTACAAAAACAAATATTTAACGGATTTTGGGATATGGGTGATTTTGACAAACAAAATGCTTATTTATATGGCAGCATAAAATCTGTAGGCATAAAAAGACGATATGGCAGAACAAAACAAAATCCCGAGAACTCACATAAACAACATTCATTTGGGTATTATGTCAAAATCGCTGGAGCCGATATAAGACTTTGTAAGATGTCTTTTATGGCTGTCCATGGATTACAAAAGAGCCGAGGTAGAATATGTAATATTTTAAAAATGATTAAAACTACATCGAGTCCTAAAGTTGATGGCAGGGGGAAACATAACACACGTCCCAATAAAATAGCTGACCATCTAATTGAAGGAGTACGTAAACATATTGATAATATTCCTAAGTATCAATCACATTACAGTCGACATGAAAATCCTTCGAAAGTTTATTTAGGTTGTGACATGACCATTGCCCGATTATATGAAGAGTCCTATATAAGTTTTTGTGAAGAGAATGATATACAACCAGTTAGTAAGGATAAATATCGAAGAATATTTTGCGAGGAATATAATATTGGCTTTCAACTACCCAAGTCGGATACTTGCAAAACCTGCGATGAGCTGCACATATCTATTCAAGATGCTACGTTGAATAAACGGGATTTTCAAAAGTTTGAAAACCAAAAGGAATTGCATCTAAGAAGAGCGCAAGCAATGCAGGATAAATTAAAAGAAATGGGAGAACTAGCCAAAAATTCTTCTTCCATTCACGTCATATCCATCGATTTACAGCAAACACTACCAACTCCGAAGCTTACTTGTGGACCAGCCTTTTATCTTAGAAAACTTTGGACCTACAACGTTGGTATTCATGATTGTGGAAAAAATCAGGGTAACATGTTTGTTTGGGACGAATCTGTCGCAGGACGAGGAAGCGATGAGGTTGGTAGTTGTATTTTGAAATACCTTAATCTGAAAAAAATCTCCGCTAAAAAACTGGTAGTATTCAGCGATAATTGTGGAGGCCAAAATAAAAATTGGTCGATAATGGCACTATGGGATTATATTATAAACACTACCACTATAACGGAAATAGAGCATTATTTTTTAGTCCCAGGTCATACACATCTCCCTTCAGATAGGGATTTTGCTAAGATAGAAAAATATCATCGTAGTCATTGCCCACAAATCTATACTCCCAACGAATGGAAAAATGTAATTTTAAAAAGTGTAAAGACCTCTCCTTTTGTAGTAACCGATATGAAACAAGATGATTTTTTTGTTATTTCCGACTTAAAAAAACGAATAACTCAAAGGCAAGTTTCCGTTGACGGTCAGCCGATAGAATTTTCAAAAGTCAAACTATTTAAGTTTGACAAAAATTCTATTGGGAGTATGTTGATCAAACATTCTATTAACATGGAATTTGTGAGTGTAAATCTGAAAAAGAAGGGCAAAGCAGAAATTCTTAAAAATTTCAGTTTTCAAGATGTAAAATACAAGGAAATGAAGCCAATAGCAGAAAAGAAATTAAAAGATCTCAAAGCTCTATTACCCTATATACCACCAGTTCACCACTCATTCTATCAGAACTTAAAATCATCTACAGAGAGTCCATTCGACAATGGTCCTGAAAATATAGATGAAGTAGAACAAAGCGACTTTGATGATGCTTGAATATATATGCATTTCTTTGTGAATTATCTTTTAAAATAACATTAAAGTATCTGTAATATTGTTAACTCTTTGTTATTTTGGTTTTAATTTGTTAAACAAGTACCTAACATAAATATTTTTTTTGTTTCAAAAAATGTAATAATTATTTTAGCAATATAGTATTGATAGGTATGGGATTCATTAAAACACAATTTCAATAAGCAACGTGTCTATTTACTAACGCTTTATGACAAAGAATGAATAATTCTTAACTCGATCATCCGATAACAAAAAATGTATTATCGACATGACTAATATAAACAAACCGCCTGACTCATAAACCCCTTTTTATTTAAAATAGGATTTTATTAGGTCGGCAAAAATATATAATATTATTAAATATAATTAAGGGAATTTTTGCATATTTCTACACTCCCACTCAAAAATTACAAAAAAAAATTATACAATATAATAATATTAACATTATAACATAATAATTATGATAACAACATAATAATTTGTTTTATCAAAAAAAATTGTAAATACATATCTAATAAATTAATTTAGTCCAAGATTCATTCTTATTACACCAAACTTTGGGCCTGGAAGTGGTTTGGTGAAGACATCTGCTTGTTGATCCCCTGTCGAAATATATTTGAGAGTAATTAATTTTTGTTTAATTTGTTCTCTCGTATAATGATATTTTATATCTATGTGTTTCGACTTTTTATGATCACTAGGGTTATTAGCTATGCTAATGCAAGCAGTATTATCTTCATATAAAATAATAGGGCTGGTTATATTTAAATGTATACTATTTAAAAGATACTTTAACCATTTAGCTTCCCTAACACCCTCAAAAAGAGCCATGTATTCGGCTTCCGTTGAGGAGGCAGCAACTGATTGTTGTCTTTTAGTATTCCATGAAATAGTACAATTATCAAATACTTTAAATACATAACCTGAAGTACTTTTTCTATCAGTTTCATTTCCCCCCCAGTCTGAATCTACATAACCAATAAGCAAATTATCAAAATTTGTTTTTTGTGTATGTAAGTTTTAAATTTAGTGTACCATTAATATAGCGTAGAATTCTTTTTAATGATTTCCATAGTTCTTCATTATTTTTATTTTGGTATCTACTAAGTATATTAATGGCTGCACAAATATCAGGACGTGTACATAACATTACATACATAAGACAGCCTATAAGATTTCTACATGGTGCTGCACAGCTAATATCTGAATTTAAAGCAGCATAGTCTAATTTAGTAGGCAATGGTGTGTCCACTGCTTTACATTCAATCATATTAAATTTATTTAAAATACTTTTTAAATATACACTTTGATCTAAAGTTATACAGGTATTATTTCTTTCAATTTTTATTCCAAGAAAAAATTTAACTTCTTGTAAATCAACCATTTGAAAACTTTTAGATAAATAAGACTTAAAATTTAACATTGTGTCTCTACTTTTGGTAATAATTAATAAATCGTCTACATATAAAATAATTTAAATATTTTTAGCAATATCTCCTTTATTGAAAATATACAGACACGGATCTACAGCTGAACTTGTAAAATGTAAATGTTTTAGAAATTCATCAAAACGTTGATACCAACATCTTGACGATTGTTTTAAACCATATAAAGATTTTACTAACTTGCATACTTAGCCATTATTTGCTTTTACACCTTCTGGAACTTTCATGTAAATTTCCTCCTTTAACACCCCATTTAAAAATGCAGTTTTCACGTCCATGTGATGTGCAAGTAAATCAAATTGATTAGAACATGCCAAAATAAATCTTAAGCTAGATATTCTTGCCACTGGCGCAAAAGTTTCATTATAGTCAACTAGAAACTTTTGGCTAAAACCCCTTGCTACCAATCGAGCTTTGTATCTAGTTAAATTGCCATTTTCATCATGTTTAATATTAAAAACCCACTTATTATCAATAATGTTTTTATTAGGAGGTTTATTTACTAGAACCCAAGTATCATTTGCTATGAGTGATTTAATTTCAATATTAATAGCTTGCTCCCACTGATTGCGATCTTTCATATTTTTAATGTCAGAAAAACAGTTAGGAATATTTAATAAAGATGATTCTAAAGTTAAAAAACTAGAATAAATATCATCTTCTGTCTTTTCTTTATAGCAAACAGCTGGCTTATTTTTAATTCTATCACTTTTTCTTACATGGGGTTCTGTGTCGATTGGTATTTCTTTGGAAGTATCAGTTATTATTATTTCATCTGATATAATTTCAGGTATTTCAGATTTCTTTATATCATAAGTCTGATTATTTTCTTCAGACTTTTGGGGCCTAGAGTTCTTAAAGTTTACTTCATCAAATATAACATCACGACAAGTAATAAACTTTTCAGCCTCTACGTCCCATACCTTATAACCATTAGGCTCATATCCTACCAGAATACATTTAAAAGATTTTGAGTCAAATTTAGTTTTTCTGGTTTTATTTAGAACATAAACCGTAGCGCCAAACACCCTTAAATTATTTAATGTAGGCTTTTTGTTATGCCATACTTCATATGGTGTTTTGTTATTTAGCAAAGCGCTAGTAGGTACTATATTTATTAGGTAAGTTGCCATTAGAACAGCTTCTCCCCGAAATGACCTAGGTAAGTCTGCACCTATTACCATCGCACGTGCCTTTTCGGTTATTGTGCGATTCATGCGCTCTGCTACACCATTTTGTTGGGGTGTATGGGCTATTGTTAAATGATATGTAATACCTTTTTCGACACAGAATGTTTTAAAATCATTGGATAAATATTCACCCCCATTGTCACAATAAAGAGTTACAACTTTTAAGTTAAAATGTGCCTCACTCTTAGCAACAAAATCTTTAAATACACCTAAAACTTCCGATTTATATGTTAACAAATATACAACTGTGTAATGTGTATAACTGTCAATAAACGTTACAAAATAATTTTTATTATTACATGTAGGAGGTGTAATAGGCCCATAAACATCTGTATGTACGACAAACAGCGGTCTACCATTTTCCTTTTTAGGTTTTTCTTTTGCAAATGGCAATCTCGCTTGTTTACCGTACATACAGGCCTCACATAAAAAATTTTCATTGGGAATTATATCGTTTATTTCAGTTATATCACCCATTAAATTTAACCTTTTTAAATGTAAGAACTTATCTTTACTTAAATGACCTAAACGTTCGTGCCATAATTTATAATTATTATTTGTTTTACTAGTACTACTTATATTAAACCATTTAAAGGCTTACCTGTCATTACAATTTGTCCTTTGTTTTGAACCTGAACTCCGTTGCCATCAAAAACTACCAGCATACCACTCTCCTGCAGACAACAGGTTATATGGAATGTCAGGACAATATAGGACATTTTCCAGACTTCCTTTGAAGCCTAGATTAGTGGTAACATCAATTGAACCTTGTTTAGTGGCTAAAATCGCTGTGTTGTTCTTGGCTACGGAAATGTGTATAGGATTATTCAAATTAGAATAGGTTTTATACATATCTGACCGGTTTATGATGTGATCGGTGGCTCCAGAATCAAGAATAAACACAATTTCATTTTTGTTTGAATTTGGAAGGGCAGGAGTTCCTAGCATAAAAGCAAAACCACCAGTATTGCTCGTTTGAACAGTTTGAATGGTACGTTTGGGCTCCTTTTGGTTTTCATTCATCTTCTTAAAATAAAAACAATCCTTTTTCATCCATTCATCGGTTTTTGTTTGAGGTATTTCTTGTTCGATAACTTCTATCACTTCAAGTTCGGCTAATAATGATTTTATTCGGAATTTCCATACACTGTATCTATCCCCGTTAAATGATTGAATATTTCTTTTGCTATGTTTTGAATCCATTTTTACAAATAACACTTTTTAATAACTGAATTTACTTAATTAATTAACTGAGTATCCTGGGCCCATAACCTATTGATAGGTATGGGATTTATTTCATTAAAACACAATTTCAATAAGCAACGTGTCTATTTACTAACGCTTTATGACAAAGAATGAATAATTCTTAACTCGATCATCCGATAACAAAAAATGTATTATCGACATGACTAATATAAACAAACCGCCTGACTCATAAACCCCTTTTTATTTAAAATAGGATTTTATTAGGTCGGCAAAAATATATAATATTATTAAATATAATTAAGGGAATTTTTGCATATTTCTACATATAGTACTAATCCACAACGTGGGTTAGCATTTGAGGTTTAGCACTATATTGCCAAAAAAAAAAAAAATTTTTGGTGTCTTTAAAACTAAATCCGTATTTTTTTACTAAAAATAAAAATATATAATAAAATTTTGCTGAAGAGGATGCCTACTACATGCCAGTGTATCATATGGAAACAAAAAAATGTGAGTAACTAAATAGATTTGAGATACAAATTTTAAACAAACAAAAACATATATTTTCTCTAAAACATATTTTTTGGCTTGACACTATTTTGCGCCGAGCCCTTCAATTAGAAATGGCACACAATTTGAAATCCATCCATTAAGTAGTTTTTTCAGGATGAATTATGTTAACACCATTTTGTTCCCCAAACCGTACCAAAATTTTGCCAGTTGATTCTAAAATAATACTTGATTTTTTGAAAAATTTGAGATAAATTGGATAAATAGTTTTTCTATTACATTTTTTTATCATTTTACGCCATTTTGTTTCGACATAATAGAATTTTAGCAAAATTTGTATATGACCCATAATTTTTGATCAGAGTTTGACAGACAGACCGACGGAATTAAGAAAACACGTTTTTCGGCATCTAGAGTCCCTAAAACCCGATCTGAAAAGATCTCGGAGGGTGATTTTTACACGAATTTCAATACTTCTATTTTCAGGGATGTAAAAACCGATAAACTAAAATTTATATTTAGTTATATAATAACACATAGTAACCCACAGTTATCTAAACTGTATTTCCTTCGCAAAATCCATAAAGCTGGAAAGTCCATGAGACCTATTGTTTCAGCTGTTGGATCACCAACGTACAATATTTCAAAATGGTTAGTAGAAGAATTCATCGAGGTTACTAACTCGTTAGAATTCTTAGATAAAATTAAGAATGTTCACTTAAAAGAAGGTGAAATTTTAATATTTTTTTATGTAAGCTCATTGTTTCCTAGTGTACCCATACCACTAGCTTAGAGCTAGAGTACCTAAAAGAACTACTTGAAATCGATAATTTGAAGAAAGAAATTGTTGATGAATATTTACTTCTTACAAAATTATGTATGAATCAACATTTTTTTCAGTTCAACAATAAATATTATAAACAACTTGAGGGAACTGCGATGGGCAATTGCTTATCTCCGTTCCTTGCAAATTTGTTTATGGACAGATTAGAAACCCAGTTTAAAAAAGAACTCAAGTATTTCCCAAGGATGTGGTATAGATACGTAGACGATATATTTGCTATTTTTGATACTAAAACAGAAAATTTGGATACTTTCTTAGAAACATTAAACAATAAATATCCTTCTACTAATTTTAAGTACGAAAAAGAGAACAATGGGCAATTACCTTTTCTCGACACGTTAGTTATTAGAAATAACGATAAATTAGAATTTGGTATTAATAATATATATAAATTTACTAATACTGATAGGTATATAACATCCGACTCATTTCATTGCCGTCAACACAAAATGGCAGCATTTCATTTCTTAACTCACAGATTAGTCAATTTTTCATTAAATAAAGAACGTTTTAACAATGAAATGAATCGGATTAAAAATATAGCTAGAAGTAATGGATATAATGGTAATTTTGTACATAAATTAGTAAACAGACATAAGCATAAGAAAATGTTAAAAGATGCCATACTCTTCTAGCACCTGAGGCTCCCAATAAGTTCATAGTAATCCCATATGATTCCAGATATACGAGAGGTCTAGAAAAAGTATTTAAAAAAGTAGGTTTTAGAGTAGCCTACAAAACGGAGAACAGTTTGAAAAATCTCCTTGGAAACCCTAAAGACAAAGTTGACTTGAAGGAGAGGAGTGGCATCTATGAAATTAGCTGTAATGACTGCGATCTAAAATATGTTGGGCAAACTAAACGCTCGACAAACATTCGTTTTAAAGAATACATGGCACATTTAAAATACGGAAGAACAGAAAAGTCAAGCGTTGCCCAACATGCTTTAGAAAACAATCTATAGATTACTGGATGCATTTGAGAGTATAGAAATAGTTAAATGTGGTAAGAAAGCACTAAATAAATGTCGGGCGCAACCAAGTGTGACCACATTTACCTATAAATAGTCTCGGTTAGGATAAATTACTTTAGTTTATATCATCTGCTGATGATGCTAACTTGGTTAGCGAAACGCGCGTCCAGAACGTAACAAGTTGGGGTGTAGTGTGGTTAGAACTCTTGTGTTTTAATCAAATTTTCTACAAAAATCAAGCTTTGTACTTTGTACAAATGAACAGGTTACATTTTAATATGATTCTAATATAGCAAAAGAAAATGGCGGCTTAATAAAATTATTAAAAAACCAGGCTGGAAAAAGTATGTATTAGATTAATTTCAAACTTTGTACAAGTATTAAGTGCGAGATAAACTAGTAAAGTGTTGGTGCGAATTCAAGATGGCAAAACAAAATGGCGGAGAATACAATTTTTAAAAAAACCTTGTTCAAATGACTTTAAATTTTGCAGAAAAAATAAACGTGATATAGGGTAACAAAATGGCGGTGTGAGTCAACGTAAAGAATACTTATTAAATTTATTTTAAATTATGCCCAAAAAATCTAGTGAGATATAGGTAGAAACTGGAAAAATTTTGGTAGGAATCTAATAAGATGGAACAAAATGGCGTCCGATAAAAATGTTTTAAAAGACAGTATAAATGAAAGATTCATAACGGGGCCATAAACGAAATTTACGGATTTTTTATTTGACACCTGTATCTCCGACATTGTAAACTGGGTCCATTTATTTCTTATCTTTATTTTACGTCACTCTTTAATTAAAATGTTGTCTTTTAAAGAAGTCCCAGTGTGGCTGAAATAATTGTCACCCTTTACAAAATAGACTGAGCAGAAATTGTGCTCTTCGTTTATTTAGCGAAAAGAAAACGTAAAACCCAGTTAATGGACGGCAATTTTTTTGGGGCTCTACACTACCTTCTTTCAGTTTTTTTCTCGGTAGGGCAACTGACAAAATAAAACTCTTCGTACACGAGAACGTAATACTTAACGTCACGGGAGAGGATTTTAGGGAATCAGAGACACGTCCGGTCGTCCACTAATGCTTTAAAGTACGATTCGTCGGATTACCTCGATTTTGTAAATATATTTCAGAGAAAACTTGTGATAGTATCTTATAAAACACGTTATGTCGAAATATACTAACTACTACAAAAAATTATGGAATAAGTAGAAAAGTAGGTTAATTTAAATCGTTCTTTTTATTAGGAATAGTAAAATATGTTTTCAGTAGATAGTCATTTAGTAACAGATACATACTATACTATCTTTTCAAACATTTTAACTGTGCGCCATTTTGTTCTATCATACCAATATTTTACCAGGTTCTACCTATGCCACACTAAATGTTTGGGCATAATTTAAAATGAATTCAAAAAGTAGTTTTTAGATTGACACATATCGCAATTTTGTTAGAGCATGTTGAATTCGTGCCAGTTTATCCTTATATCACAGATTTTTTTACGTTGATTTTTAAAATTTTATTTGGCCGCCATCTTAAAATAGTTCTACAACTTTAGCAGTTTATATCTATATGACACTTAATGCTCGAAGAAAACTTGTAATTGAGGCTACCAGTGCGAAAACGGCCTAACCCACAAATTTATTATTTTAAGATATTCGGCCCAACTTCCTCTTCCAAAGATGGCGCTGGTAGTATACTTTTGCTTTAAATAATTTTGTCAACATAACATACGCATAACCGGCCTAATCCACACTTCTGTGGGTTAGGCCGTTCTTGCGCAATCAAGTCATATTGACATTACTTAGCACTGAGCTTACAGTTTTTTGTGTTTTGCGAAATATAATTGAATTAAAACAAACTGTGTGTGTGTTAAAATATATATGAATATGAGTACTTCACTAGACATCAACGGTAAGAACTTTTACTTTATTTATTTAGCACTACTGTGCATGTAAAAAAATACAAGGTTTTTGAGGTTAGTTTTTTTTCTTCCAGACTCGTATGAGAGCGACCCATTCGACGATTCTGGGTCTGAATATCTGCCTGATCAGCCTAATAATCAAAGTGGCTCAGAAACCGAAAGTGAAGAGGCTACTATAAGTGCAAAAGCAAAAACAAGAAAACTTACGAAAGCGAAGCGGACAAAAGGTCAAGAATATAAGAATTTCAAAGGTAAGGTAGTAGCAGCCAAGTTATTTGAAGAAATAGTGTGTCCCTGTTCAGATCAGTGCCA
The DNA here is from genome assembly GCA_030620095.1 of Kuschelorhynchus macadamiae. Taxonomy (NCBI): domain Eukaryota; kingdom Metazoa; phylum Arthropoda; class Insecta; order Coleoptera; family Curculionidae; genus Kuschelorhynchus; species Kuschelorhynchus macadamiae. The sequence goes on from JAUTXW010004711.1 coordinate 182,530, forward strand.
TGTAAAGATAAATTCTGAACGGCAAAAAACTCTGCTCGAAAACTTGTATGGGCTTGAAACTCATGATTTACAAACCTCTTACATTTTCGGCTTAGTTGAAGTTGCAAATAAATTAAGGTGTTACAAAGCCAACGCAGATCCTTCAAGACGTTCGAATACGCGATTGTACTACGCAACCAATGAAAACGGAGAAAAAGTAAAAATCTGCAAAGAGTTCTTTAAAAAAGTGTTTAAAGTTTCAGATGGAAGAATAAGTAGAATTATGTTGAGCAAAGCAGCTGGTATGACCCCTCCCGTAGATGAACGGGGAAAACATGCCCCCGGTAATAAGACAAGCGAGGACAAAATATTGGAAATCAAGAATTTCATAAACAGATTCCCCGCATATCAATCACATTATTCAAGAGTAAAGAACCCCCATAGAAAATACCTGTCGCCTGATCTTAGTTTAGGGAAAATGTATAACCTTTACAAAGATCAAACTCCTGAACCAGTGTCATATTTTGTTTTCTCCAACATATTTAATACACAGTTCAATTTACATTTTCATGCTCCTGTGTCAGATTCATGTAGAAAATGTAATTTTCTAAAGGTAAAAATAGAAGCGTCAACCGAGGAAGCTGCAAAACAGCAAAGTGTTACTGAGCGAGAGCTACATCTTCGTAAGGCTGAATCAGCAAGGGAAGGGATGAAAGCCGATGCTGGGTTGGCTAAAAACGACAAAAACATCACTGTTATTAGTTTTGATCTAATGAAGACATTGGCCACCCCAGTTTTGTCAACAGGTGTTGCGTACTATAAGCGGCAACTATGGACATTTTGTCTGGGAATCCATAACCTAGCAACAAACGAGGCATTTATGTATATGTGGGATGAATCAAAAGCTTCACGAGGTCCTGATGAGATAGGCTCTTGTCTTCTACATTTTGTGAAAAATCATGTTCTCTCGAAGAAACTTATTCTCTATTCAGAACAATGCGGCGGCCAAAACCGGAATATCAAGATCGCGCTGCTTTGTAATTATATTGTAGGTTCCGGTAATTTCACAGTAGATGAGATCGATCAAAAGTTTTTGGTGAGTGGACACTCGTATTTGCCTTGCGATCAAGACTTCGGGCTCATCGAGAAACAAAAGAAATTCTTCAAAGATATTTACATTCCGGAACATTGGTGTAATGTCATCAGATCTGCCAGAAAAAAAGACCCTTTAAACTTGTTATCATGGAAAGCCAAAATTTTTTTTCTACTGCGTCTCTTCAATCCCAAATCACCAATAGAAAGAAATCTCTAAATGACGAAAAAGTGGAGTGGCTCAAAATACAATGGCTGAAATTTAAAAAGGATGAACCATTTCTAATACATTTCAAATACTCCAACAATATTTTGGTTCCCTTCAAAACAGTGAACATTGCAAAAAGAAATGCTGTCACATCTTCAGTTAATAATAATTTGCAACTGCTCTATCCGAATGGACACAAGGTGGATATTAAAAAAAAGCAGGACTTATTGCAACTTTCCGACTTCATTCCCCCCGTTTACCAAGATTTTTATAAAAATTTGAAAACAACAGACGACCAATCTGAAGACTTCATCGAAATGGAGGAGAACTATGATGAATTATTCGGTTCAAAGACATTTTTGTAAATTAGTGTCTTGTAAGATTGTATTTTCATAAAATATAATATCTGTTTTTACGATATATTTGTCCAAAACAAGTTTTTTTACTCTGGCCTAGTAATTTTTGAAAATTTTTATAAAAGGCAAATCGGCCTAACCCACTTTTTTTCAAAAAAATATAAGTATTTTGCAACTTTTCTGCTACTAAAATCTTAGCATGGCTAAAATAAATAGATTAAACAAAAATGTATCCACTGAAAACTTTTCGGATAGGATTTAAACGAAGCAATATTTTCCAACAGATTTCAAATCACGTTTTCTCAAAACTACTCTTTTGGGGTTAGGCCGTTTTCGCACTGGTAGACTCAATTAATCTAATAAGTAGTTTTTTTCAGGATGGTCGTTTAAATATTTTATTAGGCCGCCATTTTGTTTTGCTATCTTATATTCATACCAAAATGCTACCAGTTGATTTTCATGCAAGATTTGAGGATAGTTTCTTGAGTATTAATTTTTTTAACGTTTCACCATCTTGTTCCGGCATATTGGATTTTTCATCAATATCCAATATGATCCTAGATTTTTGAATAAAATTTAAATTTGATCTAATGAGTAGTTTTTAATGATGATGATCTAAATGATTATTTTATTAATGTAAGCAAAAATGTTACCTCTAGTATCTCGCCAAGTTTGGACCCTCTTTCGTTTCTCCCTCCTTCAAAAAATTTAGCTGATAGCTTTCTCTTAAGTCCCGTTAGCAACACTGAACTATTAAAGATAATAAATAATATCAAAAGTAAATCTTCGTGTAGCACTGATGGCCTATCAATTAGAATATTCCTGAACTTGCCACTCCCAGTCATAGAGGCCCTTACAACATTAATAAATGAGTCCTTTATAAAAGGTGTATTCCCTGATTCCCTTAAAACAGCTATAATTATTCCACTTCATAAAGGCGGCAAAAAAACTAACTCTTGCAATTATCGCCCAATTGCACTACTACCAGTGCTATCAAAAATCATCGAAAGGCTACTGAAGAATCGTCTTATGCCATTTCTCCTGAAACATCAGATAATATTCCCGGAGCAGTTCGGATTTCTACCCAACAAGTGCACCAGCGACGCCATGTTCACGTTGCTTAGAGGCGTCTACTTATCTCTCAATAACAACCACCCAACTGCCTCAGTTTTTTGTGACTATGCGAAAGCCTTTGATTGTGTTAGTCATGAAATTCTGATAAACAAACTAAATTTTTATGGAATTCGTGGTACTTCTTTAAATTGGTTCAAATCTTATCTTGGAAAAAGGCAACAACTTGTAAGGGCTAATGGTTCCGATTCTGATTGTAAGTTGATTACAAGTGGACTCCCTCAAGGTTCAGTCTTGGGACCTATTCTTTTTTTGTTATACATTAATGATATCACGAACCTTAAAATTAATGGAAGAATTTCCCTTTTTGCTGACGACACAAGCATAACTTGGAGTGATTTTGATACAACGTCTTTACACTCTAGTATCTCCAAGGACTTGGTTATAATTAAGGCTTGGTCCGATTCCAATATGCTTTGTTTTAATGTCGATAAAACGGTGGCGTTATCTTATAAGCGAACTTTACAACCACTTCAGGTACATAACAGCAATATTGAATACGTAGAGTCGGTTAAATTCCTGGGTTTAAATATAAATAACAGCCTAAAATGGTCTAATCATATTGACACCTTAACTAAAAAACTTTTTACCGCCTGCTTCGCCATTCGATCAGTTTCAAAAGAACTAGACGTTGCTTCTGCCAGACTTACTTATTTCTCTTTATTTGAATCCCACCTCCGCTATGGCCTTCCCTTTTGGGGCTGCTGTACCACCGAGCAATTTCGTAATATTTTTATGTTTCAAAAGAGAGCCATTCGTTATTTGTTTGGTCTAAATAATAGAGCTCACTGCCAATACTATTTCAAAAAACATGAAATATTAATACTTCCTGCATTATTTATTTTGGAAACGGTATGTTTGCTGAGAAAACATATAAACACCCTCCCAGAAAGGCCACAACATGTATACCCTACCAGAAACTCTAGGCATGATATATATCTTCCCATTCCTTCCTCAGAATTAATAAAAAAATCAATTATTTACAACGCCATAAAACTTTACAACAATCTGCCAGTACATTTAAAATCTATCCCAATTTCGAAAAAACACCAAAGCATACCTCATTGAGAGACCATTTTACAGCGTTAATGATTTTTACAGCGAGTAAGTCTCTTTAAATTGTCACTAAATTCGCTTGTTTACTTAAATCTTTTGTGAGTCATGTCCTAACTCGTAATATAGAATTTTGAAAATCATCATATAGAGAAAAGAACTGTCGAACATTCACTTAAAACTTAATTATTTTTGTTAGGTATTGGATTAAAAACAAAATTTAATTCTTTTTTGTATACTACATTCTACACTAGTTCATTATACCTTCTGTTTAACATCCCAATTATTTGTATAACTATAATAACATAGAGTTTAAGGTCGCATAGTTGCAATTTTGATTTCAATATCATCGAAATTATTCACCTCGTACATGTGTGTTTGTTTACTTTTATAAGGTTATTAGGATTCATTAACTGTTTTGCGGCAATGTTATGTTATATTCTAACGTGTGTTTTACGATTTGGTAAATTGATAATTTACATTTTTAAAAAGCATTAACCTATCGAAATTCTTTTCGATTAATGTTTTGATATGTCTTATTTTAGGTATATTTTGCTTTGTCCATAAAATTGTAAAATTTTTCTGCGGCAATAAAGCATACTTTTGTTTGTTTGTTTGTTAGATAGACAGACAAACCTACAGAGTAGATGAAACATATTTGATAAAAATCCAATATGGCGAAACAAGATGGCCTTGTGAAATGTTAAAAAAGTATCATTGAAAAACAGCTCATCCAAATGCATTTCAATTTTTGCAAAAACATCAAGTATTATGTTGGAATCAACCGGTCACATCCAAGATGGCGGAACAAAATGGCGACTTAACAAAATACTTAAAAGTTCAGCCTGAAAAACTACTTAATGAAATGATTTTAACTTGTAAGCTATAACTAAGTGTGATAGAGATCAACCAGTAAAACTGTGTTACTAATCCAAGATGGCGGAACAAAATGCCGATCAAATAGATCTTTTGAAATCGTGAAAAAAACACCAGTTTTTACATATCCTCACGTTTTAGCGTCCCAAGATGTTAAAAAACATGTTTTATCGAATCCGTCTGTCTGTTTGTCACTTCGCAACATAGTTTAAATACTATTTTCCTCATTGACTCCAAATTTTAATCAAAGATCAAAGGTCATATGGGGATAACCTGGTAATATTTTGGTAAAAATCCAATTGTTGATGTTTCGCAACTTTACTGAGGCTTCCTCAGGACACATAGGTATATAGATCCTTTATCCTGCTCGAAACGCATATTATTAGTTTTTACCTATTGCGTTGGTCCGCATATATTTCCCAGATATTAAGTTTCGAGACGGTTTTCGTTAAGAATGCTCTTGTTATGTTAGAGGGATGTATTATTTGGGGTTAGGATCCAGTAAAAATAAGCAAAAGCCTATTTTTAAATAGTCCACATTTCGCAACTTGCATGAAACCCATCCCAGCTAGCACTAAAGTAGCTACAACTGTTTCCACTGCTACTCTTTAAGAGTTTTTACGTATTTATTACAAATAATCCTACTATATATAAACAAACATTTTGGGTCACACGTTTTTAAGTATTATATATGTATTTGTTACTGCGAATAATACTTTATAGTAAGTTTCCATATAAAGTACTTATATAATAACTAATACCAAGCAACTACTTAAGGTATTGACTCCAAGGTCGTCATTTCTTCTGCGTTACATAATAGTAGTTATTCAATGTTACTGTTTCTAATCTGTTCACTAAATTACAACTTTTAAGTATCAGTACCTTCTTGCACTTTGCAGAGACTACTCCATTACGTTCAAATGTACTCCTATAACGTATTACCACAAAGTAAAACGAGTCGTTGCAGAGCAGAAAAAGTTATCGTCTACTGATACTTTAAACTGGCTATTACCAGTCGTTATTCTTCTGTTGCAACTTAGAAGTAAGAATTACAGTAATTATTTACTAAAAGTAAACTATTACCTCTTGGACTTGAGGTTCCGGAGATAGGGGGCGCTGGTACGAGATTCGGTCGGTGGTTTTATAAGGACAGTGGCAACAATAGAGTAACCATTTCTTGATTGGTTCGGCCATATTGCTGCTAAAATCGTTTTGTTTATTTTTCGCCTACGTGGGTTTCTTATGCGCATTGTTGTTTTAGCGACTTATTTTATTAGTTTGTAATTATTAAAATGAATATTGATTCAAACAAGAAGTTCTCAGCCATAGGCCATATGGAGAAATGTATTTAAGCCTGGTTCAACTGTTTTTTGCTTGTAATTATAAAATGTTTGTGATGAATATGTAAATGACTATGACCGTAAATGTTTTAAGTTTAAGTTTACTCCAAGAAAAGTGGTTAAATATTGCATGTTATTATACGTTGGTTTTATTTTGCTGTAAAAGACAATATTGTTTCATGTCTTAGTGTATGTTTTATTTCATTTAGCATTCGAGGTAGAAGCTCTCTAAGATTAGCATAAAAGAACCTTTATTTTGTAGGCCTTCTTCAGTACATATGACAGTTGCGTATGTAAAGAATCCAAAACTATAAAAGCGTATGGGAGCAGTCGTAGACACTTGATGTTAATTAATTTTCTCGGTAAAGAAATGCAGCCCACCTAAAAGTAAAAGTCCAATAGAAAGCCGTTGTTTATTTTCATCTCCCCTATAAATATTTAGCTATGATGTTTGTTTTTGTGAGTATAAAGATTAAAAATGCATATAAATTAAGTATTTCGTTAAAAAAAGAATCACTATTTATAATAAGATATTTAATGATAATTTCTAAAGTCCAAACTTTTGTAACCTCCCTCAAATACCAATAACGTATTCTATACGCTCTACACCATATTCCCAATTTGAGTATTTGTAGTCGCCATAACTGTTTTGTTTGTATTAAAACGAACCATACATATTTTTAAAAGGGATTAAATAAAGACAGAAATAAGGAAGTAATGAATAGGGTGAATTATTACTATTCGGCTACTTAAATGTAACTACACAATTCCGTACTATCTACGTGATAGTCAAAGTCACAGTTACATGTTATTCACGAAGTAGTTACCCCAGAACGTGGCGACATCTAGTTACGGTTACTTCAATGAAAATACTTGTGACAACAATGACGTAATCATGACTAAAAGTGCTACTTGGGATATTATCAGTCTTTACCTTTCTGTTGGTCCGCAGATATTAAGCTTCTAAATGGTTTCGTTAACGATACCCTTGTTATATTAGTTTGTTATTGTTATACTAAAAAATGTTTTACATTTTCGACGTTTCGCAACTTTATTGTTTCATCCTTAGGACACATATATAGATTTTTTTTATCCTGCATGAAACCCATAGTATTAGTCTTTACCTACTACACTGGTCCGCAGATATTTGCCAAATATTAAGTTTCCAAATGGTTTTCGTTAACGATCCTCTTGTTTTATGTTAGTATGGTGTATTATTTGGGATTGAGATCCAGTAAAAGAAATATTTTTTTTAACTTCGACGCTTCGCAGTTTTATTGTTGCATCCTCAGGACACATTGATTGTATATCCTGCATGAGACTCATATTATCAGTCTTTACCTACTCCGTTGGTTTGCAGATATTTCCCAGATATTGGAAATATCTGCTGGTCATGTAGGATATAGAATCTATGTGTCCTGTCGATGCAACAATAAAGTTGCCAAACGACGACCATTTAAAATAAGGCTTTTGTTTTTTATTGGATCCTTACCCCAACTTATATTTCACTCTAACATAACAACAAGAGAATCGTTAACGAAAACCCTTTAGAAACTTCATATCTGGGAAATATCTGCGGACCAACAGAATAGGCAAAGACTGATAATATGGGTTTCAATTTAAGATGGCGAAACGAAATGGCGACCAAATAAAGTTTTTTAAAAAATCATCATAAAAAAATTTTGTTCAATTTTGACTTGTTTGCAGAAAAAATAAATGTGAAAATGGGATAGATAAACTGGTAGGAATTCAACATGACGTAAAAAATGGCGGTATGTGTTTATATTATGCCCAAGAGTCAAGTGCGGGACAGGCAGAAAGAAAAAGGTAAAATATTGGTAGGAATCGAATATGATGGAACGAAATGGCGCCCAATAAAAATAAAAAGACAGTATGTGTAACACATATATACTGTGACTATGTACTGAACTGAATTGGGTCACACTTTGCTATTCCCAACAAATGGAAAAAAAATAGGAGGGAAGTTCCGAGAAAAGGAAATTTACCGATTTTTTTCAAAATAATACCAGGTGATCCCCATATGACCCAAAGCCCATTAACTCTATAGGTTGCCTCGAGCGATCTCTCGGAGACCGGCTTGCTTTAGCACGGCATTGTCCATATCTCTTCTGTGTGTGTTTAATTACATATATTAATCTTTTTTGTTCAAAATTGAAACTTTTTTGTTACAATAGAATGTAGCCTTCAAGATATAAGTTATTATAATTTTAAATTTATGTTTAGTGATGTTTTGAAATTTGAACCAAGTTTTTTTGCTGAGTGCATTTCAAAAAGTTCGCATCGTATTTGAAAAAATTAAGTCTCAAAAAAATATTCTTGTAAAATTCTTGCTAAAAGCATGACAAATAGTTGTATAACTTTGGAAAATGTACATTTTTTATGCACGGTGTCCCAGTAGGGTGTTCTCGGTTTTGGTGATGATGGTTAGACATAGAGAAAAAGAGTTCAAATATAAATATTAGTATACAGTGTGTCCCAGATTCGCTTCTCTATATAGGGATCTCGGCTCCTATTATACTTACAGCAAAGGTTAAATGGGGAAAGTTTTAGAGGAAACTTATCGCATTCGATATCTGGCTTTAGATTTACTATCGATCAATAAGTTTGGGAAGTATCGGCGAAAAACCGAAAATGCCGGATTTCGTTTTTCGCCAATATATCCAGAACGGTAAATTTGACAGCTGTCAAAATGTGACATTATTCGGACACATTTTTAAGACAAATAAGATGGCGTATACGACACGTCTTCATTGTTTTTTGTTAACCCGCAACCCGCCTCAATTTTCATTTTTCTTATGACCGCCATATTGGATTTTTCGATTTTTGGAAAGAGCTTAAAATTTCCAGTCTAGTGATATCTCACAAGTGCATTAAAGATTTTAGTGTCATCAAAATATCACACTTCGTAAATTAGGTTTCAATGTTTTTAAAGGAGGCCATGATTTAGTTGTCACAAGATTACATTAATAAGTAAGTAATGTATTGAACGCAATGAATTTTCAATACAATATGAACGTAAATAACGACTTAAAAAATCTAAATAAGCTTTACCTACTTTGTAAGAAGGTAACATTAATTTACAAATCTGCAAAATGACGTTCATTTGCATCGAGACATTTTTGACAATTGGTGACTGTTTTTCGTACAACCCTGGTAAGTGTATTTCGGTTAATATTTCTAAATGTGTCCAGAACTCTTTGTCTCAGGATTTCTATGGTCACGGGGGGATCAAATTCATAGATTTCATTCTTCGTGTAACCCCAGAGGTAGAAATCCAAGGGCGACAGGTCAGGGGATATAGGAGGCCAAGATATTAGACCATTTAAAGAAATTATTCTTTCGTCAAACTGCTCTCTTAAAAAGTTTCTGACTTGAATGGTATTGTGAGCCGGACATCCGTCTTGTTGAAACCAAGTTCTTCTTAATTCATCTTCCGTTAGAGTAACTCGTAAGGCTGGTACAACCTGGTTTCGCAAAAGCTCTAGGTACCTCTGCCTGTTTAGATTGTAGTCAAACAAAAATGGTCCAATAGGTCGATTTCCTGAAATGATTAATAATTTATAAATAGGTGCCCAACAGTCAAGGGCGGCAGGGTCGGCCGGGTGATACTAGAAACTATAAATTATAAAGGGAAAATTATCTTTATTAAAAAGTAGATATTTTCTTTCCGAAAATAATTATCGAAACATTCCCTAATGAATGAGCTTGTATACAGTTTATACCTATTCAGCTTTATTATGAAAAAGAAAAACATATTTGGTTAGCGGGAAGTAATATAAAATAATCTTAAAAAGTAAACCGTGCCTTAATAAAACATAAAATATCAAAAGAACAAACCCCTTGCGCTTTAAAATTTAAATTATTCGAAAATACAGCTGAACGCCTTTCTATAAATCATAATGAAAATCGAAAAATAATTCGACATTTGATTAATATGGTATTTTTTTCATAACACATGAACTAAGCTTCCCGGCTAATAAAAAATCATTAAATTCAGACAATCAAAATAATTTTAGAGAATTAGCTAAATCTGCAGAAAATTTAGATAAAGTGTTAATAAATTTATAGAACCCAATTCTATTTTTATAGGTTCTTCGAAACTACAATACAAAATGATTGAATAAAAATGTAATACAATATCAAAAAAGTAAGTTGACTGACTAGAGTAGAACGTTTTACTTTTTTTTTATAGATTATACTCTTTTAGTATCATTAAAGAACTAAACGAAAAAAAAAGATTATTATTTGACCATCATTTGGTGCCTATTTAAAAAAGATTGGTTAGATTAACTTACCAATGATCGCACACCAAACGTTACTTCCAAATCTGATCTGTAGACGTCTCTCTGCCACTTCGTGAGGATTTTGCACAGCCCAATGATGCCGGTTGTCCCTATTAAAGACTCCACAATTCGTGAACCTGCTCTCATCGGACCACAAGACACGATTTACAAAATCAGGATTTTCATTACATCTCCTAGTATACCACTTACAGAACTGTATAGTCGTCTTGGAAAATCAGTTTCCTTAAGTCCTTGTACTATTATGGGTTTGTATAGATGGTACTTATTCGTTTTTTAAACTCTCTGTACTGTTGATTTTGGCACATTAGTTTCCCGCTCTACAGTTCTTAGCGATACGCTAGGGTTTTCGTTGACAGCTTGTAAAATGTTTCTGTCTCGATTTTCATTGTTATTATTGTATCCGCTTCTAGGTTGTTCGAAGGCACCATGGTTAATTAAATTAACTGCGAGTTTCTTGAATTGGGTTTTATGAGGCTGCCGTCGTTCGGGGTACATCTCCAAATACCTTGCTGTGGTAACGTCGGCGTTTCTGTATGATTGAAAGTACAGAGCTAACATGTCAACCTTTTCTTTATTTGAATACGGAATGCCGGCCATTTTATATAGGTTTTGACAATATATGTGCTAGATTTATGATTTTATTGGTATAAAAGAGTACCTACTACTTATTAAAACACAGCTTTGATACTTTCAACCATTTAACTTAACGTCAGATTAGATGTTAGATGTTACAGATAAATCATGGCCTCCTTAGAAAAGAATTGAGAGCTAACATTACTTTAAATCATGGCCTCCTTTGAAAAAACTGAAACCTAACTTTACGAAGTGTAATATTTCGATGATACTAAAATCTTTAATGCACTTGTGAGATATCACTAGACTGGAAATTTTAGGCTCTTTCCAAACATCGATTAGGCGGGTTGCGGGTTAACAAAAAACAGTGAAGACGTGTCGTATACGCCATCTTATTTGTCTTAAAAATGTGTCCGTCTAAAAAATGTCACATTTTGGCAGCTGTCAAATTTACCGTTCTGGATATACTGGCCAAAAACCAAATCCGCCATTTTCTGTTCTTCGCCGATATTTCCAAAAACAATTGATCGATCGTAAATCTGAAGCCGGATATCGAATGCAATAAGTTTCCTCTAAAACTTTCCCTATTTATCCTTTGCTGTACGTATAATAGAAGCCGACATCCCTGTATAGAGAAGCTAATCTGGGACACACTGTATAGGATGCCTTATATACCTACTTAAATAGTTTTTCATTTATGAAACACCCTATATCTTATAACATTTTTGAATTTTATCTAAAATTCTACGTCGGCTTCATATAATGTCTATAGGCCTAAGTTTAAGATATTGATATTTAAAAACTGGGATTTTCAATGTTGAACAGCTGTAAAGTCTAAAAGGAAAAGGTTCAAATTAGAACAAAACGATTTTCATCATTTAGTTTTTAATAGTCTGCCATAAATTTCTTCTCTATTTCTAACCAATACCAGAGTATCAACCCAGATTAACTATAGGTATACTATTTGCAGTAAACATAATTATTTGAAATTTTTAATAAAAGGAAGTAAATAAGCACACAAATTATGCTTAAAAGGTAACAAATTAAAACGTCAGTTAATAATTTTTTCATTTTTTTATACAGCTTTTCGTGGGGGTACACTTCAGAATGACTTCTTTTTTACCTTTTTTTTCCTTCGCCAGTTCATTAAAATGTTTCATTCTTATAAATAACCTTTGTCTTAAGAACGCTTTTGCGGTATCTAGGTATATGTTGTTGTGTCTATTTGTAATTATTTTCGATAGTTTTTTGTTTATTTTGGTTCCTTTCCTTATTAATATAAATTAATTACCACTAAAATGTCTTAAATCTTTCACTTGAGAAAGTAAAAAGATACTCTGAAAAACACACTGGCAACTATTGCAACGAAAACGTCAAGCTGAATAAGCAATAATCTAGCTGCCTTGTAAGATCGGGTCGCCAGTCGACGTCACGACTTCTGCCTCACCCGCGCGTCCCCCTCGCCAGATAGCTGCTCATCGAGGTACCCTAAAGAGTTAATGGCCTTTGCATATGACCCTCACTTTTTACCAAAATTTGAAGTCAGTTGGGTAAGTAGTTTTTTAGCAATACTGCGAATAGACAGGCCGACAAACAAACCGATAGAATTAAGAAAACATATTTTTTGGCATCTAGTGACCCTGAAACGTAATGATCTGAAAAAATCGCGGAGGGTGACTTTTCACGATTACCCTTTTTGATATTAATTTTTTTTTTTGAAATTTTATTTTTTTTCCTAAAGCTGTTTTAAAATGCGAGCCTGGGTATTCGTTTTGTTGTCACCCGGTATATTATGTACAGGATGATCCAATAGAGGACGTCGGCTGTAGCTCGGGAACCGTTAATGACAGAACTCAAAGAAAAAAATATTTGAAGGTAAATCGGCCAAGAGAAGTTGCTGTAAATTATTTCCAAGTTCGAAAGTTGGCCACTACGGCGAGTAAGAGCAACACAAAAGTGTAAACGCAAATATTCTTTTAAATTTCCAGAATTGAAGTATGTTGAAAATATAAGCATTGTATTCTTCAACTAATTATGCACTTTTTTGCTTCAGACCATTTTTATCTATTTTTAAGAACAAAGAGGTGGGAGAAGGTCAAGTATCTTTACTTTTAAACGTAGATATCTCTGTTTTGGATAAACCGATTTTATTCAATTTAGTGTCAAAAAAAGTGTTTTTTTGCTATACTCGTGGAGCCATAAACCGTACCGCAATGTCACTAGATGGCGTTGTTTGTTTCCCTATGACTTTTATATCACAATTTATTTGCCAGTTATGAAAGGACGTATTGAACAGTGAAATAAAAAGTTCCGTTCCGTATGTAAATTAAGAAAGTTGATGATGGCCCCGGAATCCGAAAAGTTGGATTGGAAAATTAACCCTCCTATTTTGTAGAGGAGAAAAACGGGCAATGACAAAGTGGAAATTATTTTCAACTCTCATTTCATTTAATTCTAAAATTTTAGGGAAACCAAAACGAAAACTGGAAAAAACAAGACTCTAATAGAAACTTTAATAAACTTGCATAACTGTAAAGAACAAAACTTAACAAATAAAAAATACTGAAGCTTAGTCTCATAATCTCAAAAACTAACTCTTGCAATTATCGCCCAATTGCTTTGCTATACTACCAGTGCTATTAAAAATGATTGAAAAGTTACTGAAGAATATACTTTATGATGTTATGCCATTTTTCCTGAAATATCAGACATTATCCCAGGATCAGTTCGGATTTTTACCCAACAAGTGCACCACTGACGCCATGTTCTCGTTGCTTAGAGACGTCTACTTATCCCTCAATAAGAACCACCCCACCGTCTCAGTCTTTTGTGACTATGCAAAAGCCTTTGACTGTGTTAGTCATGAAATTATGCTAAGTAAGCTGAATTTTTATGGCATCCGTGGTATTTCTTTAAATTAGTTTAAATCTTATCTCGGGAATAGGCAACAATTTGTAAGAGCAAATGGTTCTAATTTTGATTTTAAATTGGTTACAAGTGGTGTCCCTCAAGGTTCGGTCTTGGGACCTATTCTTTTTTTGTTATACATAATGATATCACCAACCCAAAAATTAATGGAAAAATCTCTCTCTTTGCTGACGGCACAAACATAACATGGAGTGATTTTGATACAACGTCTTTACATTCTAATATTTCCAACGACTTTATTATGATTAAGGCTTGGTCCGATTACAATCTGCTTTGCTTCAATGTAGATAAAACGGTGGCCTTATCTTACAAGAGGACTTTACAACCACATCAGCTTCTTAATAGTAATATTGAATACGTTGAGGCGGTTAAATTCCTGGGTTTGAATATAAATAACAACCTAAAATGGTCTAAACATATTGACACCTTAACTAAAAAACTTTCTACCGCCTGCTTTGAGAAAAGAATTGAACGTGTCTTCTGCCAGACTTACTTATTTCTCTCCATTCGAATCCCATTTCCGCTGCGATCTTCCCTTCTGGGGCTGCTGTACCACCGAGCAATTTCTTAGTATTTTTAGGCTTCAAAAGAGAGCAATTCGTTATTTGTCTGGCTAAATAACGAATGCCAGTACTATTTCAAAAAACATTTTAGAAACCGTCTGTTTGATGAGAAAACATATAAACACATTTCCAGAAAGGCCACAACAAGTAGATCCTACCAGAAACTCTAGGCATGACATATACCTTCCCTTTCCTTCCACAGAATTAATAACAAAAATCTATTGTTTATAACTCCATAAAACTTTTTAATCATCTACCAGAACATTTAAAAGCAATCCCTATGTTTGCACTCTTTCAATAAAAACCCAAAGCGTACCTCATTGAAAGACCCTTTTACTGCGTTAATGATTTTTATAGTGAATAAGTCTAATTAAAATGATTTTTATTTGTATGTTTACTTAAATCTTTTTGGGTGTCATATTCCAGCTGCTAGCACAGAATTTGAAAATATTTTATAGGGAATGAACTGCCCGTTAACATTAATTATTTTTGTTACATATTAGATTGAAGTTTGTAACAAGCATTTTGACATGCTCGTTACAACTAGTTAAACTTAATCAAATTCTCTATTATGTTTCATAAAAGTCGACATTCGAAAAGGTTTATTTAAATATAAAATTTTAATTTTGTTCATAATTAAAACATTAAATTGCATTCAACATGGAAACAAATTTAGTCCTTCCCTGGCGAGAGCAGTCTGATTTCTAGATACGACGAATTTCGGCAACCCGGAATGCATGTATATTTGGTTGGTCGAGTCTTTTAGGTCGAGATTTTAGCCTGTTTGTGAGGTCACAGTTTTTTATGAATCTATGTCAATAAAACCAATTGAAGCGAGAAAGGCATCCTCTTTTCTTAACTTGAATCTGTAGAGGTCAGATCTTGAAATGAGCTGTCGTAAGACAAACGTTTGGAACTAATGTGATTTTTTTGCATACAGCATATGCTGAATTTAAATTTCAAAGCTTGTATACCTTAAATGGGATTTAAGCAGCACGGGACCGACCGATTAGAAAGCCAGACCATGAGATAAATAAAAAACTGATAGACTATTCCCGAAATTTTTAGGTTTTGCACATGGCACCATTACAGGATATTTTTTCTTTTTCAGGCTTTCATTCTTTCATTCTTTCTTACTTTCTTTAATTCTTTCTCTATTTTTCACCACTTCTTGGATTTTTATGTTGACTATCTTTTGAACAACCTATAAAATGTGAAATTTGGATTCAGAGAAAAGCAGCACTAAGGTAGCTTAGCAGTTTTTTTGGTGGAGACTCCTCTCCCCTGGAATCTGTGATGCATTTTGCGGTGGAGGATTCTGCCTGCAGATATAAGTGTCGGATTGGGAATTTTAGTTGGGAACACTCCGTGGTAATTCACCACTTTGCTGTGAAGCGTTTTGGAAGCTCTGACTGCGGACTCTCTGGAATATCCACATTTAATTACAAGCTAAGTACCTTTTGTAATATATTTTTTTCTTTTGTTGTGATTTTAAAACATTGAAAATCTAACATTTTTCGCTTTTGTAATTTATTTTTTGGCTTATATTTAGATTACATATGTAACATATTTTTGCATTTTTCTTCAAAATTTAAGTAATATTATACCTGTAAAATTATATTTTGCAAAATATTTTGAAATTCGGAAAAAATAAGTAAATTTCCAGATTTTGCAAAACTACTTATCTTTAGTGTCTAAATTTATTATATCTTTATTACCCTTACTATATTTTAAGTATTCTGTATAATATTTTTCTAAAGCACATTACTTCTTAAGAGTCAATATTGGTCTCTTTTGAAATTCAATTAGGTACATAATTATTAATTATAAGGTCCTTTGAAAATTGAAATATTTATCTTCCAAATTAAATTTAAATTTGTTATTTTGCTAAAAATAGTTTAACATTAAGTATACAAAAAATACACTCTTGATTGAGTGATAATTTTTAGGCCTATCAAGCATAATTTTGAGAATTTTTTTTAAAATCAGTAAAAAGTCAATTATTGGTTTTATACTTGTTAGTTATAATTTTCTCTTTAACTAGCTAAACATTTGGAATTTAATGCTTAAACTTTGATACAAGATCATAGATATCTTGATTATTGTACTGATTGCCAAAAAGGTGAATGTCTTATAATTCAGTTTTTGTTATTTAGTTGTCCATAGTAAGATATTTTTGTGTGATTAATTATCTTCATTTCTCGAATACCTTTATTAAATTTACCTGCCTATTTACTTAAAAATCCAGTACATACCTTTATACATTTAATTTTTCAAATACAAGTTAAAATTAAATATAAATATAAATAAAGTTTCTCTAAAGTGCATTGATTTTCTGATTACTGTTGCGTATTGACTAATAGAAATTAGTGTTCTTATATTAATATTTCTATCTAATTCATTTTATTTGTGAGCTTTTCAGTTACTCGATATCATTTGCACAGTAGTGTTTGTTCTAAAATTCAGTAAAACAAATTTAATTATTTTATAAATATACTTTGTATACATTTTCTTCTCCAACACAAATTTAATACAGATTCTCTAGAATGCCTTGATGTGACGGGAAGTGGGCTTATCGACTAATATAAATTGGTGTTGTTAAGTAATGATTTCTATATTTCAAGTTGATTATATTTGGGGGCTTATAGTTACATCATTGTCAATTGCAAGATATTTCAAAATTTAAATATATATTAATTCTTAATTTATTTTTAATAATAATTAATTTGCCTTAATAATTTTATCTCTCATCTCTATCTTAATACTAAAATTAGTTTTCAGTAATAAAATTTCTTGATCTTAATAAAATACTTAACATATATTTTAATTACGATTCCTTACATTTTATTTAAGGCTTAAGTATACATATCATTTTAAAACACCTACAGTTATTTTCTTATTATATGGCTTTCAGACATATGTAAGCGTAACTGCTGTTCTTATATATATACCTTACTTTGTTCAGGGCTTATCATTTTTAGTTACATTTATTTGATTGTTGCGCTCTTTTAATTATAAGGTATATTTGATTAATGTAACTGCTAATGTAGATTATTACTGGTAATATTATTTTTTCACATATATTAAATTTTAAATCATCTTATCTTTTAATTAAAATTTTCTAAATTTCATTTTTGAACATCACATAGACTACTAAGTTTTCTAATTTTACTTTATGACTTACCTTTTTGTGCATCTGCAAAGGTAAAGCAGATTTTATTTATGCTTATCTATTTCTGTAAAAATAAAGCAGATTGGTTGTGCCAATATAGGGCAGATTGTATTTTTTAGATATCTTCTAAAAAAAGAAGAATTTAAAATAAATTATTGAAGTACATTTCTAGTGTTTTCCTTATTAGATAGATTAAGTTTAGTATGTATATATATATATATATATATATATATATATATATATATATATATATATATATATATATATATATATATATATATATATATATATATATATATATATACTAGCTGACCCGGCAAACGTTGTTTTGCCATACACAATAGGAAATGTTTTTAAAAGTATCTGACACTATAAGTGTGTGGGAATTTGAAAGAGTAATGAAGCGTTGTAGACAATTGAAGCATACTTTATTTAAGTTAATATAGTAATCTTTATTAAAATACCAAATATATTAAATTACAGATTTTGATAGCTTGACACTACTACTAATTATTATGGCATTTAAAAAATAAACAAAGATTATTCTCTCAGCGCAATGGAGTGTACAATATTTTTGGTCAGTCCGTCTATTACGGTTCATGAGATATAGCCTGGTGACAGACGGACGGACGGACAGCAGACTCTTAGTAATAGGGTTCCCGTTTTTACCCTTTGGGTACGGAACCCTAAAAACCGCTGTCGATGGAATAGCTACTTCAACATCATAAAACCCCTTCATAAAATAAATTTATTAAATGTCTTGAATTTTTTGTTCAATTGCAAAGTGAGTCCTAAAATTGAAATTAACACTCTCATAAAATATATTACTCATTTTTTTCGCTGTTAGAATATATTTATTTCAACCCTCTCTTTCAATTTGGTAACTCAACTCCTTCAAAAGTTAACGTTTAAAACAGATAATTTGGATAAATTTTATTTAGCAAAACAACTGTCCATCACTTTATTTCCACAAAATGTTAAAGTATAATAAATTACATACCTTTAAAGTAAGGGCGTTGTTGGCACAAAATAAATGTCTATTATTAATTATTAACTGAACTGAAGTAAATTAACTTGAGAGGCGTATCAGTCGAGACACAATTAAAACAAAAAAACTATATTAAAAACAAAACAATACAGGTTTCATCCTGTCTGAGTACTCCGTAGAGTTGATTTGATACTTGCGCAGGCGCGTATAACCCGTGTATGTGGGGTTGCGGTTGCGTTGCTGTACGGGAAATTCAATTCAAAATGATTTATTTATGCGGGACCGCCAGCTAAATCAATAAATATTTTTAATAACATAAAAGAACAAAAATAATTTTCTTTAAAAAAAAACCTGAAGCTAAATATGTAATACCCGATTTTTAAGGAAATATAAAAAAAAAAGTAGTTTACAACGGGACTCGAAAAAATTGTAAATAACGTGAATAATACAAAAATAGCTATTAAAAAATAGGGGTTGATGGTAGAAGGGTGAAAATTTAGGGTTGTATGTATTTTTTAATGCTGAATCGTGAAAAAATAAAAACAAAGAATTTTGTCCAAAAATTAAAAAAAAAATTTTTGGGGTGAACCACCCTTAATTTTTAGGAGTGTGAAAAATAGATGTTGGCCGATTCTCAGACCTACCCAATAAGCACAGAAAATTTTATGAAAATCGGTTTAGCCGTTTCGGAGGAGTTTGGTAACAAACACCGTGACACGAGAATTTTATATATTAGAATATATATATATATATATATATATATATATATATATATATATATATATATATATATATATATTTATATTTCTCTTCTTGAACCTTACAATTTATAAATATCAAGTACTTTCTTGGGATTAGGTTCGTGGATTGAACAAAGAACTTTAATTGACGTTTCGCCTGTCCATTTCAGGCTTTTTCAAAATATTTAATTCTGCACATCTAAAAATTAAATACAGAAGTGTATATATGTAAGTTAATAAATAAAAACAATTAGGTATAACGGCACGCACTAAAATTATTAAAACATTTATTTAAAATAGTACAGTACATACCTTGAGAAAGATGTTCTTTTACCTTGCTTGGCGGTGTGGAAGTGTACACTGGTTAAAGAATTCTATTGTTTTTTTTTTATATATATCCTTTAGTTTTTTTGATTATATTTACAATGTAGAACTATTTGTGGATACGGGTTGTTTTAAAAGTATTTGTGTGAGTCTGACAGTATACAGTATGTATTTATGATTGATGGAAAATAGTTTATAACAATTGAATTAAATTAGATTGTGATATATTTGGCTGAGATTGTCAATGCCTTTCGGATCGTTTACTGTATTTTTTTCTTTCTTTATCTCGACCATTTCTTTGAATGTCAGTTTATGGTAATGTTGTTCTTTTGATAAGACCGTTGTACCCGAAAAATCAAATTCATGTTTCATGTCTCTTTCATGTTTATGTAGTGCTGTGGAAGCATTTTTTGTATATTTATGCCCATTTAGTCTATTTGATAGGTATTGTGTGGTCATGCCTATATATTTTTTGGGGCAGTTTAGGCAGGGAATGCTGTAAACTACGTATGATTGTTTTTTAATTGGTGTCTGACTTTTTAGTGGTGTATATAAAGATTTAAGGGTATTGTTAGATTTGTGGCATACGGTTATGTCATGTTTACCGAGAATGTGTTTAATCTTTTCAGAAAGACCTTCAGTGTATGGCAAAGATATGTATGTAGTTGTTTTATTGTTGTCATGATTATTTACAATATATTTTGTGGCATTGTATAATTTCTGGGTTCTTCGCTTTATAATTCGTTCGATGGCTTTTAATGGGAAATGATTTTACATATATATATATATATATATATATATATATATATATATATATATATATATATTTCTTTTTTCATACCTCTTATCTTTTATCTTTTGGTCATCTAGACCTGGTGCTCATTTTAAAATCTTTATCTAAAATATCGAACTCACACCTCTTGAGCCTTCGCATTAGCATTATATTGAGCAGCTAGAGGCAAACTAAAGAAATAAATGATTGTTTATAAAACTTAAGAACTTTTAATTAATAATAACAAAATAAAACACAAATAAAAAACATTTAAAATTTTATTTCAAGTTATACATTTTCTTTTTTTTTAATAGACTTTAAATACTGTATTAGTTCAGTACACATTTTGTTTAATTCACTTATTTTAATAACAAGATAGAGTTTAAGGTAGCATAATTTTAATTTCAATGTCATCGAAATTATTCACCTCGCGAATGTTTTGTTTATTTCCTTATGGTTAAGGTCACGTAGAATCATTAACCGCTTTACGGCAATGTTACATTTATAATTTATGTATTGTATTGACCTATCGAAAAATATGATTTTTTCCATTAATATTTCGTATTTTTATTGTTTTTTTTTTGTTTTAAGGTAATTTCGCTTTGTCCACAAAAATGTAACAATTTTTCTACGCCAATAAAGCATACGTTTATTTGTTTGTTAATCACATAAGTTTCGCGCTGGGGCGAACTCAATTTGGGCAAAAAGATTAAACCAGGTTCTACCTTTCTTTATGGAAACAACAAAAAACACGACGAAACGAACTAACAAGCAACAATAAACTAACAAATAGATTTAAACTTACTAAAAGCTACTTAAGTTAAAAAAGGTTTAGTATATGCGACTTGACCTACTACAAGAAGCGATATGGTGGACCATATTAGGAATGCCATCTAAAGTATCTCTATAGCGGAAGTAGAGTCTTCAGTCCAATCGACACAGGAAAGACTGCAACTTTGTATTGACAAGGACGGCTGGTATTCTGATTTTTTAATTTTATATCCGCTAATCAAAAATAATAAAATGATACTAGCGCGAGGATCAATACTTAACCAAACGTTAGACTATCATGAACTTATATTTAACCACATTTCTTCAGGAAGGGCAATCACAACTCAAACAGACGCGCTTTCCATTTTTCAGAGAGTGTACCTATTTTTGCCGCCAGTTTTCATTAAAACACCGGACAAGCAAGCAGAGAAAGTTTTTATTTTTACTTGCACTTTGCGCTCTTATACCTTTAATAAGTCAGCGCCCTAAAAAAAAAAATTAATTGGCGATGAGATTTTGTCGGGTCTAGATGATAAAACGATAGTAAACAAGTCGTAAATTATTTTTGATGGTATTCGGGTAGAGTACAAATTGTGTTAATTGTAATAGTCGGTATTTGTTCAAACTGAGTTACTACAAACGCGCGTTGTGTTTATTTAACGGAATGTGGCGAAATTTCGATGGAAATAAGTGTTCTAAAGACTAAAGTGAACTAGGTGGAACTGTAAATTTTCTAAAATTGTAATAACTTTATAAAGAAAGGTAAGTTTAGTGCTGTACCTTTTAAAACTGAAAAAAATCGATTTTTTTTAAATAGAACATCCACTAGGTTTTTTTGCAAATGATCATAGAAATACCTGCTTTTTCATATGTGTATGTTCTATACCTAAATTCTATGGTTAGAGAAAATCTCAATTTAACAGAAATCTCCATTAATTCTTGTATATTGTGATGCTGCATATTCAAAAAAAAAACTATAGCAGACCATGTAAAGGAGAATATTTTTATTTGTGTAACTGTAGTTTAAAACCATTATTGAAAATTTATATTAGAAACAAACTTCTTGAGTAACATAGATATTAACATAAACAACATATAACAACAGATAACATAACAACAGAATACATGGAAATAGAAAAACAGAAAAAAATTAAAACAAATGACTATATGGTTGATTTTCCACGTACTGTCCATTTTCTGTGATACACAGTGTATATCGCACTTGAATGTTTGCCACAGCGTTTCGGGGTCCCCAGTGACACTATTATTAAGACTGATCATTTCTTTACGAATTCTTTTGTTTTAATTCATTTATTGAATAATTGTCTCGATTTTTATACACTCTCTCTTTGTGTTCCCCATAAAAAAATAATCTGAGGGTGTCAAGTTGGAACTTCGCGGCGGCCAAGGACTCTTACCGTTACTATGGATAGTATTATGGATCATTTGCAAGTCTTCCGGCCCTGCAATATTATTTTAAAGCTGTAAGAGATATTTATTAGCTTCAATGTGATTTAATTAGGGAAATATGTATAGTTAAATAGAAGTAGATTTGTCCATTTTCGACCATTTTTTGACACAAATGCGGTGGCATATATTTTTTTACCGACTTGCATTGATCTTTTGTCTACATAACAGCAAAATTTGAACCCCTTGAACTCATTTTTAACCGAAATGTAATTTTAATTGCCAACACTTTTTGTTAAGGTCGGATGTGCAGGAAGTTTTTGCTGATACGTAGGTGTCTTTTCATCTTACTTTGAACTTGACTAGACCCCGTCGCTAATTTTTCGCTTTTCGCGTGCAGTTCTCCCTTAAATTAAATTGCTTGTTTAAAAATGCTCTTATATCTTCTCCATAGTGGTATGGAACATTATCTTGTTGATATACCAAGTCCACAGGAATATCATCCAGGAGATTATTGAGTTTTTCCATAATTGATTTATCATTGACTGGTTTAAAAATCGTTTATTCAAATAGTGGTCAAAAAAACACAGGTCCTTATATGCGGTCCTTTGTAATACCACACATGACACTTTAACACTTTGATGTCCTTGCCTTTACCAAATGTATATTTGTATTCCTCCTAGAGCAATTCTTGCAGGAGGTTTTCAATTTGGTTTTGAAGGAAATTATGATATCGTTGGACCCAAAATTTTATTATTTTTAACACCACACCAAACATGAATGTAACTTCTCCCTTGAAATTTAATGGTTTGAAATATTCTCAGATTTTCTACAGCCCAGTGACGCGTATTGTGTCGATTAAATATCAAATAAAGGTAAATGTGGCCCCGTCTGTCCAAACAATTTTTTTAAACAAATCAGGATCGTTTTGTTGCCGCAATATAATTTGAGACACAAATTGAACGCGACTTTCTTTCTGTGCAGCTGTTAAATGCTAAATTGGAAGTATGTGAAAAGGCCTGAGTTTATAAATTTGTAAAGTTCTATGAACGATTACCTGGCTAACCCTTCGATGTAGAGGTAGACGGCCATACTGCACCTTTTAAAAGTGAAAAAAATCGATTTTTTTAAATAGAACAACCACTAGGTTTTTTGGAAATGATCATAGAAATACCTACTTTTTCATATGTGTATGTTCTATACCTAAATTCAATGGTTAGAGAAAATCTCAATTTAACAGAAATCTCCATTAATTCTTGTATATTGTGATGCTGCATATTCAAAAAAAAAACTATAGCAGACCATGTAAAGGAGAATATTTTTATTTGTGTAACTGTAGTTTAAAACCATTATTGAAAATTTATATTAGAAACAAACTTCTTGAGTAACATAGCTATTAACATAAACAACATATAACAACAGATAACATAACAACAGAATACATGGAAATAGAAAAACAGAAAAAAATTAAAACAAATGACTATATGGTTGATTTTCCACGTACTGTCCATTTTCTGTGATACACAGTGTATATCGCACTTGAATGTTTGCCACAGCGTTTCGGAGTCCCCAGTGACACTATTATTAAGACTGATCATTTCTTTACGAATTCTTTTGTTTTAATTTATTTATTCAATAATTGTCTCGATTTTTATACACTCTCTCTTTATGTGTTCCCCATAAAAAAATAATCTGAGGGTGTCAAGTTGGGACTTCGCGGCGGCCAAGGACTCTTACCGTTACTACGGATAGTATTAAGGATCATTTGCAAGTCTTCCGGCGCCGCAATATTATTTTAAAGCGGTAAGAGATATTTATTAGCTTCAATGTGATTTAATTAGGGAAATATGTATATTTAAATAGAAGTAGATTTGTCCATTTTCGACCATTTTTTGACGCAAATGCGGTGGCATATATTTTTTTACCGACTTGCATTGATCTTTTGTCTACATAACAGCAAAATTTGAACCCCTTGAACTCATTTTTAACCGAAATGTAATTTTAATTGCCAACACTTTTTGTTAAGGTCGGATGTGCAGGAAGTTTTTTCTAATACGTAGGTATCTTTTCATCTTACTTTGAACTTGACTAGACCCCGTCGCTGATTTTTCGCTTTTCGCGTGCAGTTCTCCCTTAAATTAAATTGCTTGTTCAAAAATGCACTTATACCTTCTCCATAGTGGTATGGAACATTATCTTGTTGATATCCCAAGTCCACAGGAATATCATCCAGGAGATTATTGAGTTTTTCTATAATTGATTTATTATTGATTGGTTTAAAAATCGTTTATTCAAATAGTGGTCAAAAAAACACAGGTCCTTATATGCGGTCCTTTGTAATACCACACATGACACTTTAATACTTTGATGTCCTTGCCTTTACCAAATGTATATTTGTATTCCTCCAAGAGCAATTCTTGCAGGAGGTTTTCAATTTGGTTTTGAAGGAAATTATGATATCGTTGGACCCAAAATTTTATTATTTTTAACACCACACCAAACATGAATAGAACTTCTCCCTTGAAATTTAATGGTTTGAAATATTCTCGGATTTTCTACAGCCCAGTGACGCGTATTGTGTCGATTAAATATCAAATAAAGGTAAATGTGGCCCCGTCTGTCCAAACAATTTTTTTAAACAAATCAGGATCGTTTTGTTGCCGCAATATAATTTGAGACACAAATTGAACGCGACTTTCTTTCTGTGCAGCTGTTAAATGCTAAATTGGAAGTATGTGAAAAGGCCTGAGTTTATAAATTTGTAAAGTTCTATGAACGATTACCTGGCTAACCCTTCGATGTAGAGGTAGACGGGCATACTGCACCTTTTAAAAGTGAAAAAAATCGATTTTTTTAAATAGAACAACCACTAGGTTTTTTGCAAATGATCATAGAAATACCTACTTTTTCATATGTGTATGTTCTATACCTAAATTCAATGGTTAGAGAAAATCTCAATTTAACAGAAATCTCCATTAATTCTTGTATATTGTGATGCTGCATATTCAAAAAAAAACTATAGCAGACCATGTAAAGGAGAATATTTTTATTTGTGTAACTGTAGTTTAAAACCATTATTGAAAATTTATATTAGAAACAAACTTCTTGAGTAACATAGCTATTAACATAAACAACATATAACAACACATAACATAACAACAGAATACATGGAAATAGAAAAACAGAAAAAAATTAAAACAAATGACTATATGGTTGATTTTCCACGTACTGTCCATTTTCTGTGATACACAGTGTATATCGCACTTGAATGTTTGCCACAGCGTTTCGGAGTCCCCAGTGACACTATTATTAAGACTGATCATTTCTTTACGAATTCTTTTGTTTTAATTCATTTATTGAATAATTGTCTCGATTTTTATACACTCTCTCTTTATGTGTTCCCCATAAAAAAATAATCTGAGGGTGTCAAGTTGGTATTTCGCGGCGGCCAAGGACTCTCACCGTTACTATGGATAGTATTATGGATCATTTGCAAGTCTTCCGGCGCTGCAATATTATTTTAAAGCGGTAAGAGATATTTATTAGCTTCAATGTGATTTAATTAGGGAAATATGTATAGTTAAATAGAAGTAGATTTGTCCATTTTCGACCATTTTTTGACGCAAATGCGGTGGCATATATTTTTTTACCGCCTTGCATTGATCTTTTGTCTACATAACTGCAAAATTTGAACCCCTTGAACTCATTTTTAACCGAAATGTAATTTTAATTGCCAACACTTTTTGTTAAGGTCGGATGTGCAGGAAGTTTTTTCTGATACGTAGGTGTCTTTTCATCTTACTTTGAACTTGACTAGACCCCGTCGCTGATTTTTCGCTTTTCGCGTACAGTTCTCCCTTAAATTAAATTGCTTGTTCAAAAATGCTCTTATACCTTCTCCATAGTGGTATGGAACATTATCTTGTTGATATCCCAAGTCCACAGGAATATCATCCAGGAGATTATTGAGTTTTTCCATAATTGATTTATTATTGATTGGTTTAAAAATCGTCTATTCAAATAGTGGTCAAAAAAACACAGGTCCTTATATGCGGTCCTTTGTAATACCACACATGACACTTTAATACTTTGATGTCCTTGCCTTTACCAAATGTATATTTGTATTCCTCCAAGAGCAATTCTTGCAGGAGGTTTTCAATTTGGTTTTGAAGGAAATTATGATATCATTGGACCCAAAATTTTATTATTTTTAACACCACACCAAACATGAATAGAACTTCTCCCTTGAAATTTAATGGTTTGAAATATTCTCGGATTTTCTACAGCCCAGTGACGCGTATTGTGTCGATTAAATATCAAATAAAGGTAAATGTGGCCCCGTCTGTCCAAACAATTTTTTTAAACAAATCAGGATCGTTTTGTTGCCGCAATATAATTTGAGACACAAATTGAACGCGACTTTCGTTCTGTGCAGCTGTTAAATGCTTAATTGGAAGTATGTGAAAAGGCCTGAGTTTATAAATTTGTAAAGTTCTATGAACGATTACCTGGCTAACCCTAAAACTCTGCGATGTAGAGGTAGACGGCCATACTGAATGTCCCGAACTGCATCCGAAATTGACTGGGTGGAATTTCTTATAAAATAATTTTAAATAGTTCTGTCTCGATATACTTTTCATCCTGAGTTTATTTTTTTGTTATGTAATGATTTAGTTTCTTCAAGTAGGTTTTAAATCCTTATACATACAATCCTTGACACACACATAATACAGCGTTACAATCTGTAGTTTTCATTTAGTGAATGTCTCACTACGGCAAACTAATATAATATATACTAATACGTCACAATTACAGTGATTTTGAAGTAAGGTGATCATCTGCATTTCATATGAATATATTCAATCAAATAAGTAGCAAAATAATTTCCGTTTTTTTTGTTTGACTGGCATCATAAGATAGCTTATGAAAAACTAAGATAAGAATGTAAAAGTCATTTTGCTCTAGGTCCAACCGTTCAGGAGCTATGACGGCTCAAAGAAGCAAAAATGTCAATTTTCAAACATCAATAAATCAAAAACCGTTGAAGATAGACATATAGTACTCTAAAAAATACTTAGAATTGATTATAGAATCCAAAAATGGAATAATATGTAGGGTGTTTCGTTTAAAAAACGCAATATCCTTGGCGTAAATCTTTTGTTTCTCATTCAATTGTTTTTTTGTTACAGTTTTGGAATTCTCCGAGCTAAAATACATCGATTGGTTATTTTGAATTTCCTGAGAAATACGGTGGAAGTCAAAATAAAAATCCGTTTTTTCCTCCTCATTGGAAGACCCTGTATAAAGTCGAAGATAATTTTTATTTTTCGATGTAAGGAGAGATAGTAAGGTCATCAACAAAGTGAAAAAACGGTTCCTCTCTGCGGTTGTACTGTGTAAGAAAAATATATTACTGTATAATTTTCTTTATTTTCCTCATGGGTTAAGTTTCTATGTACCTAGTTGCATAGCAAAATATATTTACATTACTTTTAAGATGACTGCACTGCCGGTTTAGCTACAGAAATCCCTCTGCATACCTTTGTGCAATCTATGAGGCAAAAAAAAACTGAAACATCCAGAGACACAGTTAGTTCAAGAATCAACAATTTTTTCCTGCACAGAAGTTTACATTTAGTGACTAGTATTTAAAACCAAACTTTTATTCACTAAATAAAACGTCTGTACCTTTAATTTCCACCTTATAACATTATATCATATAGACACACAGTGTCTTTTTCGAATGGAATTTACAGTATAAATTTCTTTTACAGTAGGGTATTTATATATCTTTCATAACCAAGACAATAAAAATATCGGACTTTACAAATAATAAAACTAAAAAAGGTTCAACAATGGAGAATTATGCAAATCTACTTGATAGTTTGGCAACAGCCTAAATGCTTTAAATTTATTAAGTTCCCTTCTTTCTAGAAAATTAGATAAGATATTATTTCAGAATGAAGAATTTTAAAATTGTCATAAAATGTATGTGATTCGTTTAGTAAAAAAGTTGCGTAACGTAAATTATTTAATTTTTGTATGTAACTCATGACTTTGACTTTTTGTATTGAGTGCTCTGAATCCGTTGTTAACTGCTCTCTGTTTAATTAAATTTCTTATTATTATAATTTTTATAAAGGTACGTTTAGAATTCTGCCAACAAAGGAGTTAAAAGCTGAGATTTTTTTTGAATAAGGATGATACGAACTATTATAAATAACAACATCTATGCATGATGGCTTATGATAGACAGGGAAATCGAGTGTTTCGTTTTTATGTGTTATAGTTAGATCAAGAAAATTAATAGATCTATTTTGTTCTGTTTCTGCGGCAAACTTAATTCTTTGATGTAAATTATTTATAAAGTTTAGGAATTTATTAAATTGTCGTTCTGCACCTGTAAAACAAGTAATAATATCATCAATGTACCTCTACCAGTATAGAAAATTTGTATTTAATGGATGTTCCTGTATTTTTTCTTCTAAATTTTTCATAAAGATTTCAGCCAATAACGGACTTAAAGGATTTCCCATTATTAAACCCTCCTATATATATATATATATATATATATATATATATATATATATATATATATATATATAAAGATATATAAAATTCAAAATAATTCTGATCCAAACAGACTGAAAAAGAGTCAAAAGTATCTTGTTTCATTATAGAATTTATTTTATTTTTTACTAGCAAATTTTCTACTGATACTATTAACTTATTTGGTGGAATGCTAACGAAAAGATTTGGAACATCAAAAGAAATAAATTTTGCATTTGTAGGGAGACTGATATTGTTTATTCATTAATTGTCTAATATTGTTTACTAATTCATTACAGTTTTTAATACTCCATTTTGTTTTAAGGTTGCAACATTTTCCTATTTAATTAGTTTGTTAGATAATAATTTAGTGGACGGAGCTATCACGAAAGATACTATATACTTTATGTGGAAAACCATTTTTATGTAGTTTAATTAAAGAATACAAGTATGGAGCTTGTGAGTTTATAGTTAATAATTTAGATTTCTCATAGTGATCAAAAAGAGAAATTTCTTTTACAGTGTTTTTAATAATTTTTTTGATAGATTTAAAAATATTTTACAGTAGTTTTTATTATTTAAGAAAGCCAGTGTTTTATTTACGTATTGGTCTCTACTTACAGGTACTACAAATTTGCTTTTATCTACATTAGAGAAAACGATGTTGTTGCGTTCGGCTGTTACTCTTATATTCTCTGCAGTCTTGCAATCTATAGCGAAATGTAGATTTACATTATCCTGTGGCTGTGTCCTGTATTTTTTAGTGCTGTCGCTTTTGGCCAATATATAAGTATATATATATATATATATATATATATATATATATATATATATATATATATATATATATATATATATATATATATATATATATATATATATATATATATATATATATATATATATATATATATATATATATATATATATATATATATATATATATATATATATATATATATATATATATATATATATATATATATATATATATATATATATATATATATATATATATATATATATATATATATATATATATATATATATATATATATATATATATATATATATATATATATATATATATATATATATATATATATATATATATATATATATATATATATATATATATATATATATATATATATATATATATATATATATATATATATATATATATATATATATATATATATATATATATATATATATGACATGACACCTTGTTTGTTTCAGGGTTTGGGTATTTCGGTTTTAATACCGATACCCCCCAAGTAAACTGCCTGATGAGCCTTGCCGGGGCAGATACCACGGTAGCAGATTGGCACCTTGGCCCTGGAAACAAACATAGCGTCATGTTTTGGTCGATTCTCGACAAAATGGTGAAGGAGTAATCCTTACCGTTACTGGTTTCGTTTTATATAACTTTTTATATATATATATATATATATATTTATATATATATATATATACATATATATATAAATATATATATATATATATATATATATATATATATATATATATATATATATATATATATATATATATATATATATATATATATATATATATATATATATATATATATATATATATATATATATATATATATATATATATATATATATATATATATATATATATATATATATATATATATATATATATATATATATATATATATATATATATATATATATATATATATATATATATATATATATATATATATATATATATATATATATATATATATATATATATATATATATATATATATATATATATATATATATATATATATATATATATATATATATATATATATATATATATATATATATATATATATATATATATATATATATTATTTAAGTTGTTAATATCTTTTTTGTCGTTTATGGCATCCTCATTTTTATGAATTTCAGCCATTTCAAAAAATTCCCTTTTTTTTAACTGAGGTTCGGTTTTTAATATTTTAGCATGTTTACAGTTGAATGTGTGATTTTTGGTTTGTTAATGCGGTGGTGTTTTTTTGTCGTATTCGTGACTTTTTAGTCTGTTTTCCAAATATTGGCTTGTTTGTCCAATATAAACACCGTTGCAATTGTTGCAAGGAATAAAGGATAAATTATATTGCTTTTTTTTTTAATTGGCGTTTTTGTTTTTAAGTTACTGAAATTTTTTGCCAGCAAGTTACATCGTTTGTGGTTGTCAGGATGTAATATTTTATAAAAAAATTTGGAATTGTTGGGATAAACCATTTATGAAAGGCAAAGAAATGTATTTTGATTTCGGACAATTTGATTTAATATTAAAGTTTTCAGAATTGTAATATTTGTGAATTCTGCTTTCGAATAATTTATTAATTAAGTATAAGGGGTATTCGTTTAGTTGCAATGCTGTTTTAGCTTTTTTAATGGCCTTTTCTCTGAATTCAGGATCAGAAAGTTGGTGACTGCGACGCTTCCTTTTATACCCCCAGTCGAGGCCGAAGGTTATATCTGCGCAGGCGTTGGTCGTTATTTATGTTTTCCGGATGGTGCTGTTGTTGTTGCACTAATTGCGCTTGAGTTTTTGCGATTTTAGATTTGTCGATTATTGTCTTCCATACTGTTGGTAGTTTTAATGATTCGTCCCTTTTATTTAAATCACCTTGCTTTTCAATTTCTATGGCTTCTCGGATTATTCTGGTCTTATAATGTTCTATATTGGCAATGTCCCTACACCCATCGAAATTTATTTTATTTATTATATATTTATATATATTTTATATATATATATATATATATATATATATATATATATATATATATATATATATATATATATATATATATATATATATATATATATATATATATATATATATATATATAAATATAAGGCATCGCAGCGGAGAAAATAATCCATTTTGGATAAACGACGATCGCGATTTCGCTCTTGTTAGAGTTCATCAGGCCGCTATAGACTAGCAAGCCCCGAGTAGGTCATGTAGGGCAAAGGCACAAAATGGAATCACAAAAACAACTACTCCGCTGGCTATATATATATATATATATATATATATATATATATATATATATATATATATATAACGTGTTTTCATTCCGGGTGTACATCCGTTTACAACTGTCGTTCTGAAAAGAACAGTTTTGCTGACGTTTCGCCAAAATCACATTTGGCATAGAGTAAACTGTTCTTTTCAGAACGACAGTGGTGAACCGATGTACACCCGGAATGAAAACTTATTGTATTTTTCCATGAAGGACTAAGAATCAACATATATATATATATATATATATATATATATATATATATATATACAGAGTGTAACAAAAGGACACGGCAAAATATCGCAGGTACCGCTAACTGAATTTGATGAAAATATGTACACTTGGGTATGAAATTAGGCCGAATCCAATGGCGAGTTCTCTATTGCTGCCAAGTTTACCGGTTTTCTGTTATAAAAGGATTTTTTTTTAATGGAACACTCTATATTATATTAATTTTTTTAAAATCTGCGTGACACCTTTTTATGAAAGTTTTTGCGAAAATAAGGGTTTAATATTCATAATTTAATGTATTACCTTTTAATAAAACACCGACACACAAAAGGTTATCTGATATGTTTGACAATGTTCAAGTTTGTTGATTTAAAAAAATGAGTCGTTTTACTGAGACATAAAGAATTGGAATATTAATTATATTAGATTATGGGGATAGAATGCAAAGCCTGCAGGATATTTGTAACATTATCTGAACTAATGTTCATATAAAATTTTCGTCTTATTTTTTTACAAAGAAACTCGCTTTAAAAGTTAGCGCATGTTTTTTAAAACAACCTGTATGTATGAAAATGTTTAATACCTGTAATGTTATGCTTAACACTAGCAAATAAGTAATGTATATATACATATCTAAATAAATTTACTGCTGACTGTAATTGCAATAGACCTTATATAAAAATACCAACCGAAACTATCTATCAAGAAAAATAATGGCAGTGTTGTTCATTGGGACAACCCTTTTAACCTAAAATTAAATTCTGGATTTATTTTCATTAAACGCAACTTTGTATGCAAAGAAGCGACACGCGTTTTAGATAGTCAGTCACCCGTTAAATTATTTGGGTTATTTTAAACGGTGTTTATTTCCGGCTTTATCAAAATACACCAGACTAGTGTCAGGCTTTCATCCAGATTTTAGTAGTAAACAGGTATGGCAAAATGTTAAAGTAGTAAACGCTTGCCTATTTTGATAAATTGCTAATGGCATCCTTTATAAGGGCCGTCAAATTCTCTTTTATGAAACACGGGCCTCTGAATATTTATTCTGAAAATTTCATACCGCAATTTTGTAACCAGTAGGATATTGTTATTCTAACGCGTTACCATAGCAACCAATAAAATTTTCGGAAATTTTCCTGGACCTGACTGAAATTAAATCAATCAAATCAAATATCTCGGTAACAGATTAACGTAACGTTAGGAAATTTGGAATTGGGAGGACAAACAATCTATCCACTGTTAGATTTCTACGTTTTTCCATAAATTTTTCAAAAAGTCGTACAGGACAATCATCAACGTTTTTGCTGTTTCTTACCAACCACTTACTATCAGCAATTTGTTTTGTCCAGCTTGAATTGTTTTTGTGAACACAAGA
This sequence comes from Kuschelorhynchus macadamiae, assembly GCA_030620095.1. NCBI lineage: Eukaryota > Metazoa > Arthropoda > Insecta > Coleoptera > Curculionidae > Kuschelorhynchus > Kuschelorhynchus macadamiae. The sequence continues at coordinate 216,351 of JAUTXW010004711.1, forward strand.
TTATATTCAATTCGTCCAGCAAACTCTCCGTTATAATCTATTTCTTTAAGAAAATGTTAAAATTTGGCCATTGTCCCTTCACCACCCCTTCATGCTAGTTCGTCAGATCTCACGTGAAAAACCTTTCGCTGAAATCCGGTAGGATAATTTTCATCCCATATTTTCAAGTCCCTTTATATTCTTCATTAGGGGTTCGCGAGACCAAGACTGAGACTGAATCAGTCTCGGTCTCGGAAAATGTTTACGGTCTCGGTATAGGTCTCGAAAGTCTCGGTGGTCTGGAAAACAAAATTTTAAAAATAATAATTGTTCGCCGAGATGTTATTTAGAGAAAAGTACATGGAAGCCTACGTTCGAAACCCAGAGTTTTTCCAATCTTAAAAATTTAAAGTAAAAAAACCCAATGTTTGAACATTTGAGTAAAGTAGAAAAAATGTAGGTATATTTATATAAAAAATTATTCCAAAAATCTATAATTCGAAATGATGTTGCCAACAGATGGAATCAGTAAATGAAGATATTCGGACAATAGTAGATGTATCAAAATAAATATCACACATCCCTTGTTCCTTGGACATCAACAGAAAGGCCACACATCACTAGAGTTATTTAAACAACCATCCACAGAACAATAATTATTTGACATTTCGACAGATACAAATGGAATAAGATATATTAAACACAAAATAAGGAAACACTGTATAATGCTGCCGTGCTGCCGAACGCATGCAAGCAACGTGTTGGGCATTCTAGGGACAGACGTTATAATTCAATAGGTAGAAAACGATCGATGGCCAAGTAAAGCACCCTTAGGTATTCTGTAAACTTTGCTATTTTGAACCAAACTTTTATAACTTTGATGCGTATTTACTTTTTTAACCAAGACCGTTCTTAGGGGTCTGCACGTTGTGCTTGCACAAAGGCGGCTATGGTTCATAATACTACTTGTGAATCAACTATTTTTGTTCTTTGGTAAATTAACTATAAATTTTAAAAGTGGAGTAGATTTTAAAAGTAAATTTATTTATTAAAAAAATATTTACTTGTTTAATTTTTCGCCTGAAAGATCAATCTATAACCTTTTTTGAGAAAATGTACAGGGATAAATATTATATTAAGCCTGCTGAATCACCAATAATATCAAGTTCCTCAAGCGATGATAACTATGACATCGATAATACATCACTATTTGAAAAAAAAAGTGATTTCGAAAATTGGAGAAAAGAAATAATAGAATATTTGCAATTAAAGCGCGCTCCAAAGGGTACAGATATTTTAGAATAGTGGAAAACACACGACAAACAATTTCCAAATTTAGCCAAAATGGCAAAAGATCTTTTGTCTATACAGGCGACCTCTGTAGCAGTAGAGCGTTTATTTTCACAAGCAGGGTTAATTAATACAAAACTAAGAAGCATGTTAAATGAAACTTCAAACAAATGCTTATTATGTATTCATTCAGGGTATAAAAGTAACTTAAAAAATGGAATTATAAAATATTAGTTTGAATTTTCTGTAATATTTTTAGGTTTATTATATAGGTTGAAATAAAATCTAAAACTATGCTTATATTGTATGTTTAGAAATTTAAATTTTTACTCTGTTATTAGAACAGTTCGTTATTTTTTAAGCGTAATAGTTGAATTAGCTTTATTGATCATCTATTTAAAATCCTAAGCCAAATTCTACTTTGTGTTTTGTTTGTTGAAAATCTTGTCCGTATGCATAGGTATTATTTTTATTATACACATATAGTTAAAAATTTTATATCGTCCATTATTTTCAAATATGAACAAAATCAATACAAAAATATTGTTCTATAAAACACGTAGCTTCTTTAATTAGCAAGCCATCGAAGCGATTAAAGAAGAAAATGTTAAGACAAATTTTCACTGATTTTTTTTGAACAATTTTTTGTTTATTTTAAGTCGAAAAATGTTTAAACAAAAATCACCACAATTACTTCATCTGTTGCAGATTTTACCGTATCTATACTATATAAGAATATGATATTGCGATGTTTTTGGTTGTTACAGTCTATTAGTTATTAATTATTGAACTAAAATACTAAAAATTTTTGGATTTTAGTTACTTTCAATAATTAAACATAAAAACCGATTATAAATTTATAAAGATCACAATATCAAAATCCTATATAGTATAGTTGTGATAAAGTGTCTCTTTTTGAGAACAGGGTAGCAATTTACGGTTTTCGACATGTGAAGTGGAATTTCGCCACTAGAATTTCTAAATTTGGGAAATTCTCTTTTTATGGTTATTTATATCATTTTTCACTAGTATCATTGTTATAAGAACATATACACTGCTAGTATAATATAATTGAACATAGAAAAATTATTTTTTGCTTCAATTAATTTGCCCCCAAACATATATTTTTTGAATTATTTTGACAAAACAAATAATTTACGAACATTAGTTATTTTGCTACTTCACTTTCAGATCGAGACCGAGAGTCTCGAACAATATTTCACCTTTACCACAAATTCATTATAATCATCCGAGTTCTTTTTGTTCATGTTTAACCCCCAGTCTTCCAAAACTGCAGCCAGGTTTTTAACAGAGGTTTCTCCTTCAATTTTACATGATTTTTCTTGGCAAAATTTTAAAATTTGCTTCCATACGGTTTTCTTAGCTTTCTTCTTATTCAATGGAATTAATTTATCCTCCTCACTATTTCCTTTTCCAAAACAATACTTTTTTCTCAAAAGCAAAATAGAATGAAAACTACTACGCCACACTATTGACACTTCTATACGAAAAACATCAAAACGACGGACACAGCCATCTTAAAATCTCTGTGCATCACGTGCAACAACAGCTCCACCTTTTTAATTCTTGTACTTTTCAAATAATTTTAATAAGCATAACATTTTCTTACCGAATCTCCCTCGCGCTTGAATTAAAAGTCCGGAAATTTGTTCTCGGTCACGAATTTTCTAAGAAAGTTCGTACCTCGAAAAAAATTTCGGAAATAATTCAAGCTTTAGGGAGATTATAAGCATATATTTCTTTTCTATACACATAATGTGTTCTTGGCTTAAACCTCCCAAACTTGTTTCAAATTTTAGCAAATCATGTTTTATCCTAACACTGGAGCCTATGGCGGAAGATGATATAAACTCAATTTATATTATCTGCTGATGATGCTAACTTGGTTAGCGAAACGCGCGTCCAGAACGTAACAAGTTGTGGTGGAGTGTGGTTAGAACTCTTGTATTTTGATCAATCATGTTTTTTGTTAACAGGTACACTATTAATAAACAGTAACAAAATTATATACTCAAATATAACAATATATTTAAGTTTATATATTTGTCTGCCATTCTGTTTTACACACTTGCTTAATTTAATACTTATACTTTAAAATACTACCAATTCATTTTTATAAAGCAGTTGATTTCTGTGCAACGTTTGAAGTAAAGCTTGTTAAGCTTTGAGAAGACGACAATTATTCTTCGGGCTGTTAGGAGTAATTAATGAATGTTTTCTACTGTGTCTTTAATTATTTATGTTTTATTTTTAATATTAATAATTGTAACTATAGATGTAAACAACACTTTATTAATAAACATCAAGAAGAACTTCTCGTTTTTGTTTTTTCTTTATAGCATTTTCTATGTATTTATTGATACTTTTGATTCATTAGAAGTTTTCGATTTTTAGTTAATATTAATCAGAAATACAACTCATTACGGTCCATATTTTATTTTAGAGATACGTGGAAAAAATAAAATGGACTAGTTATATTTCTATAGAGCCTCGATATTTCCAAAAAAAAATTATTTGTTTCATCTATAGCTTAATTATTGTTGATAAGACATTTTGTGCCACCTGTCATACGATTAACGATACAAGTCTACAGCTATATTATTAATTATTTGGGTTCGCTTCTCCAATACCACAATAATATTGTGCTGGTTTATTGGTTTATTCGTTTATTAATATTATATAATATATATGCGGAATATGAAATTTTTTACGGAACGTAATGAAATATTTTGGGCTAAAAATCGACTTTCAGATAAGAACCAACTATCAAAAAAACTTTTTCTGCAATTCCAAATGTATACGATCACAAAATTAGTATACAAAGGGTAGTTTTATTTCACACAAAGCGCTGAACATGTGTCAGTATTTACATGAGATCAAAGTGTAAAATTTTGCATACAAATTAAAAAATCGGTAAAATTTCTTTACCCGGCACTTCTCTCGTTATAAATTCTTCCTTTTATTAGGAATAGTGAATTTAGTTCAGTACAAAGTCATTTAGTAAAACATATACTGTCTTTTCAAACATGTTTATTGGGCGTCAATTTGTTCCATCATATTGGATTCCTAGTAATATTTTATCAGTTTCTACGTAGACCACACTGGGTTTTTGGGCATAATTTAAAATAAATTCAATAAGTAGTTTTTACATTGAACAATCCGCCATTTTGTTACGTCATATTTAATTCGTACCAGTTTATCCCAATATCTCATTTAATTTTTCTGCAAAATTTAAAGTCAATTGGAAATCACATTTAATGCTTGTACAAAAATTGAAAGTAATCTAATAAGTAGTCATTTTCAGGCTGATTTTTTAAATATTTTATTTTGCTATGTTATATTCATACCAAAATGTTACCAGTTCATTCATATGTGACATTTGATTTTTGTGCAAAATTTGAGGTAAATTGGATAATTAATTTTTTTAATAATATTTTTTCGACGATTCCCTAGGACGCCATCTTAATTGGTTATACTGGATGTTTACCAAGATAATACAACGTTATCCCCATATGATCTTTAATTTTTTATTAAAATTTTAATCTGGTAGTAGTTTTTAATCCTGTTCGAAGCAGTCTGTCATGGACATCGCTTCTTCTAATAAGTTTTTCAGCTAAATACTTTGGAATCTGAAAGTTGATCACATTGAACACAAAACAGATGAAATGAACAAATCTCATCTCTTTCAATGTGAACAAGTTTAGCTTTTCATAAAACAAGGTGATATGATAGTATCTTTGAACTTATCCGAAAGGATAGAACCAATCCTACCAGAGTATCTGGTGGAGTGGCTATCCTTACAAGAGAAGGACTTTTCTTCTCTCCCCTTCCAATAGTCACAGTCAACCTTTTGACCCCAACAATTTTAAAAACCTTCTTTCCCAGCTTCCTCCCCCAATAATTGTAATGGGAGATCTCAATGCCCACTCAACGTCTTGGGGATCTACCTTCACCGACGCCAGGGGAGAATCCCTTCTAGACATCCTTATTGAAAAGAATTACACCATCCTTAACGATGGGTCCCACACTTTCATTTCCTCAGCCTATGGCACACTCTCCTGCATTGATCTAACTTTCTGCAGCCCTAATATCTCGTCAAATCTTCAGTGGAGTACATTAGACGATACCCATGGAAGCGACCATATTCCTACCACTCTTGAAACCAACTCTTGGTCCCCCCTTCCTCCCCTCCATCCTATATTCAACCTCAATAAAGCAAACTGGGAGCTTTATAGATCATCCTTCACACTTCCCTCATCCACTTCCAATATCGACACCCTCACCCAAGAGATCACTAACTCAATAATGGACGCAGCCAACCTCAGCATCTCCAAATTAGAAATTTATCCAAACAAACCCCCAGTACCTTGGTGGAACAGCGATTGCAAGAAGGTCATAAAAGACAGGAAAAGAGCTCTCAATCGCTACAAGCATTCTCCTAATCTGGAAAATTTTTTAGAATAAAAAAACTTAAAGCGGTAGCCAGACTAACCATCCGAAAAGCCAAACAACTATCATGGAACAAGTTCACCAATGATCTCACTCCAAACTCCTCCTCCTCCAACCTTTGGAACAATATCGCCAGACTAAAAGGCAAGCATCATCACTGGCTTCAAATTGAATGGTATGTGGTTAGAAACCCCCCAATCCATCTCTGACACATTCGCCTAAAATGTTCACTCCTCCTTTAACCCAATTCACAACCTCTTACAAAACCCCCCAGCTCCATCTCTCCTTCCACTATCTACCGCCCTCCCCCAAAATCCTCTTATATCTTATAATCTCCCATTCACTTCCAAAGAACTCCTATCTGCACTTAACTTATGTAAAAATTTCTCTCCTGGACCCGACCAAATCCGAATCCCCTTTATAAAAAATCTCCCTACGGAAGGCATTAACCTTCTCGTCAACCTATTCAATCAAATTTGGAACAAAGGAAAATTCCCCTTCTCCTGGGGTCACTCCTTTTTAATCCCCATCCATAAACCAAAAAAACCTAAATCATCAGTCACAAGCTATAGACCTTTTGCTCTCACAAGCCACCTGTCCAAAATTCTTGAAAGAATGGTCAATAATAGACTTACTTGGTTTCTTAAGAAAAGAGATTTACTCATTAAAGAACAGATGGGCTTTCGCCGACACAAATCCTCCACCGATCACCTCATAAACCTTAAAATCACCCTTCAGAATAGTTTCATGAAACGCCTCCATACCACCTCCACCTTCCTAGACCTATCCTCTGCATTTAACACCATTAATAGATCTTGCATACTTAAATCCCTTATTGATTGGAATATCTCCGGAAACCTGCTCCATTTCATTTCTGCTTTCCTATCCAATAGAACCTTCAGAGTACGAATCAGTAACCACCTATCCTCCTCCTTTCTTTAAACTAACAATGTCCCACAAGGTTCCCCTCTTAGTCCCACCTTATTTAGCATCGCAATAAACAACATCAAACTCTACATTCCACACCCCTCAACCTAAAACTTTTTGCTGATGATATCCTTATCTACCATTCCTCCTCCGACTATAAGAACAGTGAAGAACTATTACAGAACTGCCTCAAAAATCTTGCCAAATGGACAGGATCCAAAGGCTTGATTTTCTCCACCTTAAAATCCATCAGCGTGCACTTTTGCAGAATTAAAAATTGCCCCAAAACATCTAACCTTTCTCTCAATCAAATCCAAATCCCTTCCCAACCCAACCACAAATTCCTTGGTCTATACTTCGACTGCACCCTAAACTGGAAAACTCATATCAACTACCTTCGATCTAAATGCTTTGCTGACCTGAACATTATTAGAATGCTATGCGGAACAAATTGGGGCCGTCACAGATTGACATTACTGAAAATATATATATATATATAGCTTATTCTTCAGCTAAACCTTCCCAATTAAAGCGACTAGACCCTATCCATAACTCTGGTTTAAGATACGCCCTTGGAGCCTTTCGTATCAGCCCAGCCATTAGTCTCTACTGTGAATCCGAATGCCCCTCCTTACAGCAACGTAGAGAACTATTAATTAGGAAATATGGCGACAACCTCCGATTCAGAAACTCCATTCCACATTACTCCTGTTTTTTCATAACACCCCCCAATCTCAATCACATTCTATCTCACTTTCCCACCCATGGCACCAATATCAGATATCAAAATCTCCTACACAGGCTTTCAATCCCTAAACTTTCTCCTTCCCTTTCCACCCTGGAATTCACCTCCCATTTTTTTCGATTACCACACGAAAAAATTTGCAAAGAACACCCTCCCACACACTTCAATTTTACAAATTTATCGCAGCCACATTTCTAAATTCTATGATGACCACAAAATCATCTTCAACCGAACCATCGGTATGATGGTTCCAAATCCCCTGATCGAGTCGGTTCCTCATTTTATCGTACACTTGACTTTGTATTAACCAGTAACTCCCCTAAATGGTTAATCGCCACCGACTCCCTTAGCTCATTAGAATCAATCAAATCCTATTCCCCCTCTTTAGCCGGATATATACAAGAAACAAAAAACTTTCTTTTATCTGGGTTCCAAGCCACTACGGAATACCAGGTAACGATAGGACCCACTACCTAGCCAAAACCCCCAACCCTGCCACCTTAACCATTAACAACATCTTCTGGATCAGGGACCTCCAGAAGAATTCCATATCCATATCGAAATTATTGATCCAACTAGAATGAGACCTAAATCTCAATGAAAATAAATTACAAAATCAAACCCACTTTCTTTGAAAACCCCCTCATCTCCAATCTTTCAACAAAAGCAACTACTATCATGGCATGATTACGTATTGGCCATACACTCCTTAACCATAAACACCTTATCGAACGAACAGACCCCCCAACTTGCCATCATTGCAACACACCCCTTACAATAAAACACATATTTTTAAACTGCACTAATTATACACAATTATTAACCCACCTCCATCTCACCGGTAATCTTGACCAAATCCTTTCATACTCCAATACCAACCGCATTATTACATTCCTAATAAATTACTCTGATTTATTTAACAAAATATAACCCGAATCAAACTAACACTTAGTCGCAACACTATGAGAGACATCCCAAGGGTTGACGTGTCTTAATCTGCTGACTCTTCTCAGGATTCAGTATTAAACCATTGTTTTTTGTTCAAGAAGATATTGAATCCAAATCCTGGTTAATCAGCTCACCAGCAACACTCATGGAAGTTGGGGCAAAGCTACAGAAAAGTTGTACGTCATCAACATAAAAATGAATACTGCACGTTTTAGGCGCAAACTATAATTTTGCTTTTCTGACCCCTGAGGAACCTCGGAAGTTATTTGAGCAGCATGGGCAATACACCAGTCTGTTGCCCGCATATTTAATCATAAGTGTGGCCATTTATGCCATAGTATTTCAGTTTCGCCAGAAAACATTCAAAACTGACAGAGTCAAAGGCCTTGGACATATCCAAACATGTAAGAGAGACCACCTTTCGATCATCTAGAGCAAACAGACAATCATTAACAAGATGGCTTAGAACCGTGACCGTTCCAAATCCCTTGCGAAAACCAGACTGAGTCTTTGGGAGAATTCCACTCTCATCCAAACAGTTACAAATCTGTTCGTGTAAGACTCCTTCAGCAACCTTTAAAGGGATACAGAGGAGGCTAATAGGTCTAAGATCATTAAGAGAAGTTATTGGCACGGAAGGACTTTTCGAAATAGGTCTCACAAAAGTCGTTTTCCAGAGTAAGAGACATTTCAGACAAAGAGATTCGTTGATAACGTGACTTAACGGAACTGCTGTCACTTCCAAGGAGAGTTGTTCCATTTTTGCTGAGATAAGGTCCGCACCGTAAGTACGTGGTTTCTGTCTTGAAACCAGTAGTTTAACTTGGTCGACAGTGCAGGGTTTAAGTTCGAATCTACAGTTGCCAAACTGTGAGTTCCTAAGTTGCTCAACATAATCATCATCAACCGAGAGCTCTTGAGATGAGACAACAAAATGCAGGTTTATTTAATCTGGAATAAAAAGATCATCGGGGACCTTAGGAGATTTGTTAGCCTTAGAGATACACCATTTATGAAAATGTGACCAGATTACCTTTGAGTTGTTACAAGACTTGAGTGTAGTCGAAAAGTAAATGCGCCGTTCCACATTGAAGGCACTATTGTAATAATTCCGTAGACCGGAGGAGTAAGCCCGATGAGCAGAACTTCGCTATTTCTTATAACGGAGCCAAGCTCTTTCTCTGAGCGTTTCTAAGCAGGCTAATGTGTCAGTAAACCGGGGTTGTCTACGTTTTCTAGGATTACACTTAAATGCAATGACAGGAGCATTCTTATCAAAAACACGCAACAGACTTTCTGGAAGAAACAGAACTTTTCTCTCCAAATCATTTAGGTGATACAGATTATTCCAGTCTATCAGTGACAAGTCAAGTCCAAGGTCTAATTTGTTCAATTTTCTATAATCACGAATTTGTTTAGAGTAGGTTAGAGGTTTCTGATGATGGAAGTTCACTGAACAAGAAACCAAGTTGTGATCAGATACACTGAAACAAGAAACATCAGCATCAAACACCCTGAGGTCGTCATTAGTAATAATAACATCAATGAGTATTGCATCTGTGCATGTTACTCTTGTTAGTGGAGTAATGTGCTGGCAACATGCGTGACCTTTTAACAAATCATGAAAATTTCTCGACATAGGAGAGTCAACTAACGAGTCTATATTTAGGTCACCTAAAATAATAAAATTGTGAATATTTACATTTAGTTTGTTGAGCCATCTTGAATTCGTACCAAATTATATCAAATTTAATTTTTCTTTCTCCACTGCTAGACATAGACCTCCCTTAATTTCTTCAATCGAGTACGATCTATTTCTGTTCGCTCGTCCCCGAGTCTATAGCTACATGTCCTGCCCAGTTCCATTTTAAGCAGGAAATTCTTTCAGTCGCATCGGTTACCTTTGTCATTTGTCTGGTTCTATTGTTTGAAATTCGATCTCTTAGGGATATGCCTAGCAATGAGCGTTCCATCTTTCTCTGGGCTTTTTGATTTTTTCAGCTGTTCTTTTAGTGAGGGTGAGGGTTTCTGCGCCATACGTCAGGACTGGAAGCACACATTGATCATAAACTTTTCTTTTGAGGCATATCAGAATGTTCGATTTAAATGTATTACTCAGTTTTCTAAACGCCGCTCAAGCAATTCCTATTATTCTCTCTAGTTCACACGTCTGGTTGTCTCTTCCTATACCTATTTTATGACCAAGATATTTATATGAATAGAAAAACTAAAAAGTTTATCTTTATATCACACTTAATGCTTGTACAAAATTTGAAACTAATCTAATAAGTATTTTTTCATACCAAAATGTTACCAGTACATGCCTATGTGGCACTTGATTTTTGTGCAAAATTTGAGGTAAATTTTTTTCACTAGACCGCCATCTTGATTCGGCATATTGGATTTTTACCAAAACATTACCAGGTCATCCCCATATGTCAGAGTCAGAGTCAATCTGGTAAGTAGTTTTTGATCTATTCCGAGAACTGTTAGACAGACTCACAGACGGACCGACGGAATTGATGAAACTTATTTTTTGGCATCTAGGGACGCTAAAATGTGAAAATATGTAAAACCTGAGAGGTATTTTTTCCACGATTACAAACATTTTATTTGGCCGCCATTTTGAATTAGTACCACATTAGTTACGGCAGGTAATTTGTAATAAATACATTAGGTAGTTTTTCAGGCTGAATTTTTAAATATTTTATTAAGACGCTATTTTATTTCGCCATTTTGGAAGATTTTACCAGTTGATTCCTACATAATAATTAATTTTTGTGCAAGATTTTAGATAAATTTAATAAGTAATAATTTTGTTACGTTTCACCTGGCGTTATTTTGTTTCGGTATAATGAATTTTGACCAAAATGTTACCAGGTTATTCCTATACGACACTTAATTTTTGACCAAAATTTGAAGTCTTAGAGACACTTCCCTTTTACGAGTAGAATAAAAATGTAGTCACTTTTTACAAAATCCCTTTTCTAGGGTCTGCCTAATTTACTGACCGATTTTTCATTTTGATATTTTCTTTAATAACTTATCAGACTTACATATTTTTACACTCTTGGGGCTATTACCATTTATATTTTAACTACCACCATCTACTATTAATTAGTATTGCCCAGAATTCAACTACTCAATACCTCCTTTCATTGGTTACTGCCACATATACTTCAACTACTACCATCTTTCATTGATGACTACCACTTGTATTTCAACTACTACCACCTTCCATTAATTACAACCAATTGTATTTCAACCATTAGCAACTAGTTTTTATTACTACCAAAGATATTCCGTTTACTAGAACCATTCTTTAATTGTTACCATATATATTTTATATACTACCAGCTTCCATTGATTACTACCCCATTTATTTCATTTATTACTACCTTTCATTAATTGGTATTACACAAAATTCAACGACTAGCACCTTTCATTAATTACTAACACATGTGTTTAAACTACTACCACTCCATTTTTACCACTAAACTAGATATGCAGTGTACTTATTTAAGAATTAAGAAAAACTGCTAAAGCATTTATCGGGTTGGGGGGTAAAGAAAATTTGAAATCAGGGGCGTGCAGTCCATGGAAGCAAAGGAAGCAGTGCTACCCCAAAAGAAATTACAAAACATCTTCTAAAATGTAATTTTTGAAATAGGAAACCATTAATTTAGTTTATATTAAAAATGCTAAAATATTATCTTAATTATCAAGCCCATAAAATGCGACCTTGACTCCGACCGGCCACAATAGAAAATCGAATAGAACCTATGCGGGCCGCTAGCTTCTCTGCAGCCAAGTCCTGTATGCTTGATTTCCTGTGAATCGAGCCAGAAGTTATTGAACTTTCCACCGGCTGTTTGCAATTTTTGCATTTCAGTCGCGTGCTTTAAGTGAGGGCGGAAGCTATCGTTGGTGTAGATTCTTTGTTTGAATGGCTATCCGTGTGTTGTGTGATACGTACGTCGCGTCGTGCATGGTGTGATATGGAAGACAATAATACGGACGTGGATATGCAAACACCGTCAACTTCGGCTGTAAATTATTTTGTTGGCCATGTTTACTTTTTGAAAATGGAAAAGGTCTCTGAAATAAAACTGGTTTTTTCGATTTAAACAATTTCCATAAAGCTGTAAAATACACAATATGTCCAAAGCACATTTGCAGGCCGTCATAAAAGAAAAAGTTTTCGGCAAAACCAGTTGGAAATTAGTCACCGCCAACACAATGAACTAATCGATAAAAATAGGCGAATATTAAGAAGACTAATCGATGTTGTTTGTTTTCTCGGACAGCACGAATTGGGATTTAGAGGTCATGATGAAATAAGGGTTTTTCAAATAGAGGACATTTTCAAGATTTACTTAGTTTAATCGCTAAATATGATGATTGCTTAAAAAATCATTTAGAGCAGTCTAGCATTTTTCTCGGAACGTCGAATCGAATCCAGAATGATTTAATTTCCGCTGTTGCAACCATTATAGTAAAAGAATTAAGTAAGAGATTGGCGAAGCGCGGTTCATTGCTATTGTTCTGGACGAAACAACTGACATCACTAATTTTAGCCAATTATCTATATTAATACGCTACGTTAAAGACGAAAGTATTCAAGAGCGATTTTTAGGTTTTAAAAATGTGTCCGAAAATCGTACAGGCGATGCATTATATACCTTAGTTTATAACGTTACTAAAGAAATTAATTTAGAGAAAAAATTAGTTGCTCAAGGCTATGATGGAGCTACAGTTTGATGGCAGAACAATAAGGGGGTCTGCAAGCTAAAGTTCGAGAAACTTTCCCGAGTGCTGTGTTTGTCCATTGTTTTGCTCATAAATTAAATTTAGTTTTATCCCAGTCCATCAATCACATTATAGATTGTAAAGTATATTTCGTTACTTTAAGTGGCATGGCTGCTTTTTTTTCCATGTCAACAAAACGTACACAAGCTTTGGACTCCATTGTCCACAAACGATTGCCCAAAGTAGCTCCTACTAGGTGGAACTATAGTGGAAGACTTGTGTTAACAGTATCTGAAAATCGTGAATCACTGATTGAACTATTTGAGAATATAATAGAAAATAATGAAACATAGGACTCAGAAGCAACAAATAATTCGAGAGGGTTTTTGGACTGTTTGAAACGATATTTTAATTTTAATTATTTGTTGAACATATTTTCAGAAATATTTCCATTCTCGGACAATGTTTTTAAAATATTACAAACTAAAACAGGTATTGCTTTTTGCTTGTAAAAAGTGGATGATTTTAAGTTCATGTTAAGCCAAAAAAAAGATGACTTTGATCTATTTTTGGGAGAAAACGATGACGTTAAATGTAAAGCCACAAGCCAAGCGTCTTCGAACAGACAAGGTGGGAGATGTTCAAACATTATACAGACGCCTCTTTTATGAAATAATCGATCAAATTCAACAACAAAATAAACTATAGATTTAATGATTTAAATGATTTTAAATTCCTCGAGCTCTGCCATTTTGATGCATTTGAAGGAAAAACTTTTCCAGAAGATGCGTTTGAATCTCTTCTTCTTCATTATAGCCAGTTCTTCGACCAAGTGTTACTGCGACCTGAACTAAAAGTGATTTACGAAACTGATGACCTTAGCGCAAAAAATAACGCTAAGGAACTAATGCAATTTTTAAAAGACAAGGAGCTGGAAGATGCCTACACCGAGTGTCGAAATTTTGTGAATTAGTGTTGACAATACCTGCCACAAATTCATCAGTAGAACGCAATTTTTCAACACTTAAACGTATAAAAAATTTTGTGAGAAATCCAACGGGCCAGGAGAGACTTTCGCATACATCGCCGTTGTCCATTGAAAATAAACTTCTCCAAAATATGTCGGAGCATCGACGTTTTTATGATGACGTCATTGACGAATTTGCAAAAAATGATCGAAGAATCGAATTACATTACAAATAGGTAAGTTTCGAAAAATTGCTTCCCTTCCTTAAAATTTCACCGCACGTCCCTGTTTGAAATACATGTGATAGTAATTATTAATATAAGGGGTAATAAATATTTATAATATGTACGGTAGTAGTTAAGATATGTGTGGTAATAATCAATGGAAGCTGGTAGTAATTATAATTAGTTATTAATAGAAGTTGGTAGTAGTTGAAATACATGGGGTAGTAATCAATAAAAGGTGGTAGTAGTTGAATTATGTGAGACAGTAATTAATGGAAAGTGATAGTAGTTACATCTGTGCAGTACCACTTAATGGATGGTGGTAGCAGTTGAAATGTGAATGGAAGTAGTTCCAAGAGTGTGGAAATATGTAATCCTGATGAGTTCCTGAAAGTTGTAAAAAAAATTGAAAATAAAAATCGGTCAGTAAATTAGATTTTCCCCCTTTCTAAATAGTTTCTTATAAGCTTATTTTTAATTTTTTTTACAACACTTCACTTTGAAAATCGTTTTGGAAAAAAATAATTTTGTTTATACTTTTTCCACTTCTTGTTTTATCTAAAGAACAATTTACTCCAATATTTTTAAAATACCTTATATTTTTTCACAGTCGCTTTTGCCGTAAAATTAGCTCTTATATTAACCTTTATTTTTAAAATGACTATAAAACAACCATTTATTTTAACCCAGATGTTACTGAAACTTTTTTTTAACAATTTTAACATTTTTTTGTTAATATTACGTTATTTGCGTTATAAATTCACAAAAGAATATAAACTACTGAATTTGTTATGACTAAGTTAGAATTATGATGTGTTCTTTTAAAAGGACTGTAGTAACATTAATTACTGCTACTGAACTAAATAAGTTTTTTATTAACATAACTACAGTTATAAAAGTAATACAAGTAAACTAAGTGGTGTGGTATTCCTTGAAACAAAACTTAGGATGGAGTGGTACATTGCA
This sequence comes from Kuschelorhynchus macadamiae, assembly GCA_030620095.1. NCBI lineage: Eukaryota > Metazoa > Arthropoda > Insecta > Coleoptera > Curculionidae > Kuschelorhynchus > Kuschelorhynchus macadamiae. Next base: position 231,616 of record JAUTXW010004711.1, read on the forward strand.
TTTCTCACAGCGAAATTGGACCTTCATCCCACATTCTCCACATCTAAGTTGATTTTTTTGATAAATAATCAAATGGTTTATTCCATCAAACCTCGAGTAAGCATTTTCATGTAAATTTCTCTTTGATGGGCCTCTTTTAAAAACTTTCTGGTTTGATTCCAATATATTTGTGGCAATCGCTCTTCTGAACTCCAACTGATCCAGTTTGCCCCCTTGAATGCGATGCAGTTGCCATGCATTTTGAATGGCCATATCCAAACATTGTGCAAACAGGGGAAAATACCACTTCTTGCCTCTAATTGAGATTCTATATAGACTAATATTCTGGTCTCCCCTATCTACACCACCCATGTAGGTGTTGTAAGACTTTATAATGTTGGGTTGTTCAATATTTAAATGTTTTTTTTCTTTTTGAGAATACTGCTTGACATAGCTCAAAGGAAAACTGGAGTAAAATTAGAAGCAATAGTGACGACACTATTGTCGTTCCATCGGCATACAACGATACCAGTATCTTTGTCCAGTCGATACTCAAATTGTCCTCTTTTCGATTTTTTCGTTATACTAGAACTAGAAAGTGGACATTTCAGCGAACGATTTTCTCGGAGAGTTCCTGTAGCATTTATACCTCTGATTTTCAATTCGTGTAGTAAGTGGATAGAAGTAAAAAAATTATCAAAATATAGTTGGAACTGAGTACCTGGCCATTTGGAGCTAAGAACATCTGCATATTGGAGGATTATGCTTGATCCTAACCCAAGTTCTTTATATATATTAGGTAGAGTCTCTGATGCTCCTTGATATGGTGAAAACCAGACTGTGTATCCAAAATGTAAAGCACCAACCCAAAGCTTGTATCCCCATCTTATTGGTTTGCCTCTTATAAACTGCTTGCACGAGTGCCTTCCAAAATATGGCACCATTGCTTCGTCGATGCTGTGTTGTTGTTCTAAGGGTGCGAAGTCTAAAAACTTTTTGTTTAGTAGATTGAATAAAGGGCGAAGCTTAGCATACTTGTCCTCTTTCTTAAGATTGTTATTATCGCAAGCATGCAGTATTTTCATAATATAAGAAAATCTATCTCTTGATATAGCTTTAGTCACTTGAATATTGTTGGCGTCACTCCTGTTTTCCTAATACATATATCTTCTCGGTACATCTACGTAACCGCTCAAAATTAAAACCCCCAAAAAACACTTCATTTGTTTAGAGGTTACATCACCCTCAATATTTTTCTTGAATGCGTATCTGTTGGAGAAGGTCACTAACAGATCAACTACCTCAAAGTCAAAAAAGAGTTCAAATAATTGCAAAGGTATAAGCTCTTGAACGGGGCCAATAGGTCCTTCCCATAAATCAGGTTGTGGGGTGATGTCTTCTTGAACCCAGAACATGTTTTTTGGTTTCTTTGTTGGAGGTTTACCTAATTCATTACCAATGGAAAGCAGATTTGCCCCAGGATAAAGTTGAGCCAATGGTATATCCTCATCAGAATCATAGTCATTCTCGGCTTGAGACTCCTGTGGAACTATTACTTCAACATCATTTCTTAGTTGGCTCCCGGGAAGATTATTTAGAGTGGTAATTTCTTCAACTCCAGAGTCACAATCGGTATTGTCGTCGTTTGCATTTTCAGGAGGGAAAATTATAATTCCAGCAGGAGGAACAGGTATTTTGTCGGGATGTTCCAACTCCTCAATCAGCTCGTGCAGCTTCAAAGGTCTCCTAAAACAATCAAAAAACACTTATTACAAGTATGCAGCACCGTTTGATTTCGCATATCGTAATAATTTTTCTAATATAATTATAATAAATATTTTTCTATTATTCTATACACATATTGGAAGGTTTTGGAATTTTTCTTAAACCTATTTGCTAAATTTGACGTTTTTAAAATATGTCTGCAGATTCGAAACGTTTCAAAAGTATTTCATATTTGGCGGAAGCACGCAGTAGTATATATTACTAACGTCCTTTTGAAAGACGGCGCCATTTTGACCAGTTTACAGGCACTGTAATAACCTATGAAGTTTTATATTTAGAAGTATAAGGTACTTATATCCTAATAGTATCTGAAGATGATATGCAATGACACTGAACATATTTAGATAAGTAAATAGACTTACCTCCATTCATCCATGATCACAGCTAATAAAAATTTACTTTAATAATCCGCGTAAACACTCACAAATCTCGAGTCCAAATGAAATGAGCTGAAAACTGATATTATTTAATGTATACGAATAGGTACTAATAGCGACATCTATTGAAAACTAGACGAGGCTCACTCAAGCGACCTGCCAATCGAATGGATTTTAAAAGGACAGTAGTAACATCTGGGTTAAATAAAATTTGATTTTGATTGATTTGTCTAAAATGGCTGACATATCACCATCTTTAAAAAAAGGTTAGTGTGCGATATACCTTTAAAAAGGTATTTTTACGGCGATAAAGACTGTAACAAATACTATATAGGGTGTAACTAAAAACGTTGGAGTAAAATGCTCTTTCGATTAAAAGTGAAAAAAATTCTCTTAATACCCAAAAGTGTTCTAAAAAATGAAGAAATAAGTTTATTTTGGACTGTTTGAAACAAGTATTTTGTAAAAACTGGCTGCATATTTTTCATAAAGCGGCCATGTTGAATTTTCAAAAAAAGGCGGTCGTCATTTTGAAAACAAAAGTTAACTTGTATATTTTACATGAGACTCACCGCCATTTTGTAACTTTATGTTGAATTCGTACCAGTTTAATCATAGAAATCTTATACATTTGAATAAGATTTTTTTCGTTAAGTAAAAAAAATGGCCGCCATTTTGTTCCGCCATCTTGAATGTGTACCACGAGTTTACCTGTTTATCTCTATATAATACTTAATGCTTGCACATATTTGAAACTAATCGAATAAGTAACTTTTTAAATAAGATATTAGGCCGCCATTTTGTTTTACTGTCGCTCATTCATATCAATATATTGCCAGTTCATTCCTATCTAACACTTGTTTTTTTGTACAAAATTAACGGAAATTGGATAATTAGTTTTTTAATAATAATTTTTTAATGTTTCTCTAGATAGCCATCTTGTTCCGGCATATTCAAATTTTACCAAAATATTACCAGATCATCCCTATAGGACCTTTAACTTTTGACTAAAATTTGAAGCCAATCTGATTTGTAGTTTTTAGGCTATGCCGCGAACTAACAGACAGGCAGCCGGACCGCCGGAACTGATAAAAATATTTTTTGGCATCTAGGGACGCTAAAACCTGAAAATATGTAAAACCTGAGTATATATTTTTTCACGATTATAAATATTTTATTTGGCTGTCATCTTGAGTTAGTACCACAGTTTTATTAGTTCTTCGCTATACCACAATTAGTTAGGACACATAATTTGAAAACAGTTCATTAAGTAGTTTTTAAAAATGTATTAAGCCGCCATTTTGAATTCGTTCCAAAATTTAACTTTTGAACATTCACTAAATATATAAAAACAAACATGTAAAAAAATCATCAAAATCGGAACTGTTCTTGAGGATTAAGAAGATTCAGCGATTTAAGTAACGTCTTTACTGAAGAACACGTTTTTTAACGTTTTTCAAACAGCAAAGATCTGCAAAATAATCGAAGAGTAACTTTTTCATGTTTTTGTTTTAGACATATTTTATTTTAAGCTAGTATTTATTATTTTTTAGTTTATTTGTCGTAAAGTAATATGGAAATATACTAGCTCATCTGTGTAAGTTTAAGATGGTCCCCGCCGGATTAAAGTCTACACTGCAAAATTTTGTACAAAAATTTACTTTGAAAGCGTTTTTACGAATAAAAATAAAGAATTTTATTTTATTCAGTATCTTGACAGATATCTTGAAACCTTCTACAAGAGCTAATAAAGTTGTAACACAACTGTCTAAAAATATATCAGTTAAACCCTTTTTCTATAGTATAAAGTTCCGAGATCCCAGTCCATCTATCACCTGTTTATATTTTCAAATACGCTTTTTTATAAGTAGTTTAGAAAAATGACATCAAGAAATTAAATAATCAATTGAACGTGCTGCACTTGATAGAAAGTTATTTATACTGAATACCCGCTCGTAATAATGATAATATTTTCTGTATATATTACACCATGAAAATTGATTGAACACACATTTTATTTTTTTCCTTTGTTGAGAGATATTGACATTCATCTTTTATGTATGCCAATAATCACTTCAATAATTCCGGCTTTTGTTATAAAAACAATATACACATAAAATATACCGACTTCTGTTGTATATTTACAAGCATCGTGAGGCATTAATTTGTTTAAGCAATAAGAGTGTTAGAAAGAGTATTCAAGATGTTATGAATAGATGTAAAGAATTATCTAAGTGATAGCTATTTTCAGTACTTGATAAATATATTTTCTGGACTGAAAGAGATATAAAATAATAATTATTATAATAATAATATGGATTGTTCTGTTCAATATTGTGGTTCTGCCTCTGTCTTAATCCACTCTCAAACACACCGAATAAAATAAACTTCGGATTCCACATTAAACACCAAAATAATAACCTGCACAAAATAAACCAACTCTTCTACATTATACGCATACACATAGGCACAGCTAAAGGAACTCCTTAAAATCACAGAAACGTTTACCCTGGACATCAACGTGGAATTTGGTATAAGTAAATACAAGCTACTTCATATCAACAAGGGACAGTGGAAAGACCATCCTGCAACGGAAACAATCAACAATGAAATCATAAATAACAGGCTCAAAGAAGAAACATACAGATACCTAGGTTTCCATCAAAGCACCGAAAATAACCATACTGATATCAAATCAGAGCTCAAGACGAAGTTTAAAACCAGACTCACAAAAATTCTTAAAACAAAACTGAACTCCAGAAATCTAACGACAGTTACTAACACCTTCGCCATACCTATTCGGATGTATTCGTTTGATATTATTAAATGGTCACACATAGACATAGAAAACATTCACATTCTCAAACGCTCTGAACTCACTAACACAGGAAGTTACATCCCAACGCATGCAAGGAAAGACTTACTATCGAGAGAAAAGAAGGAGGGAGGGAATTATAGATATACAATCTTCAAATAAAAAACAAATTTCCGAACTTAAAAGATTTTTTCACAACAAACAAACTAACCTCCATAAGGCAATAGTGAAGGCAGACAAGAATTATGCACCGCTCGGTCTGTCTCAAAGAAGCCATGCAGCAGACGCACACAGTCACATCCAATCACAACCGGAAAAGATGAATTCCTGGTCTGAAAAAACACTCCACGGAAGACACAGATACCACATAAAGCAACATAAAAAGCTTTCATATACGTAGTTACAAGAAGAGCAGGTGTTTCACGAAACAGAAGACTTCCTGCTTGCCATTCAGGACAAAGTCATAGCAACCAGAAACTAGCAAAAGAACATCATCAAGGAAACAACTATTGAAGACGACAGGTGCAGGAGATGTCACCAGCACAGAGAAACGATCGATCATATAACGAGTGGATGTAGAATAATGGCCGGAACTGAATACACCGCGAGACACTACTCAGCAGCGAAGGTCGTTCATCAAGCATTAGCCACAACATACAAACTAACGGAGAACACAGACCCTTCTTACCATTATACACCAATATCCAATACTTGAAAACGAAGACTACAAGATCTACTGGGATATTAACATCCACACAGATAAAACAATCCCCCGAAACAGACCCAACATCACCTTTCAATCCAAAAAAGAAAAGATCACTTATTTTATTAGCATGGCTGTCTTCAACAAAGACAACATCCAAGCGAAATACCGTGAGAAGATCGCAAATACATCGACTTGGCATTGGAAATAAAAAGTCTGTGGAAACAGGAAAGTCATCACTGTTTCTCTCGTCGTATCAGTAACAGGTTTCAGCCCAATAACGTTTACACCGCATTTGACTCAGTTAGGACTTAATACAGACATTCAGAGGAACATCCAGAAATCAGTAATTTTGAAAACATGTAGCATCGTTAGATCATTTCTTAATACACAATAGGTGTTTTTTTTCCTTTTACTTTTTTTGTACTGACCTGGTATAATTCTGTTAGTATAAAATACAACCACAGAAATACTGTGAGACAACAAGGGGATAATAATAATAACAATAATAATTGTAATAAAGATAATCAATAAATTCCAACCTCCACCTGTGGTAGACAACGAAAACACCAAGGTCCACTGGGATAAAGGCATTATAACTGATATAGTTGTTTTAAATAAGAAGAATAAAACCGCTCTGCTGATAGACATTGCATTACTGAATAATCCCAACATAGAAACCAAATTTGCAGAGAAAATGAACAAATACGCAGAACTACAAAGAGAGGTTAAACAAATATGGGGCCTCCTAGAAGTTAGGACCGTCCCAGTCATTTTATTATCTATGAGACTAATACCTAAAACTCTGCATTCTTCTGTCAAAGAAATTGTAATACCATGGGACACATATTTCACAATGCAGATGTTAGTGGTACTGGGCGACACACATTGTCAGATCGTTCCTGGAGTCCTAGATAACAGCAGCAATCTTGCCTGCGAATGGCCGATTCTTTCTGAAAAACGGTTGTAAAAAAACCGTTAAAAAATGATAATGATATAATAATAAGTCATGCCAATCCCAATGAGACCACTAACCGAGCAGCATATTTGGGAACTTTGAAAAATTAGTGGAATCAGATACGTGTACGGTCTAAGTTGGTGTCCTATTTCCAGAAATAGAGGCCTTCATGATGGCTATCCCAGACCAAGTAATACCCACCAAGAACGACATGTGTCGAAAATGCATGGTCGCGCCTAAGACAAGACAATTCAGTACATAACGGCAGGATGTACCACTCTAACATCAGCAGATTATCTACGACGACATAATAATGTAGCAAGAATTATCCACCAACATCTGGCGAGTAGGCTAGACTTACTAATATATAATATAGTTCACAGAGTGTCCTGTATAGTCAAAACCATAAACTGTACTGGGACAGGTCCGTACTTGCTGTAATACATGTAAACTGTCTTTTCAAACATTTTTATTGGGCGCCATTTTGTTCCGCCATCTTGAATTCGTAATACAACTTTACCAGTTTATCTCTACATCACACTTAATGCTCGCACAAGATTTGAAATTAATCTAATAAGTAGGTCCTAACACTGGAACTTGTGGCGGAAGATAGATCAAAATACAAGAGTTCTAACCACACTGCACCATAACTTGTTACGTTCTGGACGCGCGTTTCACTAACCAAGTTAGCATCATCAGCAGATGATATTAACTAAAGTAACTTATCCTAACCGAGACAATTTATAGGTAAACGTGGACACACTTGGTTGCACGCGACTGCACCGTTGTCAAGTAAACAATAGAGGGGCCTTTCAAGTCGGCTTTGTCTTTAGGGTTAACAAGGAGATTTTTCAAACTTTTCTCCGTTTTGTAGGCTACTCTAAAACCTACGTTTTTAAATAAATTTTCTAGACCTCTCGTATATCTGAGATCATATGGGATTACTATGAACTTATTAGAAGCCTCAGGTGCTTGAAGAGTAGTGGCATCTTTTAACATTTTGTTATGTTTATGTCTGTTTACTAATTTATGTACAAAATTATGATTATATCCATTAGTTTTAGCTATATTTTTAATCCGATTCATTTCATTGTTAAAACGTTCTTTACGTAATGGAAAATGGACTAACCTGTGAGTTAAGAAATAAAATGCTGCTATTTTGTGTTGACGGCAATGAAATGAGTTGGATGTTATATACCTATCAGTATTAGTAAATTTCCTATAAATATCAATATCTAATTTATCTTTATTTCTAATAACTAAGGTGTCGAGAAAAGCTAATTTTCCATTGTTCTCCTTTTCGTATGTAAAATTAATGGAAAGATATTTATTGTTTAATGTTTCTGAGAAAGTGTCCAAATTTTCTGTTTTAGTATCAAAAATAACAAATATATCGTCTACATATCTATACCACACCCTTGGGAAATACTTGAGTTCTTTGTTGAATTTCAAATCTACCCATGAACAAATTTGCAAGGAACGGAGATAAGCAACTGCCCATCGCAGTTCCCTCAAGTTGTTTATAATATTTATTGTTGAACTGAAAAAAAAAATTGATTTATATCAATCATATCATTAATAATTTCCTTCTTCAAATTATTGATCTTCCACCACAGGTTCCAGTGTTAGGACTTAACATGGCTTCACGGTCAACGGAAAAAAACCTTTATTGTAAGTACTGTACTAAGATTAGGTTAATAGCGGCAGATATTTGGTTTCTAAAATCATGCAAGTTTTTTTTTCAGTTTTCCTTAAATTCATTTCAGTCAAGATCGCTAAATAATCACCCGTTACTGGGAAGGTTGAATCTTTTCCAAACAAAAGTAGCTAGATTTAGAAATTAAAAATCTGTATAGCAAACGAAGTGTGCTTGAAATTGAAGCATACGAATTATTTAAAAAACTCACTTATAAGCTTGGTAATTTAGAATTTGAACAATGGTTAGATTTCCAAAGAAAAATGTTCGTAGTTATCGATGCCAAATTTTTGAAGAAAATGTGTTCACTTAAAAACAAACTGAGAACGTTGAAACCACAAAAACAAATTTCTTCGGAAGTCGAGAACATTGTAGAAAACCTTTTTTTCAGTCCTTTGATAATGGAGAAATCGCCCTTTTAAATGAAGGTTTGAAATGAGTCTCCAGCAAAAAATAGTTTACCAACTGTTATAGGGAATATCGAAAGTTCCATTCAATACGTGCCAGAGTCAACTAGGGGATTCATTAGAGAGGCTTGCAGAAATCAAATCTCAAAAGTCAAAAAAAACTGGACAAAACAGATTATTTTGAAACAGTAGACAATTTGATTCAAACTGGTCCTTACAATTTAATTGAGAAAAACCCGTTATCAAAAATGACGGAAGTAAAAAGTATCTTAAAACACTGTAAAAACCTTGTGTCCGATAAACTAAAATTCAAACTAACGAATAGTAACCCACAGTTATTTAAAGTGTACTGTCTTCCCAAAATTCATAAACCTGGTCCATGAGACCTATTGTTTCAGTTGTTGGATCACCAATGTACAATATTTCAAAATGGTTAGTAGAAGAATTCAGCTAATAAAATATCTCGTACGATAACTTTGAGGTTACTAACTCGTTAGAATTCTTAGATAAAATCAAGAATATTCACTTAAAAGAAGGTGAAATTTTAATCTTTTGATGTAAGCTCATTGTTTCCTAGTGTAGCCATACCACTAGCTTTAGAGTACCTAAACTACTTGAAATCAACAATTTGAAGAAAGAAATTATTGATGAATATTTGCTTCTCACAAAATTATGTTTGAATCAAAATTTTTTTCAGTTCAACAATAAATATTATAAACTTGAGGGAACTGCGTTGGGCAGTTGCTTATCTCCGTTCCTTGCAAATTTGTTTATGGGTAGATTGGAAACCTAATTCAAAAAAGAACTCAAGTAATTCCCAAGGGTGTGATATAGATACGTGGACGATATATTTGCTATTTTTAATACTAAAACACAAAAATTTGGACACTTTCTTAGAAACATTAAACAATAAATATCCTTCCATTAATTTTACGTACGAAAAGGAGAACAATGGGCAATTACCTTTTCTCGACACCTTAGTTATTAGAAATAACGATAAATTAGAATTTGATATTTATAGGAAATTTACTAATACTGATAGGTATATAACATCCGACTCATTTCATTGCCGTCAACACACAATGGCAGCATTTCATTTCTTAGCTCACAGGTTAGTCAATTTTCCATTAAGTAAAGAACGTTTTAACAATGAAATGAATCGGATTAAAAATATAGCTAAAACTAATGGATATAATGATAATTTTGTACATTAATTAGTAAATAGGCATAAGCATAAGAAAATGTTAAAAGATGCCACTTTAAAGTTGCAGTAAAGTAAAAGGAGCTTGAAGAACCCCAATAATTTCAAAGTAATTCCATATGATCCCAGATGTAGGAGAGGTCTAGAAAAAGTATTTAAAAACGTAGGTTTTAAAGTATTTGACAAAACGAAGAACAGTTTGAAAAATCTTCTTGGAAACCCTAAAGACAAAGTCGACTTGAAGGAGAGGAGTGGCATCTATGAAATTAGCTGTAATGACTGCGATCTAAAATGTGTTGGGCAAACTAAACGCTCCATAAACATTCGTTTTAAAGAACACATGGCACATTTAAGATACGGAAGAACAGAAAAGTCAAGCGTTGCCCAACAGGCTTTGGAAAACAATCACCAAATAGGAATAAATAAACTTAAGTTGATTAAAAATGTATCTAATAAAAGAGTATTGGATGCATTTGAGAGCATAGAAATAGTGAAAAACTCCCTATAGTCCCCTCTATTGTTTACTTGACAACGGTGCAGTCGGGTGAAACAAGTATGATCACGTTTACCTATAAATAGTCTCGGTTAGGATAAGTTACTTTAGTTAATATCATCTGCTGACGATGCTAACTTGGTTAGCGAAACGCGCGTCCAGAACGTAACAAGTTGGGGTGTAGTGTGGGTAGAACTCTTGTATTTTGACCAATCTAAAAAGTAGTTTTTAGGGTACTGATTTTTTATTTATTATGCTGCCATTTTGATTTACTCTCTTATATTCTTATCAAAATATTACCAGTTCGTTCTTATATGTAACACTTGATTTTTGTGTAAATTTGAAGGAAACTGGATAATTAGGTTATAATTTTCTTAACGGGTCACTAGGCCGCCATCTGGATTTTTAACAAAATATAACCAGATCATCCCCATATGAACCTTAATTTTTGACTACAATTTGAGGTCAATCTGATAAGTAGCTTTTAAGATGTCGCGGAATGACAGACAGACAAACGGACCGACTGAATTGATAACATTACGTATCTAGAGCCGTTAAAACTTGAATATATATAAAACCTCAAAGGGTGGTTTTTTATGATTACAAACATTTTATTTGGCTGCCATTTTGTATCGTCATCTTGAACGTCACACAATTTTAAATCGGGTCTTTAAGTAGTTTTCTACGGAAGCGTGGAAGGGCCACAATTTTTTTTATTTTTCAATTCTGAGTTTAAAGTCGGAATTTAACTAAATTCTGAGTTTAAAGTCAGAATTTAACAAAATTCTGAGTTCAAAGTCGGAATTTAATAAAATTCTGAGTTTAAAGACGGAATTTAACTAAATTCTGAGTTTAAAGTCAGAATTTAGTCGGTACGATTGTATAACAGACTGGAACCAAAAAAACAAGTTCAATATTCTTGTTTGAATAATGGCAAATGCGCTATGAATTGTTCCACCAAACTATATTGAGTTGAGTTCAAAGTCGGAATTTAATAAAATTCTGAGTTTAAAGACGGAATTTAACTAAATTCTGAGTTTAAAGTCAGAATTTAGTCGGTACGATTGCATAACAGACTGGAACCAAAAAAACAAGTTCAATATTCTTGTTTGAATAATGGCAAATGCGCTATGAATTGTTCCACCAAACTACAGATAGTTAAAAAACGATAAAAGAGGAGGAGGATACAAAATAAAAGTTTCTTATATTGATTTTTGAGTGTTAAATAAGTCCCTGACAAATTAAACATATGTTTAATTAGTTCATTTTATATATTTATATTTATTTCTATTGCTGAAAAAAAAGCCAAAATGAATACAAGAAAACATATACATTAAAAGGTTCACAAAATAAAAAAGGTAATACAAAACGATAAATAAGTCTTAAGAAACGGTTCATATATGTTTCAACGATTTAAGGGTGTCTCGCGAAACATACTGACAGATCTCCCCCTCTGTTTTAGGGTGATTCAAGTTGAGTGTCCTATTAGAAATATCTGGATAACCAACGAATAGGATGTTTTGAGAATTTGGCTTTGGCCATAGATGAACATAATATACTCTCGTTATAAAATATTTTAAATTGCGCGGTGTTGCCGCTTCTACCTCAAACCGGAGGAATCATCCGTTTTTTAAATGAAATACACTATATTTTATTAAATTTGTATATTTTTCTAAAAAATCCAAGCAGTTATTGAGTTACTTTTCTCATGCCTAAATTTAACTGTTTTCGAGAAAATGGCGCTTGAACAATGACAATTTTGATCCTTTGAAGCTCGGTAAATCTCGAACGAGTTTACTTGGATTTGAAAGAGATATTATGACGAAATGAATTTCACTTATCTGCCTTAATATTTAATTATCTGTCTCCTGACACCAATTTCAGGTTTGGCAGGAGACGTCAAAAATGCATTTCGTTAAATTCTGACTTTAAACTCAGAATTTAGTTAAATTCTGACTTTAAACTCAGAATTTTATTAAATTCTTACTTTAAACACAGAATTTAGTTAAATATCGACTTTAAACTCAGAATTTTACTAAATTCCTACTTTGAATTCAGAATTTTGTCAAATTCTGACTTTAAACTCAGAATTTTCTTAAATTCCGACTTTAAACTCAGAACTGAAAAATAAAAAAGGTTGTGGCCCTTCTACGCTTCCGCAGTTTTCAGGCTGAATTTTTAAATATTATTTTTTTGTTTTTGTTTTTTTGTTCCGCCATCTTGGATTCGTACCAAAATTTCACTCGTTGATTCCTATAGGGTGAGGGTTTCTTTTACTAACAGTAGAGTCCAGACGAGAATCTCGTCTCGACTGTCGAGATTGAATGGTGTCGCGAGACGAGACAAAAGTACCCTATTCGCTCCATCAAAACAATATAAAAATAAAATTAAGCCGGCTTTATCTGTACAAAATGTAAATACGGTTTTACCCTAGACGTGGCCGCGATAAAGTGAAAGACAAACAGACCACCGCACATTAATCATTTTTGATTTGATCTGCGGGATTAATTTCGACACCGTCGAATCCATTCACAGAAACTTTTTCGATATAGAGACAAATGGGTTATTGTGTTCGGTGTCAGGCGACTTCAATGAAACGATATTAAAAAAAAATTATCGTTAACTGTGCGATTAGAATGCTTACGGAATAAAATCATTTTACGTTTTTGAAGGTCGGCCCTTATTTTTTTTTTTCAAATTAGTATTGCGTAATACATTAAATATTGTCGTTCTTGAGTTCATTCGCATCGCTATATTGAATGTAGAAATAGTTTTCCAACTACCCACAGCAAAATAGATTCATAAAAGAACTGAACTATTTTATAATTATTGTCTTGTCAGATCAATATTTATATTATATTGTCGCATAAACGTCTTTATAACTCATATAATAGAACAGTATTGTATTATCTCTTACTAGATTTATAAATATTATATAACAGTTTTTACAAACCTTTATAAACATATTAAAAGTATGTAGGGTGGTCCACTTAAGATGCTCCTATACTTTATCTCAATAAATAAGACGCTGAGAAAAAAAAGTTAAATACAAAAAGTATTTGACCCTAAGTATATTTTTTATTTATGTTGTTCCATTGTGCCAGGAGAGTAACCTACTTTTTTTTTAATGAAATGGTATGAATATTTTTAGAAATTCTAGTTCTACGCTTGATTTTGAGTATTTTTTATCATCATAGCATACGAAATTTTAAGTAGTTTTTGAGAAAAATTAACTAAAAACAGGGTTTTGGAAAAATGTGTTTTTTTCACACTTGAAGACTAAAATTGTGAATTTTGGTTATATATCCTTGGGAGTGGTTAATATTTAATACTCTGACCTATCAAGAGCGAAAATCCATTATACAGGGTGGTCACAAATGACCACCAAAAAAAATGTTTTTGTAACTAAAAAAACTTAATTTTTTTAAGTGGAATACCCTGTATTTAGCACTTTTAATGTGTTTAGGATTTAATTCTGCATCATTCCATATATATAGTTTATATTCCAAAAATTAGTAGTTTAGAAGTTATGACTAATTTTCTATAATAATTCAGGTATTTTTGTTAAAAATCTAACTAAACCTAAATAATATCCTATTCTAAGTTTTTTGTTAACATTATAATTAAATTTAACATTAAACCAACATGTAATGCAAGAAAGAAAGTATCTAATTACTTATTACAAAACATTTTCGACATAACCCCCGTCTTTGGCAATACAAGTAGTATAATATTACGGTTACGGTTTTAATTTTCGCGATAATAGCATTTCTAAACGCGTCTTAATTTTACAAGATATCCACGGAAAAACAAAACTCGTAAAATTGTTGTCTGGACACCAATAAATACACAGTTTTTATTTGAAATTTTGTTGCCTCTAACTTTTTTTAAAGGAAAAATGGCTTTATACAGTGTCCAAGAGCGTTTAAATCTTCATGAATGTTACATAAGAAATAATAAGAGTCCAGTATTAGCCCTGCGGGAGTATCGGTTGTTGTATCCTGCAAGACCGGTACCCACGAAACATATTTTTTCACGAATTGTTCGTGATCTTGAACGTGGAGTGGTAATCAATATACAAAAACGGCGCCCAAAAATTATCCTAACAGAGATGCATCCCGAGATCTACCGGGAATTAGTAAGACCAGTGTTCAAAGGACTTTAACTGATAATAACTACCATCCGTTCAAATTTTTACCAGTTCAGGAATTATCCCAACAGGACTTTCAAACAAAGCTTTTTTTATAGTTCTCTCATGATTGACCACCATTTTGAAACTGACATTTTTAAAAATATTTTATTAACCGATGAGGCAATTTTCAATACAGCCGGCATGTTCAACCGAAAAAATACTCATTACTGGTGTAACTCAAATGAACATCGTGTAAAAGAAATGAGAAAACAGGGTCGGAGAAGTGTTTATGTGTGGTGTGGTATTATCCGTGATCGAATAATAGGTCCAGTATTTTATAGCTTTGTTCTGAATGATGAGAGGTATTTAAATTTGTTATAGAACGAAATATTTCCATTAATTGACAATCTGCCGAACGATATTAAAGAAGGGGCTTGTTTATCAACAAGATACTGCTTAATATCACACTGTAGTGCCTGTTAGAAATTGTTTGAATCAACGGTTTCCATTTTGGATTGGTCGGTACGGGACCATAGATTGGCCAGCGAGGAGCCCCGACTTAACACCCCCGGATTTTTTTTATGGGGCAACCTAAAAAACGAGGTGTAATATTGTTCAATATTTAAAAAGGAGAATTAGGCAAGAGGTAGAAAGACTTAATGCAACACACGCGGTTAAAAATGCCATTGCGAGAATTGAAACCATGTATACTACTTGTATTGCCAAAGACGGGGGTTATGTCGAAAATGTTTTGTAATAAGTAATTAGTTACTTTCTTTCTTGCATTACTTGTTGATTTAATGTTAAATTTAATTATAATGTTAAAAAAAACTTAGAATAGGATATTATTTAGGTTTAGTTAGATTTTTAACAAAAATACCAGAATTATTATAGAACATTGGTCATAACTTCTAAACTACTAATTTTTGGAATATAAACTGTATATATGGAATGATGCAGAATTAAAATTGCTAAATACAGGGTGTTCCATTTAAAAAAATTAAGTTTTTTTAGTTACAAAAACAATTTTTTTGATGGTCATTTGTGACCACCCTGTATAATAGATTTTCGCTCTTGATAGGTCAAAGTATTATAAATTAACCACTCCCATGGATCCATAACCAAAATTCACAATTTTAGTCTTCAGGTGTGAAAAAAATCACATTTTTCCAAAAACCTGTTTTTCCGAAAAAAATTAGAAAAGTTAATTTTTCTCAAAAACTACTCAAAATCAATCGTAGAATTAGAATTTCTAAAAATATTCATACCATTTCATTAAAAAGAAAAAAGTTGATTACTGTCCTGGCACAATGGAACACCCTGTATACATAAAAATATTATAAATAAAAAATATACTTAGGATCAAATACTTTTTCTATTTAACTTTTTTATCAGTGTCTTATTTATTGAGATAAAGTATAGGAGCATCTTAAGTGGACCACCCTGTACTTATTTTAATAAACACAACAACCACACAAAATTTCTTTAATTGTTAATTCTGATATTGACATTTAAATTTGAAAGCCAAAGCTTACATTAGCTAATCAGGCGCTTTCTTTTTGACATTGTTGCTATGGCAACAACCAAATTTACTGGAAATTCTACTTGCCCATGGGCACCTACCTGTATAATCAATAAGTGGAAATTTCCCTGCATTGACAACAATCATATGTTCAGACGATATGAACTGTACTCGGAAAAGAAATTATTACAGTTTTGGACTAATATTTGAAAATTTCTTCAACTAATTTTACTGTGCATCTCCTTTTCTTATAGGTGAATAAAGCACAACATTGTTAAGCTTTTTCACAATATGTCTGTGCTTTATAAAATAAAAATAGCACTGCGACACCAGTTTATTCTTTTGAATATTTATATGAATATAGATTTGTGGTCAAAACAAAACACAATGTCACGAAGAATAATGTTTATCTCCTTAAACACATTTTCTTGCTCAGGATCCAATCCAGACTCTTCATCTAGATATGCAAAATACTTTACATTTTATGATAGCCTTTAATATGTTGAGATTCTTTGTAAAAGGAACATGGACTATACGATTTCCGGTTCATCTAATTATCAGTTTTTTGATTCACTGTTATACTGCGTACTTGTTATATTATGCGAACGACGAGAAAATTTTAATGACGTGCACCTAGAAACTTGTCATGGATTCCATGGCTTACTGTGAAAAATATTTTTTTGGAACGCGCGATATTTGCCACCACTTTACTCAATGACGTCTAAAAGAAATTCCATATCATTGACTTTACTCATAATTGAATATAATAGACAACGATTTCTCTTTATTGTAGTATAAAGATTGTTTACGTGTTAAATTATTATAGCTAACTTTAATTCGCTATATTATTGTTATGCAATAATGGAAATGTAACTGAGTACTACTAATTAAACAGTATAGATAATAAAGTAACAATATAACTAAATATTGTAAATTAAATTTAAAAGTGGAACGTAATTTTATTTAACAGAGATTATTGTTTTGACTACTATAATTATTGGTGATATTAAAAACACAATTGTTATAAATAATATTATTTGGATGTGTTGTTGATTCTTGGCGTTGTTGAATGTTTGTAGATGTGTTTAGACTGTGGCTTGAACTATTTCCCAAAATATGGACACCTCTCCTGGCGCCAATTACATTTTGATGGTGATCCACATCCAACTGAATGTATGGTTTTATGGTTTGGGAATTACTGTGAACCGTAAACTTAATAAGCTTTTCTTTCTAAACCCAAATTTTTCCAAATTCAACACTGCCGTAGCCCTTGCTGAATTATTTGTGATTTTTGACCTTCTTGATGTCAATCCCTATTTTTGATACAGATTCTTTTAACTAAGAAGAAATCGTATTTTTGTCAACTGGACAATTTTTATAGTATTCCTTCGAAAACTTTTCATTGCAATTTAGATTAGGAGTCACAAACAATCTATCCACTGTTAGATTTCTATGTTTTTCCATAAATTTTTCAAAAAGTCGTATACGACAATCATCAATGTTTTTGCTGTCCACCTTGAGTTGTTTTTATAGACATAGGATTATATTCAATTCGTCCTGTAAACTCTGCGTTTTGATCTATTTCTTTAAGAAAATATTCAACTTTGACCATTGGCCCTTCACCACACTTCTATGTTAGTTCGTGTGATATCACGCAAACCTGTTATCAACAAGAACTACCAGGTATTTAATTTTATTGACCTGTTTAATTTTAACGTGACCAATTTGGAATGAATAGTTGTTAGAATGAATTCTTATCTTATTTTTTCACTACCGATTAGCATAAAGGTTGTTTTGGTGGCATTAACCTTTAAGACATTTACTTGATCCAAAGCATTGTTGACAGTTTGAACTAATGAGTTTAAATTTTTTGAGCTACTGTATAAAAGGGTGTCATCTGCAAACAAATGAATGTCTACATTATTTACAGAATTGATCATATCATTGAAATACAGCAAGAAGAGGAGGGGTTCCAGAACACTACTCTGCGGTACTCCGTATTCAGTCTCTAGCTCAAATGATAGTATCCCATTTACCCTAACTCGTTGCAAACGGGCGTCTAGACAACTCTGGAACCACTTTAGCATATCACCTCTAATACCCAACGTTTTAAGCTTAATAAGAGCCTTTTACGATCCAAAGTCTCAAATGCTCTCAATGCAAATTTAAAAATACCGCCATTTTCATCCCATATTTTTAAAATCTTTTTACACTCTTCATTAGTAAGAGCAAGAGCAGTTGCTTTTCTTTTTGTTGCATCTCTTTGCAACTGGCGTCGTTTCGCAACACGAGCAGCTATTGCGGCTGCAAATTCAACTTCTGAGAAAGGATCAAATTAAGGCTGGAATTTGGAAAAGCACATTTCTTGGAGTTGCTTTGCGTTTGAATTCCTCAAAATCTAAAACAATAATACATGTGTGAATTCTTGTCTCACTTAATAAATTATCTATCTAAAGGCTATTTCTTTAAAACAGGGGTGCTCAAACTTGAACTGCTGGAGATCTACTTCAATATTTTTAGACTACTTACGATCGACTCTGAGAGGCTGCAAGTATGTGTGATGCAGGGTTGTCGTACATACACGAACATACACCCTACCTACCTAGGTAGGGTGTACTGTAGCATATATAGATATTAGCTTTCCGCACAATATAAATTATTTTAGTCAAGGTTGGGGTTAGGTTTAGTTAGGTTCTTCTCTACAATATCAATGAAGAAACTCATAGTTATTCAAAATTGCGAGTTTATTGGTTGTTACAAAACAAAAGAGTTACATATGGTGTTAAACTTAACTAAGGAGTGACTTTGGATGTTGAAGCGTGGCACTGCATGTCCTCAGCATACTTTTCATAAGATGGTACGTAACCACTGAGTGCTAATCGCAAGCATGATGACATATGATAATTATTTTCATTTCAGAATGCAGACTCGCTCAAGTAAGTTGACCCAAACATTGCTGTCAGTTGAAGGGCGATTTGCTTTAGATTTGGATAATTATCTTCAGATATAAAACACCAGAAATTTGTGTCAGATGCTGTAACTTTGAGATGTATATCTGATATAATCTGCACCAACTCATTTTCAACAGAACATGAGTTCATATTAAACTGACTTGCTATTTCAATAGCTAATTCCTCAATGTTTTGCATGAAAAAGGATAACTCACAAATGATGCTACATTTGCCAATTTACTACAATCATAACAACGCATCGAATTGTCCCAAAATATTTGATAATTCAGCCTCATACGTATCATAATTCAACTGAGGAATCCCTGCTTTCAAAGACGGAAAACGTTTCAGATCCTTTCTTTTCAGTTGATCTATCATAAGTTGCAATTTACTTTACAATGCGTTTACTGCGCTAATCGTATCAATAACAGTTTTTCCTTTACCTTGAGGCTCCAAGTTAATGGTGTTTAAGTGCATTGTGATGTCAGTCAAAAATGCCAAATCAGTCAGCCATTTTTCGTTTTTCAACATCTGAGTGTCATCACCTCTTTCGTCTAGAAAAGCTGTTATTTCGGGCAATAATTCTTAATACCTTTATAGGAATTTTCCGCGACTCAACCACCCTGACGTCCGTGTGAAGAACTAAATCAGTGTGTTCAGCTGACTCCCTATCTTCCAACTGCAACTTAAAAAGCCGCCGTTGCAAGCTACGTGCACGGATGGAATTCACAATTTTTGTTGCAATGCCCATAATTTCCTCCGTGTTTAAAACTTTTGAACACAAAACTTGTTGATGTATAATGCAATGGATTGAAAAAAATGAAGGGAAATCTTCATTACCTCGACACAATGCCACAAAACCGTTTTTGTTTCCAGACATTGCTGGTGCTCCATCGGTTGTAATGCACACTAATTTATATATTGGCAGCTTGTAGTTTTTTACAAAATTGAAGAAAGCGTCATATATATCTTCGCCATGGGTCTTCACCTTCAGAGGAATGATTGTCAAAAATTCTTCCTTAGCCAACATGTCATTGAATACCATCCGAATAAAAATACACAGCTGGGCAGTGTCTGTCATATCGGTGGATTCGTCGAACTGTAAAGAAAAGTATGTACATTCCATGATATCATTTTTTAGTTTATCTGCCATGTCCTGACTCATGACTTCAATACGCCTTGTGACCAGTCGAACAACATAACTGAAGTTCTCTAATAGCAAACATGATTTCTGTTTTATTTTTAAAATCTCCAAATAAAGTCTCACCCGCTTCAATAAATGCTTCCTTCATAACCGATCCATCTTCGAATGGTTTCTTGTGTTTCGCCAACATATGAGTTATTTTAAATGACGCGATCGTAGCAGATTGTTTGGCTGGTCTTGTGATCATGGTTTGTTCTTTTTTCGAACAAGATATCAAACGTTCTTTTTGTTTTCTTAATTCACTCTGTGGCGGAAAATCCCTTTCATAGTTTTTATGAACCGTTTTATGATTTAAGTTACCACGCTTAGGTATTGCAACTGACGCACGACAAATAAGACAAATGCACTTATCCTTAACCATGCAAAACAAAAATTCTTCCTCCCAATCGTTATTAAAATGATACGTTTTAGATTTCTTCGCTGCACTCATTTTGTACTATTTAATAATAAACTTTGTATCGACGTAGTATTGCCTTCAAGTTGCAATTCAGAATGATTCCAATTCCTGCAGGCGCAACATTTATATCGGCGTGAACGAAAGTCTCGAATGTTCCCGTCAAACACACACCCCGAAATTTCTAGAAAAGCGGCAAGAATAAAAAACGCGGCTTTTCTTCACTTTACTTTATTACGTAATACATTTTTGTAGTTTAGTTAGGTACCTACTTATTAAAAAATGTTTTCTTCTCGAGATCTATTCAAAAAGCACTTTTTGCTGACGACACATCTTTACATTCTAATATTTCTAACGACCTTGTTTTGGTTAAGGCTTGGTCCGATTCCAATGTGCTTTGCTTCAATGTGGATAAAACGGTGGCCTTATCTTATAAGGAGACTTTACAACCAGTTCAACTACTTAACAGCAATATTAAATAAGTTGAGTCTGTTAAATTCCTGGGTTTGAATATAAATAACAACCTAAAATGGTCTAAGCAAATTGACACCTTAACTAAAAAACTTTCTACCGCCTGCTTTGCCATTCGATCAGTTTGAAACGAACTGGACGTGGCTTCTGCCAAACTTACTTATTTCTTACTATTCGAAACCGATCTCCGCTATGGCCTTCCATTTTGGGGCTGCTGTACCACCGAGTAATTTTTTAGTGTTTTTAGGCTTCAAAAGAGAGCAATTCGCTATTTAAAATCCTAAGCCAAATTCTACTTTGTGTTTTGTTTATTGAAAATCTTGTCCATATGCATATGTATTATTTTTATTATACACATATAGTTAAAAATTTTATATCGTTCATTATTTTCAAATACAAACAAAATCAATATAAAAATATTGTTCTATAAAACACGTTTGTTTCACAATATCAAAATCCTATATAGTATGTTGAAATAATAGATTAGAAATCGTCTGTTTGATGAGAAAACATATAAACACATTCCCGGAAAGGCCAAAACACGTATTGCCTACCAGAAACTCTAGTCATGACATATTCCTTCTCATTGCTTCCATAAAATTAATAAAAAAATCAATTATTTACAAGGCTATATAACTTTACGATCATGTTTGTACTCTTTCGAGAAACAACCAAAGCATACCTTATTGAAAGACCTTTTTACTGAGTTAATGATTTTTATAATGAATAAGTCTCAATAAAATGTTTTTTATTTGCTTGTTTACTTAATTTTTTTTGGGTGTCATGTTCCAGCTGCTAGCATAGTATTTGAAAATATTTTATAGGGAATGAACTGTCCGATAATATTAAATATTTTTGTTACATATTTGATTAAAGTTGCACATTTCCTTTTTCTTTTTAATACACTTTAATTACTATTTTAGTTCAGTACACTTTTTGTTTAACTTCTCTTATTTTGCTTGTATAACGGTAATAAAATTTTAAGCTCGCGTAATTTTAATTTCAATGTCGTCGACATTATTCACCTAGCATATCTATTGTTTATTTCCTTATTGTTAAGGTCACTTGGATTCATTAACCGCTTCACGTCAATGTTATGACCTAACGAATGTTGCATTTACAATTTATGTATTTGCATTGACCTATCAAAAAAAATTTTTTTTCCAATTAACATTTCGATTTTTCTTTGTTTGGTTTTTTTTTTGTTTTAGGGTAAATTTCGCTTTGTCCAATTCCATAAACAATTTATGTAACAATTTTCCTGCAGCAATAAAGCATACTTTTGTTTGTTTGTTTGTAACTCGTTATGTAAGAATAACGCTTAAAATTTTTTTTTTTTATATAGAAAACAACAATAAAAGCCTCATTTTCTTTCAGTTATTGTCTAAGAAAAACTACAAAAATCTTATACAACACTTTGGTTAACCAACTTATTTTAGAACTCTGCATTTACTGCTAAACAAGGCCGCAAATCACAACTCAATATCCTAATTCTTTTTGAAAATATTTAGACTTCAATGTTGTTCAAAAATGTGCATGTATAAAAACGTTGGTCTCCTAACTTATTTTCTTTTGTTGGACTAAAGTGCCCTCTATAACGACCTAAGACTTTTATTCAAACAACAATAAAAATAAAAGTTTTTCCGCAACAGCTACTCAGTTTAAATGTTTTAACATTTAAATGCAGTTAGCTCATTAATACAGAAAATAAATAAATTTTCAAATTATTATCGGCTCTCATCACACATAAGCTAGATCAAAGCGAGTTTATATCAGCATATAGATGAAAATTATCCCGCTGTGTCAACTAGGCAGAAAAAAAATGGATTAAAAGTTTATTATATGATGTACAATTTGTACGGATTTTAACTGCCGACAACACAGAAATAGACGATAATTGATGATTCGTCGCGTATATAAAATCAGGGGATTTATTTTCAAATGTATTAGTGCACTTTTATTTTCATCTACAATTACGCAATTTTTATGACCTTGTGTATATGTATATAAATTTATATTGAATATTTTTCATTTACTTCCGATATAACTGCAATTATTTCAATATCTGCAATAAATCTTATAAAGTAATAAATTCTTTCCGAAAACGAAATGAAAATGAGTATTTCTAATAATATTTGAACGCAGAAAAAAGTTACTTCATTTAAAGCTGCCAATTATCTTAATAATTACTAAACACTTAAGAAATCATTGTTCCTGGGATTAGACCGTGTCAAATTGGACTTACTATTCGACGTTTCGCCTTCGATTGCACGCGACATCTTCAGGGATTTTACTGTACGAGATTTGAACACTGAATGAGCTCGAAAGGACTTAGGTGGGCTTTTATTTTTAAAGATTTCAATAGATACCCTAATTTTTCGTTTCCTTTACATTTATAATATGTCCAGTGGTACGCTGGTGTTCAGCTGCAGCAGATTGAACAATTTGTTTTTTTATTATACATCGTCCATGTTCCTTAAGCCTAGTGATATTGAGCGTCTTCTTTCTCCCACATACACTTCTCCACAGGAGCAAGGAATTTTATATACTCCTTCTGTTTTTGGAAGGTACAATATCTTTCGGGGATCGCAAGCTTTGTCCAATCTTCTTATGTGTATTGAAGATTGTACGTATGTTGGATCGCCGAAGTAATCGTCCTATTTTGTCTGTAGTGCCATGTACGTAGGGAAGAACAACACTACCTAATGGAGGCTCTTTATCATTCTCCTTTGGCGGAGTTGGTTTACTATATTATTTAATTGAAGGCGTAATATCCTCAGTGCAATAGCATTCCCTCTGAGAGCTTCGGTCAGTTTCGATGTTTCCGATGTTAGAGAATCTTGATCAGAAATCGAAATAGCTCTGAATACTAGTGAGTTAGTAACCCACTTCTTTTGTGCTGGATGGTAATGAGATTTGCATTTAAGTTTCTATTAAGATGCGTCGGTTTTCTATACACAGAATGTCCTAATTGTCCAATTTCCTTCCTTTGAACACATACGTCTAGAAAGGGAATCGTTTCATTAGATTCAATTTCCATTGTGAACTAGATATTATGATGTTGTTGATTAATATGGTCCAGAAATATGAGGAGATGATCCTATCCATGAGGCTAAACAAGAAAAATATCAACTACATTTCTGAACCATTGTTTTGGTTTTGGTAGAGCGAATGTTAGAGCAATATCCTCAAAGGTTTCCATAAAGATATTCGCTACCATAGGTGATAGAGGAGATCTCATAGCGGCTTCTGAAATTTGTACATAAAAGGTACTTAAAAAATGAAATAAGTAGATGTAAGACAAGCTTTCACTAGGTATATTTAGTTCTTATCAAGATCATTATGATCCAATATGTCTGATATAATGGAAATTGAGTCGTTGACACGAAGATTTTGTGTATAGAGATTCTACATTGAAACTGACCAAAATATCTTCGAGATCCAAATGGATTATCTTAAATTTTTCCACGAAATGTGCAGAGTTTTTGATAAAAGAATCTGTTTTTCCAGTAAATGGATTAAGAAAATTTGAAAGGTATTTACCTAGTTTGTATGTGGCCGAGTCTATTGCACTGACGATCGGTCGAAGTGGTACATTTTTCTTGAATATCTTTGGAAGACTGTAGAGCCTGGGAATCTTGAAGTTGCTTGGTTTTAATAACTCCTTCCTCGCTGGTGGTAGACTGGATGCGTTAATCAGATTGGTGGTGCGTCTTTCTATTATTCTATTGTAAAAAAATTCTTAATAATTTTGACAAAAAATTAAAAATGGTTGGGATTTTTTATTACTTTACTAAAGCGTTTGATACTATCAATCATGAGGCATTGCTAATGCACTATGGACTTAGAGGAGCGGCATAGAACCGGACTAAATCATATTTATCAGTCAAGTTGTCGGATGTAGGTGGAGTCACATTTTCTGAGTGGGTAAATGTTACTACAGGAGTGCCACAAGGTAGCGTCCTGGTACCAACATTATTTCTGTTATTCATTAATAATCTTCTTCTGCTAGGAAATGACTGTTATGTCACACTTTTTGCAGACGACACATCTACTGTGGTCAACATAGCCGACAACTATGAAATCCTTAGGGCCAAGGCTAATAGCAGTGTCCGTGACATAGAAGTCTGCTTATCAAGGATGGGTCCACTAATATCAAGCAAAGTGAATCTGTTAAGTTCTTGGGAGTTTCAATTGACCAACACCTCTCCTGGAGTACTCACACCGAATACGTGTGCAATAAATTATCGTCTCTTAATTTTGCAGTGCTAAGGTTGGGAAACTGTGTCAACACCGACACACTTAAGACTTTTTGCTACGGCTTAGTTAATTTTGTCTTGTCATATGGTCTACTGGCATGGGGCAATTCTGCTAGCATTGATCAGGTTCGCATAAGTCAAAAGCGAATTCTCAGAACCATGTTTCGAGTACCATTTAGGGCCTCATGTCGCCCCATTTTTGCTTCTGAGAAGATACTTACTGCGTTCTACGTTGTAATGTTCTCCAGTGTGCTTGTGTTATTTTTAAACATTGTTTTCGCTATTTGAAATGGAAATCATCTACCTATATACATTAAAGAAAAACCCAACTATTTTCGGTTTAAAAGTCAATTAAAGGCCATATTAGCTAACCATATTTTTACTCTCTCAAAGAATTGTATTTGTTTCATTTTTTTATGACTTTGTATAATAGTGTAAATTTTTAGAATATCTGATGTACACCATACTATTGTATTGTATTTTATTTAAATGTATCTTCTTACATGACAATTCCAATGCACCTTGTACGTCTATGGAAATAAACGATTTTGATTTTAATTTAATATTTATAGAGTCTGCCTACATAACCTTATAGGTAGTGTTTTCCAAAAGTTGAGTTACCTTTTTCACGAATTCCGTTCTGTCCATGACGACTGCGGAGTTGCCTTTATCTGCTGGAAGTACCAGAATGTTTGCGTCTTCATTTAAGGTCTTCATTGCTGTTTTTTCGGCTGCGGAGACATTTTGAATTCGACGCGCAAAGCAGCCTCACCCAACCATTACAAAATATAGTTGATTTATTTTATAATACTTTACATGTAAACCAAATATACAGTGTGTATCATCCAAATGGAATAAATTCGATAATAAATAAATGGGGGCGGGCGTGTTCGGAAAAACGCTTGGACCCGTCGATTGGTATTTTTAGTTGCTCATTTTCTCCAATAAAAACTTTTTATACAGGGTGTGTCCTGTAAGCGTGGTCAATGCCAACTTTCGTATTTCAAATGCAACACCCCGGATATTATTTAATTTTTGGATTCTTTAGGAGATTCTAAACATATTTTATGTTCAATGTCCTATACCTATCTTCAACTATTTCGGCAATATTAAGTGTTTTCAAATTTATTGCAAAAATTAAGATTAAAAAAATAAAATTATTTATTTCTTCATAATGTATAAACAAAAGTAAAAAGTTAATTTAGAAACTGTTGAATATGCTCGCCGCGAACGTCTTGGCAAATTCCTAATCTTAAATAGAAATTTCTTCTAACGTTATTTAGCATCTCAGGCGTGACCGATCTAATCGCAAGCGTTATTCGTCTTCTTAAGTCAGCTAAGTCGAGGGGTTTAGTTTTGTATACAACTTTTTTAATATGTCCCCATAAGAAAAAGTCTAATGGCGTCAGATCAGGGGATCGCGCTGGCCATTCTATCGATCCTCGTCTCCCTATCCACCAATTTGGAAATATTCCGTTGAGGTACTGCCGGACATTAATTTGGTAATGGGGCGGTGCTCCATCTTGCTGAAACTATATCATATTCGCTGGAACTTGTGGGTTTGCTGGATCCGGATACAAATTTCTCAAAGTTGGCACGACATTATTTTGGAGCAGTGCTAAATAATTATCGCCATTCAAATTGCCGTCAATGAAAAAGGGGCCTATGATATGATCCCTAACAATTCCTGCCCAAACATTAACCTTTTCAGGATATTGAGTATGTTCTTCGCTGATCCAGTGTGGATTTTCCCTAGACCAATAGCGGCAATTTTGACGATTTACATGACCGTGAAGTGTAAAGGTACACTCATCCGAAAACAAAACATGTTCTAATTGAATAACATTGTTATCTAACATAGCCATCATTTGTTCACAAAAATAAGTTCTCCTATCATAATCGTCTTCCATGACCATATTTTCTTTTAATGTTCGAATAATCGACGAATGGCTAATATCGAACATTGTGGCGGCTTGTCGACTAGAAATATGTGGGTTTTCCTCAAACTCAAGCATAATATCCAATTTAGTATCATCATTTATTGAATTGGCAGGTGCTTTTTTTATCTGCCTCACATGTCCAAGCTCGCGAAACTGCTTTTCTATTTTACTAATTGTCCCTTGGGATATATGCGGCAAATTTGGAAATTTTTCATGAAATAAGCGAGCACCTTCCACTTGTGTTCGTGTGTTATCTTCATAACCAATCATTTGTAGAATTGTTATTTGATGCATTTCTGTTAAATGAACCATTTTTCTGATATTAGGTATTATGCAGTTAACGAAATTCAAAAGACTATGACACTAACACTGACAACTACTGTCTTGCAAAGAGAAAGGCCAGGCATTTTACACAAAAGTAAACAAAACTTAAAAGTAAACAAAACTGGCTCTTTTTGTTCCATATCAATAAAAAGGAACGCTAAAATGGTTTTTGCTTACATTCTTAATATGAAGACCTAAATGGTAAATAAGTATTGAGTGTGTTGTAGCGAATTTTTGTAATCAAATAAATAGTTCAGTAACCAGAGCCACTTTCATGAATAATAATAAATTCGAAATAAATAAAATAAAAATAAATTTGAAAACACTTAATATTGCCGAAATAGTTGAAGATAGGTATAGGACATTGAACATAAAATATGTTTAGAATCTCCTAAAGAATCCAAAAATTAAATAATATCCGGGGTGTTGCATTTGAAATAAGAAAGTTGGCATTGACCACTGTTACAGGACACATCCTGTATAAAAAGTTTTTATTGGAGAAAATGAGCAACTAAAAATACCAATCGACGGGTCTAAGCGTTTTTCCGAACACGCCCCCATTTATTTATTATCGAATATATTCCATTTGGCTGATACACACTGTATAGCTAGCCTTATATCTTTTAAAACTGATGCCCGAACCACTTGTGGAACTGCTCAAGTCCAAACAACTATTTCCATCAATTCGCTGAGCTCAAAGTCAAACAGCAATATCGATTTTCTATAGGACATTTATAAATGTCTAACTAGTCCAGTACCTTAGGTTTTTCTGGCGGCTTCAGTGCATAAAAACTTTTCCTTTATCTTGAAATAAATACCATTGTTGCAGTCGAAAGGCCAATAGTTCTGCTTTTTTCTTGGGCAAGTCTAAATCCCTTATAAAGCCACTTGATTTATTTTCACCGATTTTGTGACGCTTTTTACTGGGAAGTTCACAGACAAAATTGGAATCTTGCGAGGTTGATAGACCGGCAACATTTTCCGGTACACTACCGTTTGACCATCAGAATCTAGAGTATATTCCTGAGGTAGATTAGGTACAGGTAATTCGTCACCATACGTATGGAAGATTGTAAATTTGGATACTGCAGATCTTTTTTTCACGAAAGTGCCTTTTTTGATGGATGGTGTACAAGCAAAAGTAACAGTTAGTAACGTGGTCTTTCGGTTCTCGCCAGATCACAAGAACAGCGAAGGGTATCTTAAGCTTTTTTCCACTTAGCCAACCGCGAATGTTGGACGCACATTTGTTGCAGCAGTCATCGGGAGCCCAATTTTTATCCTGATCTCCAACTTTGCAGCCAAAATACAAGTGGTAAGCCTTTTTTATTAACGGGCTAAGAGTTCATTTTTATTCACAGTTTTTAGTCACTTCACAACATATATTACAAAAAATGATCCGGCTCATTTAGAAAAACTTTCAACATGTTGCTCAAAACTCAATAATTTCTCAAATTCGAACTGCTCTCGATCAACTGGTGATTGAAATACAACTAACAATTTAGGATTTAGGTTATATGTATGTAAACCTCTTATAAAGTACAGGCCATCCCATTTTTAAATGAAACACCCTGTATATTTATAGACTATAAAATTAGTCTTTTTTTACATTTTTAAAAATATATGAGCCGTTGAAAGCCAGAATGGTCTAAGTCACAAAATCGGGTTTTTTCAGTTAATTATGAGAAATTTACAATAAAGAAATCTACTTTCTAGCAAGACCTGAACGGTTTATGTTCAATAGTTCGACTACAGATGTCGCCTGCTGTTCGGCCTTTAAATGACTTGCGCTTAATATTGAAAGACAGACTGGTACAACTGTGACTTAGACCAGTGGCGGCGGTGTCTAAAACTGGTGAGGCGAGAAAAGGTTTGTTACTTATAACAGGTAGATGGCGTCGCAGGCGAAAAATTTTTGGGCTACCACGCCCAAATTGACTTCTTTTTATGATTTGTTTTTATTTTTTACATACCAATACCAAGATATATGCCCAATTTTTCATTAAGTAATTTTTAAAATAAAAAGTATTACATAGATATAAAAATAAAATAATAATCTTTAAGATATTGACTCAATTTTCATGTAGTTCCTTTTATCCTCCTCATATATACTCTTCTCAAAGATATATAATATACACATTTTTCATTATTGGATTTTTTTATAAAAAATATTTAAAATACTTAAACAAAATAGTCAGAATCGAGTTTAAAGTGTAATAAACTTGTAATAATCTAATATGGTGTGGACAGTAATTTTTTTATAAAAAACCAAAACTGTTTAGGCAAATAGGTATGTGGATGGTGCAGTTAAGTCACTTTTTGTAAATTAAATTAATGCGCCTGTCTTTTAAAGAAGCAAATTTCTCAATGATTTTGTCATAAAAGTCACCATTACATTCAGAAAGTTTAACTAATAACTCTTTTTCTATTGCCATGATCGACAGGGCTGAGAGCCTATCTTGAGATATACTATTTCGTAACTAGGTCTTTATTCGCTTTATGCACGAAAAATCTCTTTCAGCCTATACACTTGTTAAGGGGATTGTCAAAATTGATGTCGCGAGTCGATATACTTCACAAAATACTGAAATTAATTCTAAACTATTAATTTGTTTAAGGAGTTCTTGAATATCGACTTTATAAAATTGTTCATCTCGGTAAAATATGCTTAGCTCATTTTTGAGGCGGTCTTTGTCAAACATTTTTGAAAACGTTTTTTTCTAACGAATTTAATATACTAATAGGGAATTCTGTGGCAGTCTTTGTATTTTGATGTATTAAGAAGTTTCACAAATTCCAATTTGTGTAAATCTTCAAACCTGATGTTAATTTGAAAAATTATACAGTCTAAAATTTCATAAAACAGATTTTTATATTTTTCTATTAAATCTGATTCGCTCATGCTACGGGTTTTTCTACTACATGGCAATCCGGTAAGTGATTTTGCTTTTTCAAAAATGGATTTAAGGAAATTTTCAGCGCGCAGCTCATTTAATCGTTCGACGGCAATGTTCAATTGTAAAATTGATCAATTTCTAGGTTACTTAACTGAAAAACTTGAAACAGGATATCAGTATCTGTGCTAACATTAAATGGCAACGTCTCAATCATTAAGCGAGGTTTTCATCGCCTCAAATGCAATAAAAAGAGATGGAATGAATCTACATATGCAACACGACCCTTTTCCCTCTTTCTCAGACTTATTAAAAATCCAAATACCATTCAAGTGTCCTAGGCGCAATTCGCATCGCCGCGTATAGGTAAAGTCGAATAAAAAAGAAATGATATTGCAGTTATTGGACATTGTACTGTTGGTTAGTAAAGTAAAGTGTTTATTTATGATTTACGCTTATTTGATGAAATTTCCATAGTGTTGGAGACAATTTTCAGAGAATAATGTATCAACTTGGAAAGAATTAATTTTGAAAATAAAAATGTATATTTATAGGAAAGCGAGTGAGGCGGCGCCTCAGTTGCCTCATCTGACGAGCCGCCGCTGACTTAGACCAATCTAGCCTTAAATGCGCGTGCATGTTTGTTTTGTTTGTGCTACTAAAAAGCCTTTAAAATGAGTTTAAATGAGCATGTAAATGAACTATTCAGCGCTAGTGAGAGCGAATCCGATCCAGATGATGCTGATTATTCTTCTTCAGGTAAAAAATCGTCGATTTTTTTTATTACAAAGAAATATAACCTTAAATTAATTTTAGACGAAAATCAAGAATTTAACGAGCCTTTCACTGTCAGAAATCTGTCAAATGAGACAGATAAAGAAAATTGGGGTATACAAGGGTATCAGAATATACAGGAAGCTCATAGAGACGAGGAACCGCAATCTGCTAAAAGCCAGAGACGTGTAGGAAGAAAGCGTTTCAGTGAACCACAAAAACATATTACATCAGTACGAAAACGAAGAAGGAATACAGGACAGCAGTATACCAGTACCTCTGGTAAAAAGGTACCGGCAAAAATAATTTCAAATAAAAATTGATTGCAAAAAAAAATGTTAGAATGAATGAATTAGAAAGAAAAACATTTTTTAAGAAATTTTGGATGATGGGGAATTTTACTACACAAAATGCATTTATATGTGGTTTGGTTAAACATAATGAAATTAAAAGAACTCGGGTGCGGGATGGATCCATAGGAAATAAAACAGTTTCAAATTCTTATTATGTGTATATTGGAAACATCTCCCATAATATCTGTAAACAATACTTTTTGCGTACTCTTCAAATATCCAATGGCAGACTAGAAAGAGCCCTTAAAACGTCACGAACCTCCTCTCCGGGTGAAGATTTACGTGGTAAGCATGAGCCAAAAAATAAGACAGAACAAGTAAAAGTATTGGATGTACAGGGTGTCCGGATTTGGTTGGTGAGCTAATTTTTTGTAAAACTCATGAAGCCGTAAACAAAATTTTCAAAGCCTTCTTTGTTTATGAGATACAGGGCGAAATAGAAAATTTTGCATTTTGGGACCCCCCTCATATCTCGGTTATCCTTTAACCTAACGCAAAGGGAAAAATTGCTGCTTATGCAGTTTTTTACGCTGGATCCAGTGGCGTAGTCATATTTTTCATTTGAGTTGTTATTTTTTAGATATGACCCAAAGTTGTGTTTTTTTAAATGGGACACCTTGTATATTTGTCTAGAAATTGATTTCACACTTTCACGTTCCGTCAAAAGACACGTGTGTGAAATGCGATTTATTTAAGGCCCAAATTTCATGCGCCACCGATGAGCCACAATTTACCATAATTTAATACATGTATTATAATATAATTTTATACATATATACCGGGTGTTCCTAAACATCATGTACAAACGAAGAGGGGTGATTCTTTGGCCTATTTTAGGGTGAAAGTTTCATATAAACATGGGTCCGCAAATGATTGGTTTTTAAGATACAGGGTGTCAAAGTTTTTTCTAAAAAACTTTTTTTTAATAATATCTCAAAGATCCTTTTGCTGATTTTGTTTAAATTTGGCAGTGTCATTTAATGTAATAAGAAGCTAATTTAGCACTAACTAAATGGTATTTATGAATTCCAGTGACGTCCCGGAGGGCACGTTCACAAATAATATTGACAGAAAAAATGTACGCCACTGACTTTTTGACAAATGTTATAATTTTTTCAGATTAAACATCTAAAAGTACGACTTTTTTGTCTCTTGATAATTTTTTGTATCTTGTGTCGTTTTCGAGAAAAAAAATAAAAACTAGTTCATTGCATGCCCAAGAACAAAAAATTTTTTTTTTTCGAAAACCAAGCCTAATAACATAAAATATCAAGAAAAACAAAATGTAGTTTTGATTGTTCAATCTGAAAAAAATGGAAAAATTTAAAAAAGTCAGTGGCGTACATTTTTTATTAATAATATTGAGACTGTCCGTGGATCCAGGGAACGCCACTGATAATAATTATTATTGTTTCCTGTAGTAGGCTCAAGCTTAATTTGGTTAAATTTTGTTTCATTGATGTTTTTTTTTCGCATTATACTTGAAAATTGAAGCGGGAATGACCCAGTTTTTGTAGCAATTAAATGCAGTTTTGATTTTAACAACAATATTTAATGACAAAAATGATTTGACATTATATGACAATTATTATATGACAAAAAACAACATCACAAAAATTGTTGGAAGTGACTTCCTCCAGCCCTTATACAGGCCTCCGATCTTCTTCGCATCGACTCTCGTACTCTTTCAAATACATCGGGAGTATTTAGTATGGTTTCAAATCCACCTATTATTCGATGTCGTAGGTCATCGACTGTATTCACCGGTGTTGTATAAACTAAAGATTTAAGATGACCCCATAGGAAAAAATCTAGACTATTGAGATCAGGGGACCTAGGGGGCCATGGCTGAGGTCCACCTCGGCCTATCCATTTGTTTGGATATACGTCATTCAAATACTCCCGAGCCAAAATAGAAAAATGTGCAGGAGCACCATCATGCATATACCACATTTGATTTCTTAGTAAAAGAGGCAAGTCTTCTAGTAATGGAGGCAGTTCGTCTTGTAAAAAGTGTCTATATGATTCACCAGTTAGCCGACCAGGTAAGAAGACAGGACCAATTAAATGATCCCCGATTATACCACCCCATACATTTAAAAAAAACTGTTCTTGAAAATGAGTTTCGACAATTCCATGAGGATTCTCGTCTGCCCATAGATGGTTGTTATGGAAATTCATAATGGAATTTCTCGAAAAATTGGCTTCATCAGTAAAAAGAATGATGGAATTAAAGTTGGGGTTGGCTGCTAGCCTATTGAGAAACCACCTGCAGAAATTAATTCTTAAAGGAAAATCCCGGGGAAGCAGCGCCTGCATCTTTGAAGGTGGTAAGGGTATAGCAGAGAATCATGCAAGATACGCCACACAACTTGATGGCTAATATTCAATGTTATTGAAATTTTTCTTGTACTAGTCTCCGGATGTTCTTCTACTTTATTCAGAACAGCCTCTTCGATCTGCGGTGTCCGAACAGTACGTGGTCTACCTGTTTCATTGCTTTTCTTATTGACACTTCCAGTTTCGACGAGACGCCTATGAATATTCGAAAATATTCGGTGATCAGGTATCAATCTATTTGGATAACGCTCCATGTATAGACGTCTGGCTTCTCTTGCATTTCCGTTCGCAAGACCATAGATAAAATGCATTTCTGCCATTTCAGAATTCGTATAAACCATTGTAATGAATATTTAAAACACTTTACACTTTTTTGTAGGGAATATTAAAAGACTCTACACCTTACAATAACTATAATGTTGACATAACTTACGATTTAAAATGGTAAATGTCACGAATAATAAAAACAAAAGAATATCCAAACAACGCCATAGCCTACTACCATAGTTACTACTTTTTTGATAGAAATTTATTTCGTCTGGCTAATTACAGAAAATCGTGTTTATTTATTTTTCTAGATAACGGTCAGATATAAAAGGAACTACAAGAAGACAATAAACTACTAAACAAGAGAAAAAAAAATGATAATTATAATGGCGTTCCCCTGTACAATTACGAATAATATTAATAAAATACGTAACGCCATATTTTTCCATTTTTTTCAGATTGAACAATCAAAACTACATTTTGTTTTTCTTGATATTTTATGTTATTAGGCTTGGTTTTCGAAAAAAAAAAAAATTTGTTCTTCTTGGGCATGCAATGAACTAGTTTTTATTTTTTTTCTCAAAAACGACACAAGATACAAAAAATTATCAAGAGGCAAAAAAGTCGTACTTTTAGATGTTTAATCTGAAAAAAATATAACATTTGTCAAAAAGTCAGTGGCGTACATTTTTTCTGTCAATATTATTTGTGAACGTGCCCTCCGGGACGTCACTGGAATTCATAAATACCATTTAGTTAGTGCTAAATTAGCTTCTTATCACATTAAATGACACTGCCAAATTTGAACAAAATCAGCAAAAGGATCTTTGAGATATTATTAAAAAAAAGTTTTTTAGAAAAAACTTTGACACCCTGTATCTTAAAAACCAAACATTTGCGGACCCATGTTTATATGAAACTTTCACCCTAAAATAGGCCAAAGAATCACCC
Source organism: Kuschelorhynchus macadamiae (assembly GCA_030620095.1). Lineage (NCBI taxonomy): Eukaryota > Metazoa > Arthropoda > Insecta > Coleoptera > Curculionidae > Kuschelorhynchus > Kuschelorhynchus macadamiae. Next base: position 266,806 of record JAUTXW010004711.1, read on the forward strand.
CTCTTCGTTTGTACATGATGTTTAGGAACACCCTGTATATATATATATATATATATATATATATATATATATATATATATATATATATATATATATATATATATATATATTAATATAATTATAAAACGTGTCGAAAAGGTGCTCCCAAACACATGGAAAATATTGAATTGTCATTACTTTATGATGATTTTCTACCGGTCAGTGACAAAAAGAAGAAAGACATGGAAGACCTCTTCCAGTTTATTCCTTGGTTTCATCAAGAATATTTTAATCGCATTATGGGAAATGAAAATGTAGAAGACACTGGTCCGCTTGAAGTTGAAGATGATTAGTTTCTGCTTTCGTTTTTTATTTTATGAATTTTTAATCAGTTTTATAAATAAATGATGATTCTGACCTCAACGTGTAATAATTTATTACCGATTATTTTTTTACAGTGATATTGTTGAAAGGCAGAGTGGTCTAAGTCACAAAATTTCCAATAAATCAACCAAAATAATTAAAAAAATATTCAATTTTAGTTTTAAAATTTATATTAGCTCTGTCCTGAGACACATATCTTATAAACATAATAATTTTTAAATTCAGAATTTTTTAATGACGCTTTAACTTTGAGGCAGTTTTTCTCAAAAGGTGTATGCTGTGACTTGTACCATTATGGTTTTTAACGGCTCATATAATAGTATGCACTTTTTCTCAGAAATACGCAAATAAATGACCATTTTCTGAAATTAAATGAATAATTTGATAGTAGGATATGGCTATTGTTTATGACAACAAACAAAAATAAATGTCAAATATATGTCATCGGGTTTTGGATCGAATTTTGGTTTATACAGCAGTTTATGAACGTTCTTTTGGTATTTTTATTTAATTGATATTTATCAAATTCTTCGAATAATGACAGCGTATGAAAATTATGAACAATAAGATATACTGGTACGTTTTATACAGAGTAAAGAAAATTCTGAGAAAGCCTCGGAATTATATTTCCAAAGGTAAATAAGTTATTATGACAACGAAAAAATAAAAATCTGTATTATATATTATAAGTTTTTGCTTGTTAGATATCCAGAAAGAAGGCAGCCGTTTTTTGAGATATTTGCTATTTAAAAGCAAATTTAGTTGAGCACAGATCATTTGCTCACGTCCGTCCTAAAGCAAACAACAAAGAGAACAGGGAAAGCAAAGAGATAGGTGTTTTGGGATTTATAGAAGCAACACCTTCGTCCTCATGTAGAAAAATTGAGAAGGAAATTGGTGTGCCCAAAACTGACGTTTTGAGGTTCTTGAGGAAATATAAATGTCATCCATATAAATTTAATATAGCGCAACACGTGCATCCTGGCGATGTCGAGCGCCCGGCATTATTTTGTCAGTGGTATTTCCAACAAATCGATGTTAACGATTTATCTGGCAGACTTGTTATCTGGTCAGACGAACGATTTTTTCAAGAGCGGGAATTTTTAATCGTCACAATATCAGAAATTAGCATAATGGAAATCAGCATTTAATGTTTGAAAGAGCACAACAAAGGTGCTTTGAAGTTGGACTGCCATGTTTTATTTTGGGCCAACATATAGTTTATAGGATTTTTAAATTAGGTCTTACAGCACGTAGATACTTAGAAGCTGTTTACCTACAGCAAGATGGTGCAAGTTCCAACTCTTAAGGGAATTTCTTGATAATAACTTTCCTCAAAGATCAACGGACCTGTTAGATGGCCTCCACGATCTCCAGATCTCTCAATTTTAGATTTTTTTATGGGGCTATATACAAAATGAAGTATATAAAACACGATATGACGGCATAGCAGAATTTCGAGAGGGATTTAGCCTTTCGAAATCTGCGAATGAAACCGATGATTCTTTTAAACGCTATTCAATGAATTATAAAAATGTGCCAATTTTGCATTACAGCAAATAGTCGTCAATTAAAACATTACCTTTAAAAATTTATTTTTTAATAATGTATTTTTTTGTGCTTATTATATTGTTACTTTGTGCTATAAAACTGTTGTTACAAACATACTGTTATTAAATAACTCTATAGGTATTTTTATATAAGAAGATACCTATATGCAAGGTATACAATTCTTCGTTAGCAATATGTAACTGTTAATTATTTATTATTGTTATTCTTGGTCTACTATTAAATTATGCATTTATTTCTTATTTGAGTGTTGTGTTGAGGTAAAAAAAAAGACAAATTTTATAGTGTATAGATATATAGGATGTTCCATTTAAAAAAAATAAAGTAGGGTCCGATAACTTTTTGACCTGACCCTGTATACTAATTCCGAATTTGAGTTCTACGGGAAAAGTTATATAGGAAACAGTTTTCACATTTTCGATAAGTTACCTGATAGTTGAGGTACGAGTGGTGCCTGAAAATGCAATATTTTCAGTATAGCCCTGTACCTTAAAAACTAAAAGGGCTATGCTAGTTTTGTTAGACATTTTTAGTTTTACAAAAAAGTCGCACATTGTCGCTAAAACCGCAACTTTCTATTTATAAAAGTAACGGATGTACTCCGCAAAAGTACCCAAAATGGGACACACTGTACAGGGTGTCCGGATTTGGTTGCAAAAGCAGGGTATCACGCTTATTTTTAAAGATAGAACCTTGCGGTTTCCACGAACCTGAGCTAATTTTTTGTGAAACTTATGAAGCAGTAAACAAAATGTTCATAGCCTTCTTCGTTTATGAGATACAGGGCGAAATAGAAAATTTTGCATTTTGGGACTCCCCTCGTATCTCGGTTATCCTTTATCTTAATGCAAAGGGAAAAATTGCTGCTTATGCAGTTTTTACGCTGGATCCAGTGGCGTAGTCATATTTTTCATTTAAGTTGTTATTTTTTAGATATGACCCAAAGTTGTGTTTTTTTAAATAGAACACCCTATATATTTGTCCAGAAATTGATTTGTCCTTTTAAAAGCTTCTCAAAAATATATAATAGTTTGGGTCTATTTTAATAAACAACAACAAAAATCCTAATTTTTATAAATATCATCCCAAATTTTGCAGTAGGCCATGCAAAACAATGCTGCCTTTTATTTAAAGTCGTTAACAATATCTACATCCTAACAATAAATCAAAATAAATATGTAATTATATCTATTTATCAAAATATGTATGGATAATTTCGTACCAAAAAAGTACCACCTACCTAGATTTATGTAACACAAGAACAAAACAGTAATAAATTATTATGTAACAAGCCTTTCAGCAAAAATTAACTGTCGTGTAAGGACTACAGTAACCAACGAAATTAAAAGAACTGTTCAAACTGATTTCCATTTTGTTCTATGCATGCTTCGCACAATTTTCTTATTCGTTTTAGGGAATTAAACAAAATAACGGGATGATTTTGTAAATAGTGAAAATTTTCTCTTATTGCATTTCCTAAATCTTGGACATTATCATAGTGGTCTTTGTAAATTTTATTTTCCAGATATCCCCATAGAAAGAAATCTAAAATCGACAAATCTGGGGACCTAGGGGGCCATCTTATAGGTCCATTTGTTCCGATCCATTGATTGGTAAAATTATTGTCCAGAAATAATCTCGTCATTCCAGAATTGTGTGCAGGAGCACCGTCCTGTTGAAAATAAATTTCGTTAATTTGCGCTAGAGGAACATCGTCAAGTAATTCAGGTATAGCTGCCTCTAAAATTTCTATATAGCGATTGGCTGTTAGATTTCCCTCAAATATATAAAATTTTATGTGTTCCTAATATGAAGCAGGACACATTTAGACCAAACCTGCCCTGCTGTCTTCTGGGAAATATTTGGTGTTGATTTTCCTGGGACCAGAATCTACTATTGTACTTATTGAGTATACCAGAATTACTGAAATGTGCTTCGTCTGACCATATAACCTTTCTTTCAAAATCTCTAACCATATCGCATCTTTCTCGAAACCAATTGCAGAAGACTACCCGACGCTCTGTATCCCCTGGCTGTAAGTGCTGCACGAGCCTAAATTTGTACAGGTGGTATTTGTGCTTTTTTAGAATTTCTTGAACTCTAGTTTTTGGAATCCCTATGCTCTTTTCACTGGCCCTACAAGAGTTTGTAGGGTAAGCTTCTGCATTAGCCAAAACCGTAATTTCCTCAGCCTCCCGATTTTCTTTATTATATGTTTTCGTACGAGGTTTGATAAATGATCCGTGATTAAGTAAATTCTTTTTTATCCGATAAAAAGTGGATATATTAGGTTGCCTCCTTTCTGGATATCTAAATAAAAATTAAGCAATAGTATTTTAACATACCTAAAAATTAACTATTTACCTGTTAAAATACATCTCAGAAGCCGCTTCAACATTTTCATTACTTAATATAAAACAAGCTAACATATCGTACTTTTCATAATGTTCGAAAGTTTGGTTTTCTTCCATAATAATACAAATATATTTTTACACAATAAATAAATACAAAAAACTAGCGCTATATTTTATATACGCGTACAAAATTGGGAAATGTCATTTGCTTCCAAGAAAACAAAAGAAAACGGCATCGTTTTGCATGGCCTACTGCAAAATTTGGGATGATAATTATAAAAATTAGGATTTTTGTTGTTGTTTATTAAAACAGACCCATACTATTATATATTTTTGAGAAGCTTTTGAAAGGACAAATCAATTTCTGGACAAATATACAGGGTGTCCTATTTAAAAAAACACAACTTTGGGTCAGATCTTAAAAATAACAACTCAAATGAAAAATATGACTACTCCACTGGATCCAGCGTAAAAAACTGCATAAGCAGCAATTTTTCCCTTTGCATTAAGTTAAAGGATAACCGAGATACGAGGGGGGTCCCAAAATGCAAAATTTTCTATTTCGCCCTGTATCTCATAAGCGAAGAAGGCTATGAAAATTTTGTTAACGTGAAAACCGCAAGGTTCTATCTTTAAAAATAAGCGAGATACCCTGCTTTTGCAACCAAATCCGGACACCCTGTACACCTGGTATAATAAATGCAGGGATTTCTCATTTAATGATCGAACTTTCCCATACATTGAGGACAGGTAGATAATATATCATAATAAGCATGGATCTATAAAACCAGAGCCAACTGAGACTTTTGCAAGACAGATTTTTAATTAGTATAATAAAATAAGTAAGATTTTGCTGTCAGAAAAGTTGTGCGTAAGGGAAAATTTACAACTTTTTTAGATAAATCTACACAGCACAGCATAACTTATTTTATTCTTATCACGCTCTTCTTCGAATTATCTCGAAAAATTGGTCGCAGAGCTTATTTGAGTGCGGTCTGTATATATGCGGACAGATTTCATAAATAACCCGGAATCTGAAACCAAAAGTTTTTAAGGACTTGTTTGACTATAGAAAATTGTACAGTTTCGAAACGAATTTTTGCAGTTTAACTTGTGTCTCGATCACCTTTTTGAGTTAAACTTTGACTATAAAAAATTGTACAGTTTCGAAACGAATTTTTGCAGTTTAACTTGTGTCTCGATCACCTTTTTGAGTTAAACTTTGACTATAAAAAATTGTACAGTTTCGAAACGAATTTTTGCAGTTTAACTTGTGTCTCGATCACCTTTTTAAAAAATAAAAAATTGTACAGTTTCGAAACGAATTTTTGCAGTTTAACTTGTGTCTCGATCACCTTTTTGAGTTAAACTTTGACTATAAAAAATTGTACAGTTTCGAAACGAATTTTTGCAGTTTAACTTGTGTCTCGATCACCCTTTTGAGTTAAACTTTTGACCAGGAGAAAACATTTTAGTTAAAAATTTATTAAATCTGAATATAAAATTGAGGCGTGTTTTACAAAAACCACATAAGTCCAAATTTGGCGAAAATGAGTTTGTAGCGTCATCTAGTAGAAAAGAAACATAATTATAATATCATAAAGTCAGTTTCTGCAAAAACAACATAAATGCCAAGATATGCACAGCTAAAGTTTCAGTGATTCCACAAAAAGCGCATATGTCCCTGGCTTTTCACACAAATACCACACAAGTCCGCGACAGGATAGGACATGTGTGCTTTTTGCTAGAAATTTTTGCTGATGCGTACAACTAAGTTAATTTGTTATTGTTACGTTTTCGGTATAGATGTGCTGTGATTATCGTGGTATCGTGGTTGTTTTCAAAGTTTAAAACATTATCGTGAAACATGGAAAACGATGGAGATGTGCCTACTGATTGGCCCAAAAAGAAAGAGAAGAAAATTAAGCGCGAAACTCTAATAAAACAGTTTAAAGTTCGTGGTGAGGAACACACAAATCATAAAGGCAATCTTGTTGAAGCACGTAAAACTGGAGAACCTTGCAGGTATGTTTACTTTTAATTAAGGAATGGGGGTATGGAAGGTTCACAAAAATATTTTGTTGTAGCTGTAAAAATGCTTGTTTCTCCAAAGTTTCGGAAGAAAAAAGATGTTTTATTCTTACGCAATTCAATAATATGAATGACAAAAATAGTCAAGATGCACATTTAAGTGGCCTTATTTCAATGAATCATATTACAAGAAGACGTCCTAGAACAGAAGTACATAAGAAAACTCATGGTGCCTCTTTTACATATAAGGTTAGGGCAGGGGAATCTGAAAATAAAATTTGCAAGAAAGCTTTCCTTAGCCTTTATGGTATTAAGGAGGCTCGTCTAAGACGAATCCGAGATTCTTTGATGACCACAGGTGCTTCTCCCAGAGACAAACGGGGCATTCATCAAAACAGGCCCAAAAAAACCCCGGAATGCATAACGGAACTTATTAAAATCCATATTAAATCATTCCCTGCAAGACAATCGCATTATTCACGTCGTAAAAATCCAAACTGTTTTTATTTACCAGAATCTCTTACTTTGAAGGATATGCATGACATGTTTGTGCAAAGTTATAAAATAAACATACCGTACAAAACCTACTGGAAAGTTTTTAGAACCAATTTTAATATTAAATTTGGATTTCCGAGATCTGATACCTGTTCAGACTGTGACAGACTTTTACAGCAGCTTAACCGTACCGACCTTGATACAGAAGAACGAAACCAACTCCAAATCGAAAGAGAAATACACCTTCGCAAAGCTGAATCATTTTTTGAACTGAAACGAAAATTTAAAAGTAAAGCAAAAGCTGGCGAATTGATGTGCATTAGCTTTGATTTTATGCAGAATTTACCCCTGCCTCATATACCATCTAACCCAGTATTCTACAGCCGTCAACTGTGGTACAATGTTTTTGGGATACATGACCTAGGAACTGAAGATGCCACGATGTACACTTATCTTGAAAATGAAGCTAAAAAGGGCGCCAATGAGGTCACTTCAATGTTGTTGCATTACCTTAAAAATAACATCCATAATCGCAATTTAGTTATTTTTAGTGACGGCTGCCCAGGGCAAAATAAAAATTATGTAATGGTACATTTTTTATATACCCTAGTTCACGTTTTAAGAATAGCTGATTCGGTAGAATACATATTCCCAATGAGAGGCCATTCATTTTTGCCGAATGATTCAGATTTTGCTTTGATTGAAAAAAAGAAGAGACGCCTGGAGAGAGCCGAAAGACCAGAGGATTGGGATAAGACAATATTAAATGCCAGAATGAAACCTAGCCCTTTTAATTTGGTGAAAATGAAGCAACATGACTTCTTTGACATCAAATCCGCAACATGTAACTTTTTCCTTAAAGCTCCAAAACCGGCAATCAACATTAAAAAAATAAGGATTATGAGAATTTCTAGCCACACATCCACACTATCTTTAAAGGATACCTATAACGGACCATTTCAAAGCAGTATCGTTGCCAAGGTAAACTTGCCATGCACTATCCAACTTGAACCGCTCTACAATCAACTTTTAACAGTTGCTCCAAATAAAGCAGAAAACTTAAAATCGCTATTACCTTTACTACGCCTCCAGCGAAACAAAGAGTACTATGAACGGCTCCTTGGTAATCTATCTAGCTCTGATAATCTAGATATAGAAGAGGATGACAATAGCAGTGGATGCGAAGATTAAAATTATGCACCTATTATTCATTCGCAAACATATTATCGCAAACATCTTATTTTGTTTTTTTTTCCCTAATAAATTGGTTTTTTTGAAAATTTGCTTTTTTTTTCTTGCAAAAAGAACATATGTCCAACAGTTTTTTACTTTTTTTAAAGTATTCGAACAAAAAACTTTGTTTCTTACATTACGAATCAACTTGTTAAGCTTATCTCAACAGTAAATAACTAAAAAAAAATTGAAAACATAAACAGTTTTAAAATTAAGCGTTTTTTTTTATCTCCTGAATTTTTTTAATTTTGGACATATGTTGTTTTTGTAAAACACGCCTCAATTGTAAAATAAAAATCATAAATCAAGTAAAAAATAAATTAATTAGGATCCTATAAGTTACTGGATTGAATAATTTTTGTCCCCGAAAGTGTATATATAGCGATATCTCACAAGTGCATTAAAGATTTGAGTGTCATCAAAATATCGCACTTCGTAAATTAGGTTTCAGTTTTTAAAGGAGGCCATGATTTATTTGTCACAAGATTGCATTAATAAGTAAGTAATATATTGAACGCATTGAATTTTCAAAACAACATGAGCATAAGTAAGCATATTGTAAGTGGGTTGTAGTAGTTAGGGGGAGGTCTAGAGACCTGACTGGTAGGCCTACAAGGCCCTTTCAGTCTACCCCAGCTCCTCCCTCAACCACCACCCGCCACCAGGTGTACATCCTTGAATATGCCTGTCCTTACTGTGTAAGTCTGCATATCCTTCCATGCAAGATCCTTAACTTAGTCCCTATGCAAGACCGTAGTGCCGAAAATATCTTGTCGCAGTCTCGCTCGCGCTTCACATCTGCACGTGGGTAAGATTAATTTGCAAATTTACAAATCTGCAAAATGACGTCCATTTGCATCGAGCCATTTTTGACAATTGATGACTGTTTTTCGTACAACCCTGGTAACCGTATTTCGGTTAATATTTCTAAATGTGTCCAGAACTCTTTGTCTCAGGATTTCTATGGTCACGCGGGTATCAAATCCATAGATTTCATTCTTCGTGTGACCTCAGAGGTAGAAATCCAAGGGTGACAGGTCAGGGGACCTAGGAGGCCAACATATTGAACCATTTAAAGAAACTATTCTTTCGTCAAACTGCTCTCTTAAAAAGTTCCTGAATTGAATGGTATTGTGAGCCGGACATCCGTCTTGTTGAAACCAAGTTCTTCTTAACTCATCTTCCGTTAGAATAGCTCGTAAGACTGGTACAACCTGGTTTCGCAAAAGCTCTAGGTACCTCTGCCCGTTTAGGTTGTAGTCAAACAAAAATGGTCCAATAAGTCGATTTCCTGAAATGATTAATAATTTATAAATAGTTGCCCAACAATCAAGGGCGGCAGGGTCGGCCGGGTGGTACTAGAAACTATAAATTATAAAGGGAACATTATCTTTATTAAAAAGTAGATATTTTGTTTCCAAAAATAATTATCAAAACATCCCGTAATGAATGAGCTTGTATACAGTTGAAACCTATTCAGCTTTATTATGAAAAAGAAAAACATATTTGGTTAGCGGGAAGTAATATAAAATAATCTTAAAGAAGTAAACCGTGCCTTAATAAAACATAAAATATCAAAAGAACAAACCCCTTGCGCTTTAAAATTTAAATTATTCGGAAATACAGCTGAACGCCTTTCTATAAATCATAATGAAAATCGAAAAATAATTCGATATTTGATTAATATGGTATTTTTTTTTTTCCGGGTAATAATAAATCATTAAATTTAGACAATCGAAATAGAGAAATTTAGATAAAGTGTTAATAAATTTTTAAAACCCAAGTGTTAATAAATTTTTATTTTATTTTTATAGGTTCTTCGAAACTACAATACAAAATGATTGAATAAAAATGTAATAATACAATATCAAAAAAGTAAGTTGCCTGACTAGAGTAGAACGTTTTACTTTTTTTTTATTAGATTATACACTTTTAGTATCATTAAATAAATAAACAAAAAAAAAGGATTATTTCTTGACCATCATTTGGTGCCTATTTAAAAAAGATTGGTTAGAATACCTTACAATGATCCCACACTAAACATTACTTCCAAATCTGATCTGTAGACGTCCCTCTGCCACTTCGTGAGGATTTTGCACACGCCAATGATGACGGTTGTGCCTATTAAAGACTCCACAATTCGTGAACCTGCTCTCATCGGACCACAAGACATGATTTACAAAATCAGGATTTTCATTGCATCTCCTAGAATACCACTCATAGAACACTAGTCGTCTTGGAAAATCAGTTTCCTTAAGTCCTTGTACTGTTATGGGTTTGTATGGATGGTACTTATTCTTTTTTAAAACTCTCTGTACTGTTGAGTTTGGCACATTAGTTTCCTGTTCTACAGTTCTTACCGATGCACTAGGGTTTTCGTTGATAGCTTGTCAAATGTTTCTGTCTCGATTTTCATTGTTATTGTTGTATCCGCTTCTAGGTTGTTCAAAGGCACCATGGTTAATTAAATTAACTACGATTTTCCTGAATTGCATTTTATGAGGCTGCCGTCGTTCGGGGTACATCCCCAAATACCTTGAGGAGGTAACGTCGCACAGTGCTTTGAGCAATGGACAATAATCACAAAACAAAGTAATAATTATTTATATTTTTATAACATCAATATAAGTATAAGTATCCAAAACACGCATTACAAAGTTTATTTAAATCAGGTCATCCTTGATTAGCACTGTAGAGACAAATGAATTTCGATCAACGCCTAGCTGTCAGTTTAACAATAATTTGCTTGCGTTCAGAACGGAGTTTTCATTAACGAGTTATTGTTGAAACTGTTCACTCTAAAAAGAAAATCGCTATGGATTGTCAAGCTCCAGGTAGGTTTATTAAATTTTAACTATATATTTAATTGTTGAGTCCAAATGTACGATTTTACCTGATATTTCAATTAGCAATAACAGATTAGTTGTTAACACAACTATATTTGAAAACTTTGGTAAAGGTTTACAAAATATCTCTAAATATCTCTTTCTGATACTGTTTTAGTTAAGTAGGTTAGGTTAGGTTTCAGATTTTGTATCGATATTCTGCCCCTACCTGCCACCACAGGTAATTTCAGATATTTTATTTCAGAGTTTATTTATATCAAAAACGCTGATCTGGTAGATGTTTGGATAACTAGTTCACATAGTCATCGCCAGCAAAACACATTTAACAAAATATGTGAAATACTTGATTTAACAGATTGTTCGGAAGAATTATCGGCACGAATTTCAAAGATGGGTAGAATTTTTTGCATGAAAATGACTAAACTGTGGCAGGAAAGCTCTAGAACTCGAGAAAGATTTATAAAGCGCAACAAAAGTTGGCTAAGCAAACCGGTAGCCACATCAAAAGATTTTGTGGCTTTTAAAAGACCTTAAGTGCAACCATTACAACCGTTGGCGTTGCAACCACGATCAAGTCAATCTCGAGGAAGACCCACCATCCCTTTTGAGGAAGCTTCTACAAAAACAAAAAAAATACGCGTCTTAGATTTAATACAAAGCAGATCTCAAGCTGAGCTTAACTTTGCTGCTAATTTGGCTGGTAGCTCTAATAATCAAGATTCCTTAGATAAGGTTTTGACACCACATCAGGCTTTAGCCCTGTGCTTGGACCTAAACTTATCCGAAAGAAAATACTTAGCTTTAAGGTCAGTAGTTAATGCTTTGCACAAGGATTGCTTTCCAAGTTTGTACGCTTTAAACATTGCAAAAAAGCACTTTTGCCGTCTCAAATTAATACTGATGAAGTTAGTTCTGAAGTAAATTTACTTTTTTTTTTAAATCTTCTAGATAAAACCACAGAAAGTATTCTAAATGTTTCAAGCGTACCGAGTGGGAAAGAATTAAAATTAATTTGTAAGTGGGGCTTTGATGGCAGTAGTGGGCATAGCACATATAAGCAGAAGTTCAGTAATGACCAACATACGGATGAATATATCTTTCTAATTGCACTAGTGCCATTAAAATTGATTAATACTTGCACAAATGAGGATGTATGGGTAAATATGACAAGTTCCTCGACCTTGTTTTGTCGACCAATAAAGTTTATTTTTGCTAAGGAAAATGCTGAGTTAGTGCGATTGGAAGAGCAAAAAATGATAAAAAATATCAATTTGCTGAAAGTATCGACAATAAATATGCACAATCAAACTTATAATATAACTTTCGAATTAATTTTCACTATGATGGACGGTAGTGTAACTAATATTCTTTCCGGCACCAACTCAGCATCCAAGTGCATCATTTGTGGAGCCACCCCAAAGCAAATGAACCACGAAAACGTTGTCAATCGGTCTGTAAATAGGGAAAACTTTCGTTTTGGCTTATCCACACTTCACCGCTGGATACGTTTTTTTGAGTGCCTTTTGCATATTGCGTATAGACTCTCAATAAAATATGGCGGGTTGAAGGAAATGAAAATAAAAAAATAGTAGAAAATAATAAAAAACGTATCCAGTCAGAATTTAAATCGAAGATGGGACTGATTGTGGATAAGCCAAAACCGGGATATGGCTCCACAAATGATGGAAACACCGCAAGGCGTTTTTTTTTAATCCCGATCTCAGCTCGGAGATAACAAGTATCGACAAGGAACTTATTGTTAAGTTTTAGTGATACTTAGGATATTGGCTAGCGGGTACCATGTTGAATTAGAAAAGTTTCGGAGTTTGTTACTCGTAATTTGTATATAAATTCTTACAGTTGGTATTATATGCCTGCAACTGTCCACAAAGTCTTGATTCATGGGTGTGAGATAATAAGTGCTTTCGACTTACCTATTGGACAACTGTCAGAAGACGCCTTAAAGCAAGGCACAAGGAAGTTAGGAAAAACCGATTATCTCACACCCGCAAATCATCACGAACTAATTGTAACAAAGATTTGATGAACATATTATTGCTGACATCAGAGCCCTTACTATCAATAAACCGAAAAGTTATGAAACAGAAAACTAGCAAATATAACAATGAAATTAATAAATATCTAAAAAAAAATGATTTAGTTGTTTCAGAAGATTTAGTGTAGTTTAAATAGTGTTTGTTAAATTTTAATTTTGTGTTTTATAATAAAAACAAGTTACAATGGCTTATAAACGCACATTTTTCTTTTTGACCATCTATGTCAATGTTACAAATCTTAGTTGTAAGTTTTTCTGGACACCCTGTAACACCCTGTAACACCCAACTTAGAAAATTATGTGCAAAATGTTTTCGCCTAAGTAAAAAAATAACAATTTTGTCCGAAATTGTATCATGACCGCCAGAGGTAAGTGGTATTATTTTTGTCCAATAATCTCTACTACTCGAAGCACTGTGCGTCGGCGTTTCTGTAAGATTGAAAGTACAGAGCTAACATGTCAACCTTTTCTTCATTTGAATACGGAATGCCGGCCATTTTCTATAGGTTTTGATAATTTTTGTGTCAGATTTATGATTTTATTGGGATAAAAGCGTACCTACTACTTATTAAAACACAGCTTTGATACTTTCATCTATTTAACTTAACGTCAAAGTCAAAATCCAATTTTGTTATAGATAAATCATGGCCTCCTTAGAAAAAACTGAAACCTTACTTTACGAAGTGTAATATTTCGATGATACTAAAATCTTTAATGCACTTGTGAGTATCACTAGACTGGAAATTTTAGGCTCTTTCCAAAAATCGAAAAATCTAATATGGCGGCCATAAGAAAAATGAAAGTTGAGGCGGGTTGCGGGTTAACAAAAAACAATGAAGACGTGTCGTATACGCCATCTTATTTGTCTTAAAAATGTGTCCGAATAATATCACATTTTGGCAGCGGTCAAATTTACCGTTCTGGATATACTGGCCAAAAACGATATCCGTCATTTTCGGTTTTTCCCCGATATTTCCAAAAACAATTGATCGATCGTAAAACTTTCCCCATTTAACGTTTGCTCTAGGTATAACAGGAGACGAGATCCCTGTATAGAGACGCGAATCTGCGACACACTATATATATATATATATATATATATATATATATATATATATATATATATATATTTACGAGCACATTTAAAAATAAATACAGGTTTAATTTTACAAGAACGCAGCAGCGTTATAAATGAAAAAAATGGAACGCTTACTTTCATAACGTGTGATATTGATTTTTTTTTAACAAAATGGTTTTTATATTTGTTGGCCCTTGACGATCTAAATAATATAAAAAATACTTAAACAGCTAAATAGTTTCGAGTTTAGCAGGATTTTTTCAAATTTTGACCAATAAGAAATCCTAAAAATAAAAAAATATAAATATTCAATAAATATCTTGACAGTCAAACACATACCGATTTACCTATATTTACTTTTGTTGCTGGTATTGCTAGCATGACTGAAAAATTATTAATCAAATAAACATTTTATCATTTCAAAATTTTACTTTTTGTAACTAGTAAGACGCTTTAAAATAGTGTATTTTTAAAGATATTTACTTAATAAAAAATTCTTTTTTATGGAACCTCTGCATTCTACAGTCATCCTGTGTACCAATATTTAGCTCTATACATCATTGATTACAGCAACTCTCTTTTTTTAAACATCCTGTATACATTTTTAAATATTCTTAAATTATGTAAAAAATAAAATAAAATAAACGTGTTTAAGCATTTTTCTCAAACCAGTTTGTAAATAAAAAATATTGTAATATTTAAAAGCCGGTTTCTTTTCCTTATTATATTATAAGAGTTTAAAAAAAAATGGTTCTTATTAAACTCAGCTTTTTATGTCAAATGGTTTGAACAGGGTTGTGATTAATCAGTGGACCAAACTTTCTGAAACACCCTGTATACATTTTTTAAAATTTTAAAATGTGTAAAACATATAATAAGATTCACGTGTTCAAGCGTTTTTTTGAAAAACTAAACAGTTTTAAACTAAAACATAATTATAATATTTAAGGGGCGGTTTCGATCACTTGAAATTTGAATTTTGAAACATCCCTTAATAGCAAATCTCTGTGCCCCACAGTCAACATGTGTGCCAAAATTCAGCTTTTTGCGTCAAGTGGTTGTTAGTCAATTAAAGATTTTATATATTAGTATAAATTAAGCCGCCATTTTCTTTCGCCATACTAGATTCGTACCCAAATTTCGCCAGTTTATTTCTAAGTAATACTTAACTTCAGTAAAAAATTCCAGACATATTCATTAATTAGTATTTTAGTATTATTCATTTTGCATTACCTAGGTCGCCATTTTGTTCCGCCATATAGGATTATTACCAAAATATAACTATGTCAAAGAGAAGGTAGAAGAAAAGAACTCGGAGGGTGATTTTTCTCCTATTTCGATTAAGGCTAGTTATTAAGTTACTCTATATTACACGAATAGCAAAGGTACTAGATAAAGCCCCTGAAAATTAGTCCTTTTTCGTGTATAAAAACTGCAAAAAAACAATATATTGAGGGGCTTAAAAATTAAACCATGGCAGACCATGTTTCTTTCGTAAACTACGTGGTCTAACTGATCGTACTATAGCCCTCACGTCACCTGAATATCGCCTCGAAACTATCCAAAAAGTAATAAATCCCTTAAAATCTAATATTTTTCCTGAAAGTTGTTTATCAAAAAACAATTAAAAAAAGAACCCACAAATATTATAACCAAACTAATCAATTAAAACAAGATAACATTAAAAAAAAATATGTAGCAATACCTTACACAACATCAGTTATGAGAAAAAATAAAGCACACTTTAGGAAAAAATAATATGATTGCATGTCACAAAGTACACAACTTAATTGGTTGTTTGTTTACTACACTAAAGAGTAAAGTACCAAAAAATCTAATCTAATCTACTCAGTACCCTGTTTAAACTGTCCAGCAAAATATATAGGGATGACCACTCAACTATTAGAGAATAGGTTGAAGGTTGATTACGCTAGTACCAAAATATTAGATACTGACAATATATATCATAAAACTTATTATAAAAGAAATACTTCAAAAGTTGCAAGACGTAAAAAAGCCAAATGTACCATAATTTAGTACATGCATTATAACGGGGGATGGACGATTGCGGAATAATAACGAAAACGAAGGCATGATTGCGGATGGAGGCAAAATAATCGATGGCATTATTGCGGAATGCTCGTATATGCTCCTTCTTTGTTACGATGCGTTTAGCCGTTATTTTTACATTCCGCAATCGTGCCCTCACTTCATTTTGTGAAAAACTGAATACTAATGTTTCGTCCGCAATCGTGCCGCGCCCATTATAACGAAATACAAATAATTTCTCCATCACCTATATTTATTAAGTTACAATAGATTTAAATCGTTATCTCGAATTACTGATTCTACCTTGACTAAGCCTTATAAAAAAAGGGGAAAAATATATTCCTCAAGTGTTGAATTTTAAACAAATTAGTTGGCAAGCAGTAAGTAAACAATAAACATTTTTCGAGGTATGTACCAATTTCTGTTCCTGTTTTTGACCCTTTTTCGTTTAAATTTTAAAGTGTATTGTCCTTTTTTATTCCAAGATTTACCATATTTTAAATATAAGTTTTATAGCAATGTTAACAATTTGTATTGTTTTGGAAAAAGAGAATTATATTCTACGTATATATATATATATATATATATATATATATATATATATATATATATATATAGATATATACAGGGTGATTCATGAGGAAATGTCAATACTTCAAGTACATATTCAGGTCCAAAAAATAAACATAAAAGTCTATATAAATAAGTGTCCGTAAGGCCTTAGTTCTCGAGATACAGGGTGTTAGAGTTTTTATTTAATTTTTCTATTTTTTTAAATAAAATCTATGATAATGTAAATAATGGAGTGAAAATTGATATACGGGGGTTTTTTGGTATGACAAATTCGAATCTAATATTAGTATTGCTCTTACTTGTAGGGGGCGCCACCTACATGTCTTTCTATTTCTTCGAACAATCACAACTTTTTGGTAAAGCCTTGTATTACATTTTTGAGCAAAACAAATTATTCCCTTGCCATTTCTACTTTCTTCTAAGGTATACCTGTTAAAAGTGGATACGAGCAACTGTTTTTGAGATATTTGGATTTAAAACAGTTTCGGCGCATGTGATTTTTTTTATCAAATTCACATAAAGTATGCATGTATTGTAAAAAAATAGAAGCGTGCCTTGCCTGACAGAACAACTGCTGATGCTGGTTGGTGTTCTCATCGTTTTTCCTGTTACTTAGCAATAGTAATGTCAGTTAATAATAAGATCAAATTTTGTCACTGTCAATTTCTGTTCATAAGTTTTATTATCTGACAATAATCATTTAAGAAACTTTAGATCTAAATACGTCATTATGCCTGTGATATTCTCGCATCGTGAATATGCAGATATGATATTCGTCTATGGTTTCTGCAATGGGGTCGCAATTCAAGCAGTCGCGGAGTACCAGCGTCGTTTTCCAGATAGAAGGGTGCCAGATAGAAGAGTTTTTTTACAAGTTTTCACTATTGCTGGAGAATCTGGGATGTTTTCAAGTGCGAAAATTGTATCTAAAAGGGAATCGGGACCCAACGTTGAAGTAGAAGAGGCTATACTCAATCCCGTCGAAAATGATCCAAGCATAAGCACTAGGCGGATTGCAGATACTTATCAAATTACACAATCGTCTGCTTGGAGAAATCTTCACATTAATTGTTTATACCCATTTCATTTACAACGGGTTCAACATTTGCAGGAGGGTGATTTTGAGTTGAGAATGCAATTCTGTAACTGGATTAATGAAGATCGAAGGTTGTATAGGTATGTTTTGTTCACTGATGAAGCACAGTTCACGCGTGATGGTATAAATAATCTTTACAATGAACACCGGTGGTCCTATGAAAATCCTCACGCTACAGTAGAACATAATTTCCAACATAAATTTAGCATTAATGTGTGGTGTGGAATGTTAAATGGTCATTTAATTGGTTCATTTATAATCGACGGTAGTCTTACAGGAGAAAAATATTTAAACTTTCTTGAAAATCACTTGCGAAATCTATTAAAAGATGTTCCCCTTAATGTAAGACAAAACATGTATTTGCAGCATGATGGAGCCCCTGCACACTACAGTTTACTTGTAAGAGATTTTTTAAACCAAAACTTTCCAAACCGATGGCTTGGTCGGGGAGGTCCGTTTAATTGGCCACCTAGATCGTCAGATCTTAATCCTTTGGATTATTGTCTTTGGGGATGGTTCAAATCACTGGTATATTCCACTAAAATAAATACAAGAGAAGCATTATTGGATCGGATAACAAACGCAGCACAAACACTAAGAAATGCGCCCGAATGTATCCACAGAGCAACCCGAGCTATACACCATAGAGCTGACCTGTGCTCAGAAGCAAATGGTGGAATTTTTGAAAATTATAAAACGTAACCTAGATTTTATTAAAAACAACTTAATAATAACAATTTTAATAAAAATTAAATATCTTTTGTTTAGTTTATGTCTGAGGCACTGAATACACACCTCAAAAAAATGTGTTAGTCTTTCATTTTAAAGCTTTTGTGGCAAGATGCGTTTAAATTTGGACAAATTAACAAACTTTTAAAATTTTGCGATAAAAAATTACATGCGCCGAAATTGTTTTAAATCCAAATATCTCGAAAGCGGTTGCTCGTATCCACTTTTAACAGGTATACATTTTTGACGTAGAAATGGCAAGGGAATAATTGGTTTTACTCAAAAATGTAATACAAGACTGTACCAAAAAGTTGTGATTGTTCGAAGGAGTAGAAGGACATGTAGGTGGCGCCCCCTACAAGCAAGAGCAATACTAATTAGATTCGAATTTGTCATACCAAAAACCCCCGTATATCAATTTTCACTCCATTATTTACATTATCATAGATTTTATTTAAAAAATAGGAAAATTAAATACAAATTTTAACACCCTGTATCTCGAAAACTAAGGCCTTGCGGACACTTATTTATATAGACTTTTATGTTAATTTTTTGGTCCTGAATATGTACCTGAAGTATTGACATTTCCTCATGAATCACCCTGTATATATATATATATATATATATATATATATATATATATATATATATATATATATATATATATATATATTGTAATTAGGTACTTCTTTTCTTGGGATGCGTGTTCATAAAATTAAAACGGTTTTTTAATTATTTGTCATATTTAATTCAATTGGACGTTTCGACAGGTAGTTCCATGTCTTTTACAAAAATGTTTTAATTTTATTTTTCCTAAAATATATTGCAAAAAATAAACAATCTAAGATTTTAAAACATCAAAATTTATCTTACCATGAGACGTAAATCAAAATGTCAATAAGACCAAATAACATTTAAGCAAAATAAAATACACGTTTCGAATTATCATTTTGTCAAACAAATACATACACAGAACATCGATCGGAGACTAACTGAAATATATAGTGTAAGAATTTATTCTTATCATAATACTTTTTTAGTGGTTACCGGAGACTTTTTAATATTTAGATATTTATTTATTTTAAACAGAGTTGGGGATTAATGACAAGAAAGATATTAATTTAATAAACAAAATTTTTTTCAACATCATCTAAGTGAATCACCTTATGCAGACGATTTAAAAAAGTTGGATCGTCTGGGAAACTATAGTGATAAAAACAATCTTTACATGTCGATTGTGTTGTTAACTTAGTCTCCAAAATTTTAAGTTATATTACAAGAAAATGCAAGCTCTTTAATGATGTCAAACACATTGTTTGTCTATATAATTATTAAACTGCGGGACACGAAAGAAAACCAGGCGGAGTCAATCTGTTTAGGAAGGTCGCCCAAGAAATCTCTTTAAACCAGTGGTGTTCCGTCGTTCTTTACATAATATGGCACTCTATTTTAACTATACGCACTTCAGATAATTAAAAAATGTAACTACGCTTAATGAACCTTTATCTATATTTGTCTGTTTTCTTTCGTGTACCGCACTTCTATATCTCTTTTGTGTTGCAAAAACGGCGAACTTTCGAATTTTAAAATGATCTAATTTTGATTTTTCTTGATCGATTTACCTATAAATATATTTTTTCTTAAGTTCTATCATTAATGGTTCCCGGGCTATTGCCTACTTCCACTATTATTGGACCAACCAGTATAGTGATACACGATTTACAAGTCCAGATTTTACAAGAGCAGCCAGCATCAGATCCAGTGAACGAGATTTAACCAAATTTTAATTTACGCAGTTCGACTTTGGGCTACTCGGGTATGCCAAAAGTGGCCGTCTGTCTCTGTTTGTCATATTACTTTATACAGGGGCCGTCATTGTGAAGTATTATACAGGGCGTTTCCTAATTGCGTGCTGATGTTAAAGGAGGTGTTTTTATGTCCTAAAAGTCTTAACTTTTAAGATACAGGATGGTAAAGTTTAAAAAGAAAACATTTTTTTTATCCCAATTCTGATGCTATGGTAGATAACTGCATGAAATTTGATACACGTTTTCTATGCATTAAGGAGCATACGGATTTACCCAGGTTAATTACATATGCACGCCACTTTTCTTTCGTGTCCCGCACCGTTCTAAGCAAATTTAATTTTGGCTCCATTATCTGGAGTCCTAAACAAAGTACTTGTGCAGACCGACTAGAGCATAACTGAAACAAGTTTATCAAATATCTCTCATTTAAAAGTATTTTTTTCAACCCATTGAACGATGTCTCTGGCCCGAAGCCACTTTCTGCTGATGTCATTGATTGGGCGCAGAATAACTTCCGATATTCTTTTCTTATCCAAAGTCTTTTATAACCTGATACAAAGCTCTGATATTCTTCAATTATTTCACATTAATGTGTCCCAATCTGCCTTTCAAGCACACTTTCACACACACTGAAAACTATTTCCTTACGTTATTTTGTTGATACTCTAGTCGGTGCCCATACCTGCTTGTATCCTGTATGATCTATAAATAAATAAAGAAATAAATAAATAAAATAAATATAATGGAATTTGGCCAACCGTAGACACGTGTTTCTGACTTAAGTTATTTATCAGTACAGTCGACTGGTTGAGAGACTACATTTTATCTAAACGGTCAGGTAGATTAGCATAATTCCTAATTATAGACGTTTTATTCAGTAAGTATAGTCTGTCTAGTACTCCTGAATACCAGTCAGACTTCACAAATAATTGCTGAATAAAACGTAGGACCTGTCCTACCATTCTTATCAGCAATAATACAATAATAAACTGTATTATTGCTATTAATAAGTAATTATTTCTAATATCTATGGATATTTTGTCTGATCAAATACAATATTGTAATACAATGTGAAAACAAAAAACTACCCTTTGTTATCATTCTTTGTTTGCCATATCTCTTTGAAGCGCGTTTAGGCAAAAACTCTTTGTAAGATCCCCTTGTGCCGAGGCTCTTCCTTTTATCGTTAACAACCACATTTTCTCAATATTCGTATCCTTCCGCTCTTACTGTTTAGATAAACTTCAGCTCTCCAAATATTTGGAAGGATATAATCGTCTTTGTGTTCTATATATCGGCAGATATTTTTTAGATTTGTCATAAAAAAACATCTGGTCGGGAGTATCTTATATTGACTTTATATTGTTGCAATTTACTTAGCTATGCTCATATTTTTCCAATATTATACACTCAGTTTCAAAAAAAGTGACGCACTTGATTTTTGGCTCAAGTTCAATGTCTTATATCTTTTAAACTAGTGGACCGATTTTAAAGAATTTTTTTTTCGTAGGTAGATAATATCTTTGTCTACCAGCAGAAATGAAACCAATGAAAATTTTCTCAAAAATTCTTGGATAATAATGAAAAAGTTCGAACCATGGTTTTTTGTTATTTTTTGACTTGCCCTGTGTATTAGTTGAGGATTCGTATACCAGTTTTTTATACTCTATATAAAAGATCCCTTTTTCGTGAGCATTCTGTTTTTTTATTCATCGATTTATCTCTAAAATTGACTGAATTACAGCTTTTTTGCTGAAACTTTGCCAAGCTACGTGAATGTTAATAAAAAAACTTAAACATTAACTTAAAACGGAAGGTTTCACGGCTTTGGTCAATTATGAAATCATGGTTTTGGGATTAGACCGTGTTAAATTGGAATTATTATCCGACGTTTCTCCTTCGATTGCACGAGGCATCTTCAGGGATCTTTACTCATCGAGATCTGAACGCTGAATGAATTCAGAAAAGGTAAACAAAGGTAAAGAAATCTCTCAATTTTTGCAGCTGTCGGGGGCGCGAATTGAACAAGTCAAAAAGGAATCTTCCACCTTTTATTTGTGGTAACGTACTGATCTTTCATCTTATTCTTTCCTTGCTTATCCTGGAGTAGTCTAGCATGTTGGAATTCGAGGTATTTATAGGTCTTTCCTTGGTTCATCGAACTATTTTTCCATTGGGTAGGGCTACATCACCATTAATGACTTTGCCTTTTTCGATGTTTAAGGCTTTACATTTTTCCATTCTAAATTCCATATGGATATCTTTGGAGAAGGTGTTTGTCACGTCATTAAGCTTTTTTATTTGGTAATGGTTTCCACCATAATGCTTATTATTATTATTATTATTATTATTTTTATGACTTGTCTCACAGTATTCCTGTGGTTGTATTTTATACTGACGGGATTATACCAAGTCAGTACAAAAAATAAAAATAAAAAAAGGAAATAGAAAAAAAACAACTATTGTGCATTAAGAAATGATCTAACGATGCTACATGTTTTTAAAATGACCGGTTTTTGGATGTTCCTGTGAATGTCTGTAAGTCCTAATTGAGCCAAAGCGGTGTAAACGTTGTTGGGGTGAGACCTGTTACTGATATGACGAGATGAACAATGATGACTCTTTCTTGTTTCCACAGCCTTTCTACTTCCATTACCAAGTCGGTATATTTGGCGATCTTCTCACTGTATTTCGCTTGGATTTTCTCTCTTAAATAAGTGATTTTCTTTTTGTTTTCTTATTTTTTTGGATTGAAAGGTGATATCGGGTCTGTTTGCGGGGATTGTTTTATCTGTGTGGATGTCAAGGTTCCAATAGAGCTTGTAGTCTCTGTTTTCAAGTATGACTGTTGGTGTATAATGGTAGTAAGGATCTGTGTTTTCCGTTAGTTTGTATGTTGTGGCTAATGCTTGATGAACGACCTTCGCTGCCGAGTTGTGTCTCGCGGTGTATTCAGTTCCGGCCACTATTCTACATCCACTCGATATGTGATCGATCGTTTCTCTCTGCTGGTGAGATCTCCTACACCTCTCGTCTTCAATGGTTGTGCCCTTGATGATGTGCTTTTGGTAGTTTCTGGTTGCTATGACTTTGTTCTGGATGGCAAGCGGGAAGCCTTCTGTTTCGGGGAACAGCTGCCCTTCTTGTAACCACGTATATAAAAGCTTTTTATGTATGAGGTCTTGACTTATGTGGTATGTGTGTCTTCCGTGAAGTGTTTTTTGAGACCAGGTGTTTATGTTTTCTAGTCATGCTGCGTGGCTCGTTTGGTCGTCGAGCGGTGTATAATTCTTGTCTGCCTTCACTATTGCCTGGTGGAGGTTAATTTGTTTGTTGTGGAAGAATTTCGTAAATTTGTTTTTTATTTAGCGATTGTATATCTATAATTCCCCTTCCTCCTTCTTTTCTCTCGATGGTGAGTCTTTCCTTGCGTGCGTTGGAATGTAACTTCCTGTGTTTAGTGAATTCAGAGCGTATGAGAATGTGAATGTTTTCTATGTCTGTGTGTGACCATTTAATGATACTAAACGAGTACGTAAGAATAGGTATGGTGAAGGTGTTAATAAATAATTTTTAATAATTTGGAATCCGAAGTTTGTGTTATTCAGTGTGTTTGAGAGTGAATTTGGACAGAAGCAGTCTGATGTAGATCTCTTCTGTTTCGATGTGCCCTTTTTGTGTACTCAGGTTGATTTTAGTTTTCCACGTACTCATGATTTGCGTAAGAAATTGCCTGATGTTTTTATTGACTTTATATAATTCTAGCACTCTGGTTAACCAACTGTGGGGTATCGAATCAAAAGCTTTTTTATGATATATGTAACCAGTATGAAGGTTTCTATAACTTTTCCTGGTGTGTTCCATGATGACGCTGTCTATAATTAGCTGCTCCTTGCATCCTCGGCTGTTTTTCCTGCACCCTTTTTGCTCTTCCATTAGAATATTTTTGTGTGCTAGATGTTGTTCTATTTTCCTGGTAATTGTGGCTGTGACGATCTTATATAGGGCTGGAAGGCACGTAATAGGTCGGTAATTTGACGGGTCCTTATTGTCTGAATTTTTGGGTTTAAGGTGTATTCCCTGATTGCCTTAAAACAGCTATAATTATTCCACTTCATAAAGGCGGCGAAAAAACTAACTCTTGCAATTATCGCCCAATTGCACTACTACCAGTGCTATCAAAAATCATCGAAAGGCTACTGAAGAACCGTCTTATGCCATTTCTCCTGAACCAGCAGTTCGGATTTCTACCCAACAAGTGCACCAGTGACGCCATGTTCACGTTGCTTAGAGGCGTCTACTTATCTCTCAATAACAACCACCCAACTGCCTCAGTTTTTTGTGCCTATGCGAAAGCCTTTGATTGTGTTAGTCATGAAATTCTGATAAACAAACTAAATTTTTATGGAATTCGTGGTACTTCTTTAAATTGGTTCAAATCTTATCTTGGGAAAAGGCAACAACTTGTAAGGGCTAATGGTTCCGATTCTGATTGTAAGTTGATTACAAGTGGAGTCCCTCAAGGTTCAGTCTTGGGACCTATTCTTTTTTTGTTATACATTAATGATATCACGAACCTTAAAATTAATGGAAGAATCTCCCTTTTTGCTGATGACACAAGCATAACATGGAGTGATTTTGATACAACGTCTTTACACTCAAGTATCTCCAAAGACTTGGTTATAATTAAGGCTTGGTCCGATTCCAATATGCTTTGTTTTAACGTCGATAAAACGGTGGCGTTATCTTATAAGGGAACTTTACAACCACTTCAGGTACATAACAGCAATATTGAATACGTAGAGTCGGTTAAATTCCTGGGTTTAAATATAAATAGCAACCTAAAATGGTCTAATCATATGGCCTTCCCTTTTGGGGCTGCTGTACCACCGAGCAATTTCGTAGTATTTTTATGCTTCAAAAGAGAGCCATTCGTTATTTGTTTGGTCTAAATAATAGAGCTCACTGCCAATACTATTTCAAAAAACATGAAATATTAACACTTCCTGCATTATTTATTTTGGAAACGGTATGTTTGCTGAGAAAACATATAAACACCCTCCCAGAAAGGCCACAACATGTATGCCCTACCAGAAACTCTAGGCATGATATTTATCTTCCCATTCCTTCCACAGAATTAATAAAAAAATCAATTATTTACAACGCCATAAAACTTTACAACAATCTGCCAGTACATTTAAAATCTATCCCTATGCTTGCACAATTTCGAAAAAACACCAAAGCATACCTCATTGAGAGACCATTTTACAGCGTTAATGATTTTTTTTTTCAGTGAGTAAGTCTCTTTAAATTGTCACTAAACTCGCTTGTTTACTTAAATCTTTTGTGAGTCATGTCCTAACTCGTAGCATAGAATTTTGTAAATCATTATATAGGGAAAAGAACTGTCGAACATTCACTTAAAACTTAATTATTTTTGTTAGGTATTGGATTAAAAACAATTTAATTCTTTTTGTATACTACATTCTACACTAGTTCAATATACCTTCTGTTTAACATCACAATTATTTGTATAACTATAATAACATAGAGTTTAATGCAATTTTGATTTCAATGTCATCGAAATTATTCACCTCGTACATGTGTGTTTGTTTACTTTTATAAGGTTATCATGATTCATTTACTGTTTGCAATGTTATATTATATTCTAACGTGTGTTTTACGATTTGGTAAATTGATAATTTACATTTAAAAAAAAAAAGCACTGACCTGTCGAAATTATTTTCGATTAATGTTTTGACATATCTTATTTTTAGGTATATTTTGCTTTGTCCATAAAATTGTAAAATTTTTCTGCGACAATAAAGCATACTTTTGTTGTTTGTATTCCTTGGGTGAGAAAACTTTATCATTATTATTATTATTATTATCATTATTATTATTATTATTATTATTATTTTTATTATTATTATTTAAATATACTATCTTGTTCCCGTATCTTGAGTTAGTTAGTGAGTATCTGTTTTTAATAACTAATCTATTTATAAAACTCTTCTTCAATATTTACTGCGAGTATGTGTCAATATGTATTCTTGTCGAAAGAGAATAATAAATCGATTTTTTAAGCTACGTTTTTACGCCGGATGTGACGTAATCGTGGGAAGTGGAACTTATGAAGATCGATTAGACTTTCTTATCTCATACGACTGATTTCAGTTCTAAATTTAACCTATTTTACATGACATTAAACTTAAGTTTTTTTTAAATAGGTTTCCTATTGAAAAGGTACTCGATAACAAGTAAAATCTGGAGCCATTCTATTATGAATGTATTTCTGTTTTTGTTAAATATGTACAAGATGTCCGAGCTAAGACCAATTTTATCTGTGGACCATGTTCAGTTTCGTTTTCATCTAAATAAACAAAGATTGTGTGCCCTTTTTGTAATGTATTTTATTTAAAACCAATTGAGACTATTCGGTCGGAGAAGGAAAGCTTCGAAGATGCCATATCCATGACCAACATGGTCATGCAGAGCTCGAAAAATTTCTAACTTGCGTAAATTCAATCCACCTCAGAAAACAATTTACTCTAGAGTTAGAGGAAAACAACAAACTACCATTTTTAGATGTTTTGGTCACAAAACTGCATAACGGACATTTCGAATACACCGAAGAAAAGAAAAACCAACACATACAGACAGATATTTAAATGCAAAATCACATCATCACCCAGCACAAATTCAAGCTGTGGCAAATACTCTAATATCTAGATCCGTGCGACTGACTGAAACACAGACGAGACAAAACGAACTTAAGGTAATATCTAGTGCTTTAAAGAAAAATAGCTACACAAATCGCACCATAGAGAAAACTATTAAGGCACAGGTTTCCCGAACAACGAACAACAAAAATTTTGAACCGGGAAAGCAACGAGTAGTTTTACCATATGTAAAAGGCACAACAGACCGAATCGGAAGAATTCTTAGGAAACGCAACATACAAACAATACACAAGCCACAAACAACTATAGGTAACCTACTCGGAAACCCAAAAGATAAAATCAAACTGGAAAACCACGGAGTATACAGTATTCCGTGCCAGGACTGTGAAAAGTTGTACGTGGGGCAAACTAACAGGCGAATATCAGCAGGAGTGGAAGAGCATAAACTCAGCATCAGAAATAAACAAACAACCTCAGCTTTATTCCTACATCATCAGGAAACCGGCCATAAAATAAATTTCGATGGGTGTAGAGAGATTGCCAAAATGTCCGAATAGAGACTGAAGTGTTGGTGACTGCGACGCTTCCTTTTATACCCCCACTCGGGGCCGAAGGTTATATCTGCGCAGGCGTTGGTCGTTTTTTATGTTTTCCGGATGGTGCTGTTATTGTTGCGCTAATTGCGCTTGAGTTTTTGCGATTTTATTAGATTTGTCGATTATTGTCTTCCATACTGTTGGTAGTTTTAATGATTCGTCCCTTTTTTTCAAATCACCTTGTTTTTCAATTTCTATGGCTTCTCGGATTATTCTGGTCTTATAATGTTCTATATTGGCAATCTCCCTACACCCATCGAAATTTATTTTATGGCCGGTTTCCTGATGATGTAGGAATAAAGCTGAGGTTCTGTTTATTTCTGATGCTGAGTTTATGCTCTTCCACTCTTGCTGATATTCGCCTGTTAGTTTGCCCTACGTACACGTCTTTATTCGGACGCGAGAAAGAAAGCTTCGAAAATGCCATAATGTGATTTTGGCGAAACGTCAGCAAAACTGTTCTTTTCAGAACGACAGTAGTGAACGGATGTACACCCGTAATGAAAACACATATATATATATATATATATATATATATATATATATATATATATATATATATATGTATATATATATATATAGGGTGTCCGGAAATTGCGTCGCCAACTTTCATATGAAAAAACTTCATATGCACCTGGGTCCGCAAACGCTTCAAAAGGGTGCTAGGACCCATTGAAGATGTCGCCCAAAATGTGCTTTTTATTTTATTACTTTGGAACTGCTTTTGTACCAGTTATGAATTTTGGTACAGGAATAGTCACTAATAAAAGCAATTTTTAGCAGCTAGCAAATTTTATATTTCTTAATCAGGGGTGTGCCGGCAGGGGGTGTGCTGTTTTTAGTTAGTTATTATTTTTTTAACCCTTTACTTTTTTGACATTTTAATTGATTAATAATATTTTCTACTATTTTTTGCATAAAAAAGGTGCTCTTGGTAAATGGTGGAAAAGTTAACGGTTTCCCAGAAAAATCGTTCCAATATTTTTAGGTCGATCGAAATAACTCATTTAGAAGAGAAAAGAAAAGAAAATGTTACCTGAACTTTTATAAGTACAAATGGTAAGGGGGCTTTCAATGAACGTAAAAGAAATAAGTGTCACCTCGGGGTGGGGGAGGGTTCACGTAGGGGGTCGAAAAGGAGGGGCAATAGTATTTATGGAATTCTCGGCGAAAGTTGATGTCTGATAGAGAATATCCTATACAACAGTTGTGGGTTGTGCAAAAGTGTACAAGTTTTGTACTGACCAGTTTTTAACATAACCTCAAAATTTCCGAGAAAAATGAAAAATAAAAAACAAAATCCTTTGATTTTATTTTCATTTCCAAAACACTAACTCAGTTTTAACGAAACTTTTGCTTTAAAGACTGTCGTCTTTTTCTTAATTGTGTACAACATAGGATTTGTCCATAGAAGTATGAAACAAATAGGAAACTTTTTGATAGCTTATTTCTCAAAAAAAATTGATCTTAATAAAAGTTGGGGCATATAAAAAAAAATTATTTCTAGAGTAATAGATTTTAGGTCAAATGTACAGCGTGTTCAAAAAGAACAAAAAAAATATACTTCCAATAAATAAAAATTTAAATTTAAAGAAATAAAATTAAGTTTCTAATTGGTTTTCGTTAACGATCTCTTGTTGTTATGTTAAAGTGGTGTATTATTTAGGATCCAATAAAAAAACAAAAGTCTTTTTTAGATGTTTATTTGGCCGTTTCGCAACTATATTGGTATATCCTCAGGACACATATATAGATTTTATATCCTCATAAAACCCATATTATCAGTCTCTACCTACTGCGTTGGTTCACAGATGTTTCCCACATATTAAGTTTCTAAATGGTTTTCGCTAGCGTTCTTCTTGTTGTTAGAGTGTTGTATTATTTGGGGTTAGGAAATATCTGCAAACCAATGGAGTAAGTACAAACTGATAATATGGGTTTCATGTAGGATATAAAACCTATGGGTCCTGAGGATGCAACAATAAAGTTGCGAAGCGTCGACATTTTAAAAAAGTTTTTTTATTGGATCCTAACCCCAAATAATACACCACTTTAACATAACAACAAGAGATCGTTAACGAAAACCAGTTAGAAACTTAATATCTGGGAAGTATCTGCGGACCAACGGAGTAGGTAAAGACTAATAATATGGGTTTCAGTTTAAGATGGTGAAACAAAATGACGGGCAAATAAAATTTTTAAAAAATCAATGTAAAAAAATTTTATTCAATTGATTTTGAATGAAAATTAATAATGGAATAAACTAGTACGAATTTAGTGTAAGAACTACTTATTAAATTTCTTTTATTATGTCAAAAAGTCAAATGTGGCATAGGTAGAAAGAAAATGGTAAAATATTGGTAGGAATCCAATATGATGGAAAAATAAAAATGAAAAGACAGTATATGTAACACATATATATATACTGTCACTATATACTTAATTAAATAGGGCCACACAGGAAGTTCCGGGTAATGAAATTTACCGAGTTTTTTAATTCGAGTTTAAATTTATTTGTAGATGCGATAGTTTTTATTGATAACGGTAACAGATTAAAAATACCACTATCGGCACAAAGAGGAGATTTTTGATACATTTCTAAATTGTGCTCAGAAACGAGACATTAGAGTTATTCCTAGTATCATAGCTATGGTAAGAACTTTTAAGCCGACAAAGATATTTGCTCTTATGAAAATAAGTCAGCAATTTTAATAAATAAATTGAGTAGACAGTAAGAATGTTATTTTTTCGGAAAGTTTCCCAACACGGCATTGAGTGTGACAGACCAAAATGGTGCCCCAAATACGTTATTAATGTCGGCTGACTGACCCCAAACAACAATATTGTAAGCAACTGAAGAATAAACAAAGGCACAGTAAACACTTAGAAGGGTTTCAAGAGTTAGTTACATAATTCTTTAAAGAGTTTAAAACATAGGGGCTCTTATCGATTTTTGAACACACCTTAGAAATTTGCCCATTCCAGATTAAATCACTATCAATGGAGAGACCCAAGAAATTTTAGAGTCAATTAAAACTAGCTTGTGTCTATCTAGATCAAAAAGGAGACCACATGATATTTTGCCTACGTTTTTTATTTTCATACAGACAGTTTTGACCTGATTAACTACAAGTTTGTTTTTCCTACACCAGGAAGAAAATTCCTTCAGAATTATATTGGCTCTACTCCTCAATGCAGCCATATAGGGCTCCGAGACAACAACTGTGGTACCATCGGTATACAAGAATACTCTACCCTGGGAGATATGTTCGAGCAAATCATTAACTGAAAGAAGAAAAATTAGTGGGCTTAATTGATTAACTACAAGTTTGTTTTTCCTACACCAGGAAGAAAATTCCTTCAGAATAATATTGGCTCTACTCCTCAATGCAGCCATATAGGGCTCCGAGACAACAACTGTGGTATCATCGGCATACAAGAATACTCTACCCTGGGAGATATGTTCGAGCAAATCATTAACTGAAAGAATGAAAATTAGTGGGCTTAAGATACTACCTGTCCCTATATTTTGATAAAAGAAGATTAGACTTTGAACCTTTAATCCTCACCGAAAATATCCTGTTAGTTAAAAAAAAATGATCCAGTCGTTCAAGTGACCCCATATCCCAAAACTGTTTAATTTCAAAGCCACAAAATCTTTATCAATAGTGTCAAAAGCTCAAGTAAGATCAAAAGTGAAGGAAAGTACAGCCCAAGCGCTTTCAGTAGACAGGCCTCACCGAAAGCCATGCTGACGATCTGAAAAAATATTATATGTAACCAAAAAAAATACATTCTGCTATAAACGAGTTTTTTTAAATTTTAGAGAAGCAGCTCAATAGAGATATATGTCTATAGTTTTCAAATAGACAGGGGTCTCCTTTCTTAAATATGGGTAGGACAATGACCGTTTTAAGCCGTTCAGGGAACACTCCGGACTCAATTGAAACATTAATTAGTAAGAATATTAGCTACTTCGCCCGATAACTTTCTTTATAAATGATATATCTCGCAGAATCCTTATTTGGGAATTTATCAATTATTTCGTCCATAGCAATAGGTTCAAACAATGGCGGCTCGTGGTGTCTAAAACTGGTGAGGCGAGAAAAGGTTTGTTACTTATAATAGGTAGATGGCTCCGCAGGCAGCGCTGTAGGCGAAAAATGTTTGGGCTGCTACGCCCAAATTGACTCATTTTTATGATTTGTTTTTGTCTTTTACATACCAATACCAAGATATATGCCCAATTTTTCATTAGGTAATTTTTAAAATAAAAATTATTACATAGATATAAAAATAAAATAATAATCTTTAAGATATTCACTCAATTTTCACGTAGTTCGTTTTATCCTCAGATATATGTACATCTCGTTTTTTTATTATTTTGTCCAATATAGACGTGCGTTTGTACGATTTATGGAAAAAAGCAGACAAACTTTTCAAAGTTGCGAAAAAGATTCTGCTTTCCTTAATATAATTTGAACCCTGTTGTAAAATGAAATTGAGACGATGAGCAGCACAATGAGTGTACATTGCTTGTGGGGCATCTGATCTTATTCGTGTTTGTAGACCACTGAATTCTCCGGCCATAACCGCAGCTCCATCATAACATTGTGCTACTTCTTACAATTAAGTTGTTTTTTCCTCACTGATATCAAAAAAGCCTAAAAAACGTTCTTTTATTTCGGCTAATTTATTTGCATACCTAACAGTTACACAACATTGGGCTTTTGCAACTATAACCGTCGTATCATCTACAATTAATGAGAAAAATGTAGCCTCCGATATTTCTTGTTTATTAAAATCTCTCATATGTTCGTCAATACAAAATATTAATTCATTTTGAATAGTTTTCGATTGTTCCGTAAATACACTTTTCTCTTCTAAACGCTTTACAAGTTCGGTGTTACGTTTAATTAAACAATTAAAAACTTCCTTAAAATTCCTTCTGTTAAAAGAAAATTCGGATTCGTCATGCCCCCTAAAAGCTAGTTCTTGTTTTCCCAGTAATATAGTCGTATCTATAAGGTATGTCAAAAGCAAGCGGTTTTTCCTAACATCTTCATTGTACAATAATTTAGATAAACGAGCATTTTCGATTAGTGCATCTTTAATTGTAGTCATATTTTGAGACAAACGTACAAAACCTAAGGTATTTTGAATATGGTCTTTAGACCCTTCATGCATTTTAACCGCTCTAGAAAAATTTTTAAAATCAACGTATCCATCAGAAGTCCATACTGTTTTTGTTTTTTCCAGTATTAAGCAAGGCCAACAATATAAACGCTGCTTAAAAACACTTCCACAAATCCAAGTGTGTGTTTGATACCGTGACGTTTGAAATGATCGTTTATATTGTCTTTTTTATCACTACTTAAGGTACTTATCTTCGGCATGGGTCTATCTCCGCGAAGAATTTCTTTTTTCTCATCCTCGGGACGCCTGGAAAATGCCGTTGTCAATAGTGACATAACGATATCGTGAACTGGATTCATAGTTCATACGTTTCGTTTATTTTAAATTTTAATCACTAATTCATATAAACTACTCTATCAGTCTATCTACTTAATAATTAAACTAACGCAACGTCAAAAATACTTTAGATAGAGTAACACTCGACACATACTAAACCCGCGACATTCATGAAATAATACTATAAAACAAACACCAAATTATTGCCGAATAATCTCAATATCCACCCACTTCCCGTTCATTCTCAAACCGTTACCGGTAACAGTCAAATACGAATACCCCACACGCCCACGCAAATATCAACAAAAACAAAAACGGCTTGCATTTGGCAGCCGGATGCGCGATTGACATTTACCGATAAATTATTTCCAATTATATTCAATCTGTACTAACATTAAATGGCAACGTCTCAATCATTAAGGGAAGTTTTCATCGCCTCAAATGCAATAAAAAGAGATGGAATGAATCTACATATGCAACACGACCCTTTTCACTCTTTCTCAGACTTATTAAAAATCCAAATACCATTCAAGTGCCGAAGCGCAATTCGCATCGCCGTGTATAGATAAAGTCGAATAAAAAAGAAATGATATTGCAGTTATTGGACATTGTACTATTGGTTAGTAAAGTAAAGTGTTTATTTATGATTTACGCATATTTGATGAAATTTTCATAGTGTTTGAGATAATTTTCAGAGAATAATGTATCAACTTCGAAAGAATTAATTTTGAAAATAAAAATGTATATTTATAGGAAAGCGAGTGAGGCGGCGCCTCAGTTGCCTCATCTGACGAGCCGCCGCTGGGTTCAAAAAACATTGGGCATCCTTTTTAGTCAAAGTAGAATTATAAAAAAAGTTTCCATCAAAATGATTGTTAAGTTTTTCCTCTATCGCCAAGGAGAGATAACTTTCGAAGATTGAGGCAATTTCACTAGGATTCTTTGTTAGTTTATTATGATGCGGATCAGAGATTTCTTTTGTTTTTTCGGTACTATTTTTGCCTTGAATATTGTTAATAATATTCCATGACAGTTTTGTTTTATTCGTGGAAGTGGCGTTAAATTATCGTAATAAAGTTGTTTTCCTAGCTGAATTTTTTTGTTTAAATGTTTTTTCAAAAATGGATACTCTTCCCAAATCGCTTTCTCATTTGTATGGTTTTTCAACCAGTTAAGCCCTCTAAGTTCGTCTAATTCATTATACAGAGTGTCCCGAATTGCAGTGTCCAAACTTTAACAGCGCATTCTGCATTCAAAATAAGCCCTAATTTTCTATATAAACATATATCGGCAAATGCTTCGTTTTCGAAATACAGGGTGTTAAAGTTTTAAGAAAAAAATTGTTATTTAGTCATAACTTTTTTAGTACTTGAGATATTGTTATTAAATTTGGTAAACAGCATTTGAGTAACAAAAGGCATTTTTTGATTTGAAATATTTTTTAATTCTTTATCAGTGGCGTCCGTACAGGATTTTTTATTGAATATTCTTGAAGAAAAAATGGTACGCTACTGCTTTTTCTGAAAACAAAAATCATTCCTAAAATCCCCACTCAGTTTGGAGCAAATTTGATCCCTTGCCTTTTTTTCGTGCGATGCAAGGATTTCGAGTTAAAAACTAAAAACTATTTCTATGTATGGCGTAGTTAAAATTTCAATTATTGTTAATTATTTCAGTGGCAAAACCTTTAACATCTTGGTATGCCATGATTGCATTTTTGCCCAATTTTTCATGACAATTGAACAATTGCTAGTTTCGTCTTTAAAGTGTGACATTTGAGTTTTTAGATTAAATAAATGTCAGGTACATTACAGTTTATACAAAAAGGTAATTATCAGTCTAACTAGTGATTTCAAAATGGTGTTATTCAGTAACTTTGAGTATGCTGATATTCATTTCGTTTATGGTTTCTGTAATGGAAATGCAAATGCAGCAGTACGGGAATACCAACGAAGATTTCCAAATAGAAGATTACCTTGCAAACAAGTTTTCATTAAAACGCATTTAATGTTTAGGAATTTTGGACTCAAAAAGAATCCGAGAAACGAAGGTAGGAGAAATTAACAATATCGAAACGTAATTTTAAATAAGTTTGACAACGATAGGATATTTAAGCCTACGAAGAGCAGCTCATAATTTACAAGGCAACGCAGTTTTTGTTTCTAAAAATAAGGTTCATCGCGTTTTGAGGAAAGATCACAGGAAGCCATTTCAGATGTAACCAGTTCAAAACTTACAACCTGGTGATGCCGAAAAACGTGTCAGTTTTTGCAATTGGTTTTTGCGGGCCCCATATTCTACCGCCACGCCTAGATGGACAGTTATTTAATGATTTTCTGCAAAACAAGTTATTTCAATATCTAGAAAATATTCCTCTAAATCTTAGAAACGAATTCTGGATTCAAATGGACGGGGCTCCCGCGCATTTTGCACTTGTAAATCGCGAGTGGTTAAATAATAATTATCCAGAACGGTGATTGGACGATTAGGAGTTACAGCCTGGCCACCACGTTCCCCAGACCTCACACCTGTCGACTTCTTTGTGTGGGGTTATTTGAAAAATTTAGTTTATTCCAGACCAGTTCATACAAGAGAAGAACTGATTCTAAGGATAGAGCAAGCCTGTGAAACTTTGCGAGCCAATACGAATTTTATACGCCATGCCACTGACACAGTTAAGAGCAGATGCCGAAAATGTCTCGAAGTTAGAGGAGCTCATTTTGAGCAATTGTTGTGAATTTTAAGGCCCACATTAATCCTTAATGATATTTAAAGTGCTCTATAATTTTTTTTCACGATCTAAGTTAATAAAAGTTATGAATTCTAGTTTTTGTAAAATTAATTACGAACTTAGTTAGTAAAGAGTAGTTTCTGTAAAATGAAGTATCATCTTCAAAATTGAATTAATTCTAATTACCGTTTTACAAAATGAATCGACGATTTTAGAATTTTAAACCCATCTGTCATACTTTAAAGACGAACCTAGTAATTGTTCAATTATCACAAAAATGCAATCATGGCATACCAAGAGTCGATAATGAAGGAATGATGGTAAGTACCAAGGACATTAGATTTTAATAGGTTGCCTGCTAACTTCTGCGATGTCATCCTGATAACCCAAACATAATGCAAATCTCCATTACAACGGGTCGATGACGTGGTTGTCAGACAAGCTTTTATTTTAGAAACCCTACATACGTTGTTCAGAAATTGTGAACTCACCCGGAATGCATGAAATAAATATCGGAAACCAAATAATTTTAAAAATTTGCTGTTACAATCCCACCTTAAAGGTTTTGCTACTGAAATTAACAATAATGGAAATTTTAACTATGCCATACATAAAAATGGTTTTTAGTTTTTTACTCAAAATCCTTACACCGCACGAAAAAAAGACAAGGGATCAAATTTGCTCCAAACTGAGTGGGAATTTTAGGAATGATTTTTGTTTTCAGAAAAAGCAGTAGAGTACCATTTTTTCTTAAAGAATATTCAATAAAAAATCCCGTACGGACGCCACTGATGAAAAATTAAAAAATATTTCAAATCAAAAAATGCCTTTTGTTACTTCAAGGCTGTTTACCAAATTTAATAATAATATCTCAAGTAATAAAAAAGTTATGATTAAAAAACAATTTTTTTCTTAAAACTTTAACACCCTGTATTTCGAAAACGAAGCATTTGCCGATATATGTTTATATAGAAAATTAGGGCTTATTTTGAATGCAGAATGCGCTGTTAAAGTTTGGACACTGCATTTCGGGACACCCTGTATAATCCCTGTGAAAAGGTAATTTTTTGTTTTTTATCTATATTTTTTTTTCTGTTGCAAGGGTACACAAACCTCAAAGCTCCAGCAAAAGCTGTAAATTAAATTCATTAAAGTTTTCATCGACATTGTGCACTTTGATTTCTTTATAAACTAAGTGAAAATAGTATGAAAAATTTTCTACACTACAAAGACGAATATTACGGAAGTAATAGACAATTGTGTCGGTTGTATTAAAAAAAAATAGGAAAACGGCAGTAAACAAGCTGCCCAAAATGGTCAGAGAGACCTGGGTCAAAGTTGTTACATTTACTGATCATTTCCGGTCTATCAGTTACCACATAATCTAAAATGGAAGAAGAGGTGAAATTGAGACCAGTGCTCACCCTTGTAGGAGTACTTACTAACGAGGATAGCTGAAAAGATACAAAAAAGTCAGACAGCATCTTGTAACTCATGTTCAAACCACCCCCATCAACATTTAAATCTCCACACAATATTATAAAGCCAAAATTAGATGTTGCTTGGGTTAGTATGTAATTAATCTACGAAAATCTGTATTAAATGAATTATTCGTGTTCGGAATATTTGACAAGCCGAAAGAACCAATTTAATTTATTTAGAATTAATTTCAAACAGCAGCAATAAATATACTCGTTCACTATTTCCGTTAGATGATTGTCAAAACATCTAAATTACAGTATCAAAGTCCCACGAGCGCAAAACTGTTTACCAATTTATCAGTGAATCTGTGAAGATTTCGGGTGTTTATTTAAAATAACATTTCGGCTAAAACAAGTTCAGATATACAACTGTAAGTTAACCATTCGCAATAGTAATTAATTACTGCTTTTTGCTTCTCACATTAATTATATATAAACTTAGCCTTTGTTTGACATGTCTAGATTTTAAATTTACAATAAAAAGCACTTCTCGCTTTGAACGACTGTCGTAGGACGATTTTTTTTATATTTTAAATATACTTTTACAGCAAATGAGGCGAATAAATCATGATGAATGTGTCCGATGTTGACTTTAATTCTATATTTAACTGGACCAGTTCATGTTTATTTTACCATGCGCTCTGATAGTATTAAATATATTTTTACATCCCCATAAGAGTAATGTAAACGGGAACAAACCACACTGACAGGTTTTTGCAGATCTTTACATTGCAGGGTTCCCAAATCCGTAAAAACATGTTTTTCCCTCTTCCAATGTCCGTAGGTGGCATATCTAAAACTCTAATAAAATTTCGATAAAAAATTAAGGGTCATGAAGCGTAACGTAAAATTCGTTTAAAACTTTTTGTTCGATATGTAGTTTTAATATAATTTATTGATCAATAAGCCGAAAATTTCCAATAATGCATTTTCTACCACGTTTTTTTGAGGAAAAACTTTAAATAGCGTTTTGACTTATACTGCACAAATACTGCGACAAATAACAAAACCAGTTTCTATTAAAAAAATATTTTACTGATAAACATAATAAACATTTAACATAGAACAGAAGCTTTCACGGCTTTGGTTAATTAAAAAATCATGGTTCGTGGGATTAGACGGTGGCAAATTGGAATTACTATCCGACGTTTCTCCTTCGATTGCACGAGGCATCTTCAGGGATCTTTACTCCACGAGATCTGAACACTGAATGAGCTCGAAGAGATTCAGGCAGGCATTTATACTCGACTTGTGCTCGCCGAATCGTGACCCTGTGTTAAGATCGGTTTCCACGTGTGATGTAGACCGTAACCCGTATCTCTGTTGAAATTTTTTGTATATTTAAATATTTCAATAGATTCTCTAACTTTTCGTTTATAAAAACCTGGAACCGATGCTAGAACCTCGGTTTCCTTTACATTTATGAAATGGCCAGTGTTATGCTGGTGTTCAGCTACAGCAGATTGAACAATTTGTTTCTTTTTAATACATCGTTCATGTTCCTTAAGTCTAGTTGATATTGAGCGTCATGTTTCTCCCACATACACTTCTCCACAGGAGCGAGGAATTTTATATACTCCTTCTGTTTGGAAAGGTACAAGATCTTTCGGGGATCGCAAACATTGTCCAATCTTCTTATGTGTATTGAAGATTGTGCGTATGTTGGATCGCCGAAGTAATCGTTCTATTTTGTCTGTAGTGCCATATATGTAGGGAAGAACAACACTACCTAATGGTGGCTCTTTATCATTCTCCTGTGGCGGAGTTGGTTTACTATGCCTTTTAATTGAACGCGTAATATCTTCAGTGCAATAGCCATTCCCTCTGAGAGCTTCGGTCAGTTTCGATGTTTCCGATGTTAAAGAATCTTGATCAGAAATCGAAATAGCTCTGAATACTAGTGAGTTAATAACCGATTTCTTTTGTGCTGGATGGTGATGAGAATTTGCGTTAAAGTATCTATTTGTATGCGTCGGTTTTTTATACACAGAATGTCCTAATGTACCATTTTTTTTCATTTGAACACATATATCTAGAAAGGAAATTATTCCATTAAATTCAATTTCCATCGTGAATTTGATATTATGATGTTGCTGATTAAGGTGATCCAGAAATATGAAGAGATTATCCTGTCCATGAGGCCAAACAACAAAAGTGTCATCTACATATCTAAACAAGTGCTTCGGTTTTAGTGGATCGGAGGTTGGAGCAATATCCTCAAAGGCTTCTATAAAGATATTCGCTACCACAGGTGATAGAGGAGATCCCATAGCTGCCCCTGAAGTGTGCTCATAAAAAGTTCCTTGAAAAATGAAATAAGT
This sequence comes from Kuschelorhynchus macadamiae, assembly GCA_030620095.1. Taxonomy (NCBI): domain Eukaryota; kingdom Metazoa; phylum Arthropoda; class Insecta; order Coleoptera; family Curculionidae; genus Kuschelorhynchus; species Kuschelorhynchus macadamiae. The sequence continues at coordinate 306,370 of JAUTXW010004711.1, forward strand.
AGATGTAAGACAAGCTTCCACTAGGTCTATTAAGTTCTTATCAAGATTATTGTTATCCAGTATGTCTGATATAACTCTGTTAACTCTGTGGGCGAGTCTGATAGACTCGCCCACATACAAACTAGATAAATATCTTTCAAATTTTCTTAATCCATTTACTGGAAAACAGATTCTTTTATTAAAAACTCTGCACATTTCATGGAAAACTCAAAACAATCCAGTTAGATCCCGAAGATATTTTGGTCAGTTTCGATGTAGAATCACTTTACACAAATGTTCCTGTCAACGACTCAATTTCCATTGAGATCAGACATACTGGATAACAATAATCTTGATAAGAACTTAATAGACCTTGAAGCTTGGAAGCTTGTCTTACATCTACTTATTTCATTTTTCAAGGAACTTTTTATGAGCAAACTTCAGGGGCAGCTATGGGATCTCCTCTATCACCGGTGGTAGCGAATATCTTTATGGAAGCCTTTGAGGATATTGTTCTAACATCCGCTCCACTAAAATCGAAGCACTGGTTTAGATATGTAGATGATACTTTTGTTGTTCCTCTGGACCACCTTAATTAGCAACATCATAATATCAAATTCACGATGGAAATTGAATCTAATGGGACAATTCCCTTTCTAGACGTATGTGTTTAAAGGAAGGAAAATGGTACATTAGGACATTCTGTGTATAGAAAACCGACGCATACAAATAGATACTTTAATGAAAATCACCATCCAGCACAAAAGAAACCGGTTATTAACTCACTAGTATTCAGAGCTATTTCGATTTCTGATCAAGATTCATTAACATCGGAAACATTGAAACTGACCGAAGCTCTCAGAGGGAATGGATACTGCACTGAAGATATTACGCGTTCAATTAAAAGACATAGTAAACCAACTGCGCCAAAGGAGAATGATAAAGTGCCACCATTAGGTAGTGTTGTTCTTCCCTACATACATGGCACTACAGACAAAATAGGACGATTACTTCCAACATACGTACAATCTCAATACACATAAAAAGATTGGACAATGCTTGCGATCCCCGAAAGATCTTGTACCTTTCCAAACAGAAGGTGTATAAAAAATTCCTTGCTTCTGTGGAGAAGAGTATGTGGGAGAAACAGGACGCTCAATATCAACTAGACTTAAGGAACGTGAACGATGTATTAAAAAGAAACAAATTGTTCAATCTGCTGTAGCTGAACACCAGCATAACACTGGCTATTTCATATATGTAAAGGAAACCAAGATTCTAGCAATGGTTCCAGGTTTTTAAAGCCCGCCTGAATCTCTTCGAGCTCATTCAGTGTTCAGATCTCGTGGAGTAAAGATCCCTGAAGATGCCTCGTGCAATTGAAGGCGAAACGTCTGATAGTAATTCAAATTTGACACGGTCTAATCCCAAGAACCATGATTTCTTAAATAATAAACATTTTTATCTCATTTAGTCTTTCTACGGGTAGACGAATAAATTCCAAGATGTTTCCAAACAGCAGAGATGGAGGTTAAGATCCCTTCACTACAGGAAGTCGCAAGAGCAATAAAAAAAATTGAAAAACAATAGAGCACCTGGTAAGGATACAATTACATTAAAATTTCTGAAGTCTGGAGGAAATACCATACTGTCACGAGTACAGGATCTAACAAAAACAATCTGGCAAAAAAAAGCCATCCCTGACGTATGAAAACAGAGCATTAGTGTCATTTTCAACAAAAAAGGTTATAGAATGGTCTGGAAGAACTAAACAGGAATATCTTTGATAAACGTAACATATAAAGTTCTTTCAAATATACTCTTGTCTAGAATATCCCCATTTGTAGAAAATATAATAGGGGAATATCAATGTGGTTTTAGGGGCCAATAAATCAACTTTTTAAGATTAGATAAAAATACAAGAGTTCTAACCACACTACTCCACAATTTGTTACGTTCTGACGCTTGTTATATCATCTGCTGATGATGCTAACTTGGTTCGCGAAACACGCGTCCAGAACGTAACAAGTTGTGGTGTAGTGTGGTTAGAACTCTTGTATTTTGATTTATCTTCCACCACAGATTCCACTGTTAAGACTTTTTACGATTAGGCAAATGTTGGATAAGAGCTGGGAGTTCGATAAACATCTAGACCAACACACAGCAGGCTTATGATAAGGAGGGTAAAAGTCTGGGAATATATGGCAGAATTTGGTATACCACATAAAATTATACGACTTATACGAGCATGTGTAGAGGATTCCAGAAGCAGGGTGAAATAGTGAATGTACTATCAGGCATAATTCAGATTAACACAGGACTTAAACAGAGGGATGATCTTTCCCCCATCCTATTTAATATCGTTCTAGAAAAAGCCGTCAGAGACACCAACATTGTGACACATCTGTTTGGAACGAATCGCTCTCAACTACTGCTGACATATGCAGATGAAGTTGATGTGGTGGGAATAAGCGTCATCAAAGCTAAAGAAATGTTTATCGAAATGGAGCTTAAGGTGAATGCGTCAAAAACTAAATATATGCATGTAGCAAGGCCAAGCAGATCTAGAACTGGTCAAAGCGTCTCCACGGATGAATGCAACTTTAAGAACACAATTTAAATAACTCGGTTCAACGATAACATCAGACAATGACATAAGTGAGGAAATAAAAGAACGTCTTAAATCTGCCAACAGGTGTTTCTACGCCCTTAAAGATATTTTCAAGTCGAAACACGTTAAAAGGAAAACAAAAATCAAAACATTCGAAGCAGTTATCAGACCCATCGCTATGTATGACTACGAGACGTGGACTCTGCGATAGTGCAAAATGAACCGAACACATCCGAAGATTCGAGAGGAAAATTTTTAGTAAAATATTCGGGTTTACAAGAAACCAGGAAACACAGAGGTATCAGAACAAGACAGGTGGAGGCAGGTTGTAGCTTCAGCCTTGCCTAGGTAAGTAAATCATTTTGTTTCGGCAACTTGAATTCGTACCAGAACTTTATCAGTTTATCTCTATATCACACTTACTGCTTGGACAACATTTGAAATTATTCTAACAAATTATTATTAGGCCGCCATTTTGTTTTGCAATCTTGGATTCATACCAAAATGTTACAAGTTTATTTCTACGTAACACTTAATTTTTGAGCAAAATCTGAGGTAAATTGGATAATTAGTTTTTTTTAGAAACAATTTTTTTAACATTTTACTAGACCGTCATCTTGTTCGGCCATATTATATTTTTATAAAAATATTATCAGGCTATCCTCATATGACCTCATGTTTGACCAAAATCTGAAGTAAATCGGGCAAGTAGTTTTAAAGCTATGCCGCGAACTGACAGACAGACAGACCGACGGAATTGATAACATATTTTTTTTGAATCTAGGGATGCTAAAAAGTTATATGTAAACCTGGTGATTTTCATGATTACATTTTTTTTGACCGCCATCTTAAATTCGTACCAGAATTTTACCAGTCCGTTTCTATACCATATTTAATTATTGCACACACAATTGAAGTCAATGCATTAAGTAGTTTTTCAGACTGAATTTTTAAATAATTTATTAATCCGCCATTTTGTTTTGCCATCTTGGATTCGTGCCAACATTTTACCCCCATTTTGATTTTTGTGATCAAATTAAGGCAAATTCCCTTTACGAGGGAAGTAGAAAAGGTGCTAGTTCAAAAAGTATAAATAAAAAGTACAAAAACAATTAAATTTTCATAAGAACGAATGAGAAAATAATTGTAAATTGGTGTTACAACAGTGTCTATGAACTTTGAGGAAGCAAAACTCCAAAACGAAAAATGACCAACTAAATTTGACTTCGGATTCATGATCATATCATTCCCCATCTCACATACTGGGGTAACTAACTTGCCTTTTGTAAATTTTTCAGGAGAGAAGGAAATAAAATTTACCTGTATTAAACTTGTTTTAGTCTTTATAACTATGATCAAATTGATGGAAAATTCTGAGATTATGGGGTATTTATATGTTGTTATCTTATTTCATTGTTTGATGTAGTCAAATGCAGTTTTATCGTGCGGGTCATACGATTTATCAACGACAAACTTTTTAAGTTTGTTTTTCTTTCAGTGACAAAATGAGTAATAGAAAACAATTTTCCGGTTTTTTGCACCCACAAGGGAAAAAAATGGTATTGAATCTAATAAAATATTACGAAAATGAAAATTCACCGGCCAATATCCAAGAGACAGTAGCAAAAGCTCTGGGAATCGTTTTAGGACTGTGCAGAAAATTGTGCATGAAAAAAAGCATAATTTACTTCCGAAGAAGACTAAGAAATGTACACGAAAAAAGCCAAAGACAGAAGACTTAAGTGACAATGTACAAATGGATGTTCGTAATGCAATTTTCCGATTTATACACATCAAAAACTAATATAACCCTTCAAGTTTTAAAAGAAGCTTTAAAAAATCGAGGCATATTGGAAATTGAACAAAAATCGTTGTCAAAATTAATAAAAATGTTGGGTTTTCGATATAAAAAGGACTGTAATCGATGATTTTTATGTAATTTTCCACATATAGCTAGTCAGCGTATCCAGTTTTTAAAAAAATACACGGAAAATGTTAACTCAAAATTTAGAAAAGTGGTATTTTTAGACGAGACCTGGATATTTTCTAATGGAAGTGGTTCGAAATCTTGGTAGGACGAGTCCGTAAAAAGTGTCAAGAGAAAAAAGGGATGTGGGATGGGAAAACGGTTCATCATTTTGCATGCAGGTTCTTCAACAGAATTTCTCCCAGGTGCAAGTTTACTGTTCTTTTCAACATCCAAAAGTATAGACTACCGTGATAATATGAACCGTAAACTGTTTGAAAAGTGGTTAAAAGAACAACTGATTCCAAATTTGGATGCTCCATCTTTAATCATTCTGGACAATGCATCTTATCATTCAAGAATCTTAAATAAACAACCTACTTCATCCTGGAAGAAAAGTGATATTTATCATTGCTTGAAGAAACAAAAACAAAAACCTTTACCCAATATGCTGATACTAGAGCTTCTTTTAATTGCAAACTTTTTTTAAAAAACCAACAATATATGCCGCAGAAGAAATATTACGGAAAAATGGACATGAGGTTTTACGACTGCAGCCATACCATTGCCAGTTTAACGCAATAGAATTAATATGGGCTAGGGCAAAATCATATTACGAAAAACACGTGAACGATGGTTTTACATCAGATGAAGTACAAATTGTTTGGCAAGATTCATTAAATTATATTACGCCGGAGTACTGGAAGAAATCTGTGGAACACAAGGAGAAATTAATATGGGATTGGTGGAATCGAGAACGAGTTCTAGATGTCGAAATAGCATTAATGATCATTGCGCCATTTGAGGACGACTCAGAAGATGAGGACTTGTTAAGTGATGATGATATTTTTGAAGGATTATATTAGTTTTTGACGTGTATAAATCACAAATTGCTTTATGAATATCCATTTTTGCATTGTGACTTAAGTCTTTTGCCTTTGGATTTTTTCGAGTACATTTCTTAATCTTCTTCTGAAGTTTCTCAGTACATTCCTTATACCGATTCTCAGAGCTTTTGCCACTGGCTCCTGGATAGCCAGTGAATTTTAATTAAAAAATTTTTTTATTAGATTTGACGCCATTTTTTTGCTTACTTTTTTAGTACATTTGTAAGACATAAGGCAAAATTTGATATATAAAAATCGGGTCTAACGAAAAATAGAGGCTATGTATATATATATATATATATATATATATATATATATATATATATATATATATATATATATATATATATAGCCTGTATTTTTCGCATACATGGCCCTTAATTTTAGACTAAAATTTGAAGAAATCGGATAAGTAGTTTTTTAGCTATGCCGCGAACAGACAGACATACCTACAGACAGACTGAATTGAGAAAACATGTTTTCCGGCATCTAGAGACCCTTAAACGTAAAGATGTGAAAAAATCTCAAGAGGAAAGTAATAACTAATTATTTTGTGTTTTTAACAAAAGTGTATAATATTTTTGAATAAAATTTTTTGTTATCACAATACAAAAAAAACAAGTTTTTCTTTGCACAGGGGTGGCCCGCATTTAAATAAATGACACTGTATAAGTGATTAGATTTTTAGGTCAAGCGGGGCTCATAACTTTTGTTAATTGACAAAAAATCTCACTTTCATTAAGTGGCTGTATAAACAATAAATATCCTGATGGTTCGACTGATTCGAACTGCCCTCAGACTTTATTAAGGCGCTTGCCATTTTGTATATTTTTGTTTTTGCCAACCAGAAAAAAAAAAGTTAAATATTTTTATTCAGTTGCGAAAAAGCCAAAAAAGATTTTTGTTTGTCATTTTGGTATTTACTGTGTTTTCTGATTTGATTCATAATGTTGGTGACCTATGGACCGCATTCGACTATAGCTATTTTTTTTTTAATTTTTGAGTTTTTTTGAGAAATATGTAGATACGTCATTTTGTGAGAATTTCTTATATTGACATATTGGATACGTACGATACGATACAGTACTGTTTTGTAGGTGAGGTTATTATTATGAAAATAAACATCAGGTTGTTCGGGTAAATTATATTTTAATCAAAACTTGAAGTAAGGAAATAAATTTTCACATGTCTGTTAATAAATCTAATATTGATAAGCATTTTGTATAAAAAATATATCAATGAACTTTAAAATCAAGAACGACAATGCTAAATAAAATGTCTGTTTTATTCAATATCATGTGGTCCTGAGTTTAAAGGAGAAATCTAGACACTACCTCTAAATCTCTTTAGGGTAATACCATCGTATTCATCCTGGACAAGACTATTTTTCAACATAAATTTCATTTGTTCATTCTTGCTAACCATTATTTCCATAATGTTTGACCAATTTATGTTTTTGCCGGTATCAAGTCATAGTCTGTCGCTGCATGACCGTGTGTACTGTAGATACAGCTCTCTTTTTCAAGCGTAGTATATAAATTTCGTTTACACACTTATGTACTCACTCGTGTAACTCATTTTTTCGATTTTTGTCAGTTACGTCTTTGCGTAAGATAGTGGACTTTATATATTCTGAGGTATATTTTACATATTATACACAATGCCCTTAAATTAGCTTTTACAGAAACTTATGTTTTAATACACCTCTACGTAAAGACGACATTTAAATATAATTATAGTTATATTCATGCTCAGAAATTGCCCTTTTTCAAGATTAATCTTTACGGATAAGGAAGTCAAATTACTTAGAAAGCGAGGCTCGAGAGTTACGTAGCGGGAAGCAAAGGAAAAACGGCCCAACGCGGATATCTTTTTCAAATTAAGCTGATGCGGTTAAAAAACACTTTTATAGAAAAACGGTTTCCAGTCTAATTTAATGGAAGCTGGATCTGACAATATAATGATACAAAGAAAGGTCGAGGAACTCCTCAGTAATCCCAGAGGAGAATATTTTTATTCTTTCTTTGTCATTCTGTTTTGTTTTACTACGGCGGACTAAATTAGATTTTTGTCAAGATATATATATATATATATATATATATATATATATATATATATATATATATACAAATTTTTAACATGAAGAAAGAAATATAGAAAATATTCTGATTACCAGTCTAGGCACAGCACAGAAGGATGACAGATTGCCTGTCTGACAGTGGTATGCATACAATGCCCAACCTAAATCAATCTAATTTGTAGAAATATATGCAGGACAATATATTTATTATATAATGATAATTAGTTAGCGGGATAAGTGTAAAAGGTCAGAAAACTTTAAATATATGACAGTTGCCCCGTAATAGTTGTAAATCAGTTAATTATTAGAACAATGGCAAAGTAAAACCAAGATGAGAAAGAAATTTAAAAAAAAAAATAATAGTAACAATAATAATAATAATAGGGAATGTTGTAAGTTACTCATCGGGGGTGGGGGCGTCCAAACATTGAAATATATAATGATAAAATGTAACTGTATTTGGAACTGAAGTCCTCGGTGTCACTCTTTTTATTTATAACCGGATTTTGGTTTACTCGTATATGTATCATTTATAAGAATGTGCGCTTAGAGTAAGAGGAAGCTTTATCCACAATCACAGCGCCACTCTAGTTAAGAGAGTGGATTTCTTTAATGAAATATTCACTCAATGCACAAGACGGAACACCTCTCCGATAGTCACTCGTGTGAGGTGATTTGGCCTTTAAGGCTTCTAGAAGTTTGTCCTATATATGATAACTCGCACTCATTACATGTTATTTTATAAACTATATTATAATTCCTTCCGTTCAGAAATGGCTAAAAATTTTGTTTCAGACTTAACATAATTTTATGGACAACTTTAGAGAGATCGATCCTTCAATTTCAATACTTTCTCGATCTATCACTAACACACCTTTGGACTTCAGGCAATTACCATTTTTTGAAGATCCTCCTCCCAACAGGTTGTTCTTTTTTTTTCTCTTCCACATACTGAAAATCTTACCAATAGACTGAAGTTGAGATAGGGAGAAAACAATAAAAGCTCTAGTTCTCCTGTTAACAAAAACTAAAACACCTTTATTATTGCTTGAGAATTATAATATACTGTACAAAAACCATGTAATTAAAGGCCGAGTCACCTCACACAAGAGTGACTGTCAGAGAGGGATTCCGTCCTGTGCATTGAACGAACATTTCATTAAAGAAAGCACTCTCTTAACTAGAGTGGCGCTGGGATTTTGGATAAAGCTTTCTTAGAAATGATACATATAGAAACGCTTCCGCCCCCGATGAGTAATTTAAAACCTTCCCTATTGTTATTATTGTTATTATTTCTCCACCTTGTCTCACGGTATTCCTGTGGTTGTATTTTATATTGACGGGATTATACCAGTCAGTACAAAAAGGAAAAGGGAAAAAAAACAACTGTTGTGTATTAAGAAATGATCTAACGGCTATTATGTGTTCGATAATAGTTTTTAGGATTTTTGTGTGTTCCGTTTGAAAATTACACGAGGAATAGGATCTCCTGTTGTAGGATCGGAGCCAGACCATTTGTTTAGATGTGACTCCATTTCTACTTTGAATGCTTATGTGAGAGACGGTCTGAGGTGTAGCTGGTGCTTTGGATGAAAATTATTATTATTATTATTATTATTATTATTATTTCTTGTTGCAATTACTGAGCACTGGCTGAATCTAAACGAACCCTTTTATATTGAGAGGTATACCACAATAGCTAGATGACAGAAAAAACTCAGATCATTTGTTAGCGGATAGCTCTTTTGAATTCTCTATGGTATATAATCAAAACCTTGATCTTTATGTAATTTGTATTTATAGATCACCAAACTCTGATGTACAATCATTTTTAAATAGCCTGGTAAGTTTGCTAGACAGTCTACCGATTAAAGGTAAAAAAATTCTATGCGGGGACTTTAATATTGACTATGCTACTGTTTGTGCCATCCAAAAATATCTAATTTCTATATTCGACTATTTCGGTCTTTCAGTGCATGTATCCTCGCCAAATAGAATTTCAAAAAACTCTTCTTCTATCATCGATTACATGGCGTCTGATTTTTCTCTATCAGAGGTGCATTCACAGGTCTATAACTCAGGTCTTTCCGATCACGAGGCGATAATTTCCAGGTTTAGTTTACCTATTAGGCCCTTACCAAGATCTCGCCATCGGGGCAGAATTTTCTTGGCCGCAAATTTCTCAGTATTTCATAATATTTGCTTTAACACCGATTGGAATTTTGAATCTGATAATGTCAACACAAACTTCTGAACTTTTTTAAATAAAACTTTAAGTGCTTTTAATAAGACCTTCCCGCTTAAGAATATCAAACCTAACCGGCATAAACCATGGACCATGAAAGGAATACGAATTTCTGCTAAAAATATGCGCTCGCTCTCATATATAAAAAAATTCACCGACTCCTTTCTTTCTCGACTATATCTCTAACTATAGGAGGATCTACACTACTCTTATTAAATCAGCAAAAAAATTACACTACCAAAAACGACTAACAAACTCAAATAACGTTTCAAAAGAAACCTTGTCCATCATCAATAACCTCAGAAACAAATCAAACCCTGTGACTCAGATCTTGCCAGGGGCTAATGATCTAAATGATTATTTTATTAATGTAAGCAAAAATGTTACCTCTAGTATCTCGCCAAGTTTGGACCCTCTTTCGTTTCTCCCTCCTTCAAAAAATTTAGCTGATAGCTTTTTCTTAAGTCCCGTTAGCAACACTGAACTATTGAAGGTAATAAATAATATCAAAAGTAAATCTTCGTGTAGCACTGATGGCCTATCAATTAGAATATTCCTGAACTTGCACACTCCCAGTCATAGAGGCCCTTACAACATTAATAAATGAGTCCTTTATAAAAGGTATATTCCCTGATTGCCTTAAAACAGCTATAATTATTCGACTTCATAAAGGTGGCGAAAAAACTAACTCTTGCAATTATCGCCCAATTGGACTACTACCAGTGCTTTCAAAAAACATCGAAAGGCTACTGAAGAATCGTCTTATGCCATTTCTCCTGAAACATCAGATAATATCCCCGGAGCAGTTCGGATTTCTACCCAACAAGTGCACCAGCGACGCCATGTTCACGTTGCTTAGAGGCGTCTACTTATCTCTCAATAACAACCACCCAACTGCCTCAGTTTTTGTGACTATGCGAAAGCCTTTGTTTGTGTTAGTCATGAAATCCTGATAAACAAACTAAATTTTTTAGAATTCGTGGTACTTCTTTAAATTGGTTCAAATCTTATCTTGGGAAAAGGCAACAACTTGTAAGGGCTAATGGTTCCGATTCTGATTGTAAGTTGATTACAAGTGGAGTCCCACAAGGTTCAGTCTTGGGACCTATTCTTTTTTTGTTATACATTAATGATATCACGAACCTTAAAATTAATGAAAGAATTTCCCTTTTTGCTGACGACACAAGCATAACTTGGAGTGATTTTGATACAACGTCTTTACACTCTAGTATCTCCAAAGACTTGGTTATAATTAAGGCTTGGTCCGATTCCAATATGCTTTGTTTTAATGTCGATAAAACGGTGGCGTTATCTTATAAGGGAACTTTACAACCACTTCAGGTACATAACAGCAATATTGAATACGTAGAGTCGGTTAAATTCCTGGGTTTAAATATAAATAACAACCTAAAATGGTCTAATCATATTGACACCTTAACTAAAAAACTTTCTACCGCCTGCTTCGCCATTCGATCAGTTTCAAAAGAACTAGACGTTCCTTCTGCCAGACTTACTTATTTCTCTTTATTTGAATCCCACCTCCGCTATGGCCTTCCCTTTTGGGGCTGCTGTACCACCGAGCAATTTCGTAGTATTTTTATGCTTCAAAAGAGAGCCATTCGTTATTTGTTTGGTCTAAATAATAGAGCTCACTGCCAATACTATTTCAAAAACCATGAAATATTAACACTTCCTGCATTATTTATTTTGGAAACGGTATGTTTGCTGAGAAAACATATAAACACCCTCCCAGAAAGGCCACAACATGTATACCCTACCAGAAACTCTAGGCATGATATATATCTTCCCATTCCTTCCTCAGAATTAATAAAAAAATCAATTATTTACAACGCCATAAAACTTTACAACAATCTGCCAGTACATTTAAAATCTCTCCCTATGCTTGCACAATTTCGAAAAAACATCAAAGTATACCTCATTGAGGAACCATTTTACAGCGTTAATGATTTTTACAGCGAATAAGTCTCTTTAAATTGTCACTAAATTCGCTTGTTTACTTAAATCTTTTGTGAGTCATGTCCTAGCTCGTAGCATAGAATTTTGAAAATCATCATATAGAGAAAAGAACTGTCGAACATTCACTTAAAACTTAATTATTTTTGTTAGGTATTGGATTAAAAACAAAATTTAATTCTTTTTTGTATACTACATTTTACACTAGTTCATTATACCTTCTGTTTAACATCACAATTATTTGTATAACTATAATAACATAGAGTTTAAGGTCGCATAGTTGCAATTTTGATTTCAATGTCATCGAAATTATTCACCTTGTACATGTGTGTTTGTTTACTTTTATAGGGTTATTAGGATTCATTAACTGTTTTGCGGCATTGTTATGTTATATTCTAACGTGTGTTTTACGATTTGGTAAATTGATAATTTACATTTTTAAAAAGCATTGACCTATCGAAATTCTTTTCGATTAATGTTTTGATATGTCTTATTTTAAGTATATTTTGCTTTGTCCATAAAATTGTAAAATTTTTCTGCGGCAATAAAGCATACTTTTGTTTGTTTGTTTGATTGTTCCTTTTACTTTGCTATTGTTTTAATAATTAATTGAATTACAACTGTTACAGGGGCAACTATCATATATTTAAGGTTTTCTGACCTTTTACATTTATCCCCCTAACTAATTATTATTATATAATAAAAATATTGCTCCATATATATTTCTAGAAATTAGATTAATTTAGGTTGAACATTGTGTATAGACACCACTGTAAGATAGGCCACCTGTTCCTTCTGTTTTATGCCTTCAGAATATTAATCAGTACATTTTCTCTATTTCTTTCTTCATGTTAAAAATAATATTTCTATCTTTTTCACACACGCTCTCTTAACTTTCATGTTAAAAAATTCTCGAAAAGCGTGAAATAAAAATTTCACTGGGTCAATCGGGTAGGAAGTTTTTTAGCTATGCTGAATAGACAGACAGACCGAGATCGACAGAATAGGAAAATATGTTTTTTGGCATCTAGTGGCCCGAAAACGTGAAAATCTGCGAAAATCTAGGAGGGTGATTTTTTCCCGATTAGAATACTTACCTTTTACGAGGGAAATAAAAATGCCAAAAATGTGATACATTTCTGGTAAAGAGACGCATAACTAAAATTTGATATTTTCGGGGTGCCCTATTTGAAAAAAAAATACGTTGACAATAAAAAGTACACTAGTGGAACACGCCGTAAACATAAACATTCTAAAAAAGCAGTTCACTTTAAACCAAGGATTATCTGTTAAAAAATATATTTGCTACAGGACGTAGCTATTGCGTTAATAAATATAATTGGGACATCCCGTATATTTAATTTTAAATAGCTTTATGAAAAGTGGTTAAAGGATAACTGTGTTTATGGTTATAACAATTGTTTATGCATAAAAATAATTCTAAAAGTAGGTTATTTGTGTTGAAATGTGTCCTCTAAACAAATAATATAAAATCGAATTTAATTAGATATATCTGATAGTAATCAAATAAGCAATATAAACATACATGTTTGTTAAACCTTATATAACAATAATAATAATAATAGGATTACAGTCAATAACAGGTATTTGTTTTGTTTTTCTTATTAAGAAGTATACAACGTTTGTGATAGGTTCTATACTATCTTAAATGTGGGTTTTTTTGACAATTTTTAAAATAGGAGAGGTGATGTAATTAAAAATTTCTTATTCTAGTTTTGTAAGTACTTTCATGAATTTCAGTAATTATCTTTTGTATCTCTTAATAGATTGACGCTTTAATTTTGTTGTTTTTCATCCAAATTGGATAAAATATTAAAAAAAAATTTATTGTTATTTGTTAAAATAACTTAAATATAATTGGGTAAATTGTTTCATCCCGTTAAAATATAAAAATTAAGCGTAAAAAAATAGCTTTTCGAAATGTTTGCAGATCTTTGTGTTTTAGTTAAAAACCTTATCAACAAAAAACTAAAATCAAAGTCAAAGGTCTCAAATATATTTAATTAGAAAGTCTAATATGTCTAAGGTGACATGTTTCGCCCAAAGGGCATCATCAGACCTTCTAACATCAAATAAAAATAAAGGTATATAAAGCAAAAAGTTACAGACCTAAAAACATAATGATGATTTACTGAAAATAAAAAAAAAAATACATAGCAAAAAGTTGCATAATTACTTGAAGATACAATGCTTGTATTTTCGACAAACATTAATTAGACAAATTCAAGAGAAAATCGGCATTTCTATTTTTGAGCTGTTGTTACGCTCCCTAGCGGCCATTTTTCGAACGAATATTATTTTCAACACTTTATCTTGGCCGGTTTACCTAGTACAATATAAATAATGTTGTGAAAAATAAATAATAATATAAATAAATAAAATAATAATAATATTTATAACAATAATAATGGTAAGAAAAATAATAATATAAAAATAAATTAAAGAATATAAATCCATATTGTTGTTTCGTAATAAAATAAAAAAAATAATTATATGCATGTACAGGGTGTCCGGATTTGGTTGCAAAATCAGGGTATCTCGCTTATTTTTAAAGATAGAACCTTGCGGTTTACACGAACCTGAGCTAATTTTTTGTGAAACTCATGAAGCTGAAACAAAATTTTCATAGTCTTCTTCTTTTACGAGATACAGGGCGAAATAGAAAATTTTGCATTTTGGGACCCCCCTCGTATCTCGGTTATCCTTTAACTTAACGCAAAGGGAAAAACTGCTGCTTATGCAGTTTTTGACGCTGGATCCAGAGGCGTAGTCATATTTTCATTTGCGTTATTATTTTATAGATATGACCCAAAGTTGTGTTTTTTTAAATGGGACACCCTGTATAATTGTCCATAAATTGATTTGTTCTTTTAAAAGCTTCTCAAAAATATGTAATAGTATGGGTCTATTTTAATAAACAACAAAAAAAATCCTAATTTTTATAATTATCATCCCAAATTTTGCAGTAGGCCATGCAAAACAATGCTGCCTTTTATTTAAAGTCGTTAACAATATCTACATCCTAACAATAAATCAAAATAAATATGTAATTAAATCTATTTATCAAATTATGTATTGATAATTTCGCACCAAAAAAGTACCACCTACCTAGATTTATATAACACAAGAACAAAAGAGTAATAAATTATTATGTAACAAGCCGTTCAGCAAAAATCAACTGTCGTATAAGAACTACAGTGACCAAGGAAATCAAAAGAACTGTTCAAACTGATTTCCATTTTGTTCTATGCTGCTTCACACAATTTTCGTATTCGTTTTAGGGAGTTAAGCAAAATAACGGGATTACTTTGTAAATAGCGAAAATTTTCTCTTATTGCATTTTCTAAATCTTGGACATTATCATAGTGGTCTTTTTAAATTCTATTTTCCAGATATTCCCACAGAAAGAAATCTAAAATCGACAAATCTGGGGACCTAGGGGGCCTTCTTATAGGTCCATTTGTTCCGATCCATTGATTGGTAAAATTATTGTCCAGAAATAATCTCGTCATTCCAGAATTGTGTGCAGGAGCACCGTCCTGTTGAAAATAAATTTCGTTAATTTGCGCTACAGGAACATCGTCAAGTAATTCAGGTATAGCTGCCTCTAAAATTTCTATACAGCGATTGGCTGTTAGATTTCCCTCAAATATATAAAATTTTATATGTGTTCCTAATATGAAGCAGGACACGTTTAGACCAAACCTGCCCTGCTGTCTTCTGGGAAATATTTGGTGTTGATTCCCTGGGAGAATCTACTATTGTGCCTATTGAGTATACCAGAATTACTGAAATGTGCCTCGTCTGACCATATAGCCTTCCTTTCAAAATCTCTAACGATATCGCATCTTTCTCGAAACCAATTGCAGAAGACTACCCGACGCTCTGCATCCCCTGGCTATAAGTGCTGCACGAGCCTAAATTTGTATGGGTGGTATTTGTGCTTTTTTAGAATTTCTTGAACTCTAGTTTTTGGAATCCCTATGCTCTTTTCACTGGCCCTACAAGAGTTTGTAGGGTAATCTTCTGTATTAGCCAAAACCGTAATTTCCTCAGCCTCCCGATTTTCTTTATTATATGTTTTCGTACGAGGTTTGATAAATGATACGTGATTAAGTAAATTCTTTTTTATCCGATAAAAAGTGGATATATTAGGTTGCCTCCTTTCTGGAAATCTAAATAAAAATTAAGCAATAGTATTTCAACATACCTAAAAATTAACTATTTACCTGTTAAAATACATCTCAGAAGCCGCTTCAACATTTTATTACTTAATATAAAACAAGCTAACATATCGTACTTTTCATAATGTTCGAAAGTTTGGTTTTCTTCCATAATAATACAAATATATTTTTACACAATAAATAAATACAAAAAACCAGCGCTATATTTTATATACGCGTACAAAATTGGGAAATGTTATTTGCTTCCAAGAAAACAAAAGGAAACGGCATCGTTTTTGCATGGCCTACTGCAAAATTTGGGATGATAATTATAAAAATTAGGATTTATGTTGTTGTTTATTAAAATAAACCCATTTTATTATATATTTTTGAGAAGCTTTTAAAAGGACAAATCAATTTCTGGACAAATATACAGGGTGTCCCGTTTAAAAAACACAACTTTGGGTCATATCTAAAAAATAACAACTCAAATGAAAAATATGACTACCCCACTGGATCCAGCGTAAAAAAACTACATAAGCAGCAATTTTTCCCTTTGCGTTAAGTTGAAGGATAACCGAGATACGAGGGGGGTCCCAAAATGCAAAATTTTCTATTTCGCCCTGTATCTCATAAACGAAGAAGGCTATGTTTACGGCTTCATGAGTTTCACAAAAAATTAGCTCAGGTTCGTGAAAACCGCAAGGTTCTATCTTTAAAAATAAGCGAGATACCCTGCTTTTGCAACCAAATCCAGACACCCTGTACATGTTTCAAAAACATGTCATGGCAAATTTCTTTATTTCTTAATTAATGTCTGTTAAAAATTACCTCTCGATATTTTGTCGATTTCGATCTCTTTTATCAGAAAAATGCAATTTAATTATATAGTGTAATAAAGATTTTTTTTAAATAATTAATTAAGATCCTTAGCTTAAATTATTTACCTGAATAGAATCATATCAAGTGCTTAAAATCACCATCAGCTTCATTACAAGCTCTCTATCGTCGACGCAAAGACCTGCTTACTCTGGCACAAATACGAGGATTTTGCCAAACCGTATCGTATATCGTCTTGTATATGTGCTCATGTAAATGCCCCTACAGATAAAAATCTAAAGGATTCAAGTTAGGGGATAAATCAAAAAGCAAATTAAGCCAGTGCTCCATCGTGTTCAAATAACATTTTATTTCTAATTAATACAGGTAATAGCTGGGACAGATTATTCATTACAAAATTTAAATATGACACATGATTCAGTCTATGTGGCAAAATAATTGGACCAATAATTAGTATTAATTAGTACTACCAACTCAAATGATTGCAGAAAACTTGAACCTTCGAGTTTGCTACTCTTAGTAAATAGAGAATTTCCCTCAGACTAATTATGCGAGTTATCGAGATTTGTTATTCTCTTTCTTGTAAATGTTGCTTTATATGTAGAAAAAACTCGACGAGAGAAACATGTCGTTTCCCAATTTATTTAAAAACCACGAAAATCTCTATATATACAGTGTGTCCCAGATTCGCTTCTCTATGTAGGGGTCTCGGCTCCTATTATACCTACAGCTAAGGTTAAATGGGGAAAGTTTTAGAGGAAACTTATTGCATTCGATATCTGGCTTCAGATTTACGATCGATCAATAAGTTTGGGAAATATCGGCGAAAAACCGAAAATGGCGGATTTTGTTTTTCGCCAGTATATCCAGAACGGTAAATTTGACAGCTATCAAAATGTGACATTATTCGGACACATTTTTAAGGCAAATAAGATGGCGTATACGACACGACTTCATTGTTTTTTGTTAACCCGCAACCCGCCTCAACTTTCATTTTTCTTATGACCGCCATATTGGATTTTTCGATTTTTGGAAAGAGCCTTAAATTTCCAGTCTAGTGATATCTCACAAGTGCGTTAAAGATTTTAGTGTCATCAAAATATCACATTTCGTAAATTAGGTTTCAATGTTTTTAAAGGAGGCCATGATTTATTTTGTCACAAGATTACGTTAATAAGTAAGTAATGTATTGAACGCATTGAATTTTCAATACAACATGAACGTAAATAACGACTTAAAAAATCTAAATGAGCTTTAACTACTTTGTAAGTGGGTAACATTAATTTACAAATCAGCAATATGACGTCCATTTGCATCGAGACATTTTTGACAATTGGTGACTGTTTTTCGTACAACCCTGGTAAGTGTATTTCGTTTAATATTTCTAAATGTGGCTAAAACTCTTTGTCTCAGGATTTCTGTGGTCACGGGGGGATCAAATTCATAGATTTCATTCTTCGTGTGACGCCAGAGGTAGAAATCCAAGGGCGATAGGTCAGGGGATCTAGGAAGCCAAGATATTGGAGCATTTAAAGAAATTATTCTTTCATCAAACTGCTCTCTTAAGAAGTGCCTGACTTGAATGGTACCACCATTGAAACCAAGTTCTTCTTAATTCATCTTCCGTTAGAATAGCTCGTAAGACTGGTACAACCTGGTTTTGCGAAAACTCTAGATACCTCTGCCCGTTTAGGTTGTAGTCAAACAAAAATGGTTCAATAAGTCGATTTCCTAAAATGATTAATAATTTATAAATAGGTGCCCAACAGTCAAGGGCGGCAGGGTCGGCCGGGTGTTACTAGAAACTATAAATTTTAAAGGGAAAATTATCTTTATTAAAAAGAAGATATTTTCTTTCCAAAAATAATGATCGAAACATCCCGTGATGAATGAGCTTGTATACAGTTGAAACCTATTCAGCCTTATTATGAAAAAGAAAAACATATTTGGTTAGCGGGAAGTAATAGCCGTAATAAATTATTTTGTTGGTATTGCATATTAATTTCGGAAATACTAAATCAATTTATTTCAGTGATATAATAATCTTAAAGAAGTACACCGTGCCTTAATAAAACATAAAATAACAAAAGAACAAACCCCCTGCGCTTTAAAATTTATATTATTCGGAAATACAGCTGAACACCTTTCTATAAATCATAATGAAAATCGAAAAATAATTCGACATTTGATTAATATAGTATTTTTTTCATAACGCAAGAACTAGGCTTCTCGGGTAATAATAAATCATTAAATTCAGACAATCAAAATAATTTTAGAGAATTAGCTAAATCTGCAGAAAATTTAGATAAAGTGTTAATAAATTTATAGAACCCAATTCTATTTTTATAGGTTCTTCGAAACTACAATACAAAATGATTGAATAAAAATGTAATACAATATCAAAAAAGTTAGTTGACTGACTAGAGTAGAACGTTTTACTTTTTAGATTATTAATTGACCATCATTTGGTGCCTATTTAAAAAAGATTGGTTAGATTAACTTACCAATGATCCCACACCAAACATTACTTCCAAATCTGATCTGTAGACGTTTCTCTGCCACTTCGTGAGGATTTTGCACAGCCCAATGATGACGGTTGTGCCTATTAAAGGCTCCACAATTCGTGAACCTGCTCTCATCGGACCACAAGACATGATTTACAAAATCAGGATTTCCATTACATCTCCTAGTATACCACTCACAGAACTGTAGTCGTCTTGGAAAATCAGTTTCCTTAATTCCTTGTACTATTATGGGTTTGTAAGGATGGTACTTATTCTTTTTTAAAACTCCCTGTACTGTTGATTTTGGCACATTAGTTTCCTGTTCTACAATTCTTACCGATGCACTAGGGTTTTCGTTGATAGCTTGTAAAATGTTTCTGTCTTGATTTTCATTGTTATTATTGTCTCCGCTTCTAGATTGTTCGAAGGCACCATGGTTAATCAAATTAACTACGATTTTCCTGAATTGGGTTTTATGAGGCTGCCGTCGGCGTCGTTCGGAGTACATCTCCAAATACCTTACGGAGGTAACGTCGGCGATTCTGTATGATTGAAAGTACAGAGCTAACATGTCAACCTTTTCTTCATTTGAATCCGGAATGCCGGCCATTTTTTGACAATTTATGTGTCAGATTTCTGATTTTATTGGGATAGAAGCGTACCTACTACTTATTAAAACACAGCTTTGATACTTTCAACTATTTAACTTAACGTCAAAGTCAAAATCCAATTTTGTTACAGATAAATCATGGCCTCCTTAGAAAAGCATTGAGAGCTAGCATTACTTTAAATCATGGCCTCCTTAGAAAAAACTGAAAGCTAACTTTACGAAGTGTAATATTTCGATGATACCAAAATCTTTAATGCACTTGTGAGATATCACTAGACTGGAAATTTTAGACTCTTTCCAAAAATCGAAAAATCCAATGTGGCGGTCATAAGAAAAACGAAAGTTGAGGCGGGTTGCGGGTTAACAAAAAACAATGAAGACGTGTCGTATACGCCATCTTATTTGTCTTAAAAATGTGTCCGAATAATATCACATTTTGGCAGCTGTCAAATTTACCGTTTTGGATATACTGTTTCCTCGAAAACTGGATGGTTTTGGATATACTGTTTCCTCTAAAACTTTCCCTATTTAACCTTTGCTATAGGTATAATAGGAGCCGAGATCCCTGTATAGAGAAGCGAATCTGGGACACACTGTATAGATAAAAATATCGAATTTGGTGTATTGAGAGGGTTAAAAATTGTGAACATTTGTAACATAAAAACAATTGAATATCGTTTCCTATTTCCCCGGAAATGACTGCGACACCTGTATTTTAAATGGAACACTCTATATATTTCATGTTTTTGGAACTCTCTTAACAATTCTAAACAACTTTTGTATAATAAGACCTATGTCTAAAATGTATAGTTTTCCAAATAAAGCCACTTAAAAATGTGCCATAATTCCCACTACCAATTTTTTTAATACTGCCCGTAATTAATTCTAAAGGAACGGTGTAAAATAAGGATGTTACGCCCCAAGCAAAACTAAAAGAATTGCTCTGTAGTATTTGTTGCTGTAATCGTATGCAGTGGTTAAAAACGTCTGTTATATAACAAGCTAGTTTACAAGTTGGGGAATCTATAGAGAACATTACTGGCCTGATAGAAATTGTAGGTTTATGTGTTTTCGTTAAACAAACAAACAAACAAACAAACAAAAGTATGCTTTATTGCCGCAGAAAAATTCTACAATTTTATGGACAAAGCAAAATATACCTAAAAATAAGACATATCAAAACATTAATCGAAAATAATTTCGACAAGTCAGTGCTTTTTTTTTTTTAAAATGTAAATTATCAATTTACCAAATCGTAAAACACACGTTAGAATATAGCATAACATTGCAAACAGTAAATGAATCATGATAACCTTATAAAAGTAAACAAACACACATGTACGAGGTGAATAATTTCGATGACATTGAAATCAAAATTGCAACTATGCGACCTTAAACTCTATGTTATTATAGTTATACAAATAATTGTGATGTTAAACAGAAGGTATATTGAACTAGTGCAGAATGTAGTATACAAAAAGAATTAAATTGTTTTTAATCCAATACCTAACAAAAATAATTAAGTTTTAAGTGAATGTTCGACAGTTCTTTTCCCTATATAATGATTTACAAAATTCTATGCTATGAGTTAGGACATGACTCACAAAAGATTTAAGTAAACAAGCGAGTTTAGTGACAATTTAAAGAGACTTACTCACTGAAAAAAAAAATCATTAACGCTGTAAAGTGGTCTCTCAATGAGGTATGCTTTGGTGTTTTTTCGAAATTGTGCAAGCATAGGGATAGATTTTAAATGTACTGGCAGATTGTTGTAAAGTTTTATGGCGTTGTAAATAATTGATTTTTTTATTAATTCTGTGGAAGGAATGGGAAGATAAATATCATGCCTAGAGTTTCTGGTAGGGTATACATGTTGTGGCCTTTCTGGGAGGGTGTTTATATGTTTTCTCAGCAAACATACCGTTTCCAAAATAAATAATGCAGGAAGTGTTAATATTTCATGTTTTTTGAAATAGTATTGGCAGTGAGCTCTATTATTTAGACCAAACAAATAACGAATGGCTCTCTTTTGAAGCATAAAAATACTACGAAATTGCTCGGTGGTACAGCAGCCCCAAAAGGGAAGGCCATAGCGGAGGTGGGATTCAAATAAAGAGAAATAAGTAAGTCTGGCAGAAGGAACGTCTAGTTCTTTTGAAATGATCGAATGGCGAAGCAGGCGGTAGAAAGTTTTTTAGTTAAGGTGTCAATATGATTAGTCCATTTTAGGTTGCTATTTATATTTAAACCCAGGAATTTAACCGACTCTACGTATTCAATATTGCTGTTATGTACCTGAAGTGGTTGTAAAGTTCCCTTATAAGATAACGCCACCGTTTTATCGACGTTAAAACAAAGCATATTGGAATCGGACCAAGCCTTAATTATAACCAAGTCTTTGGAGATACTAGAGTGTAAAGACGTTGTATCAAAATCACTCCATGTTATGCTTGTGTCATCAGCAAAAAGGGAGATTCTTCCATTAATTTTAAGGTTCGTGATATCATTAATGTATAACAAAAAAAGAATAGGTCCCAAGACTGAACCTTGAGGAACTCCACTTGTAATCAACTTACAATCAGAATCGGAACCATTAGCCCTTACAAGTTGTTGCCTTTTTCCAAGATAAGATTTGAACCAATTTAAAGAAGTACCACGAATTCCATAAAAATGTAGTTTGTTTATCAGAATTTCATGACTAACACAATCAAAGGCTTTCGCATAGTCACAAAAAACTGAGGCAGTTGGGTGGTTGTTATTGAGAGATGAGTAGACGCCTCTAAGCAACGTGAACATGGCGTCACTGGTGCACTTGTTGGGTAGAAATCCGAACTGCTCCGGGGATATTATCTGATGTTTCAGGAGAAATGGCATAAGACGGTTCTTCAGTAGCCTTTCGATGATTTTTGATAGCACTGGTAGTAGTGCAATTGGGCGATAATTGCAAGAGTTAGTTTTTTCGCCGCCTTTATGAAGTGGAATAATTATAGCTGTTTTAAGGCAATCAGGGAATACACCTTTTATAAAGGACTCATTTATTAATGTTGTAAGGGCCTCTATGACTGGGAGTGGCAAGTTCAGGAATATTCTAATTGATAGGCCATCAGTGCTACACGAAGATTTACTTTTAATATTATGTATTACCTTCAATAGTTCAGTGTTGCTAACGGGACTTAAGAAAAAGCTATCAGCTAAATTTTTTGAAGGAGGGAGAAACGAAAGAGGGTCCAAACTTGGCGAGATACTAGAGGTAACATTTTTGCTTACATTAATAAAATAATCATTTAGATCATTAGCCCCTGGCAAGTTCTGAGTCACAGGGTTTGATTTGTTTCTGAGGTTATTGATGATGGACCAGGTTTCTTTTGAAACGTTATTAGAGTTTGTTAGACGTTTTCGGTAGTGTAATTTTTTTGCTGACTTAATAAGAGTAGTGTAGATCCTCCTATAATTAGAGATATAGTCGAGAATAAGAAAGGAGTCGGTGAATTTTTTTATATATGAGAGCGAGCGCATATTTTTAGCAGAAATTCGTATTCCTTTCGTGGTCCACGGTTTATGCCGCTTAGGTTTGATATTCTTAAGCGGGAAGGCCTTGTTAAAAGCACTTAAAGTTTTATTTAAAAAAGTTCTGAAGTTTGTGTTGACATTATCAGATTCAAAATTCCAATTGGTGTTAAAGCAAATATTATGAAATACTGAGAAATTTGCGGCCGAGAAAATTTGCCCCGATGGCGAGATCTTGGTAAGGGCCTAATAGGTAAACTAAACCTGGAAATTACCGCCTCGTGATCGGAAAGACCTGAGTTATAGACCTGTGATTGCACCTCTGATGGAGAAAAATCAGACGCCATGTAATCGATGATAGAAGAAGAGTTTTTTGAAATTCTAGTTGGCGAGGATACATGCATTGAAAGACCGAAAGAGTCGAATATAGAAATTAGATATTTCTGGATGGCACAAACAGTAGCATAGTCAATATTAAAGTCTCCGCATAGAATTTTTTTTACCCGTAAAGCTTGGGGCATATCGAGTTATAAATCGTCATATTTTTATATAGTTCTTTTGCTCTTTTTAATTTGATTGGCCTTTTGTTGAATTGTAGATGTAGGATAGCGTGGGATTTTCTTGAAATAAACTTCGCCGCTGAGTTAACCCTTAGCCAATTCTAAATAATGTTTTTTGTAAATTGCCACAGTAACATTACCTTTATTGGATCTCGTTTATACATGCAATTTTTTTTTCATTGATATTGTCTACGTGTAATACTGTTACTTCAACGTCTGCTAAAATATGAGGAATCGAGACGTCTTTTCTAGTGATAGGAAGGCAAAACTTAAGTCCCAATGATAGGATGGTTTTTGCTTCTGTTGGAAAAACGACATGTGTAATATTTTAAAACCAACAGTCCCATAATTTAATACAATTTGATCTTTGCAATTTAAGTTCGTCAACTTTCTTAAGGTTGTCATTTTTTGTTTTGAAAAATGCTTAATTGTATACTATACTTTGTCTACGGAAAAACTCCTGTTAAATGTTTATAGGTATATTTTCTTCTATTTTTAGTGCATTTCCCATTCTCTCGACATTTCCTTGCGTGATCTTAATTTTTAAATTTAAAATCTTAGAGCCAAGTTTGTTTTGAAAATTAAAAATCACTTGTCCAATTCTTCGTTCTTGGACATTAACGAGACCTGTAACTCCTTTAGTTTGACCGGTTATATGCCTAGGAATTAATCCAAGACGTCTGTACTGAAGAAGAAATATCTTCCTACAATTTAAACCATATGTAGCCGAAATTTCTTTGTTCACGGCTGATTGAAAATGGTTAACCTATACCCAACAAAAAAAAAGTAACAAGATACTTATACATGGTTAAAAAATGAAAAAAAAAAAAACGAAAATATATATAAAATATATATATATATATATATATATATATATATATATATATATATATATATATATATATATATATATATATATATATAGCAGAACATGGAGTCTTTGGGATGACCGCTACAGCAATGAAATTTGGCTAACCATAGACACGTGTTTCTGACTTAAGGTCTTCATCAGTACAGTCAACTAGTTGAAAGACGAGTACAACTAGTGCCAAAATGAATACACAAAACAATACCAGAGTCACCAACAGGAGCAAAACCGACATTTGTGATTATCAAAAGAACATCCGAAATCTTCACCGGACTTGATACTCTATTTACCACGCAGCAGCATATAGCCACCTGTGGTGAAACTCATAACCCAAGAGTAGTAAATCAAAAGTAGAAAATATTAGGGCGTAATTGTTAATCACAAATGTCGGTTTTGCTCCTTTTGGTGACTCCGGTATTGTTTTGTGTATTCATTTTGGCACTAGTTGTACTCGTCTTTCAACTAGTTGACTGTACTGATGAAGACCTTAAGTCAGAAACACGTGTCTATGGTTAGCCAAATTCCATTGCTTTAGCGGTCATCCCAAAGAATCCATTTTCTGCTATATACTAGTTCTAACCGCGTTGTATATTTTCTACTTTTGATTTACTACTCTTGGGTTATGAGTTTCACCACAGGTGGCTATATGCTGCTCCGTGGTAAATAGAGTATCAAGTCCGGCGAAGATTTCGGAGGTTCTCATGGTAATCACAAATGTGGGTTTTGCTCCTTTTGGTGACTCCGGTATTGTTTTGTGTATTCATTTTGACACTAGTTGTACTCGTCTTTCAACTAGTTGACTGTACTGATGAAGACCTTAAGTCAGAAACACGTGTCTATGGTTAGCCAAATTCCATTGCTTTAGCGGTCATCCCAAAGAATCCATTTTCTGCTATATACTAGTTCTAACCGCGTTGTATATTTTCTACTTTTGATTTACTACTCTTGGGTTATGAGTTTCACCACAGGTGGCTATATGCTGCTCCGTGGTAAATAGAGTATCAAGTCCGGCGAAGATTTCGGAGGTTCTCATGGTAATCACAAATGTGGGTTTTGCTCCTTTTGGTGACTCCGGTATTGTTTTGTGTATTCATTTTGACACTAGTTGTACTCGTCTTTCAACTAGTTGACTGTACTGATGAAGACCTTAAGTCAGAAACACGTGTCTATGGTTAGCCAAATTCCATTGCTTTAGCGGTCATCCCAAAGAATCCATTTTCTGCTATATACTAGTTCTAACCGCGTTATATATATTCTACTTTCTATTATATATATATATATATATATATATATATATATATATATACAGGGTGATGCAACCAAGATAGAGTGGACGATTGTGGGCAAACGGAGAGGAATTTGAAAAAACATTTTTGGGATATGATTGATAGTCAAGAACGCTGTGTTTTAAAATTATACCCATTATACAGGGTGGTCTGAAAAGTTCGTGGTGAACCAAACTTGTGTTTTTTTAAATGGGACACCCGGTATATTATTATTTTAGTTGATTCTCCTATTCGTTACGATCATTTTGATATGAGGTTTGTTGGGTCTAAAATTTATACCAAGGGAATGGGACGAGGTTAAAGTGGAAAAAAGGGTTATACTCCGGCCATTTTTTGAAAACAATTGAAGCAGGTATGGAAAAACCAAATATTCTATAAAATGTATTGTATCTAGGATTACAATAATCGCTTGTAAGTCGTTCAAAATTATTCACTGTTATACAGGGTGGTCAAGTTTTTCAAATTTACCTTGGATTGAATTTTTTTAAATGGAACACCCCATATATTTTACTGTCATATTAAAGATAACATCGCCAGCTTTCAGAAAATACCCTATTTGATATCTTTCTAACCAACAGTTTTTTAGTAAATTAACCGTGAAACCAAAATTTACTCATTCTAACAGAAACGGTATTATTTACGTTGCTTAAATTGACTACCTATAATATAAGGAGGCCATGATATAATCATTAATGAAAAGAAAGATTGACATTCTTGTCAAAACCGCAAAGTGTCAGAGAATTGGCATCAATTACCATTGTTTTTTGACGATAAGCCGAGAAATTGTTAAGTAACAATGAGTTTGAGTACTCCAGAGTTGATAAACATGACTTTTATGTTGGGCGAGTGTCAAAAAAACCCTTTACTAGCAAGCAGGGTTTATGCGGTACGATATCCCGATGCCGAAAAAAAACCAAGACCTGAAGCTTTCGCAAGTTTATTAGAGAGGTTTCAAGAAACAGGCAATGTTGCTTTTAAGAAACGTAAAGTAATTAATAAACCAGTTACCAATGAAGATAATGCTTTGACAGTGTTATTAACAGTGCAAGAAAATCCACACACAAGTACCAGGGAAATTGAGAGAGCTACTGATATTGAACGCCCTACTATTAAACGGATTCTGAAACAACATAAATATCATGCCTACCACATTGAATTACACCATGAACTGTATGATCGCGATTACGTCCAACGACAAGAGTTTTCAATTTGGTTTTTAAATACAATTTGGGATAATCCAGGTTTTGTAGATAATAATAATAATAATAATAATAATAATAATAATAATAATACATTTTATTTTGCACTCATATAACATATAACAAGGTGTACACATATTTATCATGAAAAAAATAAATGCAAAATAGGAGCTGAAAGCAATCAAAATTGTTCAAGGTCCAGCCCCTACAGAAATTATTAAATTGACAATATATGTTCGCAAAGTGAACTAAATACTATACTTAAAATAAGGTAGTAATGAGACAAGATAACAGATGAGAAAACAATTTAATTGCTCATTAAAAAATATTTTATCCTCTTTTTAAACGTTACAGGTTTAAGACTCTTAAGTAAAACCGGTATGCTGTTATACAATTTATAAATATTATAAGAAAAACTTCTCTTAAAAAATTGGGTCTTATGAGGTGGTGGAGAAATATGACCTCTAAATCTTAAATTTAATGTGTGGACATCTGTTCTGTAGGTTATTTTGTTTGCCAAATATGGGGGACAGTTATTAAAGATTATATTATGGAAAAAGACCAAAGAGTGCAACTGACGCCTACTTTCCATATTAAGCCACTTTGCATCTCTTAATTTATAAGACACCGGGTCAAACTTTCGAATGCCATATATAAAACGCAAACAGCTTTTTTGTACTTTTTCTATTCTATTTTTATCAACTTTATCCAAGCATGGCCCATATAAAACATCACAGTAATTAAAGTGGCTTAAGACAAGGGAATCAGTCAACTTAATTTTTAGATTTTCACTTAACAAGTGACGATGGGGATAAAGAATCTTTAGAGAAAAATATGCTTTTTGTAAACAATGACCTATTTGCTGTTTCGCAACATTTCAGACCTGACTTTGAGAAAAGTGAAACTTTCATTTATGGATAGACTCGAAATGTGCCTTCAGCAAAACGGTGGTTTAGTTGAACATCTTTTATAAGGTTTAATTACATTGTTTTTGTTGATTTATATTAAATTTATTTTTTTTTGTAAAAAAAGATCTGTTATTAATACTGTCAAAGCATTATCTTCATTGGTAACCGGTTTATTAATTACTTTACGTTTTTTTGAAAGCAACATTTCCTGTTTCTTGAAATCTCTATGATAAACTTGCAAAAGCTTCTATCTTGTTTTTATTTCGGCATCGCATCATCAAAGAACAATATTTATTTATTTACTGATGACAATATTCTGACACTTTGCTGTTTTGACAGGACTGTCAATCTTTTGTTCAATTTATGATGATATCATGGCCTCCTAATATTAAATTGTCAATTTTAACAACGTGAATTCAGAGTAATTCGTGTTAAAATGAAGAAATTTTGATTTCACAGCTAATTTACTGAAAAACTGTTGATCAGAAAGGTATCAAATATGGTATTTTCTGGAAGCTAGTAATGTTATCTTTAACATGAATGTAAAATATACGGGGTGTTCTATTTAAAAATTCAATCCAAGGTAAATTTGCAAAACTTGACCACCCTGTATAACAGTGAATAATTTTGAACGACTTACAAGCGATTATTGTAATCCTAGATACAATACATTTTATAGAATATTTGGTTTTTCCATACCTGCTTCAATTGTTTTCAAAAAATGGCCGGAGTATAACTCTTTTTTCCACTTTAACCTCGTCCCATTCCCTTGGTATAAATTTTAGACTCAACTAACCTCATATCAAAATGATCGTAACGAATAGGAGAATCAACTAAAATAATAATAATAATAATATACCGGGTGTCCCATTTAAAAAAACACAAGTTTGGTTCACCACGAACTTTTCAGACCACCCTGTATAATGGGTATAATTTTAAAACACAGCGTTCTTGACTATCAATCATATCCCAATTTTTTTTTTCAAATTCATCTCCGTTTGCCCACAATCGTCAACCCCATCTTGGTTGCACCACCCAGTATATATATATATATATATATATATATATATATATATATATATATATATATATATATATATATATATATATATATATATATATATATATATATATATATATATATATATATATATATATATATATATATATATATATATATATATATATATATATATATATATATATATATATATATATATATATATATATATATATATATATATATATATATATATATATATATATATATATATATATATATATATATATATATATATATATATATATATATATATATATATATATATATATATATATATATATATATATATATATATATATATATATATATATATATATATATATATATATATATATATATATATATATATATATATATATATATATATATATATATATATATATATATATATATATATATATATATATATATATATATATATATATATATATATATATATATATATATATATATATATATATATATATATATATATATATATATATATATATATATATATATATATAGCTATAACCGACATACAGAATATTATTTTTGCATCACATATTGAGTAAGCAACTCCACAAATATTAATGTGCAAATATGTATTCTGTTACCGTAAGTTTATTTTGTTAAGAATTTATGAATTTGTCTGAAATCCCAGTCATATATACAATCCTAAAAATAATACCAATATATCAGGAAGTCCCTGTTTTGTTTTAAATGCGTTTAAGTATTTCGGGTGCATCGTAAATATCTCCCAAAATTCATGTTGGACTCATCATCTGAATAATTTAGAAATGTGTGTAAGCATACTGATCTTTTTTGACGAATATCATTTTTATCGTCAATATATTTTTTATTTAATTCTTTCATGTATATAAATCATTTTCAGGACATTAGGTAGGTCAAGTAGTAATAGTATTTTTAATGCATAACAAGACAATAATAATACATCCAGACACTGGATATAATATGGTTTTCACCCTCCCTGTATTGAAAGAAGAAAAAGTATTGGTTGCCCTTAACGACAGGATGTAAGTCAACTTACATCCCTAGGGAAATAATAATCTGAAATTATTTTAAGTAGCTTTAATTTTTGATTTCATCAACATATTACAAAAATCCGGACAAAAATCCGGTGATATTAATTGAAATGAATATTAATGGTACAATTATTCACATTATTAACAAAATTTGGAAACACGTTTTCTCGTTTTTTCTCGATGTGTATTACATTTTCTGACTCCACAGACCCTTCATTTCTAACCAATGTTTCTGTCACTGTTGAAGCACTGCAAGAGAAATTTCGCAATTTTACTTGGAATTGACGAAAACGTATTTTTCCCGACAGGCTGGTTTAAGCACTTTCCGTTTTGATATCGCATAAAGAAGCGCGGATTAACAGTGGTCATGTGGGATCTTGTATCAATGTACTTTTGAATTATTTTGAAATGACAAACCTGAGTGTCGTCACTTTTTGTCACTGTACATGTACAGGGTCTTTCCTCATATATTGACCCCCCCCTAGAAGAGTTATTTTAAGAGATACAAAAAAATATCAAATACAAAAGTTTTAGGGATTTCCTTGAAATTTTTGAATCTGATGTCAAAAATTCTTTTTTTCATCCGTAAATGTCAAATTTTGACAGATGGTCATTTTTTTCTTATGGAACACCCTGTATACGAATTGACAGTTAAAAAGAGCGAAATTTTCTGATTTCAAAATATATATATATATATATGTTTAATATGTTTTAATAAGGCGTTATTGAAATATCGGGCTCTAAACATCAAAATAATAACACATTCAAAATATCATGGTAGGCGCTGCATTGTGTATTTGACATTTATTAAAAAGCAATTGAATCAGACGCCATTATAATTTACTGTTAGTGGGTCTTACTTGTCAAAAAATGCCGTACAGCGAGGAAGAAATTATATATTTTATAACAAATTAATATAAACAACAAACAAATACAATAACAATAACAACAAAAAAGTTTCCTGTTAATTAACTTCAAATTTAATAATTATACTTTATAGGTTCTCAACATAACCTCCATTATTATTAATGCAATTTGTATAGTCTTGTTCAATTTTTTGTATAGTATTAACTATAAACTGTATATTATTAAAATTGAGATCATTTATAGCGGCGATGATTTTTCTGCGGAGCATCTCGACGTTTTCATTTCCCCGCTCATAAACCTTGTTTTGAAGGTAACCCCAGAGAAACGAATCCAGAGGCGTCAGGTCTGGGCTGTTCGGTGGCCAACGAATTGGCCCAGTACGTCCAATCCACAAATTATATTTTTGATTTAAAAATCTTATAACTGGCAATACATCATGTGGTGGGGCGCCATCTTGATGCCACACTATTTGATTATACTGCCTTAGGGGTAGATCGTCCAGCCTCTTTTCAATTTCGTTGGTGAGCATCTCCAAATATTTTTGCGCGGACAGGTTTTCATCGTAAAAAATAGGGCCAATAATTTGGTCACTTAAAATACCACACCATACATGAAGGGACTGCCGTCCTTGAAATTTAATTTCTTTGGTTATTCTGGGGTTAGTTGTAGCCCAATACCTAACATTTTGCGGTTATATACCCCTGCCGTTGTAAAAGTGCACTCATCGGACCACAGAACTTTCTTAAAAAAATTTCTATCTTCTCCCTTCAACACTAGCATCCCTTGACAAAATGCCACTCTTTTATTTTTTTGCTCTTCACTTAAATATTGAACAGGCAATGTTCTATAAGCATAATACTTATACTTTTTTAAAGTTGAGTAAATTTTTTTGGCAAACAGACCGAAGAAATTTTTGGCATGTTCTATTGAATTATTAGGGATTTCTAGAAAGAAATAAATTTTTTTTGATATGAAATTTGAGAAAGAAAAAGATCTAACCTTCGAAATATAATAAAATGTTTAGTTCTTCGTCTTGATTGGCCACAACTGTCCGACGTTTTCTTACTAAAGTCTTTCTTGTGCGCAATGCTTGTTCCACGTACGTGTAAGTATTCTTTGCTGGAGTGGGGCATAAAGGAAACGTGCGATGATATTCCGCCCTTGCGGCATTGGCATTATTATTATTTTTATAATATAAACGAATTATATCGCACTTTTCTTCCTCGCTGTACGGCATTTTTTGACAATTAAAAGCCAACTAACAGTAAATAATAATGGCGTCTGATTCAATTGCTTTTTAATAAATGTCAAATATTCACAATGCAGCGCCTACCATGATATTTTGAATGCGTTATTATTTTGATGTTTAGAGCCCGATATTTCAACAACGCCTTATTTAAACATATTAAACATATATATATATATATATATATATATATATATATATATATATATATAATGAAAGAAAATTTCGCTCTTTTTAACTGTCAATTCTTATACAGGGTGTTCCATAAGAAAAAAATGACCATCTGTCAAAATTTGACATTTATGGATGAAAAAAAAAATTTTGACATCAGATTCAAAAATTTCAAGGAAATCCCTAAAACTTTTGTATTTGATATTTTTTTGTATCTCTAATAACTCTTCTAGTGGTGGGTCAATATATGAGGAAAGACCCGGTACGTGACATTTCATTTTTGGAGTCAGGAATGGTCACAATTATGATTTCTTGACTTATTTTAACATTTTCCATTTTCATTTCACAGAGTTCATTAGAATGGCACGCTCCAGCAGCTCCCATTACCATTACGACCTTTATCAATAAGTATATATCATCGGGGGCTTCAAGCATGAACTTATCCACATCATCCCTGTTAAACACATTCGTTTTTTTGGGTCTATAATCATCATTTTTTTCTTTTTAAAAATGCTCGAAATTTTGGATACTTACAAGTATCTATATTTTCCTTTTTTAAAAGGGTGGACTTCAACATCGAATACTCACACTATAAGCTTGATGGGGACTTCAATATAGCACTTTTTTCGTGGAAATACGCCAAAAACAAGGTTTCTGAGACTGCATTAGCTGTCTTGCTTTGGCACCAATTCTTAAAGGATTTATATGCTCCTTCATACTTTTTTTTCAACTTTTCCGGTAGTAGAGATAAACAAGCAATATTCGCTGATTCTTCTATGTATGAAACATCCATTTAGTCCACACAGAATCCAACAATTCGACTTCTTCAAACTTTTCGCTATGAATTGTCAACTTGACGTTGTTGATAAAATCAAAACTGCTTATGTTGCTCTGGCAACGGATCACGGCTGCCTTTATAATTTAATGAGAATGCTTTCGAATATAATGATAATGAAAATCTAAAAATATATCCAGCATTTTCTTGTGAATATACAGTACAGGAAGAAGGAAAAATATTATATACTATATGGGAAGTAAGTACATCAACCAGTCTTGAACTGTTTTGCCAGTCCTCGCTATCCCTCAGGCGCAAACTCGTTCTCGACTGGTAAATGTTACTTACATCCCTTATAGTATAAATAACTATTAAATTAACGAATTAGAACAATTTAGAATTAGTAAAATAAAATAAGATAGTTCTTTATCACTGTCGTCACTCATAGATTCCTGGGAGTTGTAGAAAGCGTGATTAAGCAGGAGTGTCTCTAGTTTTCTTCGAAAGATTGACAGGGATGTAGTTTCTCTAAGGTTCCTAGGCAATTTGTTAAAAATGCGGAAACATATATACTAAAAATCGATAAAAATGCGCTGTGTGTATCTTTATCAAAAGTTCATATATATAGTAGACATAGAACGGAAACTTTCACGGCTTTGCTCAGTTCAGAAACCGTGGTTCTTGGGAGTAGATCATGTCAAATTAAAATTACTATGCTACGTTTCACCTTCGTTTACACGAGGTATCTTCAGGGACTTGTGCTTGCCGAACCGCGACCCTGTGTCAAGACCGGTTACCATGTGTGATGTAGACTGTAACCCGTATCTCTATAGAAGTCTTTTATATGTTTAAAAATTTCAATAGATTCTCTAAAAAGATCCAGTAATATCACCTCAGAATACAGTTATCAACTTGCCGTCGAAGCCGTTAACCGAACCAGGATGAGACAGCCAAGATCATTAAAAACTCAAAACCACCGAAGTAGAATCTCTCAGCAGCCGAAAAAACAGCGATGAAGACCTTAAATGAAATACAGACGTCCTGGTCCTCCCAACAGATAAATGCAACGCCACAGTCGTCATGAATAGAACGGAATACGCGAAAAAGGTAACTCAACTTTTATACAACAATACCTATAAGGTTATGCATGCAGACCCTACAAGTAGAAGGATGCATCATCAATCTGATTAACGCATCCAGTCTACCACCAGCAAAGTCAAGCAGCTCCAAGATCTCCAGGTTCTACGGCCTTCCCAAGTTACACAAGAACAATGTAACATCTCGACCGATCATCAGTGCAATAGACTCACTCACATACAAATTAGGTAAATATCTTTCAAATTTTCTTGATCCCTTTACTGGTAAAACAGATTCGTTTATAAAAACTCTGCACATTTCGTGGAAAAACTTAAGGCAATCCTGTTGGATCCCGAAGATATTTTGGTCAGTTTCGATTTATACATAAATGTTTCTATTAACGATCCTAATTCAATTATATCAGACATATTGGAACTTAATAATCTTACTTAATGGATCACTTTACAAAATCGTAGCACCAAAAGTATGAAAGCTACACTAACGATTTTGCTACTAAAAACTTTTTTGATATTTTGTCTACATTTTATTCGCGCGTGTTATATAAAATTTCCAAAAACAAAAATTTTTTCTCAATTAGTGAAAACTTGTTTACATAATTTATAAAGTTTCAAGTTCATCGATGTTTTAGCCATATTTAAGATAAATAATAGCTATCATATTTTACATGGAAAGAAGCGCCAAAATGTCTGCTTAAGGTCAAAAAAAAATCGTCTCGATAGCTTAATTAGGTAAGAAGTTATACGAGGGGAAACATAAAAAAACACGATTTTAAAAAAATTATAATTTTTCCAGTTTTTTTGTAAATAAAAAAAGTCGAGACCGCAAAAAAAGTAATATTTTATGATTTCGTATGTACAATGATCCATTTAATAAAATGAGGAATATATCGTTGTGGTCTAACGCAAAAAAAAATCGAGAAGGAAGCGACTTTTGCCCTGTTTTTTACTCCACTATAGAATTCAAGAACATAAACGATGTATTAAAGAGAAACAAGTTGTTTAATCTGCTGCATTAGCTTATACCACTGGACATATTATAAATGTAAAAGTTTCTAGCGTCGGTTCCAGAATTTTATAAACGAGAAATTAGAGAATCTATTGTATTTTTATAACATACAAAAAACTTCAATAGAAAAACGAGTTACGGTCTACATCACACGTGGAAACCGATGTTAACTCATGATCACGGTTCGGCGAGCACAAGTCGGGTATAAAAGCCCGCCTGAATCACTCTAAGCTCACTCAGTGTTCAGGTCTCGTGGAGTAAAGATCCCTGAAGATGCCCCGTGCAATCGAAGGGGAAACGTGGAATAGTAGTTCCAATTTGACACGGTCTAATCTTAAGAACCATAATTTCTTACAAGTATAGTAGAATTACTCTTCGTATAAGGCTGTTCTGTGTCTGGGAATGACAAAGATGTTTTCTGACAGTTTTGGATAAAGCAATTTTTATTACAGTATCCGTACATAGCACATTTTAGTAAGAAGGTAAAAGGTAATGTCAGAATCCCTTTATCTTTGAAAATCGGTTTGAAGGAGTCGAGCAGTTTTAAGTTAAAAATAAAACGAAATATGTCTTTGAAGTATGAATTTTCGAGAAACATTGACAGCCTTAGGATAATATTGTAATTAAGATGGTAATGGACAAGCGCATAATATGAGGTAAGAAGTGTGGAAAGTGGTAAGGTATGTTTCAGTTTTTTTATTTAGTTTTGAGCAGATGCAATCAATTTGGGTGTCCCAAATAAATTTATGTGCCCAGGAATTTCACAGACTATGCAAATCACAAATATCAACTTTATGGTCTGTTTTATAAAAGTGTAGGTGCATTTATTGTTTCTGACTCGTTAAGGATTAGGCGGTTTAAGAAGCTTATACTGTCGCAGACATTTTTATTGCAGAGTGAATCTCTTTTTCATTCTCGGTGGAGATTCCAACAGTTGTGTCATAGGCAAATTTTATGGTTAGATCAGGATGCTTAAGATCTTTAATAAACAGTATGAACAGAAGTAGTGCAAGACCATATCTTTGGGCATTACCAATTTCGATAGCATGTTCCTCCTATACAGGGTGTTAAAAAAGTACGCTGCCAAACTTCAAGGGACGATTCCTCGCATTATTCTAAGACAAAAAGTTTATATAAACATAGTTCTGAAAACGAATAGTTTTCAAGATACAGGGTGTTAAATTTCTATGAAA
Source organism: Kuschelorhynchus macadamiae (assembly GCA_030620095.1). Taxonomy (NCBI): domain Eukaryota; kingdom Metazoa; phylum Arthropoda; class Insecta; order Coleoptera; family Curculionidae; genus Kuschelorhynchus; species Kuschelorhynchus macadamiae. The sequence continues at coordinate 343,021 of JAUTXW010004711.1, forward strand.
AAAAAATGTTTTTCTATCATAACTTTTATACCACTCTAGATATTTTTATTAAATTTGGTGTACATCTTTTACCTATTAAAGAGCAGTTTTTGATGCAAAAGTATTTTTTAAATTTCTACCAGTGGCGTTCGTACGGAGTTTGGACAGAATGTTTATTAAGAAAAAAATGATACGCCACTGCTTTTTCTAAAAACAAAAATTATTTTTGAAATTCCCATTTAATTTTAAGCAAATTTGGTCTCTAGACTTACCTTCGTACGACGCACAATTTTTATGTAAAAAAATAAAAACAATTTTCATACATCTACTGCAATCCGAATCCAATTTGCAAGGATAATTTTTTGTAAAATCCGCTACTGTTTAATTTTTATGAAACATACCTATTTGGAAGTGGGCACGCGTAATGCTGTGGTTAGAATAAAACATTAAATAAATAAAAAAAAACTAAACAACACCAAGACGTTTATTAATAAAATAATTGTAAACCAAACATAACTTAACCAACCTTACAAATAATAATTTCACAGAATTTAATTTTAAAGTAACTGCTGGAAATGGCCTCCCCCGACTTCAATACATGCGTTTGTACGCCTTATTAGCGACTGGCGAACCCTTTCGAAAATACCAGGAGTGTTCCTAATAATTTCACAGGACTCTTCTATCCGATTTCGTAGATCGCCTTCGCTTCGAACTGGTGTTGTGTAAACTAATGCTTTAAGGTGTCCCGAGAGAAAGAAATCTATCGGATTAATATCAGGTGACCTGGGTGGCCAAAATTGTGGTCCTGCACGCCCAATCCAGCGATCGGTATAATTTTGATCTAGGTACTGACGTGCCACTAAACTGAAGTGCGGTGGAGCACCGTCATGCATAAACCACATAGAACGCCTTTGCCTTAGTGGAACATCTTCCAAAAGTTCAGGTAAAACATGTTCAATAAATTGTCTATACTCCTCACCAGTAAGCCTGCTAGGCAGAAAGTGAGGCCCGATAAGGAAATCTCCTACAACTCCAATCCAAACATTTACAGAAAACTGCTCTTGGAAATGATTTTCAATTATGGCGTGAAGATTTTCATCGGCCCACACATGATTGTTATGAAAGTTTATGATTGCGTTACGGGAAAAACATGCCTCGTCCGTAAACAACACCTGAGATAAAAACCTTGGATTTTGCATTAACTTATTTCCTACCCATCTACAAAAAGCCACTTTTAGCGGAAAATCTCTTAGCAAAAGAGCTTGGGACACGTTGCGAATGATATGGATAAAGTTGTTGATCCTTTAAAATTTGCCATACTAATACGTGAGTAATGTTTAATTCAGTCGCAATTTTTCTCGTACTAGTTTCTGGGTTTTCATCAATTGCATTTAGGACAGCCTCCTCTATCTGAACCGTTCTTACTGTTCTTGGTCTCCCTATAAGGGCAGCAGACTTCTTAAAACTACCAGTTTCACAAAGTTTGGAGTGAATATTTGCAAAAAATTGTCTGTTAGGTAGTGGACGGTCAGGATATCTTTCTTGATACATCCGTCTAGCGGCGCGAGCGTTACCATCAGCCATTCCATACACGAAATGCATGTCTGCCATTTCACGGTTTGTAAACTGAACCATTTTTACCGAAAGAAAATTAAATAAACTTTTAAAAATTACACAAGTGCACCTTTATTAATAGTTTTGACAACTGTCATGTTATTGTTATAAACAAACGAAGAACTGTCGTTTAGCAAAGCAAAGCCCACCTTGACAATTTAGGTTTCTTTGACTACTGAATTAAATTGCAGTTTGTTTCTTAAATTTTCCTACCAAATTGTTAGTTCTATTAAAAAAATACATTTAGAAATGAGGGTTTAATAGTGAATTGTAATAAATTAAAAAAAGGAAAATTAAGCTCGCGAATGGCAAATACAAATCACAAGTGTTGGCGCAAAAAAGTTTGGGAGATAAAAGGGGACATGACCCAGAGTCACTCAGTAGATTATTCCATATTTACAATTATTTCTTTTTATGGGTACTACTAACAGCATTACGCGTGCCAACTTTCAAATAATATGTTTAATAAAAATAAACAGAAGCGGATTTTACATAAAATTACCATTGCAAAATTGCATTTGGATTGCAATGATTTTTATTTTTTTACGCGAAAACCGTGTGTCGTACAAAAGTAAGTCTGGAGACCAAATTTTTTTTAAATTAAACGGAGATCTCAAAAATAATTTTTGTTTTCAAAATAAGCAGTGGCGTATCTTTTTTTTCTTAAAAAATATTAATTTCAAACCCCGTAGGGACGCCACTGGAAGAAATAAAAAAACACCTTTTGCATCAAACACTGTCCTTTAATGGGTAAAAGATGCACACCAAATTTGATAAACATACCTAGAGTGTTATAAAAGCTATAATAGAAAAACAAGTTTTTTCTTAGAACTTTAACACCCTGTATCTTGAAAACTATTCGTTTTCAGAACTATGTTTATATAAACTTTTTGTCTTAGAATAATGCGAGGAATCGTCCCTTGAAGTTTGGCAGCGTACTTTTTTAACACCCTGTATATAGTTAGAAATGATATAATAATTTGAAAAGCATTACCACTGATTGAAAGGTTGCAAAGTTTTGGTTGGATCAAGTCAAAATTAAGTGTATCGAAGGCTCGTGAAAGATCAGCAAACAGTCCAAAAAGCTCTCGATTGTTCTCCAATTCTTTGTGCGTGAAATCTGTAAGTTGAAATGCTGCTGTTTCAGTTGATCTGCTAGCCCGAAATCGTTGTTGTTTATTAGATATAAAACCAAAATTATTTAGGAAACTGGTTTAACTTTCACAGATTAACCCCTCGAATAATTTTGAGAATACATTAAGGACAGATACAACTGTAGCTATTTTTAATATTGAGTTTCACATACTAATTATGTTCGCAACATAAAAGAAAATATATCAGGGGATCCCAATAGATTCTGGCCTTATTTACATGTAAAAAATTAGTAATTCCAAAAACTTTAACATATAATAATGAAGTAATAGTAATGATCGGATAGCTTGCTGGCGGATAATCCAGGACTGTGAATATCCTGCCTGTATTTTAACCTCTATTACTGAACAAGACATTGAAATGGCTAGTCGTAAGTTAAAGTCTAATACGAATATGGGCCCGGATCTTGCCTCCTGCATTCATAATTAAAGATTATCTCTCTGTATTTCTTAAACCCCTAACTAAGATATTTAACGCGGTGATTTCAACGTCATGCTTTCTAGATTCTTGGAAAGCATCACGTATTTGTCAGCGATGCAGATAATTATAGACTAGTGGTTATTGTGTGCAATTTCAGCAAGCTATTCAAGATCGTGTTGCATATATATATGGCTGAGCACAACTCGGGGGTGATGTTTGATGAACAGCAGGGCCGACCCGAAAGGCAGGCCAGCCAGGCCACGGCCTGGGGCGCCACCATGAGGGGGCGCCGGGAGCCTCCAATAAGAGACAAAAAGACGAAATAAATTTTACTTACGATTCGCGGGTTTCGAGGAACGTTAGTGGAAATAATTTGAAAAATCAAGGTCGTCGTCGTTTCTCTCTTTTTCATTGCAATCGCATTTTACCCAATGGAGAAGCAAGGTACAGGAGTTGGCTTCAATATTCGAATTCTAAGAATTGGGTCTTTTGTTTCCGTTGTCGACTTTTCGACGACAAGCCAGTTTCCAAACTCGCTACAGAGACCAGGAAAAACTTAAAAAACCAAACTGGAATTGATAAAGAGATGATTGAGCAATTATAAAAAGAATCGGAATACTGGAAAAAATATGGGAACGTTTGATGTCGATTATTGGCTATTTAACGGAACACAGTTTACCTTTCAGAGGATCCGTTGATCGTTTGTACGTCCCTCAACGCTAATTTTCTGGGATTGGTGCAGTTATTGGGCAAATACGATCCCGTCATGCAAGTGCATCTCCGAAAAATTGGAAAGACCATACAAAATGAGCTCATATGTATTCTAGGAACAAACATTAAATCGAGTATAATTTCAGAGTGTAAGGAAAATAAATACTTTTTAATTATTTTAGATTGCACTCCAGATCAAAGCCATATTGAGCAAATGTCTTTCGCTCTACGGTTTGTTGACATGAGCGGAGAGAATGTTAAAATTAAGGAGCACTTTTTATGTTTTTACCCAGCTCAAGAAACTATTGGCGAAAATCTATATATATTCCTCCTAGAAGAATTGCAAGACAACTGTAACTTGGGACATGAACAGTTGACGTGGACAGGGATATGACAATGGTTCCAATATGGTTGAAAAGAATACAGGCGTGCAAGCTAGGCTTTTGAAAGATTTTCCAAGAGTTTTTTCAATCCTTGTGGATGCCATTCACTCAATTTAGTAATTTCAGATGCTTCGAAATCTTCGGTACAAAGCACTATACTATTTGGAGTTTTGCAAAGACTATTTGTACTTTTCGGTGCCTCTACTAAACAATGAGCATTTAAAAAAAATGTGGAGGGTCTGACAGTTAAACAAATTTCTGAAACGCGAATGAAGCAGAATTGATAGCTTAAGAACAGTTTGTTATCAATTTCCCGCCATTTGCGATGCACTCTCAGATTTACAGCAAACATCAGACGATCCGAAGCAATCTTCAGAGGCAAAGTTTTTGGAAACCCACACGTGTGACTACGAATTCTTAGTAACCTTGGTGGTATGGTATGATGGCCTCTTTCAAACAAATTTGTTGAGGAAGGGTATGAAAAAGGAAAATATGGAGTTAACGACCGCCGTAAAGTGTCTGGAAAAATGCAAGACTTTTCTAATTACTTATCGACAGTAGGGATATATAGATGCAACTTTAGAACCGCTTTTAGTGTGCGAAGAATTGGGAATAGAAACGAAGTTTAAACAAATTCGATTGAGGAAAAATAAAAGACATTTTCAATATGAACACGTTGATAAAACGCTTGTAGATCTAGAAAGGCCGCTATAAGGCAATAGTCTTTTATCCTCTATTGGATACTGCTATGGCTTCAGGCCCATAGTAATAAATAGTCTTTCCTCTATGACATGCAAAACGTTTCCGATGATCGGGTCAGTCTACAAGAACAGTGTAATACCCTTAGAGATATTTTGACAGCTCCAGAAGAGCATGACATCGACGGGAGACAACTATGTGGTTAATTATTTCACCTGAAAGCTTGCATCAGAATTCCAGTGACTGTGGCTGGTGGCAGACGCAGCTTCAGCAAATTAAAGTTAATTAAAACTTATCTAAGATCATCAATAGACGAAGAGTGGTCAACATCCCTTGGAATGATCGCTATAGAGAATGAACTTCTACGTTCTATAGATTTCATGAACATATTAAGCAGTTTGCCTTGCAGAAGTTCCGGCCAGAAAAATTCATTTAAATAGTTTAGTTTATTATTTTTATATTTGATAAAATATTATGTTAAAACTTAAACAGACTAGTTTCCAAAAACTGTATTTTTTTCTATTGAGTTAATTAGGTAAAACCGGAGGCCCAGCTTTTTGTGGCCCTGGGGCGCGCAAGCTCCTCGGGCCGGCCCTGATGAACAGCATGGTTTTATGCCCGGTAAATCAACAGTTACTAACCTTGTGTGTGCTACCCAACACATCTCTGAGAAGCTTGACAAACAAAGTCAGGTAGATGTGATCTACATAGATTTTTCTAAAGCTTTTGACAGGCGTGTTTATGGAATTTTACTAAAGAAACTCTTAGCATTTGGTATTTCAGATCCTTTGGTTCAATTAATAAAATCCTATTTATCAAATAGGTATCAATATGTACAGGGTGTCCCATTTTCGTAGGTTTTACGGGGTTTCCAGCTTATGAGTAGAGATAGAGAGATGCGGTTTTCGCGACACCATGCTACTTTTCGATGAAACTAAAGAGGCCGCAAACAGATTTGCCCTAACCATTTTAGTTTCCGTGCTACAGGGTGATTTTGAAAATTTGTCATTTTCGGACACCCCCTGTAACTCAGCTATCGTAAAATATATTTAAAATATTTCAACTGGTATTTATAGATTTTTTCACGTAGAATTCAATGGCGTACTCAGATTTTTGCTGAGAGTCATAGTTTTTGACATATTGGCATAACCTACTATTTTTTAAATGGGACACCCTATATATTATTTCTTCATCTTATTCTTCGTGTCAAGAGCTTTTCAAAAACATACCATAAGTCATATTTATTTTCATAAATAACATGAAAAAATGCATTTTTCTTTAAACGGATTTATGGCATAGCAGATCAATCGAAATAAGAGAAGGTGGCTGTGGAGCCATGGAAAAAGTTAACAAATATTTATTAACGAAATAACAAAGTAACAGCATCAGAAAAAATTAGGAAGTAGGTAAAAGGTAATAATTATAATTTCATTAAAACTACAAATATTGTTCAAATTGTAGACCATTATGTGTCCTACAAGTGTGACAAACTTTAAAAATTCTTTTTAATGCATTTTCTATTGTAAATTACTGTCTTTGTAACTCTGCAAAAGCGTTTTCGGTGGCCATTCTTAGTTGTTCTAAGTTTTCGTATCGCCTTACATAAACCTTGTTTAATAATAAATAACCCCACAAAAAGAAATCTAAAACTGAGAGGTCAGGGGATCGTGGTGGCCATCGAACAGGTCCGTGTGTTCCTATCCATCTTCCAGGAAAATGGTCGTTAAGCCAGTTTTGACTTATTCTGGCATTGTGGGCTGGAGCTCCGTCTTGCTGGAAATAAATCCTATTTAGTTGAGCCAAGGGAACATCATCCAAAATTCCTAATGCGTCTTCTAGGATTCGCACGTAACCAATCGAATTCAGATTTCCTTCATATATTTGGTAAACTATTTTTCGGTTGAAAATAAAACAGGAGACATTGAATCCAAATCTGCCCTGACGCTCCCTAGGAAAAATAACATGGTTGTTTTCTTGACTCCAAAATCGCGTGTTGTGTCTATTTAAAATCCCTAAACTAGTAAAATGTGCCTCGTCTGACCAAATAATCTTTTTTTCAAAATCGATATCTTCTGCCTTCATATTTATAAACCAATTGCAGAACTGCAATCTGCGCTCTGCATCACCAGGATGCAGATGATGCACAAGTTTGTATTTATAGGGTTTGAATTTGTGCTTTTTCAAAATTTTCTGCACTTTAGTTTTCGGTACACCCGCCTCTTCGTCTATTTTCCTGCAAGATGTTTCAGGAGCTGTCTGAACGAGGGCTAAAACGTTGACCTCAGATTCTTCGTTGTCTTTATTGTAAGTTCGCGATCGAGGCTTGTTAAAAGATCCATATTGGCAAAGATTATTTTTAATTTTTTGAAAAATTCTTTTTTCTGGTTGTCTTCTCTCGGGATATCTAAGATAAAATAAAGCGAACCAATAAAGTCAAAATGCAGAAAGATAAAAAAGAACTAACCTGTTCAGATAAAGCTCTGCCGCCTGATCTGCATCTTCATTAGACAATATAAAACACGCGTTCATATCATATTTCTCAAAATATTCAAATTTTTGATTCTGAGCCATATTAAAAACAATAATTATAATAGACGTCAAGAAAAATTTAAACGCAATAATGTCAAAAATGACAGCAGTAATGGCTGCCTGATCATATTTTTGTTGGCGTTGCCATGGCTACCACAGCCACCTTCTCTTATTTCGATTGATCTGCTATGCCATAAATCCGTTTAAAGAAAAATGCATTTTATTTATAAAAATAAATATGACTTATGGTATGTTTTTGAAAAGCTCTCGACACGAAGAATAAGATGAAAAAATAATATATAGGGTCTCCCATTTAAAAAATAGTAGGTTATGCCAATATGTCAAAAACTATGACTCTCAGCAAAAATCTGAGTATGCCACTGAATTCTACGTGAAAAAATCTATAAATACCAGTTGAAACATTTTAAATATATTTTACGATAGCTGAGTTACAGGGGGTGTCCGAAAATGACAAATTTTCAAAATCACCCTGTAGCACGGAAACTAAAATGGTTAGGGCAAATCTGTTTGCGGCCTCTTTAGTTTCATCGAAAAGTAGCACGGTGTCGCGAAAACCGCATCTCTCTATCTCTACTCATAAGCTGGAAACCCCGTAAAACCTACGAAAATGGGACACCCTGTACAGTTTCGTGGATACAGGTCTGAGCGATTTGTATGGTCATCGGTAGTATCGCAAGGGTCATTGCTTGGACCACTTTTCTTTAATATGTTCATTAATGACATTGTCTCTGTATTGGAGATCGAATGTTTGCTGTATGAGGACGATCTTAAAATATTTTATGAGATTCGCTCTCCTGACTATGCTTATAGATTACAAAAACTGTTTAGACTTGGTTGGTAGGTGGTGTACTGAAAATAAACTTCCGTTAAATCCTTTAAAGTGTAATGTCATGTTTTTTTCGAGAAATTCACAACTAATTGAGCATAATTATGCCATAGATAATGTTGTGCTAGCAAGATCTACTGTGATTAAGGACCTTGGAGTAATTTTCGATTCAAAACTTACATTTATTAACCATATTGAAGACACAGTGATAAATGGATCAATGTGGTTTATTTTGCGTAATTTAAGGGGAGTTTCAACAACCCGTTACACTGCTTTTTCTTTACTCGACCTTTGTAAGATGTCGTTTTGACTACGCCTCTAACGTCTGGTGTCCAATATACCAGAGTGATATTTCTAGCCTTGAAAGAATTCAGCGTATATACCTTAAAACTGCATGCTTTATATTGGACGGTGTGTGGCCGGCTGTTGGATGTCCTCATGAAGATTTGCTACTTCGGTTCGGGCTTACTGAGTTAGCAGCTAGACGACCATGCAACTCAAATATATTTTGTTTAAATTATTAAACAATAAGATTAATTGTAACCATCTGCTTGATTGTATTAGATTTAGAGTGCCTAAATTAGAAGCAAGACGCTTGAGCTTTATTCAAAACCTAGCTCCACGAACAAACATCCTTATGTCTTCTCTAGTATACCAGATTTCAAAAACCTACAATAAAATTGAAAATAGTATTGGCATATTACACTGCAGCATTCAACAGATTAGAAGGATGTTTTTGTTTCGTTGTTCAACCCCCTTTTTTTATTTATATCCTAATTTTAACCGTTACTTTTTCTTAGTTCCTTAGCGTTATTTTTGCGCTAATGTCATCAGTTTCGTAAATCACTTTTACTTCAGATCGCAGTAACACTCGGTCGAAGAACTGGCCATAATAAAGAAGAAGAGAATTTAAACGCATCTCCTGGAAAAGTTTTTCCTTTAAATGAACATCTCCGACCTTGTCTGTTCGAAGACACTTGGCTTGTAACTCATTTAACTACATTTAACGTCATCGTTTTCTCCCAAAATACGTCAAAGTCATCTCTTTTTTGGCTTAACATAGATTTAAAATCGTCCACTTTTTTAGGCAAAAAGCAATATCATTTGTTTTAGTTTGTAATATAATAAAAACAGGGAAATCTATTATAGTCTATTATAGTTCCACCTAGTAGAAGCTACTTTGGGCAATCGTTTGTGGACAATGGAGTCCAAAGCTTGTGTAAGTTTTGTTGACTTGGAAAAAAAAAGCAGCGATCCCACTTAAAGTAAAGAAAAATACTTTACACTCTTTAATGTGTTTGATGGACTGGGATGAAACTAAAATTAATTTATGAGCAAAACAATGGACAAACATAGCACTTGGAAAAGTTTCTCGAACTTTAGCTTGCAGACCCCCTAATTGTCCTGCCATCACTGCAGCTCTATCATAGCTTTGAGCAACTATTTTTTTCTCTCCATTAATTTCTTTAGTAACGTTATAAACTACGGTATAAAATGTATCTGCTGTACGATTTTCGGACACATTCTTAAAACCTAAAAATCGCTCTTGAATACTTCCGTCTGTTTTAACGTAGCGTATTACTATAGATAATTGGCTAAAATTAGTGATATCAGTTGTTTCGTCCAGAACAATAGCAATGAACCGCGCCTCGCCAATCTCTGCTTAATTCTTTTTAAAATAGTGGTTGCAATACCGGAAATTAAATCATTCTGGATTCGATTCGACGTTCCACGAAAAACGCTAGACTGCTCTAAATGATTTTTTAAGCAATCATCATATTTAGCCATTAAATTAAGTAAATCTTGAAAATTTCCTCTATTTGAAGAAACCCTTGTTGACCTCTAAATCCCAATTCGTGCTGTCCGAGAAAACAAACAACATCGATAAGTCTTCTTAATATTTACCCATTTTTATCGACTAGTTCACTGTGTTGGCAGTGACTAATTTCCAACTGTTTATTAAGGGCGTGTTCAATTCTGGTTTTGTCAAAGACTTTTTCTTTTATGATGGCCTGCAAATGCGCTTTGGACATAATGTGTCTTTTTACAGATTTATGGAAGTTGTTTAAATCGGAAAAAGCAGTTTTATTCCAGAGACCTTTTTCATTTTCTAAAAGTAAACATGCAACAACAAAATAATTTACTTATATTTTCACACCCTGTTAGCCATTTAAATTGTTCGTATTGTTTTTCCGGACCAAAATGTTTAATAAAGTTTTTCATTTTTGTGGTTAAATTTTTCATAGGCGGTTTTGCCCTTCCTTTGGAAATTATTTGAAGCTTATCAGCGAAGTTTAATGTTGAAAATCCCTTTATTATTAAGACACACACCACACATTCACACACACTCTTCTTACTAAATTCTTCAACATTTTCAACGTTATTACCGACAGCCGAAGTTGACGGTATTTGCATATCCGCGTTCGTATTATTGTCTTCCATATCGCACCATGCACGACGCGACGTACGTATCACACAACACACAGATAGCTGTTCAAACAAAGAACCTACTCCAGCGATAGCTTCCGCCCTCAATTAAAGCACGCGACTGAAATGCAAAAATTGCAAACAGCCGGTGGAAAGTTCAATAACCTCTGGCTCGATTCACAGGAAATCAAGCATACAGGACTTGGCTGCAGAGAAGCTAGCGGCCCTCATAGGTTCTATTCGATTTCTATTGTGGCTCGGTCGGAGTCAAGGCCGCATTTATTATGGGCTTTATAATTAAGATAATATTTTAGCTTTTTAATATAAACTAAATTAATGGTTTGTTGTTTCAAAAATTACATTTTAGAATATGTTTTGTATTTTTTTTTTGGGGAAGCACTGCTTCCCTTGTTTGCATGGACTGCACGCCCCTGGTAAATGACGATGACCGCAAATGTCTTAAGTTTAAGACTAAGCCTAACTGAGTTAGTTTAAGTTTAAGCCTAACTGAGTTAGCAGCTAGACGATCATGCAACTCAAATATATTTTGTTTAAATTATTAAACAATAGGATTAATTGTATCCTCCTGCTTGACTGTATTAGATTCAGAGTGCCTAAATTAGAAGCAAGACGCTTGAGCTTTATTCAAAACCTAGCTCCACGAACAAACATCCTTATGTCTTCTCCAGCATACCAGATTTCAAAAACCTACGATAAAATTGAAAATAGTATTGACATATTACACTGCAGCATTCAACAGATTAGAAGAGTGTTTGTTTAACTTAATTTTTAATTTTGATTGTTCAACCCCCTTTCTTTATTTATATTCTAATTTTAACCGTTACTTTTTCTCGCCCAAAAAGTGTAAATTTTGTCATTATGTGTTGTACTGTTATTGTTGTTATGTATTTTATACTGCATGTTATGTTTAGTATATATATCTTTTTCCTTATCCTGTAATTGGCTAGCCTGTTTGATATTGTATTTGAAACAAATAAATAAATATGGGGATGACCTCATAACATTTTGGTCAAAAATCAAATATGGCAAAATAAAATGGCGGCTTGGCGAAATGTTAAAAAAAATATTACTAAAAAAATATTATCCAATTTATCTCAAATTTTAAATACAGTAAATCAGGTGTCTTGGCATAGAGTAAATATTTTTGTTTCCAATTTTTTTTTATGTTTTAATTGATACAAAATTTATCAAATTGTCATTTGATCACTTTATTGTTATCAGTTCTAATGTCTTTTGAACTAAAATAAAACACTTAAAAATTCACATTCCTGAGATGTTGATGAGCCGCCATTTTGTATTTGAGTATATAAGTGAATTCAAACTTTGGGAATGACATACAAATCGAAAGACCTTTCAAATAAAGTATCACTCAACCCCACGTTCAATTTGAGGTTTAGGGGTGAATCTCACCCTGCCCGAGGCGTTGTAAATAGAAGTTTTCGTATACGTCAAGCGTTTTATGTAAATTTCAGCTTATAAACACCCAAAATTAGCGGCGGTTCTGCGTTTCGTTTTCGGTGGGCCACTCTGTATTTTCTTTAATGAAATGTATACAGAATTTTTTTTATTCTAGTGTAGATTCTAATCCCCCCTTAACGATTAAAACACAATATTATATGCACAATATGCAACTCTTAATTTTTGACGTATGTATATTGCTATTAGTTGTCGAATAAAAAGTACTTGTTAAAATAATGCTGAGAAAATTCAACATCATTATTATTATAAAATAATTTCAGCTTCACTTAGTATTGATGGATGGAATATTTACACTAAAACTATGCTAACTGAACATAGTTCAACATAAAGGTAAAGAATGACATGATCCAGAAATTAGAATTTTGATTATAGTATTAATTGTGCTGCTGTTCACGACGTGATAAAATATTACTTACTTTATTCAAGTTATTTAGACGGATTTATTTTACTTATTGGTAGACGATGTTTACTGCTCTTTGAAATAATACAGGCTGTCCCACCGGGAGCTGCATCAATCGATTATGGAAAAACTATAATTAGGAAAAGTCTGAGAGAATGGCGCTATACTAATGTCGATGGGGGCCATTCAGCTAAAAATATTTTCAAACTTCCTGTTATATCGGAAGTACGTAGACGTCAACTTGTTTATTTTAAATGAAACAAACTGTATATTCCTAACACTGGAACCGGTGGTGGACGATAGATCAAAATACAAGAGTTCTAACCACACTACACCACAACTTGTTACGTTCTGGACGCGCGTTTCGCTAACTAAGTTAGCATCATCAGCAGATGATATAAACTGTTTATATCATCTGCTGGTGATGCTAACTTGGTTAGCGAAACGCGCGTCCAGAACGTAACAAGTTGTGGTGTCTACTGTGGTTAGAACTCTTGTATTTTGATATACTGTATATTATTTTATTTTTGGATTTTACGTAAAAATCTAGACATATTTCATATATAATTATAACTAAGTCTCACTGTTTTTGACATTCTTGATGTTGTGTAATGAAACTTTTATTTTTTCACTTATGTAGGTTTCTTTGTTAACTTATTTAGCAGATTTTGTATGCAATTTTGATAATGTTAGTACATAGTGTTCAATAAATACGAACAAGAATAAAATTGAAAAAACCAAGAAATTTTTTTTTTTTAAATGAAAACCACCCATCTTTGAGTATTCAAATCCAGTTATTAAACTATAATGAAACTCGGAGTGGTATGTAACCGATATTCGGGCATACCATTGTTTATGTTGCCAATTTCATGTATGGTACTTATTCTATAATTAGTTCTACACAAAATAGATACTGTTAGTTTAAGTATGTCGAGAAATTTAAATGCAGCAGCTATTTTGTATTAAAAAAAAATGTATTTTCTTCCAAAAAAAAAACATATAAAAATCTATTTAAGAAAATTGGTAAATTTCCTTTACCCGTAACTTTTCTCGTTATGAGTCCTTAATTTTATTAGAAACAGTGAAGTGGGACCAAATTTACTTCAGTATATAGTCACCTACAGTCACACATATCCTGTCTTTTCAAAATTTTTTATTGGACGTCATTTTGTTCCTTCATATTGAATTCCTACCAATATTTTACCGGTTTCTACTTATGTCACACTTTTTTGGACACAATTTAAAATAAATGTAGTAAAAATTAAATTGACACACACCGCCATTTTGTTACGACATGTTGAATTTGTTCCAGTTTATCCCTATATTATATTTAATTTTTTTGTAAAATTTTAAGTCAGTTGAATAACAAACAAATGAATGTTTTACTTTGTTAACTGTCACTTATTTTATCTTTGCACTAGGCGTGACTACACTTTCGTACAACTAGTATATTTTCAAATCTAATGATTTTACAATCAAGTTAGGTGTATACATACAAAAAATCTTGAGAGTATGATTGAGGAAAACTAATTGCACATTTTTTATGGTCAAAAAGTTTTAATAGTAGGGTGTTATCTGTCAGACAGGCCATAACTTTTAAAGTATTTGATGTATCAAATCGAAATTTGGTATAGATAATAGGTAAAGACGAGAGTTTTCGCATATTTTTCACTTTCCTGTATATTTTTACATTTCTGGATTCCTAAGATAATTCTGAATCACAAACATAAAATTATAATTTTACTATTTACAACAAACATGACACGTGTTTCGCCCTTTCGAGCATCATCAGACCTACAAACAACAGAGAGAACCTTAGTAAATAATCACACTCACAAATCCTAAAACAATAACTTACAAATAGAATAAAACACCCTAAAGCGCAACAAAACAAACAACTACTTATACATATTTGATTGACATTAAAATGAGGTTAAGTCTCACGTGAATAAACAAAATAAAATATTAAAAAACTATTAAAAAAGATTCACGTCTCTAGGCGGGATCGAACCCGGACCGCCTGAGTGAGACGCAGAAATAATTACTCACAGACCACTGGACTAGTCGAAAAAAACAACCAAAAACTCTCACTCTGAATGAAATGAAATGAAGGTTGCCTACAATTATTATTACATTTAATTGTTAAATATTAGGGTTGGTTCAAAATTAAAAACATCTTTAACGCAAGTGAGAATAGGACTTTTTACGGTTTACTTTTGGTTATTTCCATTTTTTCTAGAAGGTCAATCTTTTTCCCCTTCGGACATTCATGTAAAACATCAACGTCAGAAATGGAACATTCATGACCTGACTCCAACAAATGATTGCCAAAGCTGAAAAAGTCTCAGTTACATCCGTGTTTCTGAATTTGTTAACAAGGCTTAAATGTTCTCTCACCCTTGTGGAAATTTTTCGACCTGTTTGTCCCACGTAGGTGGTGGAACATTCGCTACAATTTAGTGCATAAACCCCAGATCTGGACAATTTATCGGTTGTGTCCTTTGTCCTTACTAAATGTCTGAGAGTATTTACTGTTTTGAATGAAATATTGACATTTTTAATATTTTTAAAAAATTTAGCCAATTGGAGAGAAATACTTCCGAAAAAAGTAATACACTTGAAAAAATTTGTCTCATCGCTAAGTTTTGAATGTGTGACAGTACAGGACATTTTGTACTTGTTTATAAATTTATAATATAATTTGGTGATGGACTCCAAAGGAAACCCGGCGAGCACAAGTCGGGTATAAAAGCCCGCCTGAATCTCTTCGAGCTCATTCAGTGTTCAGATTTCGTGGAGTAAAGATCCCTGAAGATGCCTCGTGCAATCGAAGGCGAAACGTCAGATAGTAATTCCAATTTGACACGGTCTAATCCCAAGAACCATGATTTCTTAATTGTGCGGAAAATTTTTTTTCGCACCCGGCTGCTCGTGCGATAAATTAATTTTCCGCACTTGTTAGGTAAATAGCTATTTCGCTATCTACGGACCCTGAAACGTAAAGATCAATTTAAGGCAGTATAAACCCCTAAACCATGGTTCTTTGTTAGACTCTAGCGTAAAAGATTTTAATTACATTTAAATCTAAATAAAAAATAAGTGTGTCTAAATTATACGCTAAACGTTTGACATTTAGTAATGTAGTGAAATTATAATAATTGTGCTAGTTATAACATCGTACAATTTATAATTATTGTTGCTTAATTGGAAAAAGCATGCAGTTTAACGGCCAAACTAACCAAGCTTGCTTTTTTGTAGCAGTTAACAATTAGGTACTTAATGTGTTGTAAATGAGTTTACCTTAAATTAATTTTTGATAGTACAGGTCAGTTTGCTGAATCGATTAGTCTCTTTGTGTTACTTGTCTTGACAAATAATAATTACCATTAACTGATTGACGTTTATTATTGGTATAATTTTGTTCTATTTTTAAACTTTAAAAATAAACTGGAGTTCATAATTATCTGCTTATTCGACTTTTACTTCCCTCGTAAAAGGGAAGTACTGTAATTGTGAATAACATCATCTTCCGAAATGTTTTCAGATCTTCACGCTTTAGGATTCCTAGATGCCAAAAAAAAACCCGTTTTCTCAATTCCGTCGGTCTGTCTGTCTGTCTGTTCGCAGCATAGCTAAAAAACTACTTATCCGATTGACTTCAAATTTTGGTAAAAAACTAAGGGTGATATGTGGATGACTTAGTAATATTTTGGTGAAAATTTGATATGGCGGTCTAATGATGTTAAAAAATTATGACTAAAGAACTACTTATCCAATTTGCTTCAAATTTTGCACAAAAATCAAGTGTTATGTTTAATCAAATAGTTAAAAATTCTGTCTGAAATATACTGATTTCATATTATGTGCAATAATTAGTTTTGCTATAGAGAAGACGTTGTTTAATTTTGGTACAAAGTCAAGATGGCGGAACAAAATGGCCTCCCAAAAAAAAGTTTGTAATAGTGAAAAACCTTTTCATATCTTCATGTTTTAGTCTTTCTATATGCCAAATATTATGTTTTATCCATTCCATCGGTCTGTCTGTCTGTCAGTTCGCGGCATAGCTTATAAGCTATTTACACAATTGTCTTCAAATTTTGCTCAAAAATTTATTGGTCATATGAAGATGACATGGTAATATTTTGGAAAAACTCCAGTATGGAGCAACAAGATAGCGGCCTAGTGAAACGTTAAAAAATTTTTACTGAAAAAAACTAGTTATCCAATTTACTTTAAATTTGGCACCAAAATCAAGTGATATATAGGAATAAACTGGTAATATTTTGGAATGAATCCAAGATAACAAAACAAAATGTCGACCTAATAAAATATTTAAAAAACCAATCTGAAAAACTATTTACTAAATTAATTTCAATTTTTACTTCCCTTGTAAAAGGGAAGTATTATAATCGTGAAAAAATCACTCTCCGAGATTTTTTCAGATCTTTACGTTTCAGGGTCCCTAGATGACGAAAAAAATGATTTCTCAATGCAGTCAGTCTGTCTGTCGGTCCAATATCCAATATAGCGAAGCAAAATGGCGGCCTAGTGAAACGTTAAAAAATTATTATTAAAAAACCAGTCATCTAATTTATCTCAAATTTGGCAAACACATCAAGTATTATGTTAAAAAACAAACATAAAAAAAGAAAAAGTATTATGTTGAAATCAAGTGGTACGAATCCAAGATGGCGGAACAAAATGGCGGCATAATAAAATATTTGAAAATTCAGCCTGAAAAAACTGCTTAATGGTTTGATTTCAAATTATGTGCCATAACTAATTGTGGTATAGGGATCAACTAGTAAAATAGTGGTACTAAATCAAGATGGCCGAACAAAATGGCGTCCAAATAAAATGTTTGTATCGTGAAAAATCATCTTCTCAGGTTTTACACATCTATACGTTTTAGCGTCGCTCCGTCTGTCGGTTGGTCCGTCTGTCGGTTTTTCCGTCTGTTAGTTCGCGGCATAGCTTAAAAACTACTTACCCGATTTACTTCAAATTGGAGTAAAAAATTAAGAGTCATATGGGGATGACCTGGTAACATTTTGGTAAAAATCCAATATGGCGAAACAAAATGGCGGCCTAGTGAATTCATAAAAAAAAAATTATTAAAAACTACTCATCCAATTTGTCTCAAATTTTGCTAAAAACATCAGGTATTATATGGGAATCAACTGGTAATATCTTGATACGAATCTAAGATGGCGGAACAAAATGGCAGCTTAGTAAAATATTCAAAAATTCAGCCTGAAAAACTGCTTAATAATTTGATTTCAAATTGTATGTCATATCTATATGTGTTATAGGAATCAATTAGTAAAATAGTGGTTTTTATACTAATTCCAGATGGCCGAACAAAAGGGCGGCTAAATAAAAAGTGTGAAATGGTGAAAAATCACCCTAGATGGCAAAAAATTATGTTGTATGAATTCTGTCGGTCCGTCTGTCGGTATGTCTGTCTGTCGCTCTGTCAGTTCGGGGCATAGCTTAAACTTACTACTAACTACTTAGACATAGACATAAATATAGATGGGGAGCCCGACAAGGGCGGCACTTAGGCTCACTGGGGCCCATTGTGCTATCCCCCAAGTAGGCGTGTCAGGCCAAGAGCCCACTCCTTTTTAAAAAGGAAAGGACCCTTTCAGGTCGCGCACGTCCCACAAGCTCACCAGTGTCACCCAAGCAAAGCAGTCTGGCGTTGACTAAAGCGTCACATCGACAGACTAGATGCTCGGTAGTTTCATCTACCTCAGCACAAAACCTGCAGTATGGATCGTTGTCGAGTCCAATCTTATGCAGGTAATATTTCACTAGCCAGTGTCCAGTTAGGACCCCGGTAATAGTTCTAAGTTGACTTCTGACTAACTACTTACTACTTAGATTGATTTCAAATTTTTATCAAAAATTAAAGGTCATATGGGCATGACCTGGTAATATTTTGGAAAAAATCCAAAATGGCGGAGTAGTGAAATGTTAAAAAAAAAGTGAAAAACTGCTTATACAAGTGGTAATATTCTGGTACGGATCCAAGATGGAGGAACAAAATGGAGGTATAATAAAATATTTAAAAATTCATCCTGAAAAACTTGATTGATTGATTTCAAATTGTGTGTTATTATGGTATAGGGCTCAACAAGTAAAACTGTGTTACTAATTTAAGATGGCGGAACAAAATGGTGGCCAAATAAAATGTTTGTAATCGTGAAAAAAATCATCCTCTCGGGTTTTACATATCTTCACGTTTTAGCGTCTCTAGATGCCAAAAAACATGTTTTTTCAATTCCGTCGGTCCCCCTGTCGGTCTGTGTGTCAGTTCGCGACATAGCTTACTACCCGATTGACTTAAAATGTTGACCAAAAATTAAGGGCTATAAGAGGACGGCCTGAAAATATTTCGGTAAAAATCCAATATGGCAGAACAATGTTAAAAAATGTTTATCAGAGTGGTGTATTATTTGGGGTAAAGATCCAGGAAAAAAAACAAGTATTTTTTAAATTGTCGACGTTTCGCATTTTATTCTTTTTAATCCTTACCCCAAATAATACACCACTCTAACATACATAACAACAAAAGGATCGTTAATGAAAACCATTCAGAAATTTAATATCTGGGATAACTGCGGACCAACGGAGTAGGTAAAGACTTATAACATGGGTTTCAATTTAAAACGGCGAAACAAAATAACGGCCAAATAAAATTTTTAAAAAGCCAACATAAAAAAATCGCTCAATTGATTCAATGATTAAATGATGCCCAAAAGTCAAGTGTGGCTTAGGTAAAAAAGAAATGGTAAACAAAATGACGCCCAATAAAAATGAAGAGAGAGTATATGTAACACATATATACTGTGAGTATGTACTGAAGTAACTTGGATCACACTTCCAATAGAAGTAATAATTTATAACGAGGGAAGTTCCGGGTAAAGGAATTTACCGACTTTTGTACAAGCATTCAGTGTGATATAGAGATAAACTAGTAAATTTTTGGTACGAATTCAAGATAAGCAAAAAATGGCGGCCAAATAAAATGTTTAAAATTAACGTAAAAAATCTTTTTAATCGATAGACTTTTTCACCCGTATTCACTAATAAAGTTTAAATTTAGGCCAGGTTTAACTTAACAGTTATAGATTTATGTTGATATTTTTAATAATTGAGCAAATATTTTTTCTAAATGTCACAATTACAAAATGACAGTGACATAAGCAAAACATAACTGGCGAACTAAGAGTTTTAAGTACCATGGCAACTAGACCTGGTCTACCTTTTAAACCTCTTTAGTGGGTTCAAATTTTACACAAAAATTAAATTTGCAGAGATAAACTGGTACGGATGCAACATGACGAAAAAAATGGCGATGTGTTACTGTAAAAACTATTTATTCAATTGATTTTAAATTATGCCCAAAAACCAAGTGTCGCATAGGTAGAAACTTGTAAAATTTTAGTAGGAATCCAAAATGGCATCCAATAAAAAATATATGTTACTAAACGACTATTTACTGAACTAAATTAGATCACAAGATTCATAAACAGGGAAGTTCCGGGTAAAGAAAATTTACCGATTTTTTAGTGAAAATTTAATAGTCTGTATCTGCTATTATCCGGCAGAATTGAATCCGGCAAAAAGTAAAATAATACCCAAAATTTGAAAAATCTGCCTCTTGTAATGCCACCGTTAAAAACAACTATCTCAGTTAAACAGAGTTTAATCATATATTTATGAAAGGGAATATAGCTTGTACATCATAAATGACGTATAAAAATGGTGAAGTCATTAAACAAAAATGTAATCGAAATTTAGCAAGATCGCAGACGCAAGAACAAGAATATCATTTACTTGCTTGATAAATTATTATTTTTTCAACTGACATTTATGGAAGAAATGTAAACAAAGCATTTTTCCGAAAACCGTTGGGAAATGTTGACATTTTTGATAACCTTTCTGAAAGAAAAAGTCAATATTTCCTTGCAATATAACTGTTTGCAAATATTTATTTTTATACTGTAAGGAAATATTATTTCTTTACTGTTATTTGTATACTAAAATATATCAAAGTACAAGAGTTCTGACCACACTATACCACAACTTGTTACATTATTGTTACAGATGATAAACTAAAATAACTTATCCTAACCGAGACTATTTATAGATAAATGTGGTCATACTTGGTTGCACCCGACTGTACCGTTGTCAAGTAAACAATAGAGGGGACTATAGGGAATAGGTCCTCTGTCTTTATTTAGTGCTTTCTTACCACATTTAACTATTTCTACACTCTCAAATGCATCCAATAATCTATTATTAGATACATTTTTAATCAACTTAAGAATATGTATTCCTATTTGGTGATTATTTTCCAAGGCATTTTGGGCAACGCTTGACTTTTCTATTCTTCCGCATGTTAAATTTGCCATATGTTCTTTAGAACGAATGTTTATGGAGCGTTTAGTTTGTCCAATATATTTTAGATCGCAGTCATTACAGCTAATTTCATAGATGCCACTCCTCTGCTTCAAGTAGACTTTGTCTTTAGGGTTTCCAAGGAGATATTTCAAACTGTTCTCCGTTTTGTAGGCTACTCTAAAACCTACGTTTTTAAATACTTTTTCTAGACCTCTCGTATATGTGGGATTATATGGGATTACTATGAACTTATTGGGAGCCTCAGGTGCTTGAAGCGTAGTGGCATATTTTATCATTTTCTTATGCTAATGTCTATTTACTAATTTATGTACAAAATTATCATTATATCCATTAACTGCATTGAACATGGAACTGCGATGGGCAATGGCTTATCTCCGTTCCTTTCAAATTTGTTTATGGGTAGATTAGAAACCTAATTCAAAAAGAACTCAAGTTCTTCACAAGGGTGTGGTAATATATCGTCTATATTTGCTATTTTTGATACTAAAACAGAAAATTTGGACACTTTCTTAGAAACATTAAACAATAAATATCCTTCTATTAATTTTACGTACGAAAAGGAGAACAATGAACAATTACCTTTTCTCGACACGTTCATTATTAGAAATAACGATAAATTAGAATTTGATATTTATGGGAAATTTACTAAAACTGATAGGTATATAACATCCGACTCATTTCATTGCAGTCAACACAAAATAGCAGCATTTCATTTCTTAACTCACAGGTTAGTCAATTTTCCATTAAGTAAAGAAAAATATAGCCAAAAGTAATGGATATAATGATAATTTTGTACATAAATTACTAAATAGACAAAAGCATAAGAAAATGTTAAAAGATGCCACTACTCTTCAAGCACCTGAGGCTCCCAGTAAGTTCATAGTAATCCCATATGATCCCAGATATACGAGAGGTCTAGAAAAAGTATTTAAAGACGTTGGTTCTAGAGTAGCCTACAAAACGGAGAACAGTTTGAAAAATCTCCTTGGAAACCTTAAAGATAAAGTCGACTTGAAGAAGAGGAGTGGCATCTATGAAATTAGCTGTAATCACTGCGATCTAAAATATGTTGGGCAAACTAAACGCTCCATAAACATTTGTTTTAAAGAACACATGGTACATTTAAGATACGGAAGA
The DNA here is from genome assembly GCA_030620095.1 of Kuschelorhynchus macadamiae. Classification (NCBI taxonomy): domain Eukaryota; kingdom Metazoa; phylum Arthropoda; class Insecta; order Coleoptera; family Curculionidae; genus Kuschelorhynchus; species Kuschelorhynchus macadamiae. The sequence continues at coordinate 365,252 of JAUTXW010004711.1, forward strand.
AGAGTCAAGCGTTGTCCAACATGCTTTGGAAAACAATCACCAAATAGGAATAAATAATCTTAAGTTGATTAAAATGTATCTAATAATAGATAACTGGATGCATTTGAGAGTACAGAAATAGTTAAATGTGGTAAAAAAACACTAAATAAAGACAGAGGGCCTATTCCCTATAATCCCCACTATTGTTTACTTGACAACGGTGCAGTGGGGTGCAACCAAGTGTGACCACATTTACCTATAAATAGTCTGGGTTAGGATAAGTTACTTTAGTTTATATCACCTCCTGATGGTGCTAACTTGGTTAGCGAAACGCGCGTCCAGAATGTAACAAGTTGTGGTATAGTGTGGTTCGAACTCTTGTATTTTGACCTATCTTCCACCACTGGTTGCAGTGTTAGGACTCAAAATATATCAAGTTTTACAATTCAAAATAGATTTGTTTTCATAATTACAAAACAATATTTCATGGCATCCTTTAATTGTAAAAAGAATTAATAATGCTTGTTTTAAAATTTTAACAAGTAAATTGTAATAATTCTTGTTCTTTTAAAAGCCACATTCCTGGACTCGGGAATGCGCCTCGTCCGGCAATCTTTACGGTCATCCAGAAATTATTTGTTTTTCCTGCTAAGTGTACATTGCATTATTTTTTTCTTATTTCATATTATTTAATAGGCGTTATTTATTTTTGTAAACAAAATTAATATGAATTAAAATAATATTTTTAATGTTCTCGTTTAGTCGCTAATGCTCAGTTTAAAATCAGTGCTAATTTTGGAAGAGATAATATTATTTGCTTTAAACCAATTTTTATAAGGATTCTGTAAATTTTAAAACCAAAAATATATATTTTTTAATAGCTAGGTCAGCTATGTTCATAAAACCGGCCAGCCTTCATCATCTGTGAGAATGAGTGAGATGAGAGGAATGTTAGAACCCAATCTATAAATCATAGGATCAGTTGTGTTTTGGGCGCCATATTAATTTTTTTAAATAAACATTTCGGAAATCACTATGTTCGTTGTTTAGTTCATAATGCATGTTAGTTTTTATTAGAGTATCAGTTCTAAAGCTCTGTTTGGTGATAAAAGTACCTTTTTTTAAATCACAAGAAGAAAAGCATGCTTGTTAAGATCACCATTGTTAGTTTATACGGGGCATACCAGTGCAAACTGGAAAACGTTTTTATTAAATTTAATAAATTAAAAGCTATCATATCAATCACAAATCATAACAATCAAAAACATTTTAATTTTAGTGTCTTCCTTTCCCCCCCTGCCCCAGTTTCTAGAATATTTAGAGTCCTGCTCAATAATTGTTCTTTTGGTATATGATAAATAATGAAAAGTTACAGTATATTTGAAATTCAGGTCTTCACCCTATGTCGAAACATAAATGAACACTTTGCTTAAAAAAACATAGTTGAAAAGAAATCAATAAATATAAAATGGTTTAACAGTAAATAAAGCTATTTTTCAAATGCACGGCGTATATACATGTTTAGTTAAGCTACGTCATTTAGGTAAACATAATTAAAGGAAGCATTCATATGTAATGAAGTAGATATTTACTATTCATTTTAATTCAAACTTGGTGCATAATTATTAGTGATTGACACATTGTGACGGAAGGTTATTGCGAAATCAGTAATTTGGTGTTCTAGATTTTAAAAAAATGGGTAAGTTGTATTAATGTTATATTTCCTATAGACCTTCTATAATAACAACTTTTCGATGATATTTTATTTGTTTCATGACTAGATTTTAAACACTAGTACCTAAGGTACATTTTCAGCCCATAGGGTCTAAAAATGACACTTCAAGTAATAAAAAAAACCAGAAAATTAATTTTTTTTCCGTTTACTATACATATTAAAATTGCAATTATTTAAATTACTAAATCGAATATATGAGCTACTTGAAACAAGACTTCTTGCTTATTCTTTCTGAATAATTCCAGTTGATATCGAATTCAAATAAGTAACAAGGCCTAAAAGGCCCTTTTCGCTAATCCCGGTTCCACCCACCTCACTCCACTACTCTACTAATGAATCTTGCCCCAGTCGAGATGTTGTAATTCTTTCTGAGAGAGGGACTTAACGCCTAAGGTATTCCAGGTATGTCCGCCAACCCCAGCTGGTACATGTGCCTGTTTTGTTTACAGTGTCCTGTCGAAATACCAATTAGGTCCCCAATCACCTGTCAGCTTTTTGACATCAACATTGGAAGCCCTAATGGCAAATATTGACAACTTGACAATTTTTTAAGTGCTAATGCCCACTGAATACGTAAAACATTTAAAAATCATATAGATAAGTAAAAAATGTTTTCCAAAATTCGTTCAAAAATGTTGACATTTGCTTTCACTAATCATAAATCTTGAAATATTTGCGTGTTGAGAAGGCTTATTTTAATGAAAGATGCTCATATTTTAATATGTTCCAACTTTGAATATGTGATTTTTTCCCTGCAACATGCGCCAGTTATACCCGCAATCTTTATCTTCTGCTTTTTTAATAAATCTATATTTTCCTTGGCAAATACTTGGGGATTTTTATGATTATATTCCGTTGATTTTGCTGTTAAATTTGCGATAAGTTTGTATATCTGTAAATAACGATATTTTTATTCAAATAAAGCGTGGTTCGAAATATAAAGTTGACTGCTTATAAGCTTCTGGCAGTGGTGAAAAATAGGCAAAAACCAGCTTTGGAATTTGTAAAAGGTTGTCTAGTACAGTTTTCTTTTACTTTTCTGGGACAAGTGTAACATTTCCTGCATTCCTGTATATTCTATTATAATGACAAATCGCATGAAAATGTCAAAGAAAAGCAGATGTCAACTTTTTAGGCGTGGTCAGATTTTATTTATGTAAAATATTATTTATGGAAATAAAATTACTTTAGAACGCATTAGTGAAAAAATCTTCTATAAAGGCTGCGTACGATTAAAAATCTCCCTTATTTGTTGATCGATCTAAACCAAATTTAGATGCAAGCATCACTGAGGGTATTTAAAAATTGTACTCTGTACAAAATGGTGAATAAAAGTTTAAATAGTTCAATAAACTATCTTTAGTGTGAAAAAAATCCTAATAGATTCATGCGTGGCATTTGAAACTACCAAATTAGTAGTACAAGGGCATAAGTATTTAGTTAATTCAAATTTGGATATCTATTGAAAAAAATTATAAATACATATTTATTAGTTTCAATCTTCATAATTATAAAATTAATTAAAGTGCGGGACACGAAAGAAAACCGGGCGGAGTCAATCGGTTCTAATAAATCTTGTTCACTGGAATCAGTGCTGGCTTTCCTGCTATAACTACATTGATGTGTTAATTTTGGAAAAATATGAGAGTAGTTTTTCAAATATTAGTTGCAATATTAGATTTTTTTTGACACCCGGTATTGAACAGAAAATTAATTATTTTGAAGCAGTTTATTGACAGCTACTTTATGAACAATTTTACAAAATATATGAAAAAAAACTAAGCCATTTTTGAGGTTGACGACTGTGATTCTAATGGTTCGATTCCTTCTAAATCGTTGTCTTCCTCTAAAAATGATGAGGTTTCGTCGTCACTACTTGAAGATCACAGTGTGATAACTAAATCATCAATAACCGTTTCAATTTTACCATCTACTTCCCAGTATTTATCTCCAATAGAACGAACATGTTTAACATACAATTTCCAATTTTCAGCCGATATTGAGTCAATCGCTTCTAATATTATTTTATTTTAATCTTTAATTGAAAGCTCACCGGTGTTCCGCTCTCGAATATATTTTTTTACACCTGCCCATGCAAGTTCAATAGGGTTGAGGTCGCACATGTATGGAGGCAGCCTTAAAGGTGTATGACCGAGGTTACGTAAAAGACCGTCAATTTTATACTTTTTTTCTCTAGGCTTGTTGGCTGATATTACTTCATTTAATTGATATTTTCTCCATGTTGGATAACATACAAGATTGTTCGACTTAAGCCACGATATCATATGAGCTTTTGTAGAGTATTTAGTTGGCACTTTATCTTCTACGTAAGAATGATAAGACGCATTATCCATTACCACGATTGATTTGGGAGGAGTGTTAGGTAGAAGCTTCTCGAGCAACCACTTCTTAAAATTATCTCTATTCATCTGTCCATGATAGTCTCCAGTTGTTAGTGCCGAGCGAAAAACTAAAGCAGCACCTGGAACAAATCCGACTTCTGAACCAGCATGAACTATAATAAAGCCACTACTAGAGCAGATTCACTGAACAACACCTGTAACACTTTCACTTTGCCAGCATTTGTTCACTGTCATATCATTATCTATCCAGGTTTCGTCTAGATACACAATATTGCGTCCTTCTTGCCTATATCGCCTTAGAGTTGATAGATATTTCACCCGCCAGTGAAAAATATTTGGTCTCTCAATAAGCAATTTTCGTTTATTTTGGCACTTGCGCCGAAAAAAACCATTTGATCGTAAAACCCGATTTAAGGTTTTATACCCGTGCGGAAAATCTATTTTGTTCTTTACAGCACGAAGTAGGGATTTGCAGGTCGGAACCTTCTTCAAGTTTATATAAAAATCCTCTATTGTTCGTCGAATTACTTGAAAATCTTCTTCTTCTTCTTTTACTTAGTTGAGATCCGGTGATCTGTCAATTCCGGGCCTGCCGTTGGATTAGTTCTTGTGATCTGGACTGCCAGCTGTCTCTCCATCTCTTTGGTGGTCTACCGGGCGGTCGGTTTCCTACTGGTACTCCTTCGAGTGTTGTGCGTGTCTCGTCCTCTCTGCCTGCCCCATCGTACTATGTCCTGTACTCCGCACTGTTCTCTAATATCAGTGTTCCTTACGTGGTCTCTTCTGGTTTTGCCGGCTATTGCTCTCAGCACCCTCATTTCTGCCGCGCGCAGCACGCCTTTGGTTTTATTCGTGTCTTCTCTTGTTTCTATCGCGTAAGTCATGATGGGTCTTACGCATGCTTTGTAGATTTTAATCTTACTGTCCTTCCGCATGTACTGATTGTTCCATACAATCTCTCTTAGGCAGTCTGATGTTACTGATGCTTTATTGACTTGGTCCCTTAGGTCTTTTATTGGGTCGTGGTTACTGGATATATTCAGGCCGAGGTACCTAAACTGCATCACCTGCTCTATGGGCTTATCTTCAATTACAAGCTTGCATCGAAGTGGTTCTCTGCAAACTGTCATGCTCTTAGTTTTGTCGATGGATATGGTCATATTTAGTTGTCGGCTCACTTGGCAGAACTTGAATAGTTGCCTTTGCAAGTCGTTCTCGTTTTCTGCGAAAATTGCTGCGTCGTCCGCATAGCATACCATGCTGATACGTTTGTTATTCATTCTGTATCCTATATTTAAGGACGCCACCTCTTCTATAATTTTGTCCATAAAAAGATTAAATAAGAGTGGGCTGAGGCTGTCTCCCTGTCTGATTCCTCCTGGGGTCGAGATGCTCTTCGTGATATGCTGCTCTGATTTGACTTAAATGGAGTTGGCGGTGTTGAGATTGCGTATCACCCTTACTGCGTTGGCTGGTGTTTCCTTTTCTATTAGGATGTTGATAACATCGCCCAATTGGACCTTGTCAAATGCTTTAGTTAGGTCGATAAAACAGATAAATGCCGGTGTGTTATATTCTATTGCCTTTTCCTTTATTTGTTTGGTGATGAATATGGCGTCAGTTGTCGATCTTCCCTTTCTAAATCCCTGTTGTTCTTCTCTATTGGTTATGTGGTTCTCCAGTTTATCCTTTATCAGACTTGAAAATCACCATCGTCAATTTTATCTTTGTATGATAATCGGGGTCTTTCTTTACCAGGAGATTTTAAAGGTGAAGTAGAACATGAGCGATCATTATGTTCGATTTTAACTATAACACTCGCAATAACTTCACGTGCACCGCTTCGAGTTGTTTTTCCTCTTTTGCTCGCCATCGTTACTTCGAAATAATAACTCAAATTCAATGCAACGGATTTATATAGAAATGAAAACAAATGCTCGAAATGTATAGGCGCCACTGGAAATAGCTAGAACCTTCTAGCGACAAGTGCATGGAGACTCTAGGCACATCCCAATTACAAGTGGACCAGTGCGAAATTTATTAAATCCTCGATTAATTTTCCGTACCGCTTAGCTGGCGCACTTTATAGGTGAAGCGGCAAACTATTACAACAAATAAAATAACATAAAATTGATTTGCGTAGAAATTTTACTTTTCCGCTTGCTTAAGACTATGAACCTTTATTTTACTATAATTTTAACTTAAGATTAGTACATACACCTACATTACTTTACTCGGTTCCTAACATTTTATTCGTTTTTTTGCAGGTTTTCTGGCAAATTTTAATAAAAGCTTGGTTCATATACTGAGAAATGTTGTAGACTGGTAAGTTTAATTGTAATAAATAATAACAATAATAATATTTTTAACCTAATTTAAAAAGCTGGAGAGTATACGAGACTGGCGAATTTTTATGAAAAATTCAAAGTCGAATATTTCTAAAATGAGGAAATATATTGAAATGCGGCTTTTAGCAATCCCCTGCAAAACTTATTGTCTATTAACGGTTTTAAGCGTATAACTTACATAAAAAGGTATTTATAAAATGTAGTAAACAAGACTCTTTTTAAGGCTAAAACTTCATATAAACATGTGTCCGCAAACCCCTTGTTTTTGAGACACTGGGTGTTTTTTTTTTAATTTTTTCATGAACCTCCTACATTTCTAGAGATAAAAATTTAAAATTTGATACGCTATATGCCGTGAGTAATGCCTATGACATAGATATAGTACATTCTAAAAAATCAACAGGGTGTTACTTTTTCCATGTCACGACACCGCTTACCCTTCGACATTTGTTGCTTCGACGGCACAGGCAAATTTTACATTGAGTTTAATTCTCTGTTCCGCTCTGTAACTATTTTGTACCGTTTAGAAAATATTTAGCAAAGCATCCATTCACCTCCGTTTTCAATTTCACCCCGTATCGCAAAAAAAACCAGAAAGGCTATGAAAATTCTAACACAGAACGGAAGCTTTCATTGCTTTGGTCAATTAGGAAATCATGGTTGTTGGGATTAGACCGTGTCAAATTGGAATTACTGTCCGACGTTTCGCCTACGATTGCACGAGGCATCTTCAGGGATCTTTACTTCACGATCTGAACACTGAATGAGCTCGAAGAGATTCAGGCGGGCTTTTATACCCGACTTGTGCTCGCCGAACCGTGAACCTGTGTTAAGATTGGTTTCCACGAGTGATGTAGACCGTAACCCGTATCTCTATTGACATTTTTTGTAAGTTTAAAAATTTGAATAGATTGCCTAATTTTTCGTTTATAAAGTCCTAGAACCGATGCTAGAACCTTGGTTTCCTTCACATTTATAATATGGCCGGAGGTATGCTGGTGTTCAGCTATAGCAGACTGAACAATTTGTTTCTTTTTAATACATCGTTCATGTTCCTTAAGTCTAGTGAATATTGAGCGTCCTGTTTCTCCCACATACACTTCTCCACAGGAGCAAGGAATTTTATATACTCCTTCTGTTTGAAAAGATATAATATCTTTCGGGGATCGCAAGCATTGTCCAATCTTCTTATGTGCATTAAAGATTGTACGTATGTTGGACCGCCGAGTAATCGTCCTATTTTGTCTGTAGTGCCATGTATGTAGGGAAGAACAACACTATCTAATCATGGCTCTTTATCATTCTCCTTTGGCGGAGTTGGTTTAGTATATCTTTTAATTGAACGCGTAATATCTTCAGTGCAATAGCCATTCCCTCTCAGAGCTTCGGTCAGTTTCGATGTTTCTGATGTTAGAGAATCTTGATCAGAAATCGAAATGGCTCTAAATACTAGTGATTTAATAACCGATTTCTTTTGTGCTGCATGGTGGTGGGAATTTGGATTTAAGTATCTATTTGTATGCGTCGGTTTTCTGTTCACAAAATGCCCTAATATGCCATTTTCCTTCTTTTGAAAGTATACGTCCAGAAAGGGAATTGTCCCATTAGGTATAATTTCCATTGTGAACTTGATATTATCATGTTGTTGATTGAGGTGATCCAGAAATATGAGAAGATTATCCTGTCCATGAGGCCATACTACAAAAGTTTTATCTACATATTTGAACCAGTGTTTTGGTTTTAGTACCCTTATAGGTGTGTCCAAAAATCACAAAATCAAACTGGAAAACCACGGAGTGTACAGTATTCCGTGCCAGGACTGTGAAAAGTTGTACGTAGGGCCAAACAGGCGAATATCAGCAAGAGTGGAAGAGCATAAACTCAGCATCACAAATAAACAAACAACGTCAGCTTTATTCCTACATCATCAGGAAACCGGCCATAAAATAAATTTCGATGGGTGTAGGGAGATTGCCAATATAGAACATTATAAGACCAGAATAATCCGAGAAGCCATAGAAATTGAAAAGCAAGGTGATTTAAATAAAAGGAACGAATCATTAAAACTACCAACAGTATGGAAGACAATAATCGACAAATCTAAAATCGCAAAAACTCAAGCGCAATTAGCGCAACAACAACAGCACCATCCGGAAAACATAAATAACGACCAACGCCTCCGCAGATATAATCCTCGGCCCCGAGTGGGGGTATAAAAGGAAGCGTCGCAGTCACCAACACTTCAGTCTCTATTGGGACGCGAGAAAGAAAGCTTCGAAAATGCCAAATGTGATTTTGGCGAAACGTCAGCAAAACTGTTCTTTTCAGAACGACAGTAATGAACGGATGTACACCCGGAATGAAAACACATTGTATTTTTCCATCCGTGAAGGAGTAAAAATCAACACATATATATATATATATATATATATATATATATATATATATATATATATATATATATATATACTATCTCTTTAAACATTTTTATTGGGCGCTGTTTTGTTCCATCATATTGAATACCTTGCAATATTTTACTAGTTTGTACCTATGCCACACTTGATTTTTGGGCATAATTTAAAACAAATTCAATAATTGTTGTTGAATTCGTACCAAATTATCTCGTTGCATTGATTTTGAAAACAAAATATTTGGCCGCCATTTTGTTCCGCCATCTTGAATTCGTACCAGAACTTTACAAGTTTATCTCTATATTACACTTAATGCTTGCATGCTTTTGAAATTAATCTAGTTAGTAGTTTTTTTTTAATATTTTATTAGGCCTCCATTTTGTTTTGTAATCTTATATTTATACCAATATGTATACTAGTTCAGCTCATCCCCGTGTTTTTAATTAAAATTTAAAGTCTCCGTGATTAGCAGTTTTTAGGCTAAGCAGCGAACTGGCAGACAGACAGAGGGACCAACGCTATTGATAAAAATATCTTTTTCTCCCTTCCTGTATTGTAAGCAACCTATTTTGACACTGCTTTGACAGACGTAAGTGAAGGTTACTCAACAAGGTATTGGTTTTCCTTAACGACAGAATGTAAGTCAACTTACATCCCTAGGGAAATAATAATCTAAAATAATTATAAGTAGCTTTAATTTTTGATTTCATCAACATATTACAAAAATCCGGTGATATTAATTGAAATAAATAGTAATGGTGCAATTATTACAATTATTCACATTATTAACAAAATTTGGAAACTCGTTTTCTCGTTTCTTCTCGAAGTGTATTACATTTTCTGACTCCACAGATCCTTCATTCCTAACCAATGTTTCTGTCACTGTTGAAGCACTGCAAGAGACTTCTGGCTGGGTCTTATTGTATAAAATTTTATTCGCTACTTCCTTTTTATTATTGAGGCTCTCAACTACGTAACTTTCCGCAATAGTAGCGGATTTCCATCCACCATATCGCTTGATAGCTAATACATCAATTCCAGTATTTGCTAATAAAGTTGTCGACGTTCTTCTAAAAGAGTATCCAGTATACATTTTGAAATTCTCAAATTTAGAAATTTCGCAATTTTACTTAGAATTGACGAAAACGTATTTTTCACCTGGTTTAAGCACTTTTCATTTTGATATCGCATAAAGAAGCGCCGATTAATAGTCGTCATGTGGGATCTTGTATCGATTTACTTTTGGAATATTTTGAAATGACAAACCTGAGTGTCGTCACTTTTTGTCACTGTAAATGTATGTGACATTTCATTTTTGGAGTCAGGAATGGTCACAATTACGACTTCTTGACTTATTTTAACATTGACCATTTCCATTTCACAGAGTTCATTAGAACGGTACGCTCCAGAAACTCCCATTACCATTACGACCTTTATCAATAAGTATATATCATCGGGGGCTTCAAGCATGAACTTATTCACATCTTCCCTGTTAAGCACATTCGATTTTTTGGGACTGTAACCATTATTTTTTCTTTTCAAAAATGCTCGAAGTTTTGGATACTTAGATATATCTACATTTTCCTCTATAAAAAGGGTGGATTTCAACATCGAATACTGACACCATAAGCTTGATGGGGACTTCAATATAGCACTTTTTTCGTTGAAATACGCAAAAACCAGGTTTCTGAGACTACAGTAGCCGTCTTGCTTTGGCACCAATTCTTAAAGGATTTATATGCTGCTTCATACCTTTTTGTCCACACAGAATCAAACAATTCGACTTCGACGATTGTTGATAAAATAAAAACTGCTTATGTTGCTCTGGCACCGTATCACAGCTGCTTTCATAATTTAATGAGAATGCTATCGAATGTAATGATAATGAATATCCAAAAATATATCCAGCATTTTCTTGTAAACATACAATACAGGGAGGGGGGAAAATATTATATACTATATGGGATTAACATACATGTACATTAACCAGTCTCGAACTTTTTCTCGTCCTCGACTGGTAAATGTTACTTACATCCCTTATAGTATATATAACTATTGACAGGGGCCCTAAGAGCAAAAAACATGTCAAACCTGAGAAGGTGATTTTTTTCAGGATTAGAAATATTTTATTTAGCCGCCATCTTGAGTTAAAACCACAGTTTTATTAGTTCTTCACTATACCACAATGTGTTATGGGTATACAATTTGAAATTAATCCATTAAGTTGTTTTTCAGGTTGAATTTTTAAATATTTTATTAAGATGTGATTTTGAATTTGTACTATAATTTTTCTAGTTGATTTAAAATGTAAGATAAATTCGTTAAATAGTTTTTTTAATTTTTTTTACCATTTTACTAGGCCGCCATTTTGACTTGCCATATTGGATTTTTACCAAAATATTATTAGGTCATCATGTCATCAAACATGTTTTTCGGCATCTAGGGACCCGGAACTGTAAAAATCTAAAAAAATCCCGGAAGGTATTTTTTTCACGAGCACAATAATTCCCTTTTACGGGAAAAGTAAAACTTAATTGGCCGCCATTTTGTTTCGTCATCTTAAATTCGTACTACAACTTCACCAGTTTATCTCTATATTATAATGCTTGCACAAAATTTGAAATTAATCCTATATTCAAACCAAAATGTTACCAGTTCATTCCTGTTAGTTTTTTAGTAATAATTTTCATTAGGCTGCCATCTTGTTATGGCATTTCGAATTTTTACCAAAATATTACCAAGTCATCCCTACATAACACTTAATTTTTAGCTAAAATTTGGAGTCGATATGATGAGTATGCCACGAACTGACAGACAAAGAAACAAACAGAACAGAGGACAGATGGACCGACGGAATTGATAAAGCATATTTTGTGTCATCTAGGGTTGTTAAAACCTGAAAATATGTAAAACTTGAGAGGATGTTTTTTTTTCACGATTAGTAATATTTTATTTGGCTGGCATTTTGCTCCGCCATCTTGAATTTGTACCACAGTTTTACTCAGGAATCATAAATCACACAGGATAGTTACTTCTCGAAAGCGTAACGTTCGCCGTTTCTCGCCGATCGCAAAGGTCAATGTGACAGGGTGAGTAACGTACTCCGGCCTTGTCAGTCTAAAGATTTAGTATTAGTTACATTGCTCTGTAATAGAACTTTGCCTTTTAAGCATTGCTTTCCCAATATTCTTTAGTTTTTACAAGTGGTAATAGGTCACACAAGTTTGAAAAAGTGTTGTTCGTGCATAGTGAAACGTAATTAGCCAAGGAAAAAATTAGAACTTATTTTATAACTGATATATTTACTTCTGCAGAAGTCTACATAACAAAAAACAATGTTTGGGAATATGTGTGCTGTGCATAATTTTTCATTTCATTTATTTTTCATTGTTACAAATACATGTTATTTACATTTACAATAATTATGCCAATAAATTTATTACTATAGCGTTTTTACACAAAATGTAATTAATCTATGCTTAATAAGAGGAGCACCTAAATTTTAACAATTTGTATTGTGCTCCATTAGTAGTTTATACATTTTTCAACTTAATATAATACAACCAATGGCATGTAAGTGACACAATACAAAAAAAAAATTGTCCCTAACCTGTGAGGACCAAGCGAAAGCACTGGCCTGAGCCAAAAACAACCAACATTTTTCTGAAATGGTTACTGATTCTAACTTTTATTTATTTAAGAAAAAAAAGTGAGTTATTAGCTAAAATATATTCTTTTGCGTCCGATTTAAATGTATGAAATTTCTTTATATTTCTTATGTTTTAGGCAATTTATTAAAACATTTAGGGTCATTAAAAAGAGATATTTTTGACCGAATGTTTTAGCAAAAAATTGTTCAGAAATTGATTCCTTTAATTTATTCCGGGTATTATACATATGCGATATTTTTCCATCCACTATATCATAATTTTTATACACAAACACAATACAATTAAAAACATAAAGCAGACTTAAATCAAATAGTTTTGTTTCGAGGTATAGTTCCTTAGTGGAATATCTAGGATGTTTTTTTAACAATATTTTTAAAATACTGTTTTGAATTACTTTAATAGGTGTTAAAATAGATTCTCCTTGCCCGCCAAAAAAAAATTAAACCGTAACTTAAAACAGATTTAACCAAAGACTTTTAAACATTTATAAGCAGTTTTGTTTGTAAAATACCTCTTAGTTGGTAGAAAATTGGAATGAGTGATCTTAACCTATTAGTTAGGGGAAATTCGGATATGATGGCCCCCTTTTCGTAATCACCATATAATTCGAAAACCTTTTTACCTAAAATCCTTTTTTATAGACAAATAGTTTTGTATACACCTATTCTTTATACTACCAAAAGTATTTGGTAATATCAAAGTCGGTTCTGGAAAATAGCTGTCATCAGAAAAAAGAGGCAAAGGGACCATCATATCTGCATGTAGGCATATGTTGGTCCCGTATGGAAGTTTTGTTGGCCCACTACATTTTGCACATCCTTTAACTGTTTTTTTAAATAAATTCACAGTAAAAAACAAGAAAAAAATCTTTATTTGTCACATATGAACTAAAAAACACATCTGATATGAAACTTACCAATATTTTTCTATGCTATGAGGAACATTTTTTCCTGTTTCTGTGAAAAATCACTTTTAAGAACATATTTTTCTATAATACAAACTAAACAATGCTAATAAATATATTTAAACAACGAAACTGTAACGAAACTGTATAAAAATAACTTAACCTTAAGCCTTTTTGAAAAAAAAATGAAAACTTTCATGGTTGCATAAATCACATATATAGGTTTAACCTTCCTGTTTACGTAGGCGCACTCTGTATGGGCCCATGATTTATAACGACACCTTATCCAAAAAATCAGTTTTTCGCGACTCAGAATAGAGCCCATTGCAGTAGATGCATGCTGCGTCATATCGTCGCTGTCATTGTTTGTGAAAATGGATCCGCATTTTCCATCTCATCTATTGCTTTAGATTTCTTTTTGCTTTTTTTGCGGCTTTTCTTTCCTCAACTTCTCTCTTCTGTCTATGGATTTCTCTTGCTTCTTCTAGATTGGGTGTTGTATTAATAGCTCCATGAGTCGACTTGTTTATCCTTTTTCTTTTTTGCTGGTTAGTAACCAAAGGAATAGGTGATAGCTCTTGTATCAATTTCGTCAAATCGGATTTTGGGTTCGATAGATCAGCCGTAGAGAAGTAGACAGTTTGTTCTGCTCCATTTTCTTTAACAGTGCTCGTTTCTGGAGAGGGCTGATTGTGTTTGGTCGGATCGTCACTATCTGATGTTCCTATGGTTATATGAGTAGTTTTGGATGGTGCGAACATCCATTCTGGGAAAACATGGGGATCCAACGAATAGATGCCGGTTTTTCTGAACCCACTTGTTGCATTTCCAACTGTTGCGGCTTTGGCATAGGCTTGGCTAAATATTTCTCCTACTTGGAAGTGGCTAACCACGCGCTTTTCATTTTGAAACATCCATGTTCTTATTGCCTGGTTATAATACGTCGTTAGCGGACCGAAAACTCACATCTAGGGGCTGAACTCGATGGGTACAGTGAGGTGGGAAGCAGAAAAGTAAGATATGATTTTTCTTAGCATATTCGAGCACTTCAATATTTTTGTGACTGCAGTGGCCATCCAATAACAGCAAAACTTTGTTGTTTTCTGAAGGCTTAGAATGTACCTTAAAATGAGACAGCCACTTTAAAAATATTTCCGTAGTCATCCACCCATTTTCTTGAGCATATCCCACTGTACCCAATGGAGCTTTGTCTATTAGCTCTTGCTTCATATATTTTCTGCAACCCCGTGGCAACCCCGACCTGCTTCCGCCCTTTTGTAGCAACAATACGTTCAGTTCTAGATTGTACTGTTGTGAAACCAGACTCGTCCATATTATAGATAGACTCCGGAGGAAACTGGGATCTCTGTATAAGAGCTGACAAGGTATTAAAATATTTCTCGATCGAACTTTGTTGAAAGCTGAGGCACGTGCAATGGATGTTGCCTCTGGTGTTCTTAAACTGAGTTGCGGATGTCTTTTCAAAAAATCCTTTAACCACTGCCAACCTGCCATCTTATTTTTTCTGCTAAATGTGTGCTTTAATTTTAAAGACTCAGCCAGTTGGAAAGCTAATCGTCTTATGTCAGATGAGGTTAGACCAAAAAGTCGATCGGACATTTCCAATAAATGACTGACGAGGCTCAGTTCCACTTCTTCAGAAAAAACTGACTGATGGCCCCCTAAAAATCCTTTTCGATTGCCTTTGGATATTTTATTTTTCTCTAACACTCGTCTTTTAAGGGTACTTCTAGGCACACTGTAAGTTTTCGCTGCAAGCTTGTATCCCATAGATTTGGACTTAATTGCGTCAATGGCCTCTTGCATATTGTCCTCTGACCACATTTGGCGCTCTTGGTTGGTACCAGGCATCATTCTGTTTGAAAACAAAATACTTTATTTTGTACGAATGAGGGCTTACTTGGTGCAGGCATGATGACCCCCTAGTGACCAACAAACCCAAATAGTACATAATGTTGAAAATATTCGAACCACTCTTAACTACAAGACTTGGCACCGCGCTTTTGCTGTGCGTTTATAGGTTATGTTTATGACTATACAGAAACCGCATTAAAATAATTAAAATAAATTAGCTTCAAGAAATATAAACAATATAACTTACCGTCTTTGAATATTCACAACTCAGCAATATGGCAAATGGTAATTATTTTCGTAAATAACAATTGAAATCACAAAATATTTTGATAAGAAGGCCAGACAGCCATGCAGCAGCAGAAATACTATGCAAATCAATGTTGCCAGATCTGCAAATTAGTTATTTTTATAGGGGTCCATCAAATCGGGGGGGTCAACATATGCGAATTTCCCCTATAGTTTCTACATGGTAATTCCATCTTAGATTCCGATCGATTGTTAAACCTAAATATGTCGTGTATTCTGTAGAACTCACAGAGAGTTTGCATGGGCAGTTGTGTAGGTCTTGCTTAAGGCATAGCTCAGAATGAATTTTTAATTCATTACTAGGGTTTGTTCCGATGTTTGTAATGGTGAAAGACATAAATTTTGTTTTTTTAACGTTCAAAGATAGCAGGCTACAACTTATTCAATTATATACTAAACTTAGACCCTTAGAAGCAAAACGCATTAACACATCCCAGTTTTTGCCTAAGAATATTAAAGCAGTGTCATCAGCATATGAAACTATTTTTCCGCCAATATCAAGATCAAGTATGCTATTAATGTAAATTAAGAACAAAATAGGTACTATCACAGTCCCCTGAAAAACTCCTATTTTAGTTGTGAGAGAGCTACAAACCATTTTTACCAAAAATAACTTTTCGTTTTACAATGTCGTCTTCATCATCCGACTTCTCTGATTCTGCACTAACTTCGTCGTCAATTACATGATCAGTTACTTGCGAATCGTCCATTTAACTTTCGTCAGAGTCCATTGGAAATCCCTTAGGAACATCACTGCCATCAGATTCACCTGCTTTAATACGCTTTATCTCATCCTCATGCTCTATTTCTGTTAAAAAACGACTAGTGGAAGCCATAATTTTAATTAACTTGACCGACAACACGGGTCCCCCGCGACCCCAACACATTGTACTGCGAAAACTCTTTAAGACACACACTTGATCAGTTCGCAAGTCAGACTGTCCATTAAGCTAGGAAAGTAAATGGTAGCGTAGCCCGATGTCGCTGCGGTGTTGCGCAATATTGCAAAATGTATTATTCATGGGGTCATATACGACCCCATGTTGCCGTTTAAGGGTTAAGGTATTTTTTGTAATCTCTAGAATATTTTAGAAATATAGCAAAAATTATTAAAAAATCTTAATATCATGTTTTTTAGTTTCCTAATTGAGAATCATTTTACCATTAAGGTACCTAAATCACGGAAAACGATTTGGGGCATCCTGTCACAAAAGTACATAATATAACAAAAAAGTATGATTTAAGAAGACATTCATAATAATATATTTTTGTCTTGACA
Organism: Kuschelorhynchus macadamiae; assembly: GCA_030620095.1. NCBI lineage: Eukaryota > Metazoa > Arthropoda > Insecta > Coleoptera > Curculionidae > Kuschelorhynchus > Kuschelorhynchus macadamiae. The sequence goes on from JAUTXW010004711.1 coordinate 382,123, forward strand.
TAATGTTTAAATTATTTCCTAATCATTTATGTGTATGCCCAAATATGAATTTCTAAAACATTTTGATGAGCAATTGGCCATTGCTTATTGACCGAAATTCATATCGTAGTGTTGCTCTATTGGTTTAATATAAAATTTGCCGGAATTTATTGCATCAAAAAATCAAAATAACAACATCTAAATGCTAAACCATATAGAAATAACGCAATAAACTTGTTTCGAGCGGGCCAGGCGACGTCACTGCACGTCAAGGCTCACTCCCGCTAAACTGACGGCAATAAATCGCCGATGTAACTATCCTGTGTGGTTTAAGATTCTTGAATTTTACTAGTTCATGTTTATACCACAATTAGTTATGTTACACAATTTGAAATAAGTTCATTAAGTAGTTTTTCAGGCTCAATTTTTAAATATCTTATTAAGCCGCCATTTTGTTTCCGCTTCTTGGAATCGAACCAAAATTTTACCAGTTAATTCCTACATAATTTGATTCTTATGTAAAATTTTAGATAACTTGGATAAGCAGTTTTTAGTAATAATTTTTTTAACATTTCCCTAGGCCGCCATTTTGTTTAGCTACGCCGCGAAAAGACACTCAGACTAGGGACTCTGAAACGTTGAGATCTGAAAAAAATTAGAAGGGATATTTTTTCACGATTACAATACTTTTCTTTTACGAGGGAAGTAAACAGCTATTTTCAGGTACTCCTTCCCTTATAATTCAACATTGGTGATTAAGGATAAGTCAAAAAAAAATATTTTTACAATAAATTTTATCATTAGTTTAGACGTATACGTAGTAGTGTATGTTTATTATATAATTAATTCTCTCATCCTATAAAGCTAAGGTCTGGTATTGTATTTTATTGCAAATTGCTTCATGTCAGTATTTTAATATGCAGTTTTTTGTTTTTGTGTGGTTAGATTTTAACTGCCTTGTCTTTGTTTTAACATAAAACATCCTTTGCATTGCTCAAAAATCGAGTTGCCAGTCTATAGAAAAGGACGGTTGTGATTGGTCAAAACGAATGTAAGTAATGAATTTGGAATAACGCGATTGGTTGTAGCCTGAGGTTAATAAGCCATTACTCTGGCTAGGCCAAAAAAATATTGATAATATAGGGGCAATATTTTTATTTAATAGTCAGTTGTAGAGATATATTCATTAACTTGTTTTGATCCAGTCATAGTTGATGAAGGGCGGGAACATCATTTGTCAGGGGTAAAAGAACGTCATCGTTTAATAATAATTTTGTCTCTCGAGTTATTAAAAAGTAGAATCGGATGTAAAAATAAATATTATATCACAATAACAACACATCAAAAGGAAATCATAAGCTCAAGATTAATGTTGATATCTACAATATTTATGTAAAGTGCTAATTAAATATATTAAAACCCTTTTTTGATAATTTTTTACCCAACCAAAGATTAATTTTATCTTAGTAATTGTTTATCATCTCATCTCAAATATCTATTAAAGATAAGAATATCATTTACTGTGCCCATTAAATCTGATGACATTTAATTACTAATATTATTAAATTATTAAAACAAAGGTAGATAGGGCATGGCTTCCTGTCAATTGGCTAACAAAATAGGATTAATAATACACTGACCCACAAAAAATGACCAGCCAAATATTTATGTAATTCTCACCCTAGGCCCTAAGCGTTATCGTATTTTAACCTTCAGGTACATGGGTTGGGTCTAATAGACCAAGCTATTCGTTTTTTAGCCGCCATTTTTAACAGCGCTTGAATTTCGACTCGATCCTCTGTGTACCTTTCGGTCGGCGCCACCTACATCTATTGCTACTGGCAACAATTCAGTTCAGTTCGCTCTGGACCTGCAGCAGCAGTATATGTCCTAATAGACCCAACCCGTGCACTGGTGTTAGTTTTTGCAGTGTTGTGGATTTTTGTTATTTTGCTGTGTTTTTATGAACTTTTGTTATAAGTTGTGACTAAAACGTTGTTTTCTTAAAATAATGTATTCTTATGTAGCAGAGGTCTAGACTAGACTCTAAAAATTGTATGCAGAAGTGCCTACAGATGAAGATCCCGATAGTGACGATGACTCCGTTGCTGATCCCGACTTTGAAGAAGTTTTGGTGCATGAAACAGATTCAGAGCAGGAAGGAGAAGATAATTTTGAGTATCCAGAACAAGAAGAAATTGGAAATGAAGAGACGGGGGACAGTAACTCTACTAAATATTATTATGGGAAGGACAAAACTAAATGGCGCAAGGATCCTAATGCCCAAAATGTACGTACAAGGAAGTATAATTTAGTGTCTCATTTACCTGGTGTCGTCGGTAATGCAAAACATTTAACCGAGGTACTCGAATGCTGGAATTTATTTTTCGATGAGTATATTATAGACATGATTGTATGGAATACCAATGTATACATTCAAATCATTGCCGAAAAATTTAAAGATAAATATGATGTTAAACCAACGGATAGCACAGAAATCAAGGCACTTATAGGTCTGTTATACTTAGCTGGGGTATTGCATGGAGGGCGTCTAAATATTTTGGAACTTTGGTCTACCACAGATGGGATGGGAGTAGAAATATTCCCTGCTACAATGGCTTTGCGCAGATTTCGATTTTTGCTAAGGTGCCTGCGATTTGACAACGTTGCAACTAGAGACGAAAGAAAAAAAGGATTAAAATCGCAGCAGTACGAGAACTACTGAATAAAATCAATGCAAATTTCCAGAAACCCTATACTCTTGGAGAATTTGTTACCATTGACGAAATGTTGCTAGCTTTTCGCGGGCGCTGTGGGTTCAGGGTTTATATATCAAATAAACCAAATAAATATGGGCTTAAAGTGTTTTCGTTGGTAGACTCCAGAATGTTTTATACAAGCAATGTGGAATTATATTGTGGAAAGCAGCCAACTGGACCATATGATGTTATCAACGCAACCGCAGATGTTGTTTACAGATTGTGTAAACCTATTTTAAATACTGGAAGAAATGTAACTATGGATCGATGGTTCACAAGCTACGAGATGGTAAAAACAATGCGTGATCTCCATAAAACTACAGTCGTTGCTACAATTCGTTCTAATAAAAGAGAACTTCCCCCAGCCCTGGTCAGCTCAAAAGGGCGGGAACAGTATTCCTGCTTATTTGCTTTCAGCCAAGATATGTCGCTTGTGTCTTACGTCCCTCGAAAAGGTAAATGTGTTCTAGTAGTTTCGTCTATGCACAATGACAATAAAATTGATGAAAGCACCGGCGAGCAGAAAAAACCCGAAATGATCTCCTTTTATAATTTGACGAAAGGTTGTGTTGATAGCGTGGATCATCTTGCAAGTTCATACGATGTTGCAAGAAATGCAAAGCGCTGGACCATGGTGGTTTTTTATGGTCTACTTAATGTGGCAGCTATAAACGCGTTTGTTATTTATACGGCTAATGAAAACACAGAAGAAATTAATCGAAGAATGTTTTTAAGAAGTTTAGGGACTCAACTGATTATGGACAATATGAAAAGGCGCGCTATTGATCAGCACATACCACGAGCAATTCGGCAAATTTTAATTCGCCTGTCTGGAATTGAGGAGAAAAAAAAACAGTACCCCCAGTGAACAAGAGAAGTCACTGTAAATATTGCAAGGACCGCAAAACAAAATATTATTGCAAATGTTGCAACAATTGGTTGTGTTTAGAGCATGTTGAAATGTTTTGTCAAGAATGCAGTGAAAAAAATTAGTTGTTTTTTTAATTAATGTTAATACAATAAGATTTCCCTTTCTTTAATAATTTTTGTACGAAATAAACTTACTAGAACATTTGTTCAAATGATTTTGTGGTTTAAATTCAAAGAAAGATGTATTTGTAATATTTAGGAATAACATGTTTGTAGATGATGAAGAAGTAACCATTTATTTATTAAAAAAAAAAATTAGTTATAAATATTTTTATACATACATACTGTTTTTTATTTTTGTTAAAAATAGGAAATTAGTTCAAATAGTAATATAAAAACAAAAAAAAAGTTGTAAAAACTATTTGAAATAATAATATTTTTATTGGGTCTAATGGACCCCACCCGTCTACTGGTAAATCATTTTTCCACCCGTTTACCGGAAGGTTAATGGCAATACAGGGTGTAATTTAATTGATGGCTGAAAATGCAGGATATGATTTCTTGGCTTATTTAAGAAAGAACGGTTCATATGAACATACGTCCTAAACCTCTCAACTTTTGAGCTACAGGGTATTAAAGTTTAAAAAAAAAATCGTTTTCTTATCATAACTTTAATACTGTTCTCAGTATTTTCATAACATTTTGGCACTCACCTTGTAACGTTACACTTTTACTGTAACAAAATAAGATAAACTTGTAAGTCTAATTATGATGTTGCTATGGTGCTATATTTATATTTTGTCATTCACCAAGATGTCAGGGACTAAATTTTGGCAGTTATCTAGATTGTTTTATTTGAAATATTATTTTACGAGTCCTATTTTCCATTACTATTTAAAATAAGTACTTAATATTGTACGTAATAATTTGGTGTGTCATATACATATGTTATAATTTTACAGATGCTGAGGGTCTGGTTGTTGAAGCTTTCTTTAATACCCACCATATAAAAGGACCATATTTTTATAAGAATTTCATACTAGATGTTCATTAACACATGATGTCTCCAATTATCTTACCTTAGTATATTTTTGTTCAGAAACAAGTCTATTATAAGAAACATGGTTGGGCATGCGCTAATGTATTACAAAGTAAACCAGATATTTCCACATATATCCATTGTAGCCTGGTAACGCTAAATAAATTAGAAACATTTTATATACCACCAATTTGGTTTAATAATACGTTATTGCCTTTCAAAATCACGTTCAGTTCATTAAATACTTTCCTTTTGATAAAATATAGTTTAAAAAATTCTACCTATATTGTTGATTTCCTGTAACACATGTCAGAGATTCATTAAACAAGGGTTTGTGTTGTTTAAGTAATTCTTCTAATGTTTCGTTTAAAAAGCATATTGTTTATTTTCGTTTTACAATTTGGGTTAACTCAAATGACAACTAATTGGGCGGTCGCACGAAACAGCTGATCGCTGACGTTCAACTGACAGATCGTTGGAGTGCCCAATGAAGTTTGACGTTTTACTGCGGCGAGTCTAACATCTCTTTTTCATGTACACCTAAAACCCAAATAATTCCGTCCGATCACTTCAGTTTCGTTATTTATTAAAAACCAAAAATTTTAAAGTTAATTATTAAAGGCGTAACTTACGTAAAGATTAGAGGGAAATATAAAAAATATCTAACATAAATTATTCGAAAATAAATATTTAAATTCAATATAAAGATTTATTGAAATATTTACTGTAGTCTGAGTTGCCTATCCTTAAAAAAAATCCTTTATTTTTACCAAATCAATAAGGGGGAAAGAGACAAAATATAGGAACATTAAGATCAAGTTTTGCGTATAGCTCTTCCAACATGTTAGTTTTTTTAGCCAAATTCCTACATTTTTTAAACATTTTTTCTTTGATAAACCTCTTGGCTAAAATCGTTTTAGAACGAGTTCATTCTATTTAGTTTTGACTGTGGCCGTGAAAATTCAATTAAACGGCTGATCCTGTTCAAAGGTTGTTTTAAAATTTGTCTTGAACAATGAGAATAACAGCCAGGTAATTAACAATTTTAATTTATTCTGGCAAGATTTATTTATTTTAATTTTTACAAATTTTACAATTAGGCTACAATGGATTTTTCCTCTTTTTTACAGCTCAGCGGTCATTTTACCACCTTGCATTTTACCACTTTGCATTTTACCACTTTGCATTTTACCACTTTGAATTTTACCACTTTGTATTTTATCACTATTACATTTTCATTGAAATGTGAAAGCCTATATTTCACTTTTGTGGTAGTTTTGAACCCAATAGTTCTCACATTAAAAACTTTTGGGTGGAGCCAAAATAAAAAACAAAACCTTTTTGCCACCGCAAGGGTTGTGGCTCCGACAGGACCCGTTTAAAAGGTTTTTGAAAACTGAAGTAGTATTCTGCTTACCGAAAGTTGGCACAAACAAGATCCACTTTTACCGAAGTTTTTTTGAAGTATTTGGTCTCTAGTATGCAGCCCAATAACCAGGCCCAAGTTTGAGTTATCACCTCCTGCTTACCTGCTACCTACTTGGTGAGATTTTTAACTTAAATTTATAAGTTCGTCGTACCTTTTATTTTTAAATTTTATTTTCGAATTCTTATACTTATTTCTATCTATAAATATAATTTATATCACATTCTTGCATTTCCTTTAAACAGTGGTAAATATTCACAAGTATAATCTGAAATAAAGGGAAATAATAATTGTATATTGTGTTTTACTGTTTGTCTCAGCATTTTTACTAACACAGGGGTAAAGGGTGTATGAAGGAAGTAATTTTACGTGTGTCGGCGCCCTTCCATTTTATATATATTTTTGACTTTTCTTCTTCATACACTAAATGAAACGGATTGAAAAGTTTTGAACTCCCCCAAAGCCGAACCACCGTACACGCTAGCCTACGGGTTGTAATTGCAAACTCTTAAAATTGCAGTTACGTAACAAATCTTTATAACGTGACTTATAGCACCAGAATTTACGTTATAACCTACTACCTACTACTTTTTGAAGTAGAAGATTTTTTAATAATTCTATCAGTGGCGTCGGGATGTAGACTGAAAATTCTTCTAAAAAAATACGATACTGCACTGCTTTTTCTGGAAATGAAAATTATTTTTGAAATCCTCATTTATTCTGGAACAAATTTAAATTTTTGACATTTTTTCGTCCGACGAACTGTTTTGGCGTAAAAGAATAAAAACAGTTTTCATGCATGGCAAAATCTCTAAAATCTAATGGTAATGAAAAATTCGTTTTCGACTCAATACTCAAAATAATACTTACTAATACATTTTTTGTATTAAACTTGAATTGTAGTAGTGGCTATTTTAATGGATTGATTTTAATTTAATAAAAATTAGACAAAAACACATCTTACCTACAAACTGCCACATGAGATTTTAGCGATTTTGCAATGCATGAAAACTAAAAAAAAAAGTTTTGACAACTTCTAGGCATAAAATAAACTAATATTTAATTAAATTAGCACAACAATTGTTGAAAATATCCTCCTTCTGCTAGAATGCGGGCTTCAATTCTATTTCTCATGGATTGACGAACCCTTTCAAAAAGGCCAGGAGTATTTCTTATGGTTTGGCAAGAAAGTAAAATTTGTTGCCTTAGTTCTTTTACAATTTGGACCGGTGTAGTATAAACTAAAGTCTTGAGGTGCCCCCACAAAAAATAGTCTAAACTATTTAAATCAGGGGACCTGGGAGGCCAAGATTGAGTTGCTTCACGTCCTATCCAGCGATTGGTAAACGCCTCATTTAGAAATTCACTACCGTTAATTCTAAAATGTGCAGGAGTACCATCATGCATATACCACATTTCTTCTCTTAATAAAAGAGGTACATCCTCGAGAAAATTGGCAAATCGTTTTCAAGAAAGTGGCGGTAGGATAGTCCATCCAGTCGTCCTGGAAGGAAGAACGGTCCTATGAGGAAATATCCAACTATTCCAGCCCACACATTCACGGAAAACTGCTCCTGATGATGGGCCTCAGTAACTGCGTGTGGGTTTTCTTCTTCCCATACATAATTATTATAGAAATTTCGAATGGAACTGCGGGAAAAATTAGCTTCATCAGTAAAGAGTATTTTGTTATCAAATAAAGGATTTTCAGCAAGTTTTTCTAAAAACCATCGGCAGAAATTTAAACGCAATGGAAAATCACGAGTCAGTAGTGCTTGAACCGTTTGAATATGATAAGGGTATAGTAAATTGTCAACAAGTATTTTTCAAATGAGAAAATGGGAAACATTTAGCGTTACCGCAATTTTCCTAGTACTTTTTTCTGGATATTTCTCAATTGCGTTCAAAACAGCTTCCTCTAATTCTGGTGTTCTCACCGTGCGATGTGCCACTTTGGAACTATTGTCAATGCTAAGACTCCCAGTTTAATGTAGTCTTCTGTGTATTCTTGAAAACATTCTGGCATCGGGAATGTTACGATTTGGATACCGCTCAGCCCGTAGGTGAAACGCATATCTGCTAATTTGGAATTTGTAAATCTTAACATAGTTTATTTATTTTCTTTTTATTATTGATTAAAGAAATTTTCGCAATGTAAAAAACAGCAACTTTTGTGAATACTTGTCAAAATAAGACCGTAACGTAATTGATCAAATGTAATTATTTTAGAAACAAAATAGGGCACCAGCCTACTAGTTTAAAATAATTTCGTTATACCACAAATGCATGAAAACAATTTTTATTTTTTTATGGAAAATAGGGCGTCAGACGAAAAAAAGTTAAGAAAATAAATTTCTGCAAAATAAATGAGAATTTGAAACGTGATATTTAATTCCGGAAAAAGCAAGGGCATACCATTTTTTTTTAATTCCAGTCTACCTTCCGTACGAACGCCACTGGTTAAATTATCAAAAAATCTTCTACATCAAAAAATGCCTATTGGTGCTTAGTAGATGCGTGTCAAATTTTATGAAAATACTAAGAACAGTATTAAAGTTATGATAAGAAAGCGAATTTTTTCCTAAAACTTTAACACCCTGTAGCTCAAAAGTTGAGAGGTTTAGGACGTATGTTCATATGAACTTTTCTTTCTTAAATAAGCTAAGAAATCATATCCTGCATTTTCAGCCATCAATTAAATTACACTCTGTATATAGCTGATTAAGTTTTGTAATTCCTGCAAGGTTATAGTCAAAAGCAGTGTTATCGTGCGGGTCATACGATTTATCAACGACAAACTTTTTAATTATTACGTGTAATCATATCCTCCGCATAAAATCCAATCAGAAGATGAATTAGATAGACCTATGATATTTTCATATGAAAAAAGATAAACATATAAATACCAGCAGTTGCAAAAATCTTTGAGCGATGTCACTTCAATGTCAGATTGACAAGTCAGTGACAAAATGAGTAAAAGAAAAGAATTTTTTTACATCCACAAGCGAAAAAAATGGTATTAAATCTAATAAAATATTACGAAAATGAAAATTCACAGGCCAATATCCCGGAGACAGTAGCAAAAGCTCTGGGAATCGGTATAAAGTCTCTGCAGAAAATTGTGCATGAAAAAAGGCATAATTTAAAGAAGGTTAAGAAACGTGCACGAAAAAAGCCAAAGACAGAACACTTAAGTGACAATGTAAAAATGGATAACCCTTCAAGTTTTAAAAGAATCTTTAAAAAATCGAGACATATTGCAAATCCGACTAAAATCGTCAAAATTAATAAACATGTTGGGTTTTCGATATAAAAAGAACTGTAATCGAAGATTTTTATGCGAGTTGCCACATACAGCAAATCAGCGTATCCAGTTTTTGAAGAAATAACGGAAAATGTTAATTCAAAATTTAGACAAGTGGTATTTTTAGACGAGACTTGGATATTGTCTAATGGAAGTAATTTGAAATGTCGGCAGGGCGAGTCTGTAAAAAGTGTCAGGAGAGGACGGGAAAACGGTTTATCATTTTGCATGCTGGTTTTTCAACAGGATTTCTCCCAAGTGCAAGTTTACTGTTTTCTTCAACATCCAAAAGTATGGACTACCGTGATAATATGAACTGTGAACTGTTTGAAAAGTGGTTAAAAGAGCAACTGAATACAAATTTAGATGCTCCATCTTTAATCATTCTGGACAATATCAATCAAGAATCTTAAATAAACAACCTACTTCATCATAGAAGAAAAGTGATATTTATAACTGGCTAATAAAACAAAAACAAAATCCTTTACCCAATATGCTGAAACTAGAAGTTCTTTTAAGGGCAAAATCTATTAAAAAACTAACAATATATGCCGCAGATGAAATATTACGGGAAAATGGACATGAGGTTTTACGACTGCCGCCATACCATTGCCAGTTTAACGCAATAGAATTGATAAACGCTGGGGTAAAATCATAGTACGAAACACACGTGAACGAAGGTCTTACATGAGATGAAGTGCGAATTGTTTGGCAAGATTCATTAAATTATATTACGGCGGAGTACTGGAAGAAATCTGTGGAACATACGGAAAAATTAATATGGGATTGGTGGAATCGAGAACGAGTTCTAGATGTCGAAATAGCACCAACGATCATTGCACCATTGGAGGACGACTCAGAACATGAAGACTTTTCAAGTGATGATATTTTTAGTCTATAATATTAAAAAGTTTCTGAAGGATCATATTAGTCTTTGACGTGTTTAAATCATAAATTCCATTATGAATATCCATTTTTGCATTGTAACTTAAGTCTTCTTCGGAAGTAAATTATGTTTTTTTTTCATGCACAAGTTTCTGTGCATTCTTTATACCGATTCTCAGAGCTTTTGCCACTGGTTCCTGGATATTAGTCAGTGAATTTTAAATTAAAATTTTTTTTATTAGATTTGACACCATTTTTTTGCTTACTTTTTTAGTACATTTGTAATTTTGTAGGCAATAAATAAATAATTATAGAATACTTGTTCCAATTTTAAAGCGTGTTTAAAATAAGTAAATTTTTTTATTAATTATTATACAAAATTTCATGTATAAAAATCAGTAAAATCGCTTTACCAGAAACTGGGGGCTAACAAAAAATAAATATATATATATATATATATATATATATATATATATATATATATATATATATATATATATATGTATTTATATCGCATGCATGGCCCTTAATTTTTAACTGAAATTTGAAGAAATCGGATAAGTAGTTTTTTAGCTATGCCGCGAACAGACTGACTGACGGACAGGCATACCTACAGACAGACGGAATTGAGAAAACATGTTTTCCGGCATCTGGGGATTAAACGTAAAGATCTGAAAAAATCTCACGAGGGAAGTAATAACTAATTATCTTGTTAAGTATATATTATTTTTGCAAAATTTTTTTTGTTATCAGAATACAAAAAAAAACAAGTTTTCTTTGCACAAGGGTGGCCCGCATTTAAATAAATGACACTGTATAAGTGGCTAGATTTTTAGATCAAGCGGGGCTCATAACTTTTGGTGATCGATAAAAAAATCTCACTTTTTATAAGTGGCTGTATAAACAGAACATATCCTGATTGTTCCATTGATTCGAACCGCCTTCCGACTTTATTAAGGCGCTTGCCATTTTGTTTATTTTTTTTTACCAGCAAAAAAATTTTAACCAAATACATATTTAGCGAATTTTCTTATTTAGTCCCTCGGCATTTAATATATAAAATAATATTAAGTGGCAATCTTAATAGTATTGCGTAGTATAATAAAAAAAAAACTATTTTCTTTCTCCCTGTATGTTGGTGACCTTTGGAACCGCACGATAAGACCGAATTCGACTATAGTATACTTAAATATTAATAATCCGCTGTTAATGTAGGCAACTTATGGTTCAGTAAAGAAATGCAGAGAAGTTTGATATAGAAAATTTTTTTCAGTCAGTGTCTTCCCATAAAAAGTTGTATCGATTTCGTTACCATTCTACATTGCATTACGCCTTCCAAGTCGCGCCAATCCATTAAAACAATTGATAATCTCGGCGATCACTGATATTACTAGGAAGTTCAAGTGCCAATTGTTTAGCGTTGTCTTTGTTTAATTACTCTTAAATTGTTGTTCACAATGAGTGTTTTTTTACACATAGACGAGTGTAACTTAAATATTATTATTTTCGTATTTGTGAAGAGGCCGATAAGAAAAAGTGTGTCTCATCCGTACGAGTAATAATTCTATTTAGTTTCAAAACGGTATCCTTGTATTTAGCATCGGATTATTAAAGTTCTGGCAGCGAGGTGACTTTGTGATTATTTTACGTGATTGATACACAGGTAAATTTGTTTTGATGCAATTGCTTGTGACTTAACTTTTTAGATATAAATTATCAAACATGCGGCCCAGTGAGCATTTTTCTGCGGCCCTAATCAGTTTTAAAAACAGCCAGATAATGCGGCACGCGAACAAGTTGAAAACACTTTTTGAAAACGCACGCCGCTGCACTGTGGTCAATTTCGTCAAATTAACAGGAAGATATTTAAAAAACTGATGGGGCTAAGCGACGTCAAAAACTGCATAAGTAGGCTTTGGAATAGTTGCTAAGAACATTTTGATAAACAAACATGTCAAAGGTCGTCGCGAATTTACTGTTATTTTTATCGAAAATGTAGTATAGTTGATAAATGAATTACATGATTTTGATAATTTAAATTTGTAAATTCCGTGCAAAGAGTTATTTGTCATTAATACTGTCTAAAATGGAAAGAGCAACTATTCTTGGTAAGTCTTTTGACATTAATGTTCTTCTGTATTAAATATGAGTAAATAATTTTGAGATGGTTAGATTTTTTTAAAACTATTAAAACATACATTTTCTTTAATGAACTAAGAGAAAAAAGTCTTATGAGGTTTCAGTTTTAAATAAAGTTAAGTTGGAAGGCAAATCATTAGATAATTTTACCAAACCTACAAATTTACCGTCCCAGCCCGTCTGTTAAGTCCAGGCCATTTTTTAGGACGTATTGCCCATATTAAACGCTCGGAGGTTGTTGAGTTCTTAAAAGCAAACAAGCTTATTTCAAAATCCACCAGTCCACCAGTAGTACAGAAAATATTTCAACGTATTAAAGAAGTAGTAGGAGACGTTAGCGTAATAGAAGAAACAGAAACAGAAATGCTGAGCCATATAAAGCAGTTTTGCAGCAATTTACAGTCAAGATATAATGCGTGCTATCAAAATTATAACAAATTTGCAAAAAAGTACTCTTGTTGGTTACAAACAAACCTGTTTAATCATTTAAGCGATTATCAGTACAAACCTGTTGGCCGTCCAATAAAATCTTTTCCTGAATGTAGTTTTAAGAGTCAAAAAAAAAAGGTTGCAAATTTGGTTGAATCGAACACTGCTCAAGAACTTGCGCTGGCTGCAGAAATTAGTTTTAGATCAGACGGAAAAAGAAGTATTGCTAGCTTTATAAATAAAGTAGTGACCACTAATAGCTCGGATAAATTGAAAAAAGCCAAATCTCTTTTTGATCAATCGGTTGGTAAAGAAGCAATTCCTAAAGCCTATTCGCCGGATGAGGCATTAGCATTAATCGTGGATGCAAAGTTGACAAAGCACCAATATGTTTTAATGCAAAAAGGCGCACAAGAACGAAGTGCAAATCTTTATCTACCATATTATTTAGTTTTAAAATCTAAATCTCAATGTTATCCATTAAATATAAGCATTTCGGAAGATAGTGCTGTAGTAAAATTACAAGATTTGTTAGATCATACTAGTCAGCGTTTACTTAAAGTTCAAGATGAAGTATTAGTACAGATACTAAACCAAATGCCTGCAAATGATACAAACTTTATTCAGCTTGATTGTAAATGGGGCTTAGACGGGAGCGGTGGTCACTCACTATACAAACAAAAATTTACCCAAAACATCGACATTAACGATTCTAATATCTTGTTAACGTCATTAGTGCCTCTACGACTTCATTTTAGTAATAATTTTAATTCACTTCAAAAAATTATTTGGCAAAATCCAAGAAGTTCATCAACCAGATTTTGCAGACCCCTTCGTTTTGCATTTACAAAAGAGACAACCGAAATGGTGCAATTAGAAGTAAGTAGAGTAGAAAGTGAAATAGCAACCTTAACACCAACAAAGGTGCTGCTATCTTCAGGCCAAGAAATTTTTGTTAAATATTCTCTGTTCAAAACCGTGGTTGATGGAAAAATTTGCAACAATTTAATGAAAAATTCGTCTTCTCAAAATTGTTATGTTTGTGCTGCACGTCCAAAAGATATGAACAACATTGATGAAATTCTAAAACGCCCAATAAATAATAATGCATATGAATTGGGACTTTCAACGTTACATGCTCACATACGGTTTTTTGAATGTATTCTTCATGTGTCATATAGATTGGACATTAAGAAATGGCAGGTGCGGGGTTCACAAAATGAAAAAGCTGCTTTTGAATTAAGAAAAAAAAAGTATAATTAGTAAGTTTAAATCTGAATTGGGTCTCCTGGTTGATGTTGTAAAACAAGGTTATGGAAGCACTAATGACGGTAACACCGCTCGTAGATTTTTTGACAATTACAAAAAATCTAGCGAAATAACAGATATTGATGAAGAACTAATTTATAAATTTTCAATTTTACTTCAGGCATTATCCTCTGGTTTTGATATAGATGTTGATTCGTTTAGAGCGTATGCTCTAGAAACAGCAAGGTATTTTTTCCAACTGTATCCTTGGTTTTTTATGCCAGCTTCCGTGTATAAAATATTAATCCACGGTGCTGATATCATAAAGTCTTTGTCTTTGCCAATTGGACAACTATCTGAGGATGTCCAAGAGGCGAGGCACAAGGAATATAGGCATTATCGTGAATACAACACTCGAAAAATATCTAGAGTAAAGACAAATGAAGACCTGTTTCACATGTTTTTGATATCTTCGGATCCCTTAATATCAAGTATTCGGAAGCTTCCATCTAAAAATGCTAGTGTGTTATCCCGCGAATTGCTTAGTCTGCTAAAAGAACCGGATGTACAAGAGACATTTTAAACTTATTAAACCTTATTTTTTAAAATTATTATTCTCTTTTTTAAAAGTATATGTGTGAAGCCATCATAACCGAAAAAAAAAACCTCAGTTAAAATGCATGACACTCCCCTTTCTTGTTCGTTACAATCTGTAGTGTCTTAATTTTTTTTGTGTAAAAAAAATTAAATAAAGTTTCAATTATAATCCCTGTATTCCAATTTCAAATACGTATAACAAATTAATGAAATACATCGAGATAATTAATTTAAAGTAATAAAGTATTCAAGTATAAAGATTTCAAACTTTAAATTGATTTTTTGAAAATTAACGTTTTTGACATTCCCCTTTTTTTAGCTTGTACCCTTATTATAGTATAGTAGTATAAGATGTAGTATATAAGATCAGCTTATTGTTCAGGATTTAAGTTGTAATTAGGTAGGTAATCAAGCAATGATATTTAATGTCTTCTTCCGTTTAATAATATTTAAACACTATTGCCCTCAAATATTTTTTTATAATTTTAAACATGTCACAACAATCAGCAAAATCTGTAAGATACATAGTATTAGTCTTATAATACGATTATTTTTAAATACCTAACATATCATGCATATAATCGCGACCAAAACCTAATTAAAATAAAGAAATATTAGAAATACTACACCAAGTTTTTAATTATACACCCTGTATACGATCTCTGTTCTTATTATTTATATTATTAATACAATTTTAGGATACCTAACAAATAAAATCAGATATAGTTATCAATCAGAGTTAAGTAATTTTCACCAAAATTTTTTTCCGGTTAATTTGACGAAATTGACCACAGTGCGCTGCAACAACGATTGGTATAATAAAATGTACAATTATACATAGTGCCATCTATGTTTAGGAGGATTAACTACACATACTCAACCTAAAACCTAAAGCCAAACGTTATCTGGCTTGTTCCATAAAATTCTATCCCGGAAAAACACAGATGATGCTGTCTAAATATTCTGGAAAGAACTCGACAAATCACATTCCGTATATAAGCCGTGTTCGATTGAGTTCAGTCGTTCAGTGTTTAGTCAGTTATGAGTCAGTTGCAATAGAGTATCGAGTTGAGTTGCGCACTTATTGTTAAACACTTAACAGTACTTATTATAATTCATTTCGGATACAGTTTTTAACAAGTCTCTTTCAAAACCAAGTGGAAGTAAGAGGAAACTTGTAGATGATATCTTTCAAGAAAAGTGGGAATTAGAGTTTTTTGGCTGTAAAGTGAAAGAAAAAATTATTTGTTTGATTTGTAATAGTACAGTCAGTGTCCCAAAATTATATAATATAAAACGTCACTATGATATTCATAAAACTATATTTGATAAGTATACAGGCATGGTCAGAAACGAAAAGTTAAATAAGTTAAAATCACGGTTGAAAGATCAGCAGCTTATGTTTACACGTCCAAAGTAAGAAAATTAATCTGTCCTTGAAGCGAGCTACGTAATGTCGGGGTTGATCGCGAAACACTCAAAACCATTTGTTGAAGTTAAATTTATAAAAGAGTGCCTTGTAAAGTCCCGGCAGCGTGAAGGCATTTCAAAATATATCCTTGTCCCGGAATACTGTCGCTGAAAGAGTTACTGAGTTGGCTGCCAATATAATTGTGATCAGATAAAAACAAAATCAGACTGTTTCAATGCATTTTCTATTGCCTGTGACGAAAGTACGGATGTGTGTGGTGTGGCGCAACTAGCTGTTTTTCTTCGTGCGGCTGATACAGATATTAATGTGTATGAAGAATTACTGGAATTAGTACCATTGCGTGATACAACAACTGGGAAGGATATTTTCAAAGCTGTTTATGGACTTCTGCAAAAGTACAATTTAGATTTGTCAAAACTGTGTCCCGTTACAACAGACGGAGCTCCTTCAATGACTGGAGTAAAAAATGGCTTCGTTAAAATATTACAAAGATCAGAGAAACGGGCAGTGACAAACCAGATTTTCATCATATTCATTGTATAATCCACCAAGAAGTTTTATGCTCAAAAGTGATCAAGTTGGAAAGTGTTTTAAAGTCAGTGAAAAAAATTATAAACTTCATAAGGTCACGAGGCCTTAATCAGCGACAGTTTTCTGCATTTTTAGGTGATTTAGAAAGTGAGTACACTGGTTTACTGTGTAATTGTTCCCGAGAGAGAACAATGGAGGGATTCCTCTCCATCCTTCCTCAAACCGGAGGGCCTTGTCTGGTTTACAGATGGCTCTCTAATGAAGGAGGGTTCTGGGGCGGGAATTTATGGGGAGAGTCCCAGGGCAAGAATTAGTCTTGCTCTTGGACGGTATGCGACTGTATATCAGGCTGAGATTACAGCAATCTTGGACTGCGTACAGGAAAACCTCTCCAGAGGATACCACGACAAGCATATCTATATATGTTGTGATAGTCAAGCCGCGATTAAAGTCAATTCGCTGCTAACGCTTGAATGCAGGAGAGCCCTAGAGAGGCTGTGTGAGTCCAATAGGGTTAGCCTCATGGCCATCAGGGCATTGGGGGTAATGAAGGGGCGGATCAGCTGGCTCGGAAAGGTAGCAACACTGCTTTCACTGGGCCGGAACCTGCTCTTGGAATTGCTCCTTCAGTTGTCAAGGCTAGGATTAAGAATCGCACTGTCGAGGAATTCCGTGCTGAATGGCACGAGCTAGCAGGACTCAGACAGTCTAAGGTCTTCATATCAGTCCCTTATAGCCGTTCTGAGTCTAATAGACTTCTAAACCTAAACAGAAGTCAACTTAGAACTATTACCGGGGTCCTAACTGGACACTGGCTAGTGAAATATTACCTGCATAAGATTGTACTCGACAACGATCCATACTGCAGGTTTTGTGCTGAGGTAGATTTTTAGTCTGTCGATGTGACGCTTTAGTCAACGCCAGACTGCTTTGCTTGGGTGATACCTATGTGGAACCCGAGGTTGTGGGACGTGCGCGACCTGAAAGGGTCCTTTCCTTTCTAAAAAGGAGTGGGCTCTTGGCCTTACACGCCTACTTGGGGGGATAGCACAATGGGCCCCAGTGAGCCTAAGTGCTGCCCTTGTCGGGCTCCCCATCTTTGTCTATGTCTATGTCTACACTGGTTTACCATATTATGCAGAGGTGCGATGGCTTTCGTGTTCTATGGTACTCGACCGGTTTTGGAAACTCAAAGAAGAAATACGCGTTTTCATGGAAACAAAAGGAGAAGATGTCAGCTTATTATGCGATGTACCTTTTTTACAAGATCTTTCATTTATGGTAGATATCACAAAACACTTGTCGGGCTTAAATACGAAATTGCAAGGACCACGTCAAGTTATTACAGATATGAATGATCATGTAAAAGCTTTCAAGTGTAAGACGATATTGTGGGAAAATAGTTAGCAGAGGATAATCTGTCACATTTTCTGAGTTGTAGGGCATATCAGGATAGCACAAGTATCCCAATATCATAAAAATATATTCAGAGAAAATAAGAAGCTTTCTGGCAGAATTTGAGAAGTGTTTTCAGGATTTTAAGACCCAAGAAAACAATTTTTTTCTATTTACTGGTCTTTTCACTATCGAGATTGATAAAGTCTCCACCACCCATTTAAACAAAAATTTGATAGTGTTGGTACACTCGAATTTTATAAGTACTTGCCTGTTCAATGACAAGAAATGAGAAAATTTGCCTGTAAAATCCTGTCAATGTATGGAAGTACCTATAAGTGTGAACAACTATTTTCTTTGATGAAAGGAAACAAATCTCCCGCAAGATCGCGATTGACGGACGCACACTTGGACGCAGTTTTAAAAGTTATTTCCGCCGATAAATTTGCGCCACAAATAGACATCTTAATTAAAGACAAAAGATGTCAAATATCTGGCAAAAGAATGTAATGTTTGTAGTTTTTTGTAATGTACTTTTTATTGGAAATTTAATAAACAGACTTGTCCTATAATAGTACTTTTTCTCAAAATTTTCAGTTGTTTGTCTTCTTTAAGACAAGGTTTTGCGGCCCACCGAGTCGATGGTCTTCATGCTTTTGGTCTACTAGTTACTTTGAGTTTGACATGGCTGATTTACAGAGTAAACACACAATAAACAAACAAACAATACCTTCCTGTCCACCGTACGATAACTGAACTCTTTTGTCGTCGGCACACATACTCCTTGCCTCCTCGGGTGACGTGTCTGTTGTTCAGTTGACTAAACCGATCCTTTATTTAATAAGTGTATATACTACATCTCTCCCTTGTTTTTATCCATATTGTAACAAACAATTCAGTTGACAAACATATACCAACTTTATCATTAATTAATGGACCTTATTTATGATAACCTAACTTTCTTAACCTGTAAAGCACATATGTAAACAATACCATAATAAAGAATATACTTTAGAAAAAAACACTTTATATCGATACCCTTACCAAAGATGCAGTTATTTAACTTAATTAACATTGCTAAAAATAACTAAATAACTATGCCTAGCTAGCACTGAAGTTGCTACAACTGTTTCCATTACTACTCTTTAAGAGTTTTTACGTATTTATTACTAATAATCCTACCATATATCAACAAATACTTTGGGTTATAAGTTTTTTTTTTAAGTGTTATATATGTATTTCTTACTACGACTAATACTTTAAAGTAATTATATAAAAAGTGCTGCCAGGCAACTAATTAAGGAATTGACTCCAAGGTCGTCATTTCTTTTCCGTGACATAATAGTAATTATTCAAAGTTACTGTTTCTAATCTGTTTACTAAATTACAACTTTTAAGTATCAGTACCTTCTTGAACTTTACAGAGACTACTCCATTACGTTCAAATGTACTCCTATAACGTATTACTATAAAGTAAAACGAGTCGTTGCAGAGTAGAAACAGTTATCGTCTACTGCTACTTTAAAGCGGCTATTACCAGTCGTTATTTTTTTATTGCAACTTAGAAGTAAGAATCACAGTAATTATTTACTACAAGTAAGCCATTACCTCTTGTACTTGAGGTTCCGGAGTTAGGGGGCGCTGGTAGGAGATTCTGTCGGTGATTTTTTAAGGACATTGGCAACAATAGAGTAACCAATTTTTGATTGGTTCGGCCATATTGCTGCTAAAATCGTTTTGTTTACTTTTCGCCTACGTGGGTTTCTTATGAGGTTTGTTGTTTTAGTGTCTCATTTTATTAGTTTTGGTGATTATTAAAATGAATATTGATTCAAACAAGAAGTTTTTAGCTATTGGCCATATGGAGAAATGTATTTAAGCCTGGTTCACCTGTTTTTTGCTTTTAATTATAAAGTGTTTTGATGAATGTGTAAATTACAGGGGCGTGCGGTGAAATTTTAAGAAAGGGAAGCAATTTTTAGAAACTTATCTATTTGTAATGTAATTAAAATTCTTCATAATTTTTTGCAAATTCTTCTATGACGTCATCATAAAAACGTCGATGCTTCGAGATATATTGGAGAAGTTTATTTTCAATGGACAACAGCGATGTATGCGAAAGTCTTTCCTGCCCCGTTAAATTTCTCACGAAATTTTTTATACATTTAAGTGTTGAAAAATTGCGTTCTACAGATGAACTTGTGACAGGTATTGTCAATACTAATTCACAGAATTTCGACACTTCGGTGTAGGCATCTTCCAGCTCCTTGTCTTTTAAAAATTGCATTAGTTCATTAGCATTATTTTTTGCGCTAATGTCATTTGTTTCGTAAATCACTTTTAGCTCAGATCGCAGTAAGACTCGGTCGAAGAACTGGCCATAATGAAGAAGAAGAGATTTAAACGCATCTCCTGGAAAAGTTTCTTCTTTAAATGCATCAAAAGTGCAGAGCTCGAGGAATTTAAAATCATTTAAATCGTCAAATCTATAGTTTATTTGTTGCTGAATTGGGTCGATTATTTCATAAAAGAGGGGCCTGTATGATGTTTGAACATCTCCGACCTTGTCGGTTCGAAGACGCTTGGCTTGCGACTCTACATTTAACGTCATCGTTTTCTCCCAAAATAGGTCAAAGTCATCTCTTTTTTGGCTTAACATAGACTTAAAATCGTCCACTTTTTTAAGCAAAAAGCAATATCATTTGTTTTAGTTTGTAATATAATAAAAACATTGTCCGAGAATGGAAATATTTCTGAAAATATGTTCAACAAAAATTTAAAATTAAAATCTCGTTTCAAACAGTCCAAAAACCCCTTCGAACTATTTATTGCTTCTGAGTCCCACGTTTCATTATTTTCTATTATATTCTCAAATAGTTTAATCGGTGATTCACGATTTTCAGATAATGTTAACACAAGTCGTCCATTATAGTTCCACCTAGTAGGAGCTACATTGGGCAATCGTTTGTGGACAATAGAGCCCAACGCTTGTGTAGGTTTTGTTGACTTGGAAAAAAAAGCAACCACCCACTTGAAGTAACCAAAAATACTTTACACTCTTTAATATAATTGATGGACTGGGATAAAACTTTAATTTAATTTATGAGCAAAACAATGGACAAACACAGCACTTGGAAAAGTTTCTCGAACTTTAGCTTGCAGACCCTCTAATTGTCCTGCCATCACTGCAACTCCATCAAAGCTTTGAGCAACTAATTTTTTCTCTCCATTAATTTCTTTAGTAACGTTATAAACTACGGTATATAATGTATCTGCTGTACGATTTTCGGACACATTCTTAAAACCTAAAAATCGCTCTTGAATACTTCCGTCTGTTTTGTTGTGTAAACATGTCCAACAAAATAATTTACTTATATTTTCAAACCCTGTTAGCCATTTAAATTGTTGGTATTATTTTTCCGGATAACATTTTTATACAGTACTAATACAGTTTTTCATTTTTTAAGTTAAATTTTTCATAGGCGGTTTTGTCTTTCCTTTAGAAATTATTTGAAGCTTATCAGCGAAGTTTAATGTTGAATATCCCTTTATTATTAAGACACCCATCACACATTCATACACACTCTTCTTACTAAATTCCCCAACATTTTCAACGTTATTACCGACAGCCGAAGTTGACGGTATTTGCATATCCACGTCCGTATTATTGTCTTCCATATCGCACCATGCACACACGGATAGCCGTTCAAACAAAGAACCTACTCTAACGAGAGCTTCCGCCCCCACTTAAAGCACGCGACTGAAATGCAAAAATTGCAAACAGCCGGTGGATAGTTCAATAACCTCTAGCTCGATTCACAGGAAATCAAGCATACAGGACTTGGCTGCAGAGAAGCTAGCGGTCAGCATAGGTTCTATTCGATTCTATTGCTCGGTCGAAGTCAAGGCCGTATTTATTATGGGCTTGATAATTAAGATAATATTTTAGCATTTTTAATATAAACTAAATTAATGGTTTCCTATTTCAAAAATTACATTTTAGGAAATATATATATATATATATATATAATAAATTTTGTAATTTTTTTTTGGGAAGCACTGCTTCCCTTGCTTCCATGGACTGCACGCCACTGTTTCGTATTCCTGAAAGTATCCGACTTTGGATTTTTCCCGTCTTGCATTGCCAGATTGTCAAATTCGCTTAAATTCATAGTATTAATGCAAAATTATAGAAAATACGCACATATAAAAGCAATTAATGACAAATAAATATGTCGAAATGGCAGTTGGTTGATTTTTAACCATTGACTTGAAGCCTCATTAGTAACCTGGAAGCCTGCTAGCTAACCAAATCGAAATGCATTAAGCCTGCTACATACTCTAAGATGTGTATCAAAGACGGTTAATTAATACATTATTAAATAATAAATTATTTTGAAATATTACGTGGTTTTAATGGGCAACATTCTTCAATATTAAATATTATCGCAGCGATGGATGAAGTGGACACGGATGAGCAACTACCTATTAGAAATGAGTTTGATAATATGTATTATGAAATTGAGAGTCTTTTTTCCGATCTGTTAGATATTGATAATAGCAAACATCAGTTGCTTCTCTAAGTCGCGTTAGGTTGCCAAATTAGGTAATATTTGAAATTGGAAAAATGTATTGATTTTTTTAATTCATTGATACATACCAATGCAAATTTAACAAATTAACAAAAAAATTACATATTTACTTAACTCTTTAGAGGGTCGGCCACTAAGTACTGAACAATGGTGTTAATCAAAATAACACTAGACATAAGAAAGTACACATATATGTTATTATTTTAATCAGCATGCTAATGGCATAGGCGTTGATACCACAAATTTCAGTCAATTCAAAAAAGAGATTGAGAAAATATTATTGGAAATGTCAAATTTTGACAGGTTGTCAGTTTTTTTAAATGAAACACCCTGTATATTAAATCATATTCTTGGAGATCTTTTTCTAATTTCAAATATATATACTTTTAATATATTCTGTCAATTAGTTTTGGATATATAAGCCTTTAAACATTAAAGAAATGGTAAGGTAATTTGCACTAAAACATAGTGAGCCGTGGTCAAGAAATTGCAATGAACGACGCCTTTTTGACGTTTACCGGTCAAAAGTAATTATTTACGAACATTTTTAATATCTAATACGTTGGACGATGGGTTATTCGGAAGAAGAGAAACTCGACATGATAGAATTATTTTATTTACATGGTAAAAATTAGGTAATATTTGAAATTGGAAAAATTTATTGATCTTTTTAATTCATTGATACATAACAATGCAAAT
The DNA here is from genome assembly GCA_030620095.1 of Kuschelorhynchus macadamiae. Taxonomy (NCBI): domain Eukaryota; kingdom Metazoa; phylum Arthropoda; class Insecta; order Coleoptera; family Curculionidae; genus Kuschelorhynchus; species Kuschelorhynchus macadamiae. The sequence continues at coordinate 405,447 of JAUTXW010004711.1, forward strand.
TTAACAAATTAACAAAAAAATTACATATTTACTTAATTCTTCAGAGGGTCCGCCACTAGGTACTGAACAATGGTGTTAATCAAAATAACACTAGACATAAGAAAGTACACATATGTTATTATTTTAATCAGCATGCTAATGGCATAGGCGTTGATACCACAAGTTTCAGTCAATTCAAAAAAGAGATTGAGAAAATATTATTGGAAATGTCAAATTTTGACAGGTTGTCAGTTTTTTTAAATGAAACACCCTGTATATTAAATCATATTCTTGAAGATCTTTTTCTAATTTCAAATATATATACTTTTAATATATTCTGTCAATTAGTTTTGGATATATAAGCCTTTAAACATTAAAAAAATGGTAAGGTAATTTGCGCTAAAACATAGTGAGTCGTGGTCAAGAAATTGCAATGAACGACGCCTTATTGACGTTTACGGGTCAGAAGTAATTATTTACGAGCATTTTTAATATCTAATACGTTGGAAGATGGGTTATTCGGAAGAAGAGAAACTCGACATGATAGAATTATTTTATTTACATGTTAAAAATGTAACGAATATCGACGGTTTCCAGATAGACCAATACCGACTTGTAGGACAATATCAAACATCGCTAAACAATTGAATGAAAGAAAAACACTTAAGCGAAAAGTTAGAATAGTGGAAAGAAACAATACCATAAAAATCAATAATATAAAGTAGGTAAATAATAATATTAGCTTAAAGAACTAAGTTTTGGTTTTCTATATAGCTTCCTTGGTTTATAACGCATTTCTAAATATTTCTTTTAAATTTTCTGTGGATGGATGCGTAGATAAAATAAGGTGATTGAGTGTTTAAATCGTCGATTATTTGGACTATATTTTGCTCTAAAGCTTGGGTGGTTCTTGGTCTATTGTAGTATATCTTGTTTTTCAGATAACCCCACAAAAATATGTCCAATGGAGAGAGATCGGGACTGTTTGCCATCTTAATAGTCCATGTCTTGCAATCCAAAATGGATACCTGTCCCTTAAAAAATTGGTGACCGGCTAGACATTATGAGGAGGGACACCATCTTGTTGACATATCAAATTAAGATATGAATTAATCGGTAGTTGTTCTAAATGCCCCTCGATTTCGTTTCCTAATTACTCCTGATACCTTTATCCGGTTAAATTCCCATTTAAAAATATAGGTCCAATAACATGATTGTTAAGAAGGCCACACCAAACATGAAGGGATCTTCTTCCCTGAAGTTTGACCGCCTGAAGAGTTCGCGGGTTTTCTTTTGACCAAAAATGCTTATTTTTCCGGTTAAACATGCCTCCAGTGGCAAATGTTGCCTCGTCAGTGAAAATTATGTTTGACACATTTAGTTGGTTTATTATAACACGTCTTTCTATTTCTTGGAGAAGTGTAATCGGTCTATTTTATTTTGATCGGTTAATTCTTGACTAGGTAAAAACTTATATGGCTTATATTTATAATGTTTTAGAACTGAGTGGATTTTATGCCATGATTTGTTAAAAAAAGTGGCTGCATCGGGAATTGAGCGCTCAGGATTTTCTAAAAGAAGAATAAATAAGATAAATAAATTATTTTAATACAAAAGTTTCAAAATTACCTTCAAAATATAATAAAATATTTAAATCTTCTTCAGCGTTTCTTTCCACTATTCTAACTTTTCGCTTAAGTGTTTTTCTTTCATTCAATTGTTTAGCGATGTTTAATATTATGCTACGAGTCGGTGTTGGTCTATGATATTCGTTGAGAGCTATCGATGCATTTTTACCATGTAAAAAAAATAATTCTATCATGTCGAATTTCTCTTCTTCCGAATAACCCATCGTCCAACGTATTAGATATTAAAAATGCTCGTAAATAATTACTTCTGACCGGTAAACGTCAAAAAGGCGTTGTTCATTGCAATTGTCTTGACCATGGCTCACTATGTTTTAGCGCAAAATACTTTACCATTTCTTTAATGTTTAAACGCTTATATATCCAAAACTAATTGACAGAATATATTAAAAGTATATTTGAAATAAGAAAAAAAAGATCTTCAAGAATATGATTTAATATACAGGGTGTTTCATTTAAAAAAACTGACAACCTGTCAAAATTTGACATTATCAATAATATTTTCGCTCTAATGATATAATATTCTAAATCTTCATAAAAAATCCAATAACTTTTGTATTTACGACATTTCCAGATCTATTCAAATAAACTCTCTAGGTGAGTGGAAAAATATACGGGAAAACCCTGTACACTTAAACTTTCTTTCAATTTTAGGTTAGTTATTTGTTTTTGACCTGTTTCAATTGACATGTTTGTAACATATCTTAATTTTATATTTTATAACTTCTAGTCAAAATAAATATTGTAATGGTAGTTGTAAGTTACTTTAGGCATCTGTAGCTGACAAAAGCTGTAGATACTTGTTATAAAATAAATAAATAAATAAACGTAATCCACTGGCAGATGAAGATTATATTATAGTTTAATTTCCTTAAAAATCGTTATGAAAATTCTCACTCAATTTCCATAAGTCAGCAGTGCGGGAAAACCAGTTTTCCGCATGGATATTTTCCGCACAGCTGTAGAAAAACACTTTTTCTGATGATAATCTATTAAAACTGCAACTTATTTAAGTTTGTATGCTTGGCTTGTTTAGTACCATAGTAATGATTGTCAAAATGGTAATTTCACTTTTTATTTGTTGAAGGTGTCGAAGCTTGTGGTTATACAGGAGTCCTATTTTGTTAATTTTTCAAATAATTATATTTGTCACAAAAAACGCATTTGCATTTAAATGTTATGGTTGTAAATAAAATAGTATACAAACCTCATTCTTGTCACGAGAAATGTGTAATATGCTATTCCCCAGTTGTAGAGAAGCATTATAGCATATATTACATAAATTTGATGTATAGATGGTTCTGGATTATCTCCAGATTATAAGCACAGAGAAGGCTTTAGAACTTCCTCTTTATATAAGCCACGTAAAAATATTATTCGTACAATTGTCGCACCACATATCAAGTACTCAAATATAGATAAGGCTAAATAATAGTGTCCTCTTGAATGAGTACTGATTTCATTAAGTATCCAAACGCATTAAGCAACGGATTTTCTCAGTTGGCTGATTGACGTGTCGTCGTCATTTTAGTCGATCGATACGCAAATTCATTTACTATCTTACCTTAATTCGTAAACAGTGTAAGACAGTTCGACGAACAGCCCAGCCTTGATCATTCGGTTAATTGATAATAAGACGGGCGACTTAATCTAATTAAAATTTTCGTTCCAGATAATTATGACGAGCCTCAATGAGAGCGAGTATTATGATTACCTGAACGACTCGTCATGTGGAAACCGGCATGCAACGACGCCTGGTAAGTAACATTTAAACATTAATTAGACTAGATCTAGTTTATTTCTATTTTTTAACAATTTTAAAACAATCTGTTACTTCATCTTTATCCACAACTTCTCTCGTACCGAATACTACTACGTACTTGTAATACAGTCTATATAAGCATATCATTATTTCATAATAACTTTTGTATAAATTCTATAAAATGCAGTTTAATACATTTTTTAAAAATGTTTAATGTATTTATTATATTGTCTACTAATATTATTATTATTAATATTAATATCATTTATTTTTCTTAACATTATTCGCAAAGTTAGTGGACCAAATAAGTAATTTTTTTAAGTTATCCCGCGAAAAAGCACAGAGACAGACCGACCGAAATACCGACGAAATTGAGAAAACAAGTTTGTCATCTTTGGATATATATTTATATTGTAATATATATATATATATATATATATATATATATATATATATATATGAATATATATGCTGATTCACAGATGGAAAAATACAATGTGTTTTCATTCTGGGTGTACAGGGTGTCCCACATAAGATCCTCTATCCCCTTATCTCGAAAGATATACAATTTAGGAAAAAAAGTTATATATAAAGTGTTATTGTTTTTAAGTGAACTTTTATATTATATACCTTTCATGTATACAGGGTGCTCAGTTTTTCCTGGTTAGGAGTCAACTCCTAAAAATTAAATGGGACACCCTGTATATTATCCTGGATATGGATTCCTCATTAAAAATAAGGGTAACTTTCATTAAGATATTGTATACCTATCTCTCGTCGTTTAGGATATGATAGCCCTTTTATTTAATTTTTTGCTAAAAACGTATATATTTAAGGTAGTAGAAAAAAATATAAGTATATAATATTTGGTGAAGCTGCCATTTTTATATTAAAGACAACACCACAATATATAATTTAAGTTGTTTACTTTGACTACAAATTATACAGGGTGATATCAGAAATTCAATCGATCGGAATATATAAATTTACTTATAAGTCAATAATCTTAAATGGAACACCCTGTATATTATTGCAGATTTCGATGGTTCACAAAAAATTAAAGTAACTTTGTATATAATAACCTATACATATCTCTAACCGTTTAGAAAATATTCGCTATTAAACTTTTTGTATTCAATAAAAAATACCTTTGGTTTAAATTTAATGACGAAATACGTCACAAATATTTTTTAACGGGCTGACCATAGTAGATTTTCAACAAAATACTGTAGTTTACAATTTTAACTAAGATGTCTGTATTTTCTGAGAAATTAATTCTTTCCAATGATCGATATAATAAAATACATATGGCCGACATAACAAAAATATTAATCTTTTATTTCAACGATACGAAATTTTAGCAAATATAGAAATGTTTTAACATTTAACAATATGTAAATTTTGTGAACTATTAAATGAGTATGTAGTAAGAAGTTAAGTTAATAGAGAACATTTACATAATTACAAATGAATTAATGTGTAAAATCAAAAAAACAATTGCATGTATAACGAAAGGACCAATATACCTAATGCAAAAGGGAAAATTAAAGTAAATTTGCCACATGGCCTCCATTTTGGGCAATACAAGTTGTGTAGATGACTTCCATTTTTCTTAAGGCATCTCTTACTGCAGCACTTTCATTGATATTTTGAATTTCTTCCCTTATTCGATTCTTGGGATCATCAACATCTTGAGGTTTATTTTTGTATACTTTATCCTTTAATGTTCCCCACAAATTTGGTTAAAAAAATTAGGGTTACGAAAATGTCGATCCATCATTAGGTCACAATATTCCAATCGTAGAATATGATCGGTAGGTTCTAAGTGTTGCAATTTAGCGAACTTAAACGCCCTGTAGTTATTCATTTTCAGCGTCCTATGAATATCAGTTCTAGCAATACTTAAGTCTTTTTCTGCATCTCTGATGGAATTTTCTGTAAATTTTTCGAAATATAAGCATATATTTAATTGCGTTTCATAATCCAAGATACTTTTAGGTTTATTTCTTTTTTCATATTTTAAAACACCATGCTGTTCAAGATCTAGTTCAATTCGCCCAAACATGGATCTTTCCGGTATTCTTCTCTCCGGATACTTTTCATGATATGCTCTTATAGTCAGTGCAACGCTTTTGTTATTTTGAAGATAACACTGATATAAGTTCAACCTTTCTTCGGCAGTATAAGACATTATAAGATAAAGATGAACTTAACGCACAACAAACCAAAATTTATTATATTATATATGACAAATATTGTTTATGTTGGTTTCCAAAGCACTTTATTTGTTTTCCATGGCAGTTTTGATTTTGCAGCGTTAGTTAATTACATGCAATATTTGGTTTCATTTTATGATTTGTAATGAATTATTTTCTCAGGAAATACAGAATACAGACATCTTAGTTAAAATTGTAAACTACAGTATTTTGTTGAAAATCTACTATGGTCAGCCCGTTTAGAAAATATTTGTGACGTATTTCGTCATTAAATTTAAACCAAAGGTATTTTTTATTGCATAAAAAAAGTTTAATAGCGAATATTTTCTAAACGGTTAGAGATAGGTATAGGTTATTATATACAAAGTTACTTTAATTTTTTGTGAACCATCGAAATCTGCAATAATATACAGGGTGTTCCATTTAAGATTATTGACTTATAAGTAATTTTATATATTCCGATCGATTGAATTTCTGATATCACCCTGTATAATTTGTAGTCAAAGTAAACAACTTAAATTATATATTGTGGTGTTGTCTTTAATATAAAAATGGCAGCTTCACCAAATATTATATACTTATATTTTTTTCCTACCTTAAATATATACGTTTTTAGCAAAAAATTAAATAAAACGGCTATTATATCCTAAACGACGAGAGATAGGTATACAATATCTTAATGAAAGTTACCCTTATTTTTAATGAGGAATCCATATCCAGGATAATATACAGGGTGTCCCATTTAATTTTTAGGAGTTGACTCCTAACCAGGAAAAACTGAGCACCCTGTATACATGAAAGGTATATAATATAAAAGTTCACTTAAAAACAATAACACTTTATATATAACTTTTTTTCCTAAATTGTATATCTTTCGAGATAAGGGGATAGAGGATCTTATGTGGGACACCCTGTACATCCGTGCACTACTGTCGTTCTGAAAATAACAGTTTTGTTGACGTTTCGTCACTTCCTCTTGATTTTTTGTGATTTTAGATTTTCCGATTATTGTCTTCCATACTGTTGGTAGTGTTAATGATTAGTCCCTTCTATTCAATTCCCTGGTTTTTCAATTTCTATGGCTTTTGGGATCATTCTGGTCTTATAATATTTTATATTGGCAATCTCCCTACACCCCTCGAAATGTATCTTATGGCCAATTTCCTGATGATGTAGGAATAGAGCTGAGGTTGTTTCTTTCTTTCTTATGCTGAGATTATGCTTTTCCACTCTTGCTGATATTCGCTTATTGTATCGCTGTATACTCCGTGGTTTTCCAGTTTGATTTGATCTTTTGGGTTTCCAAGTAGTGTACTTATAGTTGTTTGTGGCTTGTGTATTATTTGTATGTTGTGTTTCCTAAGAATTCTTCCGATTCTGTTGTGCCCTTTACATATGGTAAAACTACTTGTTGCTTTCCTGGCTCATAATTTTTCTTATTCATTTTTCGGGAACCCTGCGCATCAACAGCTTTTTCTATGGTGCGATTTGTGTAGCCATTTTTTTAAAAGCACTGGATATTATATTAAGTTCGTTTTGTCTCGTCTGTGTTTCAGTTAATTGCAAGGATCTGGATATTAGGGTATTTGCCACAGCTTGAATTTGTGCTGGGTGATGGTGTGATTTTGCGTTTAAATATCTGTCTGTATGTGTTGGTTTTCTATACACGGTGTATTCGAAATGTCCGTTATGTAATTTTGTGAACAGAATATCTAAAAATGGAAGTTTGTGTTCCTCTAACTCTAGAATAAGTTGTATTCTGGGGTGGAATGAATTTACCTGAGTCAAAAAATTTCGAGCTCTGTATGACCACGTTGCCATATAACAAATATGTCATTTACATAACGAATCCATAATTTCGGCTTTAACTTGCCTTCTCAAGAGCTTCTTTCTCGAAGTATATCATAAATAAATTTTGCGACTACCGGGGATAGCGAGGACCCCATTGGAGCACCATTTGTTTATTTATACATTTGCCAGTTGAATGAAAAATATTTTTTTTTCAATGTTCCGAAAGTTGAATTATATATGCCTTCATAGCAATTGTGTCCAATGCTTCGTCGATGGGAATACTGGGATACAACGATTTGACATCTACGCTTGCTATGGTATCGTCTGTTGCAAGGATGATGTCTCGACTGAAATGCTCCCAGTTTTTTACAAATGAATCAGCTTTTTCGACAGCTGGTTGCATATTTCAACAAGATATTTGTCTAGTTTTTGTGGAGGCGAATTAACAGCAATAACAATAGGTCTGATGGGCGCTCCTTGTTTTGTGAAAAATATCGAAGAACTTTAAGACTTGTCGATTTCTGATTCGAAGGGGAACAACTGTCTTCTTTTTCATCCAGGTTGCGATTCTTCATTTTGAAGATCTCGTCGACCTTAAAATTTTAGTGAAAGAGGCAAGTGGAACAAATGTCTACTTAATAGCCAACAAAATGGAGTGCTAGAAATGACCACCATTCACTTCCTGTACATTACGCAACGTTTTTGGTGTAATTTGAAACCATTCATTAATTAAACGCGTTTTGAAAATTATCTAGTGATTCGGGCTCTGTAGCATAAATCTTAGATTTCAGATGACCCCATAGAAAAAAGTCTATTGGATTCAGATCAGGTGACCTGGATGGCCACTCAATATGCCCTTCTTCCGGACCAGTTTTTTGAGGAAAATGTTCATCTAAAAATTGTTGTACAGGTTGTACGAAGTAAAGTAGCGCGCTATCTTACTAAAAAATGATCGTATGATGATCTTCTTCATTCTCCAATCTGGCACGAGGGCTGGATAAATAGCATTCTCTAATAATTCCAGGAAATTTTCGCCATTGAGATTACCGATTATGTGATGTCTATAAATACCCACCCACACATTTAATTTTTGGAGATTCTGAATATGTACGTTATGAAATTTTCATCTGACCAATACCGACAGTTATTTTTATTATAAAATTATTTTAACATTTCACTAGGCCGCCATCTTGTATAGGCATATTGGGTTTTTACTAAAATACTGCCAGGTACATCCCCATATGACCCTTAATTTTTGACTAAAATTTGGAGTCAATCTCATAAGAAGTTTTTAAGCTATGCCGCGAATTTTACCGATTGGTTCCTTCATAATACCTGATTTTTGCACAAAATTTGAGATAAATTGAATAATTAGCTTTTTAGTAAGACGGCCAGACCGAAGGAATTGAGAAAACGTGTTTTCCGGCATCTGGGGACCCTGAACTGTAAAGATCTCAAAAAATCTCGGAGGGTGATTTTCTCACGATTATAATACTTCCCTTTTACAAAGGAAGCAAAAATGAAAATCAACACTTTTAAAATGGCGGATGGGTGCTATTTTAGAAGAAAAAATTAAACAGAAAAAAAATTCAATTAAAAGTCCGATAGCTCATATAAAAGGTATTTTGAACTTCTATTCAATGCCTTTTGGTTTTTTAAAATCGGTTCAGCGGCTGCTGAGAAATGATAAAACAAAATATATATTTTTTTAAATTAATAATTGCCACAAAGTAATAAGAAAAAATGAACCTTAAATAACGGTTTTTCTTAATTATTCGTGGCGCCTAAGGAACACGAAATTTTCTATTCAATAATTGATAACTAGTTAATTATTTGTATTTTAACAGTGGTTTATTTGTGTCTGAAAAGTTTCAAAGAGCCAAAGTTAGAAAAAGCTTTAAGAAAATATATTTTGGAGCACAAACAAATTCAAATGGTCCCATCAGTGATGAATAGTCCTCAAGAATCTACAGTAACAATTTCAGGTGGATGTTATGTTTCAACGACTACAGTAAAAAAACTACCTTTCACCCCTATAAATTAAATTGATCATTTTACACGTATTACATGAAGATGATCCTGACAAGAAAAATTCAGTTCTGTGAAGATCTATTCATGCGAAAATCCAAAATCCAGCTTACACAAAAACATTTGTTTTAGTGACGAATGTTATTTGTAAATGTATGTAAACACACATATTTTTCAAGAGGGTCGCACTCAGATGCCTCAAAAAACAAATGTGTGGGCAGAAATATTGGGATACCATATTAAGAAACTTAACTAGTGCTTTGTACTTGATACTACTCTGGGATGTCATTTATCCCAAGATTGAAGTAATAGTACACTGGCTGAAAATCCAGGCGAATTTGAAATCCAGTTATTTTTTTAACAGGATGACGCACCACCATATTTGTTCAGACAAGTGAGAGATCAATTAAACCTGATATTTCCAGAGCGGTGGATTGGACGTGTTCTACTGGAATGGCCTGCTCGGTCCCCCGACTTAACTTTTCTCAATTTTTTCTTGTGGGGACATGTAAAATCGAAAATTTACACAAATCAAAACAGGACAGGAACTTGGAGACGAGAATTACGAAGATCTGTGCTAATATAACCCCGAGATGTTACAAAATGTCGGAAATGAGTTTCAAAACAGACTGTTTTATTTTCAGCAAGTACAGGGACAAGATTTTGAAAACTTAGTTGCTTTTATTATTTCTCAGCGACCGCTGAACCGATTTTAAAAAACCATACGGCATTTAATAGAGGTTCAAAATATCTTTCATATGAGGTGTCGGAAGACCCTCCTCAACATTTAATTTTTTTTCTAAAATAACACCTCAACCGCCATCTTGAAAGTGTTGATTTTCATTTTTACATTAAAAAGTAGCACATACTCCTAAAAGTTATATATATATATATATATATATATATATATATACATATATGAATATATACAGTGTGTCCCAGATTTGCTTCTCTATACAGGGATCTCGGCTCCTATTATACCTACAGCAAAGGTTAAATGTGGAAAGTTTTAGAAGAAACTTATTGTATTCGATATCCGGCTTCAGATTTACGATCGATCAATTGTTTTTGGAAATATCGGGGGAAAACTGAAAATGGCGGATTTCGTTTTTGGCTAGTATATCCAGAACGGTAAATTTGACAGCTGCCAAAATGTGACATTATTCGGACACATTTTTAAGACAAATAAGATGGCGTATACGACACGTCTTCAGTGTTTTTTGTTAACCCGCAACTCGCCTCAACTTTCATTTTTCTTATGGCCGCCATACTGGATTTTTCAATTTTTGGAAAGATCCTAAAATTTCCAGTCTAGTGATATCTCACAAGTGCATTACAGATTTTAGCATCATCGAAATATTACACTTCGTAAAGTTAGGTTTCAGTATTTTCTAAGGAGGCCATGATTTATAATAATGTTAGCTCTCAATGCCTTTCTAAGGAGGCCATGATTTTTCTGTAAGAAAATTAGATTTTGACTTTGACGTTAAGTTAAATAGTTGAAGTATCAAAGCTGTGTTTTAATAAGTAGTAGGTACGCTTTTATCCCAATAAAATCATAAATCTGACACATAAATTGTCAAAACCTATAGAAAATGGCCGGCATTCCGTATTCAAATGAAGAAAAGGTTGACATGTTAGCTCTGTACTTTCAATCATACAGAAACGCCGAAGTTACCTCAGCGAGGTATTTGGAGATGTACCCCGAAAGACGGCAGCCTCATAAAACCCAATTCAGGAAAATCGTAGTTAATTTAATTAACCATGGTGCTTTCGAGCAACCTAGAAGCGGATACAATAATAACAATGAAAATCGAGACAGAAACATTTTACAAGCTATCAACGAAAACCCTAGTCCATCGGTAAGAACTGTAAAACAGGAAGCTAATGTGCCAAAATCAACAGTACAGATAGTTTTAAAAAAGAATAAGTACCATCCATACAAACCCATAATAGTACAAGGACTTAAGGAAACTGATTTTCCAAGACGACTACAGTTCTATGGGTGGTATACTAGGAGATGTAATAAAAATCCTGATTTCGTAAATCATGTCTTGTGGTCCGATGAGAGCAGGTTCACGAATTGTGGAGTCTTTAATAGGCACAACCGTCATCATTGGGCTGTGCAAAATCCTCACGAAGTGGCAGAGAGACGTCTACAGATCAAATTTGGAAGTAACGTTTGGTGGGAGATCATTGGTAAGTTAATCTAACCAATCTTTTTTAAATAGGCACCAAATGATAGTCAAATAATAATCTTCTTTTTTTTCGTTTAGCTCTTTAATGATACTAAAAGAGTATAATCTAATAAAAAAAGTAAAATATTCTACTCTAATCAGTACTTTTTGATATTGTATTACATTTTTATTCAATCATTTTGTATTGTAGTTTCGAAGAACCTATAAAAATAGAATTGGGTTCTATAAATTTATTAACACTTTATCTAAATTTTCTGCAGATTTAGCTAATTCTCTAAAATTATTTTGTCTGAATTTAATGATTTATTATTACCCGGGAAGCCTAGTTCTTGCGTTGTGAAAAATATACCCTATTAATCAAATGTCGAATTATTTTTCGATTTCCATTATGATTTATAAAAAGACGTTCAGCTGTATTTCCGAATAATTTAAATTTTAAAGCGCAAGGGGTTTGTTCTTTTGATATTTTGTTTTATTAAGGCACGGTGTACTTCTTTAAGATTATTATATGACTGAAATAAATTGATTTAATATTTCCGAAATTAATATGCAATACCAACAAAATAATTTATTACGGCTATTACTTCCCGCTAACCAAATATGTTTTTCTTTTTCATAATAAAGCTGAATAGGTTTCAATTGTATAAAAGCCCATTCATTACCTGATGTTTCGATAATTATTTTTGGAAAGAAAATATCTACTTTTTAATAAAGATAATTTTCCCTTTATAATTTATAGTTTCTAGTACCACCCGGCCGACCCTGCTACCCTTGACTGTTGGGCACCTATTTATAAACTATTAATCATTTCAGGAAATCGACTTATTGGATCATTTTTGTTCGATTACAACCTAAACGGGCAGAGGTACCTAGAGCTTTTGCGAAACCAGGTTGTACCAGCCTTACGAGCTATTCTAACGGAAGATGAATTAAGAAGAACTTGGTTTCAACAAGACGGATGTCCGGCTCACAATACCATTCAAGTCAGGAACTTCTTCAGAGATCAGTTTGACGAAAGAATAATTTCTTTAAATGGTCCAATATCTTGGCCTCCTAGATCCCCTGACCTGTCGCCCTTGGATTTTTACCTCTGGGGTCACACGAAGAATGAAATCTATGAATTTGATCCTCCCGTGACCATAGAAATCCTGAGACAAAGAGTTCTCGACACATTTAGAAATATTAACCGAACTACACTTACCAGGGTTGTACGAAAAACAGTCACAAATTGTCAAAAATGTCTCGATGCAAATGGACGTCATTTTGCAGATTTGTAAATTAATGTTACCCACTTACAAAGTAGTTAAAACTCATTTAGATTTTTAAGTCGTTATTTACGTTCATGTTGTATTGAAAATTCAATGCGTTCAATACATTACTTACTTATTAATGTAATCTTGTGACAAGTAAATCATGGCCTCCTTTAAAAACATTGAAACCTAATTTACGAAGTGTGACATTTTGATGACACTAAAATCTTTAATGAACTTTTAAAATATCACTAGACTGGAAATTTTAGGCTCTTTCCAAAAATCGAAAAATCCAATATGGCGGTCATAAGAAAAATGAAAGTTGAGGAGGGTTGCGGGTTAACAAAAAACAATGAAGACGTGTCGTATACGCCATCTTATTTGTCTTAAAAATGTGTCCCAATAATGTCACATTTTGATAGCTGTCAAATTTACCATTTCGGATATACTGGCGAAAAACGAAATCCGCCATTTTCGGTTTTTCGCCGATATTTCCCAAACTTATTGATCGATCGTAAATCACCAGATATCGAATGCAATAAGTTTCCTCTAAAACTTTCCCCATTTAACCTTTGCTGTAGATATAATAGGAGTCGAGATCCCTATATAGAGAAGCGAATCTGGGACACACTGAATATATATAATATATATATATATATATATATATATATATATATATATATATATATAATGTGTTTTCATTCCGGGTGTACATCCGTTCACTACTGTCGTTCTGAAAAGAACAGTTTTGCTGACGTTTCGCCAAAATCACATTTGGCATTTTCGAAGCTTTCTTTCTCGCGTCCGAATAGAGACTGAAGTGTTGGTGACTGCGACGCTTCCTTTTATACCCCCACTCGGGGCCGAAGGTTATATCTGCGCAGGCGTTGGTCGTTATTTATGTTTTCCGGATGGTGCTGTTGTTGTTGCGCTAATTGCGCTTGAGTTTTTGCGATTTTAGATTTGTCTATTATTGTCTTCCATACTGTTGGTAGTTTTAATGATTCGTCCCTTTTATTTAAATCATCTTGCTTTTCAATTTCTATGGCTTCTCGGATTATTCTGGTCTTATAATGTTCTATATTGGCAATCTCCCTACACCCATCGAAATTTATTTTATGGCCGGTTTCCTGATGATGTAGGAATAAAGCTGAGATTGTTTGTTTATTTCTGATGCTGAGTTTATGCTCTTCCACTCTTGCTGATATTCGCCTGTTAGTTTGCCCTACGTACAACTTTTCACAGTCCTGGCACGAAATACTGTACACTCCGTGGTTTTCCAGTTTGCTTTTATCTTTTGGGTTTCCGAGTAGTTTACCTATAGTTGTTTGTGGCTTGTGTATTGTTTGTATGTTGTGTTTCCTCAGAATTCTTCCGATTCTGTCTGTTGTGCCTTTTACATATGGTAAGACTACTCGTTGCTTCCCGGTTCATATTTTTTGTTGTTTGTTGTTCGGGAAACTTGTGCATTATTAGCTTTCTCTATGGTGCGATTTGTGTAGCCATTTTTCTTTAAAGCACTAGATATTACCTTAAGTTCGTTTTGTCTCGTCTGTGTTTCAGTTAGTCGCACGGATCTAGATATTAGAGTATTTGCCACAGCTTGAATTTGTGCTGGGTGATGATGTGATTTTGCATTTAAATATCTGTCTGTATGTGTTGGTTCTCTATACACGGTGTATTCGAAATGTCCGTTATGTAGTTTTGTGACCAAAACATCTAAAAATGGTAGTTTGTTGTTTTCCTCTAACTCTAGAGTAAATTGTATTCTGGGGTGGATTGAATTTACGTGAGTCAGAAATTTTTCGAGCTCTGTATGACCATGTTGCCATATAATAAATATGTCATCCACATAACGAATCCATAATTTGGGTTTTAAACTTGCTTTCTCAAGAGCTTCTTTCTCGAAATATATCATAAATAAATTTGCGACTACTGGTGATAGCGAGGACCCCATTGGAGCACCATCCATTTGTTCATACATTTGCCCGTTGAAAGAAAAATAAGTATTTTTGAGGCAATGCTCCGAGAGTTCTATTATATGTGCCTGGAAATCCTCGTTCATAGCAATCTTGTCCAATGCTTCGTCGATGGGAATACTGGGATATAACGATTTGACATCTAGGCTTGCTATGATGTCGTTTTTTTCAAGGACGATGTCTCGTATAATTCGAGTGAAATGCTCCGAGTTTTTTACAAATGAATCAGCTTTTTCTACAGTTGGTTGCATAATTTCAGAAAGGTATTTCTCCAGTTTTTGTAGCGGCGAATTAACAGCACTAACAATAGATCTGATAGGCGCGCCTGGTTTGTGTATTTTTGGTAAACCATAGAGTTTAGGACATCTGCTCGACTTTTCCCGTGGTATGATTTTTTGTTGAATTTCGGGGTTTATTGGTGAACTTTTTATTTTATTTTTAGTTGTTTTTTCTAGGTACGTTGTCGGGTCCCTTGGAACAGGCCTATAACAATTGTCTTGTAGGATATCCTGCATTTTTTGTACGTAATCTTGAGTATTCATAACCACAGTTGCGTTTCCTTTATCTGCTGGAAGGATTGTGATGTTTTTATTTTTTCGGAGGTTTATTAGGGCCCTTTGTTCAGTGGCATTTAGGTTTTGTTTTGGTGTTTTGCTTGATCTTAAAATTCTTGCCACCTCTTGTCGAATCTCCTCTGATTTTGTTTCTTCAGAGGGGTCAAGGACAGCTTCCACTCCAGCTATTATTTCTTCTTTAGGGATTTCCTTAGGAGATATCGCAAAATTAAAACCCTTACTCAGTACGGATTTTTCACTTTCTGAGAGACTGTAGGATGATATATTATGTACTAATTTATCGACGTCTACTGACGATCTTTGTGGCTGACTCGACTTTCTTAGAAGATTGTCATACTTTTTCGAAAGTTTATCTGTCTTAATATTCTTATTTGTTTCTGTTCGCCAAAAAGCCAAAGTTTCTATGCGATTCCACAATAAAAGGTGAATGATGTTACTTAGTTTAAGGTGTAACTTTAAAAGTTCTTTCTCTGTCTCGGCTAGTTGTTTTCTAGTTTGATGGATTTGTTCTTTTAATAACGCCTTACTAGCATTTTGAAGTATGGTGTTAGTTTTTCTAGTTTTAGTATAAGACAACCGTGTAAAAGTAGGAAGTAAATCGCTGTCACGACACTTAATTTGAAAGGTTAGATCACATAAAAGATTAGTTTTCTTACCTCTCAGTCTCTCATACATCTTGATTGTCTTGAAAATCTCCTCCCCGTAGAGATGTATAGTGTTGATTTTTACTCCTTCACGGATGGAAAAATACAATGTGTTTTCATTCCGGGTGTACATCCGTTCACTACTGTCGTTCTGAAAAGAACAGTTTTGCTGACGTTTCGCCAAAATCACATTTGGCATTTTCGAAGCTTTCTTTCTCGCGTCCGAATAGAGACTGAAGTGTTGGTGACTGCGACGCTTCCTTTTATACCCCCACTCGGAGCCGAAGGTTATATCTGCGCAGGCGTTGGTCGTAAAATAAAAAGTTCACCAATAAACCCCGAAATTCAACAAAAAATCATACCACAGGAAAAGTCGAGCAGATGTCCTAAACTCGATGGTTTACCAAAAATACACAAACCAGGCGCGCCTATCAGACCTATTGTTAGTGCTGTTAATTCGCCGCTACAAAAACTGGAGAAATACCTTTCTGAAATTATGCAACCAACTGTAGAAAAAGCTGATTCATTTGTAAAAAACTCGGAGCATTTCACTCGAATTATACGAGACATCGTCCTTGAAAAAAACGACATCATAGCAAGCCTAGATGTCAAATCGTTATATCCCAGTATTCCCATCGACGAAGCTTTGGACAAGATTGCTATGAACGAGGATTTCCAGGCACATATAATAGAACTCTCGGAGCATTGCCTCAAAAATACTTATTTTTCTTTCAACGGGCAAATGTATAAACAAATGGATGGTGCTCCAATGGGGTCCTCGCTATCACCAGTAGTCGCGAATTTATTTATGATATACTTCGAGAAAGAAGCTCTTGAGAAAGCAAGTTTAAAACCCAAATTATGGATTCGTTATGTGGATGACATATTTATTATATGGCAGCATGGTCATGCAGAGTTCGAAAAATTTCTGACTCACGTAAATTCAATCCACCCCAGAATACAATTTACTCTAGAGTTAGAGGAAAACAACAAACTACCATTTTTAGATGTTTTGGTCACAAAACTACATAACGGACATTTCGAATACACCGTGTATAGAAAACCAACACATACAGACAGATATTTAAATGCAAAATCACATCATCACCCAGCACAAATTCAAGCTGTGGCAAATACTCTAATATCTAGATCCGTGCGACTAACTGAAACACAGACGAGACAAAACGAACTTAAGGTAATATCTAGTGCTTTAAAGAAAAATGGCTACACAAATCGCACCATAGAGAAAGCTATTAATGCACAAGTTTCCCGAACAACAAACAACAAAAAATATGAACCGGGAAAGCAACGAGTAGTCTTACCATATGTAAAAGGCACAACAGACAGAATCGGAAGAATTCTGAGGAAACACAACATACAAACAATACACAAGCCACAACCAACTATAGGTAAACTACTCGGAAACCCAAAAGATAAAATCAAACTGGAAAACCACGGAGTGTACAGTATTCCGTGCCAGGGCTGTGAAAAGTTGTACGTAGGGCAAACTAACAGGCGAATATCAGCAAGAGTGGAAGAGCATAAACTCAGCATCAGAAATAAACAAACAACCTCAGCTTTATTCCTACATCATCAGGAAACCGGCCATAAAATAAATTTCGATGGGTGTAGGGAGATTGCCAATATAGAACATTATAAGACCAGAATAATCCGAGAAGCCATAGAAATTGAAAAGCAAGGTGATTTAAATAAAAGGGACGAATCATTAAAACTACCAACAGTATGGAAGACAATAATAGACAAATCTAAAATCGCAAAAACTCAAGCGCAATTAGCGCAACAACAACAGCACCATCCGGAAAACATAAATAACGACCAACGCCTGCGCAGATATAACCTTCGGCCCCGAGTGGGGGTATAAAAGGAAGCGTCGCAGTCACCAACACTTCAGTCTCTATTCGGACGCGAGAAAGAAAGCTTCGAAAATGCCAAATGTGATTTTGGCGAGACGTCAGCAAAACTGTTCTTTTCAGAACGACAGTAGTGAACGGATGTACACCCGGAATGAAAACACATTGTATTTTTCCATCCGTGAAGGAGTAAAAATCAACATATATATATATATATATATATATATATATATATATATATATATATATATGGGTAATCTGCTACTTCGAGCTTATTTTCTTCTCGAGAACGAATCCCAAAAAATTAACAGCCTTTTTAAGTGGCATCTTATTGTTACACAGGTTTATGTAATCTATATTAGATATAATTTTGTTTCGTAGGTACTTTGTGTATACAAAAATCATCTGCGTGTAGTACGTTTCTAGATGATTAGATTAGATGTAAATTTATGTATATCTGCTGAATACAGATTAAAATATGAAGGGCTTAATACAGACCCTTGAAGTAAACATGTGGAGTCATGTCTGGGATCCATCCATCATTATTATTTTCACACCGAATAAACAAACATCTTGTACAGTTTAGGTTAATAATTGATTGGAAAATATTTTGAGGAATAAGGAAATTTCTAAGTAAATATTCACCGGTAATATCCCTTATGCTTGAAGTATATTATATATAAATTTATGCACAATAAAATGTGAGAAACAATTTTTCCGGTTATTAATTTAAGAACGTAGCAAATGTCTACGTAAAATTTTGCACTTAAATGAATAAAGTATTAATACAAATTTGTTGGTCTATTTTTTTAGGGCAGTTTATAAATGTTATTGGATTTCTTTAACAAAATAAAATTTCTTCCTGGGATTTTAGTTTCATGAAACAGGCAACAGTAGAACGAAAATTATTATTACTACCTATATATTCCAAATATTTGTTAATCGAATTTTTTTTTCGTATTAATACAGATTTTGGCTTATATTTGTTTCTAAAGCCTTGCAGTGATTAAAGTTTTTTGAAATAGCAATTAGTAAGTAAACAATTATTAGTACTCTCTATATATTACAAATATTTGTTACTATGGTAAACGGAAGTTTTTTTATATCAGTATAATTTAATTTTTTTTTCAGTAATTAAATTGCGTTAGCATACATATTAAATAAAATGCCATATTTGAGTTTTAGTTACTTTAAAAAAATACATATGGGTTAATAGTACTTTAAACTTAAATTGTTGCTACTAAAATATAAGGAAGATTTATTTCTTTATATAAAATGCATGCAAAGACGACTTTCGATTAAAACATAGCATTCCTTGCACTTGATGTCAGAAAAAAAAGAAATGAGGGATTATCGGGGGTTTCTATTCAGACTTGTTCATGTTTATATATTTATTTGTAAAATGTGGTTTTAAATATACGGCTATAATTGGGTCATTTAGCCACAGTTGGGTTGCCGTAGTGACATCTCGCAAAATTAGATTGAAATACAAGTATGAACGGCGGGCTTTCATTTAACGGTCGAAGTCGCTGTCTCATGTAGATACATGTTTTGTTCTAACTGAATGTCAAATTTGACAGCGAGTTCCTAGATTTCTGCAAGCAGCTTGTCAAATCTGAAAGCTCGGTTTCTAAACAGCAATTAAGTTTTATGCAACCGGAGGTATAATATAGGTATAATAAGCTTTTTTAAAATAATCTTTAAAATCCACTTTTGTACAATTTTTATTCTTTTAATAAGTGATTTATGACATCCACCCCAACCAATATTTCTATAACTAATTAAGGATTCCACGAATGCGTAATACATAATTTTTAATTGTTTTATGTTAAATATTAAACCCCGTAATTTTTGTACAAACTTTTCAATATGCTCATCCCAACGTAGGTGACGGTGAATTTCGAAACCTAAATACTTAATGCTTGTAGTAGAGCTAATTTTAGTAGTATCATTTATTGGTACTTCAATTATATTATATTCAGGTATGTCGATTTCATAGGATGTAGAATGTAAATCTTGTGTATTGTCGAAATTTACAGTCAATAAAGTTTGACTAAACCGTGAGAATACCATTTTTAAATCCGGTATTATTTTATCTTTTAAGTCAACCCATGATTTTTCCTGATATAAAATTACTTCATCATCAGCAAACACAAGAATAGACCCCACCGATGAAAACTCAAGCAACCTGTTAATATAGATAGAGAACAGTATGGGACCAAGACTGTTCCTATTAAAAACAAACAAATTGTTCAATCAGCTGTAGCTGAACATCAGCTTGCCACTGACCATAATATAAATGTAAAGGAAACCAAGGTTCTAGCATCGGTACCAGGATTTTATAAACGAACAATTAGAGATTCTATTAATATGTTCAGCCATACAAGAAACTTCAATAGAGATACTAGTTACGGTCTACATAACACGTGGAAACCGATCTTAACACAGAGTTACGGTTCGGTGAGCACCTTCAGTGTTCTGGTCTCGTGGAGTAAAGATCCCTGAAGATGCCTTGTGCAATCGAAGGCGAAACGTCGGACAGTAACTCCAATTTGACACGGTCTAATCCCAAGAACCATGATTACTTAATTGACCAAAGCCGAGAAAGCTTCCGTTCTTTTTATGGAGATGGTAAACTTAAGTTCTTATTCAGCTTCATCAAGAACTTCTCTATACCAAATCTTAACAAAATATTTCATTGGCGTTCGGAGATACGAGCTTTCATAAAATGCATTTTTTTACATTCCAGAGGCAAAATTCTCGTAAACCATCGATATCAAAAAACACTATTTTATATTTTTTGTTTATTTTTACTATGATTATTCAATTTGGCTATAAAAGTACTCTAAGATATTAAGCGATAATTTTAACGATAAGACAAATGCAATATCAGAACACGGAAGAACTCGAAGGTTTTTTAAAGAACGTCTTTGAGAACTTTTAATTTCAAAATTGAATAGATACTAAAAACAAACAAAAAGTGAAAAACAATTTCTTTTGATTGAAATTTTTGGCTTTAAAATGTAAACAAAAATTTCTTCAAAAAAAATTGCTAAAAATTGAACTTACTTTCTTATAGTAGTTTCTAAATGACTGCAATTTGCAACTATTGCCTACAAATAGACAAATAGATGGTTTTTTCCAGCAGGGGTGACAAACGACAGTGGGGTCACGACATCGAATTTTCTTTTAAAAAAGTTAAAATTCATTTTAACCTCCTTATAGTTGCTTGAAATTATCTGTAATTTTAACCACTTAACGCATATACATAGACAAATATAATTTTTTTTAGTGGGGTGGTAATTGATAAAATTTAGTTTTGCTTTCTTATAGTAGTTTCTAAATGACTGCAATTTTGACAAACTATTACTTAAAATTAGACAAATAGATGAAAGTACTATAAGAAAATAAACTCAATTTTAGCAATTTTTTTTAAGAAAATTCAGTCCGGTGCCGCCGCTGAAGTATGTCAATCCCATTACAAAAAGCTCTATATTTGTCTATGCATATTCATTAAGCGGTTAAAATTTCAGATAATTTCAAGCTACTATAAAAAAGTTAACTGAATTTTAACATTTTTTTAAAAGAAAATTCGATGTCGTGACGCCACTTTCGTTTGTCACCCGTGCTGGAAAAAAATTATCTTTTTGTCTACTTGTAGGTAATAGTTGGTCAAAATTGCAGTTATTTAGAAACTGCTATAAAGAAGTTATCTCAATTTCAACATTTTTTTTTTAAGAAAATTCAGTCTCGTGCCGCCGCTGTCGTTTGTTACTCCCACTACAGAAAAACAGTATATTTGTCTATGTATATCCATTAAGTGATTAAAATTTCAGATAATTTCAAGCTACTATAAAAAAGTTAACTGAATTTTAACATTTTTTTAAAAGAAAATTCGATGTCGTGACGCCACTTTCGTTTGTCACCCCTGCTGGAAAAAGATTATCTTTTTGTCTAATTGTAGGTAATAGTTGGTCAAAATTGCAGTAATTTAGAAACTGCTATAAAGAAGTTATCTTAATTTCAACATTTTTTTTTTAAGAAAATTCAGTCTCGTGCCGCCGCTGTCGTTTGTTCCTCCCACTACAAAAAAACAGTATATTTGTCTATGTATATCCACTAAGTGGTTAAAATTTCAGATAATTTCAAGCTATTATAACAAAGCAAGGTGAATTTTAAAATTTTGTTAAAAGAAAATTCGATGTCGGGACGCCACTGTCGTTTGTCACACCTGATGGAAAAAAATCATCTAATTGTCTAATTGTACGTAATAGTTGGTCAAAATTGCAGTCATTTAGAAACTACTTTAAGAAAATAAACTCAATTTTAGCAATTTTTTTTGAAGAAAATTCAGTCTCGTGCCGACGCTGACGTATGTCACCCCTACCACAAAAAACTGTATATTTATCTATATATATCCATTAAGTGGTTAAAATTTCAGATAATGTCAAGCTACTATAAGAAAGTTAACTGATTTTTGAAATTTTTTTAAAAGAAAATTCGATGTCGTGACACCACTGTCGTTTGTCACCCCTGCTGGAAAAAGAATATCTTTTTGCCTAATTGTAGGTAATAGTTGGTCAAAATTGCAGTCATTTAGAAACTGCTATAAAGAAGTTATCTCAATTGCAACATTTTTTTTTTAAGAAAATTCAGTCTCATGCCGCCGCTGTCGTTTGTTACTCGCACTACAAAAAAACAGTATATTTGTCTATGTGTATCCATTAAGTGGTTAAAATTTCAGATAATTTCAAGCTATTATAACAAAGCTAGGTGAATTTTTAAATTTTTTTAAAAGAAAATTCGATGTCGGGACGCCACTGTCGTTTGTCACCCCTGCTGGAAAAAGATCATCTAATTGTCTAATTGTAAGTTATAGTTGGTCAAAATTGCAGTCATTTAGAAACTACTCTAAGAAAATAAACTCGTTTTTAGCAATTTTTTTTTGAAGAAAATTCATTCTCGTGCCGACGCTGACGTATGTCACCCCACTACTAAGTCTAAAGCAAACTGTATATTTGTCTAGATATATTCATTAAGTGGTTAAATTCAAATTTCAGATAATTTCAAGCTACTATAAGAAAGTTAACTGATTTTTGAAATTTTTTTAAAATAAAATTCGATGTCGTGACGCCACTGTCGTTTGTCACCGCTGCTGGAAAAAAAAACATCTATTTGTCTAATTGTAGGCAATGGTTGGTGAAACTTGCATTATTTTAAATTTATTTTTTTCTCGTGTATGATCTATAAAGTATGTCATCAACTTAATTTGACTAGTCAACTGTAATTTTTTGTTGCCAGTTGTTTTGCAATCAGTAACAAGGAGCTTACTTCACAGAGCTCACTGTCAAAGATTACATAACTCAGGTAGATATGCAAAAGCACACACAGGCCGTACGTACAGTCGATATGGAGTACCAGAGCAAGATAAGCTAACTAACTAACAAATTTATTTGCCCTTAATTTATTACAAGTTTCTAAAGCCAAAATTCCATGTAACAGTGTATTTCCTTCAAAAAAATTTAGAAATCTTGTGTTTTTATTAGAAACGGAAACATTATTAGAAAGCAGAAAAACTGTAAGAGTTGGAATGCATCATTGAAAATTATAATCTGACTCTGTTTACAACCAACTGCATATCCTATGTATTAATAGTGCTTAATATTAATCCCAAATTATTTACTTAAGTTTTAATTTATAGATAAGTTGTCATGTTTAATTCGCAACGAAAATACCACACATTTCATTTCAAGTTTCTAAAACTTTAACTGCGTCGAACTTACGAAAATCTGACGGCACAGTGAAAATAAATTTCTTGCTTGATCTCGTGAAAAATATTTTTTTCCTTATTTCATCTTTTAGAAGTGTGGAAAATCGCCACGTGTTATCTTTCTTATAGCGAAAAGCTGTGTCGAAATCCCTTGAACAGGATTTTCAATTTTGCCTTCTCATGTAGTAATAGACGGGAAGCTGATTTATTATTGTAGTTTATACCTATATAATGTTGATCTGCTTTAGGTTATTGCAAGTTTATACAGCGATTAACTGTAGGATGTAGAATGTTACTTAACTGAAGCTTAAACAAATTTATTTTGCCCGACAGTTTCATAAAATGCATAATATAAAGATAAAAATAAAAATAAATAAATAAATAAATAAATAAATAAGGCCTTTAATAAACATACAAAAACAAACAAGAACATTACATTAAAACTGCCAGGAATCATCTCTGCGCTGGCGAAGTCTAGCAAATAAATGCTACTCTACTTAACCAGCAGAGGACTATCCTGTGCTATGGAATGCGTAAGAAAATAAGATACATAATTAGTTGACAAAAAATGGCGGTTTGTTTGTTAACATGGCAAAACAGATTGACACAACATTTTTTTGTTAAATTCTTAGATCACAAAAATATGTGTGAATAATAATATTCAAGGTTACAAAGTGTGCGAGGGCGACGAAATTAAAATTAAAGAAGTACGGAAGGAATATAAAATAGCTAAGGTGTTTCTTTAGGAAGATCCATGCCCACAGATTAAAATGAGCTTAAGCTATGATAGAAAAGTCCTGCAAGCCTTTTGCCTATCTAAAATAAAGTGTTTTAATTTAAATTTAAACTTATTAAAATTGAAAAGTCTGAATTCTCTAGGCAATAAATTCAAAAGGGAAATTGAAATGTATGAAAAAGATCTTTTAAACAATGTTGTTCGAAAATGAGGCATTGTGTATTTATCCTTAAATCTTACATTAACTGAATGCTGTGACTCACGAGTTTGAAATATGTTATTCAAAGAACAACTGGATTTGGGATCATTAATAAGTTTAAAAACAAAATTTCCCAGATGATGTATCCATCGATTTTCCATAAGTAACCAATTTAATTCATTTATTTTATGAGAAATATGTTCTCTTCTATATATATCAAAAATTAGACGACAACATGAATTTTGTATGACCTGTATTTTATTTTTGTCCAAAGAATTCAGACATGGAAAATAAATAAAATTTCCATAATTAAATTGTGAAAAAATTAGGGATTCTGTGAGCAATTTTCTTAGATGAAAATTAAGAATATGACGATTGGCAAATAATATTTTTAATTTAAAAACCGCCTTTCGTCTAAGTTCCTGCACGTGATTGCTGAAACGCAAATTAGAGTCGAAAATTATACCCAAATTCCGAGCCTCTTTAACAAAGTTTAATACATTATTGTCGATGGAGATATTCAGGCTTGAAGCTAAAAAGTTGCGTTTGTCCCTATTACCAAATATCATCATATTAGATTTTTTTGAATTTAAATTTAAATTCTATGTTCTTTAGAGAACGTATTAATTACATTTAAATCATTATTTATTATATTAATAGCCACTTCAAACTCTTCGGGTCTAAAAATAAATCTGGGTGTCATCTGCGTATGCTATTATCTTACCATTATTAAGAGACGTTAAAATGTCAGAAGTATAAATGCTGAAAAGAAGAGGTCCCAGGACAGACCTTTGGGGTACACCAGATAATATAGAAAGTTCTTGTGGCTCACAGTTATTATAAGAGATTTTCTGCAATTTGCATGATAGATAGGATTTAATTAATTTTACTGAGACGTTATCAAAGCCGAAATATTTCAAGTAACACGAGCACAGTGACAAGACCCTGATCAGTATTTATAAAAATGTTATTGGTAATAGTTGCAAGAGCAGTGGAAGTACTAAACCCGGGTCTAAAGCAACACTGCACTTCAGGCACTATGTTATTAAAAATGGCAAAATCGAAAATTTGTTTATATAATATTTTTTTTAAGATTTTGGAAGCCGCAGGCAATATGCTTATGATTCTTAAATCAGAAAAAGTTTGAAGGTCCTTATTTTTGGGAAGTGGGATACCTATTGCATTTTTCCATTTATCAGGAAAATAAGAATTTTCTATGCAACAGTTTATAATATCAATATGTGGACTACAATATCTCAACATTCTAAGTGAAATATTATCAGAACCAATGCTATCTTTTTTTAGAGAATGTAGAATCGTATTAACTTCTTCAACATTACTTAATTTGAACGAAAACTGAGTACTTCTTGAGGAGTAACTATTGCTATAAAAATTTATTTTATTATCACAATTATCCGATACATATTGAAAAAAATTTAAAAAATAAGAATTAATAGAATTAGGGTCTGAAAGATTAGCTGGCAACTCTGCCCGACCTTGTTTATTACAATGTATATTGAGATTATGCAAAGCAGACCAAGTTCTACGATGCTCACGCTTAGCAGCAACTGAATTAAGATAGTTTTGTTTTTCTCGTCTTATCATAGACACGGAAAGGTTTCTAAGTTGTTTATAATTATTCCAATCTACTTGAGAATGAGATTTTTGTAAAGCTTTATTTTTATCTTTGATTAACATTTTTAAATTAGTAGTTAACCACTCTGCCTTTGGTTTTGTAACTTTGCGACTTACTATCGGAGCGTGTTTATCAAATAAGAATATAATAAAATTATTAAAAATAGTAATTTTTTCAATTATGTAATTATTGTTAAAAATAGAGTACCAGTCAAGAGCTGCAAAATCGGAGATAAAACCATCGTGATTAAAACGATCAAAGTTACGATAAGAAATAACCTTTGGAATTACTTTGTTCTTAATCATAGAGAGATCACAATACGTTACTCTGTGATCGGAGATCGTATCTGCATTAATTGTACCACATACGTTTATTGCAAGTGACGTGGAAATAAAAACTGCGTCAATCAGAGTGCTCGTGCTAGCAGAAATTCTGGTTGGTTCACTGATAATTTGAGTCAGATCATAAGTTTCAAGGCATGATAAGACAGGATTTGGCAGGTTAAAAAAATTAATGTTGAAGTCTCCTAGACATGTGACGTTATTGTAAATATTACAAACAAAAGCAAAAATATTATCTATATCATTAATAAATGTCTCAAGAGAAGCCTTAGGTGATCGGTAAATAACTCCCACGCAATAGAATTTGTTACAAAGTTTTATTTTCAAAAATAAAAATTCAAGGGATTCATTGATGTCAAAATTAAACGAAATTTCATTACATGCAAATGTTCCTCTTATATAAGCCATCACACCACCACCCCTACCCTGAGGTCTATCTTTACGAAAAATTTTGTAGCCAGGAATTGTAAACGTGTCTGGAGGCACGTCTGCATTCAGCCACGTCTCAGTAACCACTACTATACCAAAATTGTTACTCAGAACCAAAAAAGAAAAGTCATTGAAACCAGTGAACATGGATAGTAAGTTTAAGTGGGCAACTTTCATTCTAATAAAATAAAATATGCGCACAAATGAAAAAACTGTGAAACAAAATTAAAAATATATATGTTTAGAAAATATATAGAAAGAAATAATCCACACACAAATATAATCAATCCGACCTAATAGTATTCAAGAGCGTAAAAAATTATTTTAAAATATGTGTCAACAAGAGCTATAAAATATATGTGTAATAAATTATGGTATATTGAACTAACAAATCAAGTAAAAAATTAGAAATCAAAATCTGTTGGTATAATGGATTTTTCAAATTAGTCTGTGCCTCAAAGCAATAATATAAGGAATTAATATACATAAAAATCAAAATAATACGCCTGTTTTATCACATGCTGTAAATATATCTATGAAAGTATACAAGATACAAGGTTAGCCCTATACTTATTAAAACAAAATTCATACAATTCGTAAAAAACTAGTACAAAAATAGTACATATTTAGTACAAATCAAAGAAAGTATCATAGTAAAAAATGATGTTTTGGTTGCAAAAGCAGGGTCTCTCGCTTATTTTTAAAGATAGAACCTTGCGATTTTCACGAACCTGAGCTAATTTTTTGTGAAACTCATGAAGCCGTAAACAAAATTTTCATAGCCTTCTTCGTTTATGAGATACAGGGCGAAATAGAAAATTTTGCATTTTGGGACCCCCCTCGTATCTCGGTTATCTTTAACTTAACGCAAAGGGAAAAATTGCTGCTTATGCAGTTTTTTACGCTGGATCCAGTGGCGTAGTCATATTTTTCACTTGAGTTGTTATTTTTTAAATATGACCCAAAGTTGTGTTTTTTTAAATGGGACACCCTGTATATTTGTCCAGAAATTGATTTGTTCTTTTAAAAGCTTCTCAAAAATATATAAAAGTATGGGTCTATTTTAATAAATAACAACAAAAATCCTAATTTTTATAATTATCAGCCCAAATTTTGCAGTAGGCCATGCAAAACGATGCCGTTTTCTTTTGTTTTCTTGGAAGCAAATGACATTTACCAATTTTGTACGCGTATATAAAATATAGCGCTAGTTTTTTGTATTTAACTTTCAAACATTATGAAGAGTACGATATGTTAGCTTGTTTTATATTAAGTAATGAAAATGTTGAAGCGGCTTCTGAGATGTATTTTAACAAGTAAATAGTTAATTTTTAGATATGTTGAAATACTATTGCTTAATTTTTATTTAGAGATCCAGAAAGGAGGCAACCTAATATATCCACTTTTTATCGGATAAAAAAGAATTTACTTAATCACAGATCATTTATCAAACCTCGTACGAAAACATATAATAAAGAAAATCGGGAGGCTGAGGAAATTACGGTTTTGGCTAATGCAGAAGCTTACCCTACAAACTCTTGTAGAGCCAGTGAAAAGAGCATAGGGATTCCAAAAACTAGAGTTCAAGAAATTCTAAAAAAGCACAAATACCACCCATACAAATTTAGGCTCGTGCAGCGCTGACAGCCAGGGGATGCAGAGCGTCGGGTAGTCTTCTGCAATTGGTTTCGAGAAAGATGCGATATGGTTAGAGATTTTAAAAGGAAGGTTATATGGTCAGACGAAGCACATTTCAGTAATTCAATAGGCACAATAGTAGATTCTGGTCCCAGGAAAATCAACACCAAATATTTCCCAGAAGACAGCAGGGCAGGTTTGGTCTAAATGTGTCCTTCTTCATATTAGGAACACATATAAAATTTTATATATTTGAGGGAAATCTAACAGCTAATTAGCGTATGGAATAGAAATTTTAGAGGTAGCTATACCTGAATTACTTGACGATGTTCCTCTAGCGCAAATTAACCAAATTTATTTTCAACAGGACGGTGCTCCTGCACACAATTCTGGAATGACGAGATTATTTCTGGACAATAATTTTACCAATCAATGGATCGGAACAAATGGACCTATAAGATGGCCCCCTAGGTCCCGAGATTTGTCGATTTTAGATTTCTTTCTATGGGGATATCTGGAAAATAGAATTTACAAAGACCACTGTGATAATGTCCAAGATTTAGGAAATGCAATAAGAGAAAATTTTCGCTATTTACAAAATCATCCCGTTATTTTGCTTAATTCCCTAAAACGAATACGAAAATTGTGCGAAGCATGCATAGAACAAAATGGAAATCAGTTTGAACAGTTCTTTTGATTTCCTTGGTTACTGTAGTTCTTATATGACAGTTGATTTTTGCTGAAAGGCTTGTTACATAATAATTTATTACTGTTTTGTTCTTGTGTTACATAAATCTAGGTATCACTTTTTTGGTTTATATATATTATAAATATTTATTTTGATTTATTGTTAGGATATAGATATTGTTAACGACTTTAAATAAAAGGCAGCAATGTTTTGCATGGCCTACTGCAAAATTTGGGATGATAATTATAAAAATTAGGATTTTTGTTATTGTTTATTAAAATAGACCCATACTATTATATATTTTTGACAAGCTTTTAAAAGGACAAATCAATTTCTGGACAAATATGCAGGGTGTCCCATTTTAAAAAACACAACTTTGGGTCATATCTAAAAAATAACAACTCAAATGAAAAATATGACTATGCCACTGGATCCAGCGTAAAAAACTGCATAAGCAGCAATTTTTCCCTTTGCGTTAAGTTAAAGAATAACCGAGATACGAGAGGGGTCCCACAATGCAAAATTTTCTATTTCGCCCTGTATCTCATAAACGAAGAAGGCTATGAAAATTTTGCTTACGGCTTCATGAGTTTCACAAAAAATTAGCTCAAGTTCGTGAAAACCGCAAGGTTCTATCTTTAAAAATAAGCGAGATACCCTGCTTTTGCAACCAAATCCGGACACCCTGTACATACCAGATACATCGCGTCACTAATCTATAAAGTCACCACTTCACTATTATTTTCTGGCAAATCAGAAGCGTCTCTTATTAATTTTCGACTACCATCGCCGTCTTGAATATACACAAAAACCCCCGAAAGTCCAAACAGAATTACCATAGAGTGATTTAGCCAACTTGTAAATCTGTAAATTTGCTGGAGTTAACATTTCGGACACAAGATATTCCGAACCTTTAAATTTCTTCTTGTTGATAAACAATAAATCCCGTGACCACTGTCTACAAAAATTGACGACAAGTGGCGTCGGATGATCATTGCTGTTTGACGCACTTTTTTTGCCCAAACGATAACACATGCTAATATCGTTTTTGGAAAGGTTTAAAGAGAGTTTATTTTTAAATACATTTATGATGACGTCGTACATGTCATTATTGGATTCTTTTACACCATTAGAATTAGAATTTTTTTGTTGTTTCTCAATGAGATGCCTTTAGATCATTAAAAAATGCAATTCTAGCAAATTACTTTCTAATTTATAATAATATTATTGTAGTTTTGATATAAATGATCTTGCAAGTATTATTAGATTCTCAATGTTTGCTGACGATACTGATATTGTGTGTAGTGATGCCCACAAGAGTCTAGTTTGCCAGGCAGTCTCGCAGTATCGTCCGGTTTTTGAGATAAGACTCGAGACCAGACTTGTGAATCTGTCTGTGTTAGCAGAGAATTGATTAACGTTGTAATTCTATCAAACACGATGTTTTAAAGCCATCATCGCCTGCAAAAAAAAAGTTTTAAGTAGGTCAAGTGTAGAGGGAATACCCCTTTTCTAATGCACAATAGTAGTTTACCTAACACATTTGGAAAGTGCTACTTTTCCGCACGCAATTGAAGGTGGCCGGACGACGCGTAGCGGAGTTCGAAAATGTTAAATTTATACCTCTTTTTGATCCCAAAAATGTCCTTTTGCCTCCTCTTCACATTAAACTTGGGCTGATCAAAAACTTTGTGAAGGGTTAAGAATTTTCTGAAATCATTTTGCTATTCTGATTTGTGTTAAAACAAAAAAAAATATTTTTGTCGGCCAGTGTTATTATTAACAACATGAATACTAAACATGCAGTTAGTAGCATTTTCTGAATTAATTGCGAAGAGTAGATTTTTTCCAAGGAACTCGGGGACTTGTAGTTTGGGTTTGGATTTTTCAGTTCTCTTTCACGAGTACTTATTGTTGTAACCGTCCCCGAGGGGGTAAGTTTTTGGTTGGAAGAGGTCGATTTGGTAGACTGCGCTGGTGCAAATTGGTGACTAGTGGAAGGAATGGTATTGAAGTTCAATACTTTATTGGATAGATTCTTTTAAAGACTTGTTGAGCTCTCTAAATAACGTTCTGCCACGGTTGAAGATTTCCAACCTCCGAGGCGTTTGATATTTGTTATTCCTTCTTCGGAATCTGCAAGCATTGTGGCGGCTGAACGTCGGAAACTGTGGCCTGTATATAGTTCAGTATTTGGGAGCTTCAGATAACCTGAAATATTTGATGGCATTTTTCTAAAGGTGTTTTTCCCTATGCATTGTACTGCGCAAACTCCTTTCTTGCAGTTTACATCAAAAAAAGCCTATGTGGGATTTCTGGCTTTCTTAAAATCGCATATTTTCTGACCAATTTTAAACATTTTCCGCTTTTAGCTTTATCAGATAGTATAAAGCTTCTAGAATGGTAATTTTTTGTGCCTGGCATATTTATTAATAAAATATGTCCTTTGTCTTTAATATGATCCAATGACATTTTTCTTAGTTCTTCTCGGCGGCATGCGCCTGCCAAAGCAAATATATATATATATATATATATATATATATATATATATATATATATATATATATATATATATATATATATATATATATATATATATATATATATATATATATATATATATATATATATATATAGTAGCTACTTTAATATGGAGATAAATTTCGTCAGGCGCTTCACTTATAAATCTAGAAAGTTCCTGTTTTGAAAAAAATTTCGCCTTCTTTGGTCTAAATCCAACATTTTGTTTTTTTTTAATAGGTTGTGACTTTGGAAAACTTGTTTAAATCCATGTTTTCATTGAGTTTAACATTGAGTATCTGGACCAAAGCGTGTTTGGCTTATATGTTTTGGAAAGTTTGGCGAAATATGCCAAAAAAGGGGTTCTTTCAAAGTTTTGATGTCTCTAGTTTGACACCAAGTTTTAAACAGAATATATTCATTCTAATACCTTATGATGGGATTTTGATGGTAGCAGATTGAATTTTGCAGTTCTAGCTGCTTCCAACACTGACTCTGGCAAAACTTCGTCTGAAAAATCCATTAAAAAGGCTTTTACTCAGGTTTTATAGTCGAATGCGGTCTTATCGTGCGGGTCCAAAGGTCACCAACATTATGAATCAAATCAGAAAACACAGTGAATAATAAAATGTTGTGTGATTCTTTTATCGAGCTAATAAATCTCGATGGGCTATTTACAAATATACAGGGAGAAAGACAATAGTTTTTTTCTATTATACTACGCAATATTATTAAGATAGCCACTTAATATTATTTTATATATTAAATGCCGAGGGAATAAATAAGAAAATTCGCTAAATTTTGGTTGGCAAAAACCAAAATATACAAAATGGCAAGCGCCTTAATAAAGTCGGAAGGGGGTTCGAATCAATGGAACTATCAGGATATGTTCTGTTTATACAGCCACTTAATGAAAGTGAGGTTTTTTTATCAATCACCAAAAATTATGAGCCCCGCTTGACCTAAAAATCTAACCACTTATACAGTGTCATTTATTTAAACGCGGGCCACCCCTGTGCAAAGAAAACTTTTTTTTTTGTATTGTGATAACAAAAAAAATTTATTTTGCAAAAATATTATACACTTTTGTTAAAAACACAAGATAGTTAGTTATTACTTCCCTCGTGAGATTTTTTCAAATCCTTACGTTTAAGGGTCCCTAGATGCCGGAAAACATGTTTTCTTAATTCCGTCTGTCTGTAGGTATGTCTGTCCGTCAGTCTGTCTGTTCGCGGCATAGCTAAAAAACTACTTATGCGATTTTTTTAAATTTCAGTCTAAAATTAAGGGCCATGCATGCGAAAAATACAGGCTATATAAATATATATATATATATATATATATATATATATATATATATATATATATATATATATATATATATATATATATATATATATATATATATATATATATATATATATATATATATATATATATATATTTATATAGCCTGTATTTTTCGTTAGCTCCGAGTTTCTGGTAAAGCAATTTTACCGATTTTTATATATCAAATTTTGTCTTATAATTAATAAAAAAATGTACTTATTTTAAACACGCTTTAAAATTGGAACAAGTATTTTATAATTATTTATTTATTGCCTACAAAATTACAAATTTACTAAAAAAGTAAACAAAAAAAATGGTGTCAAATCTAATAAAAACATTTTTAAATTAAAATTCAACGGCTAATATCCAGGAGCCAGTGGCAAAAGCTCTGAGAATCGGTATAAGTAATGTACAGAAACTTGTGCATGAAAAAAAACATAATTTACTTCTGAAGAAGATTAAGAAATGTATACGAAAAAATCCAAAGGCAAAAGACTTAAGTTACAATGCAAAAATGGATATTCATAATGCAATTTATGATTTATACACGTCAAAGACTAATATAATACTTCAGAAACTTTTTAATATTATAGACTAGGAAATATCATCATCGCTTAAAAAGTCCTCATCTTCTGAGTCGTCCTCAAATGGCGCAATGATCATTGGTGCTATTTTGACATCTAGAACTCCTTCTCGATTCCACCAATCCCATAATAATTTCTCCGTATGTTTCACAAATTTATTCCAGTATTCCGGCGTAATATGATTTAATGAATCTTGCCAAACAATTTGCACTTCATCTGATGTAAGACAATCGTTCACGTGTATTTCGTAATATGATTTTGCCCTAGCCTATATTAATTCTACTGCATTAACTGTGTGGCGGCAGTCGTAAAACCTCATGTCCATTTTCCTGTAATATTTCATCTACGCCATATATTGTTGTTTTTTTAATAAATTTTGCCATTAAAGGAAGTTCTATTTTCAGCATGTTGGGTAAAGGATTTTGTTTTTGTTTTATTAGCCAGTCATAAATATCACTTTTCTTCCAGGATGAAGTAGGTTGTTTATTTAAGATTCTTGAATGATAAGATACATTGTCCAGAATGATTAAAGATGGAACATCTCAATTTGGAATCAGTTGTTCTTTTAACCACTTTTCAAACAGTTCACAGTTTATATTATCATGGCAGTCCATACTTTTGGATGTTGAAGAAAACAGTAAACTTGCACCTGGGAGAAATCCTGTTGAAGAACCTGCATGCAAAATGATGAACCGTTTTCCCGTCCTATATCCCTTTTTTCTCTTGACACTTTTTACCGACTCGTCCTGCCAAGATTTCGAACCACTTCCATTAGGAAATATCCAAGTCTCGTCTAAAAATACCACTTTTCTAAATTTTGAATTAACATTTTCCGTGTATTTCTTTAAAAACTGGATACGCTGACTTGCTATATGTGGCAACTCGCATACAAATCTTCGATTACAGTCCTTTTTATATCGAAAAACCTAACATTTTTGATGTGTACTGTATGTATTTTTACATTATCACTTAAGCCTTCTGTCTTTGGCTTTTTTCGTGTACATTTCTTAATCTTTTTCGGTAGTAAATTATGCTTTTTTTCATGCACAATTTTCTGCACATTCCTTATACCAATTCCCAGAGCTTTTGCTACTGTCTCTTGGATATTGGCCGGTGAATTTTCATTTTCGTTATATTTTATTAGATTTAATACCATTTTTTTCGCTTGTGGATGCAAAAAACCCGAAAATGGTTTTCTATTACTCATTTTGTCACTGACTTGTCAATCTGACTCTGAAGTGACATCGCTCAAATATTTTTGCAACTGCTGGTATTTATATGTTTATCCTCTTTTTTCATATGAAAATATCATAGGTCTATCTATTTCATCTTCCGGATTTTATGCGGAGAATATGATTACACGTAATAAAACAGAAACAAACTTAAAAAGTTTGTGGTTGTTAAATCGTATGACCCGCACGATAACATTGCTTTTGACTATACTACCACAAAAATCAGCCACAGCAAAATTGATTTTAATTGACAATGAATGACACGCGCATTTATACTTTGTGTCTATAGTGATTCAAACTGCCAAACAAAAAAAGCAGGTGTTTATTATTGCTTAACAATGATTTTATAAGGCATAATACGAGAGCCATTAAACAATTTTTTAAAACGCGTTTTACATATTTTTGACTAATTTGTTGAAAATTATACTACAATTTTCAAGAAATTCGTCTTTTTCTTCTTTATGTTCTTAAATCATTTTGCTAACTATCAGTATATCAATATATTTGTAAATATTTAAAAATCAGTAAGTATATTTCAAAAAAGTGGGGTTTTTTACTTTTCCGCACTAGTGCGCAAAAGTAGCTCTTTCGAAACTAAAATGAGTGCGGAAAAGTGAAGTTTTCCGTACGCTTGTAAAAAAAATATTTATATGTCAATGTTTCTAAACGATTTTCATTTTGTTTTTAATAAAATTTTTGAAAGAAAAAGTCACAATTTCCTTGCCAGGCAACGGAAAGTAACTGTTTCGAAAATTTATTTTTCTACTTAAAAAAATGTCAAGTTTGACAATTCAATATAGCTCTGTTTACATAGCTACAAAAGCAAACATTTAATGGTATCTTATTTGTGAATAAAACTAGTTATGCTTAATTTAAAATTTTAACAAGTTGATTTTAATAATTTATTAGTCAGGAGGGCGGAAAAAAATGACAGTCAAATAAAATGTTTGTAATCGTAAAAAAAATCCCCTCCAATAGCTTCAAGTCTGTCTGTCGGTTTGTCTGTCTGTTAGTTTGAAGCATAGCTAACAAATATAAATTACAAATTTCAATATTCCAGATATGAATTGTTATGAGTAGTGTCTCTTTTCAAATTTTAATTTGAAAAAATTACCTATATTTGTGGATGAAAATTCATTTTTCACAGCACAGATTCAAAATTCAAAATTCCCGGTCAGAGATTTTACGGATGTTTCACATTTCGGTTATAACTTTTCTTATTATATATAAGGTTTTACTGTATACTTCCGTACAATAGTTGGTTTAGCTGCCAAGAATTTTCCATTCTACAAAAATAATTCAAAATTTCAGGTTGGTGTCCGGAAATCTTCGATGGTATCCTTTGTTGGCCAGAAACGCCGCCTGGGAACCTGGCCAATCAGACCTGCCCATCAGACAACGATGGTATTGAAAGCACAAATTTTGCATTTAAAGAATGCTGGGAAAATGGATCTTGGTATGTCAATGAGAAAAACATCACGTGGACGGATTACCTACACTGTACACGATCATCGGACGAAGTGTTGGAGGTATGTACTGGGCAATCCAAGAAAGTGTAAAAATGCTTTATTTCTATTGTTTGAAGACAAAAAAAATGTTAAATACAAAAGAAACTGATGTTTTTATATTAGATGTAGACTTTATTTAATTTAATTTAGAAAAAAACAATTGAATATCAAATAAAAACAATGATAAATCTGTTTTGGTCTGGAATGTCCCTGATTTTGATTATTTTCTTTTATTAGGAATAGTAAAGTGTGGTCCAATGTAGTTCCGCAATAGTCATTTAATAACACATACATATACTGTCTTTTTAAATATTTTTATTAGAAGCCATTTTGCTCCACCATATTGGATTCGTACAAATATTTTAGCAGCTTCTACCTATGCCACACTTGATAAGTAGTTTTTTTTCTTACCAGTTAATCCCTATATTTAGTTTTTGTGTGTTAATAACTTGATTTTTAAACAGTTTATCTGTGTGTCACACTTAACGCTTGCACAACATTTGAAGTTGATCTAAAAACTTGTTTTTTCAGGCTAATATTTTAAACATTTTTATCAGGCCGCCATCTTGGATTCGTATCAGAAAATTATTAGTTCATTTTTATGTAATAATTTATTTTTTCCCCTCCCTGTATTGTAAGCAACCTATTTTGACACTGCTTTGACAGACGTAAGTGAAAGTTACTCAACAAGGTATTGGTTGCCCTTAAGGACAGGATGTAAGTCAACTTACATCCCTAGGAAAATAATATTCTAAAATTATTATAAGTAGCTTTAATTTTTGATTTCACCAACATATTACAAAAATCTGGACAAAAATCCGGTGCTATTAATTGAAATGAATATTAATGGTACAATTATTACAACTACGCACACTATTAACAAAATTTGGAAACACCTTTTCTCGTTGCTTCTCGATGTGTATTACACTTTCTGACTCCACAGATCCTTGATTTCTAACCAATATTTCTGTCACTGTTGAAGCACTGCAAGAGGCCGCGTCTTATTCTATAAAATTTTATTCGCTATTTCCTTTTTATTATTCAGGCTTCCATTCCATCCACCATATCGCTTGATAGCTAATACATCAACTCCAGTGTTTGCTAATAAAGTTGCCGACGTTCTTCGAAAAGAGTGTCCAGTAACGTAACGGCACCGTTTTCCGTCCAGCCTCCTGATTCCGTCCAAGGTATTAAACTCGCTCTATGATATTCTAATTCCGCGAAAGCCAGACATCAAACGGCCAATCCAGTAGCCAACACCCCCACCCAGCCTTCACCGGCGTTAGTGTGCCATAAAAATCGATAACAACCGCCTAGTTTGAGTTGGTCTCGAGGCATGCGCGTATCTTGTCCGTAACAGTTTTCTATCGGATAACCAAACGAAATCCTAAAAAGTTACTTTTTTCGTGAAATCTTTATAACCATGTAAGTGTGGGAATTACTATCATTAATATTGATATTAAAATAAACCCGTTTATGTAATAAATTACTAAAATTCATAAATTATAACCAAAATTAAAGTGGACGGAAAAGGGGTACTACAGAAATCAAAAAAATCCTTTTACCGTCCAGTGGACGGTATCAGGTTATTTACAGCTTGAGTTGTTATGTTATCAGTGATATATTTTATTTTTAAAAACAATGTTTTTGTATGTTTTTAATTTACTAGTATACAATTTTGTGTTCAAAAACCTATATACGACCTACTATATGTGTAGTATATTTTGCACAATTTTGAATAGAATGTCTCATATTTGAGGAATATCTAACCTTTTCTGGGTTTTAAAATGAGTCTTTAATTTACTAAATAATGTACTCTGTATATTTTTCTATTGCTTCCTGATATTGTAGATATAAATCTTAACATATTTTAAAGATATTTATTCTTAATAACAAAAGCATCCTCTAAAATATGATAAAATATATATTACAAATAAAAGTGGTCGTAGTCAGGTTACGCATTGCCACTATCCGACCTAGGTGGTCAGAACGCGGCTCCTCAAGATACCTGATAGCGACCTATGCATCATAAATGCATATTTTTATAATTAATATTTTATTTCTAGTTAATTACCTACTCATGGATTCCAAAAAAAGAATAAAATATCCTCCAGAAAATATAGAGAAAGCAATAGAGGACATAAATTCTAAAAGTTCAGCATCAGACAGGCTGCAAAAATATACAACATACCGAAAACTACCTTAATTGATACCATGAAGGACAAATATCGAAATCCTGGTAAGATCGGTGGACCAACAGTCTTAACTGCTCTAGAGGAGAAATATTTAGTTAAATGGGTAGTAGAAATGGGGGAAACAGGTTTTCCAGTTACTAAAACCCAGCTGGTGGATTCTGTCGCCAAGGTTATTCGAAGTTTGAAACGTGAAAATCCATTTAAAAACGATGTTCGTGGTAAAAAGTGGTATAACAGCTTTCTTGCGCGACACCCAGGAATATCTAAAAGAGTACCTCAGTCCTTGTGATCATGCAGAGCGGTAGTCTCTGAGCAAAGTATCAGAAATTGGTTTTCAAAGGTTCATAAATACTTTCAAGACAATAACTTGCTTCACGTACTTGAAGATCCAAAAAGAATTTTTAATTGTGACGAGTCTGCTTTCTATTTATCTCCCCAAGAAAAACAAGTCATAGTTAGAAAGGGCTCTAAAAAAGTGTACAATCGTGTAGCAAATGATGAGAAAGAGTGTCTTACAGTTTTGCTCACTGTTTCAGCGAATGGAGACGTACCTCCTCCGTTAGTTTTGTATCCATATAAACGCTATGTCCCATCTGCAATTATAACACAAATGCCTCAGCAATGGGGCATCGGATACTCCGAGTCTGGCTGGATGACCAGTGAGACCTTTTACGAATACATTACAAATGTATTTTCTCCTTGGATACAAAACAACAATATTTCTTTGCCAGTGGTGTTATTCCTTGATGGACATTCCTCTCACATAAACATCCACATTAGTGAATTCTGCAAAGAAAACGGAATAATATTAACAGCTTTCTATCCAAATACCACTCACCGTCTTCAACCATTAGATGTTGGCGTAACAATGTCCGTGAATGGCGTATGGAAAATAATGGGCGAAAACTACAAAGGTCGGAGTTTCCAAAATTGCTGAAAAAAACATTAGACTCAACAGTATCCGTAACAATAATTAAAAATGCCTTTAGGGCATGCGGTTTATTTTCCTTCGATGAGAACAATATTGACTATTCAAAATTAATCAAACATATAGGACCAGATCCTAAACCAGACAATAAAAACGAAAAACCAACAATTTTTAATTCAGATGTACCAGAGACTGCGACTATGTTAACAGACAATTTCTACGTGAAATGGAGTCTCGTTTAGACAAAGTTATTCTCGAATGCTTCATGATAGCAAACTCTTCCGCTGATTTGGACAAGAAATATTAGGCCCTGTACAACTTCTGGAAAAATCTTCATCCAAAAGACCACCTACAACATAATGATACTTTCGAAAATAATTTGCCTAACGATGTTGCTAATCAGACTGTTCTAGATCTAAATGTTGACGATAATTTTTGATTCAACGACTCAGATACGATCTATGCAGTTCAACCAGATGGCTCGTTGGTTTTAGTTCCTTCAAATTCACAACCATCTACTTCCCAAGACAAAACACCAATTAAACAAATTATTTCCCATGTAGAGCGGGTGTCTCCACCCATACCAAAATTACCTCTAAATCAGGATTCAAGAGCAAATCAAAATAATGTTATTATGCCTAAACAAATAGAAATCATACAAAAAGAAAGTGAATCGCCTCCCGAGAGAGAAAATAAAATTAGTGGACCACCATCAACATCTAAGGTTAAAACAATTTCAATACACCAGAGATGCAGAACAAGTACCCCACACCTTTCAAAAAAGCCCTGTATTGGCCGGAGAATATCGAAAAACGAAAACATGTTGGATCTACAAATTTAAGCCAAAATAAAAAAAACAAAAATATACCCTACGGTAGCTATCAGTGACGTGTTTATGGAGCACCAGAGAAGAATAAAATCAGAAAAAGCTCAAAAACAAAAACAAAAAAGCGAACGACCGCAAAAAAGAAAAGAAAAAATCCTAACAAAAAAAACGATGACCAAGAGAGTTAACCTTAATAATAAAGGGAATGAAAATAATGACGTTCAAAAAGAAAGCGACACCAATGAAAGTAAGAAGGCTAACAAAAATAAAGAAAAAGAAAACAAAAAATATTTAAAAGATGAATATGTGGTCATAAAATATGAAGGCGAATATTTTCCTGGTATAGTTCTAGAACAGAGCGATGATGGTTTGCAAGTAAAGGCAATGACTATGAGTGGAAATTATTGGAAGTGGCCACAAAAGGAAGATATTCTAGTTTATCCTTTGACCGACGTAATTTCTAAAATAGCAAATCCTTTAGAAGTAACTAATCGTGGTGCTTATAGTGTTCCGGAAATTGACAATATGCGAAAAACAAAATGTTAGTAATAACAAATATCGTTCTAATAGAAAATTAAGGTTGAGTTTTGTTTGTACATAATACTAATTATGTAAAAATGTGTTCTTTAGCATTTTTATATTCAGTTTTAGCTGTACTTTGTAAAAAAAATATTAATAATATCAATTATAACAATATTAACAGAAATTAAAGTTAAGAATTTATTAGGGTTTGGTTTTTGCACATCATACTTCTTACTATTTAAAAATGGTTTTTAAATTAACTGTGTACTTCACTATATTTATATTTAGGTAATAGCAGCTGTACCTTAATCTGTGAAAATCGAAATTTTAATATTAAAAATTCTGACTATTTTTTTAGAAAACTGAGTATTTAGAGGATATTATATATATAGTTTTTAACTAAACCGTGTTTTTTAGCGTATTTTATATTCAGAAATACCTATACCTTTAGTAAATAAAATGTACTAAAATTTTAGGTAGTCTTATTTTCATTTTTGTATAACACAATAATACTGTAACAGTTCTAAACTTACCGTAGTAAAACCATAGGTCGGAAATAGGTAACCCAGTGGACGGTACCAGGAAAAATTAGTTAAGGCGGTCGGTAAAGAGGGTACTAGCTATTTTTGTACAAGCTGCCATATATTTTAAAAACTTGTTTATAAATATAAAACTGCTCCTAATATATTTATCTTTAACTTAATCCAAAAATGCATTTTTTGAGCTTTTTATGTATAGAACCCATATAAATTAAGTTTTAATTTATCTTTATACCGTCACAACATCCGTAAGCGGTCGGAATTCGGTTCTAGTACGTTATACATTTTGAAGTTCTCAAACTTTAGAAATTTCGCAGTTTTACTTGGAATTGACAAAAACGTATTTTTCCCGACAGGCTGGTTTAAGCACTTTCCGTTTTGATATCGCATAAAAAAACGCGGACTAATAGTCGTCATGTGGGATCTTGTTTCAATCTACTTTTGAATTATTTTGAAATGACAAGCCTGAGTGTCATCAATTTTTGTCACTGTAAATGTACGTGACATTCCATTTTTGGAGTCAGGAATGGTCACAATTATGACTTCTTGACTTATTTTAACATTGTCCATTTTCATTTCACAGAGTTCATTAGAACGGCACGCTCCAGCAACTCCTATTACCATAACGACCTTCATCAATGAGTATATATCATCGGGAGCTTCAAGCATGAACTTATTCACATCTTCCTTGTTAAACACATTCGATTTATTTGGGTCCATAACCATGAAGGGTGAACTTCAACATCGAATACTCACGACTTTGACTTTTCCGGTAGTAGAGATAAACAAGCAATATTGGCTGATTCTTCTATGTCTGAAACATCCATTTTGTCCACACAGAATCAAACAATTCGACTTCTTCAAACTTTACGCTATGAACTGTCAACTTGACGTTGTTGATAAAATAAAAACTGCTTATGTTGCTCTGGCAACGGATCACGGCTGCCTTCAGAATTTAATGAGAATGCTATCGAATGTAATGATAATGAAAATCCAAAAATGTATCCAGCATTTTCTTGTAAACATACCATACATGTTATATACTATATGGGATGTAAGTACATTAACTCGTCCTCGACTGGTTTTTCCGAGCCTTCAAACTATAAATCTTTCAAAGACGTACAAAAAGAACATGGACCAAGTAAACTTGAATTGAGTAGGATTTCGACACAAGATATAATTGTAGGAGCACTAACTGTCAAGCGGTTAAAAAGAATTATTCTTTAATTATTGCGGCTCTAAGAAATCAAATCGAAGAAAATATTCCAATAGAAAAGTTGTAGAGATGCTTGGGCTATACTACTAACAATACTAACAAATAAATTTATAGCGAATGACAACTGTGAATATTTTAAGCAAGCAATTAAGGGGAAAAAAAATACGTGAGGAGCGTCCACAAGAATAATAAATGGGACAGTAAAAACCCTGGAAAGTAAAAGAATCAATGAACTGTGGCAAGGTATAAAACAATTGCACAAGATAATAATGTTACCCTCAGTAATATATAATATAATATAAATGAAGATGTTTCTACTAGTGCAGGAACAAACTTAAATGAAATAAAAATAAAATCCGTTTTTCAAAGGCAAGTCGACAGCTGGCTATTTCAATAGACAAATAGAAACGGATACAGAAAGTTATTTAAAATTGACAAACATTCACTGAAAGCGGCGATGCATGTGATTAAAAATTGCCTTGAGGACAAAATCAGTGAAACTGATAACTTATTAAACCTAAAATCATCTTCGACTAAAGGTACATTCCCTAATACATTGGAAATATTTAAGCAGCACTAATACTTTCCATTACATCAACTACTTGTGAGAGATCTTTTTCAACCATGCAACAAATTAAAACTTGTTTACGAAGTCGAATGACCCAATATAGGTTTAGTAACCTATCATCTACACACACCTATATCAAACATCAACAACTAACAGCCGTCGTATTCGCAAGAATTATTGACATGTAGTAGTAAGAAGTTTTTTCTTTAAAATATGTATACTTATGTGTCAGTAGTAGTTTGTTTACAAGTATGTATTTTTAGTAAAATGCTGAATATTAAATTCTTATCCTAAATTTGTCATTGCACGATTGCACCTAATGCCATGTTCCCAAAAGTCCTGGGCCTTGAGTCCCCCCAAAATTGGAGGGCTAACTTTGCCAGTGCAATAAATATGTTTGAAAACACTGTGCAAAATTTAAAATCAATCTAGTAAATAGTTTTTCAGGCTGATTTTTTAAATATTTTATCAAGCCACCATTTTGTTTTGCCATCTTGCATTGGTACCAAAATTTTATCAAATGACTCCTACATAATACTTCATTTTTGTGCATACTTTCAGGCAAATTGGGTAAATATTTTGTTAGTAATAATTTTTTGACAATTCACTAATTGTTTTGCCATATTGGATATTTAGCAAAATATTTCGAGGTTGTTCCCATATGACCCTAAATTCTTTGATTTGAAGTCCATCGGGTAGGTAGTTTTTTTAGCTATGCTGCGAACAGACTAGGCAAATTATATTTAACCTGTAACATGGAAAAACAGTAGCGAATATAGACATTGCTTCTGGGAGCGGTTTGGAGACGATGAAAATTTTCAATAACCAAAAAAAAAGGTCTTCAGTTTTTGTTTTTTACCTAATTGAGCGTAAATAAAAAAGACAACCAAAACAAAGTCATTATTTTATTTTAGATGTAGGTAAAACTGCCTCTAGGAGGTTTCATCCGCCATTTTCGACGAAAAGGTCTTTACACTATTTCTATAATTTTAACTTAAACCCCATTTATATACTTTACTATGTAAAAAATATATAGTTGGCGCATTACCTTTCTGGAATGACGTCATTTTTGGTTATTTTTGTTTGATTTATGTTAACTGACAGTGACAAAAACATTTTGAAAAAACTCATTGTCGTTTCTTTACAACAGTCAATGCCGGTTTTGGTTATGTGCCTTTCAGAATATATTCGTCAAAATTGACATTGATTTGTTGTGATTCTTTTTAAACTTTTGCAAGATGCCGCGAAGATATAATCAGCAATCACAGCTAATAGTTTTGAATATCTTGGCTTTTTTTCAATTGGAAAAAGAGCAAGCTAAAAATGGAATCCTTCCGCAAACTGATAATATAATTGAACGAGCTTCAAATGCAACAAAACTTGGCCATACAACAATCATAAATATTAAGAAAAGAGGAATAACGAGCGATGAATCCTT
The DNA here is from genome assembly GCA_030620095.1 of Kuschelorhynchus macadamiae. Classification (NCBI taxonomy): domain Eukaryota; kingdom Metazoa; phylum Arthropoda; class Insecta; order Coleoptera; family Curculionidae; genus Kuschelorhynchus; species Kuschelorhynchus macadamiae. The sequence continues at coordinate 450,228 of JAUTXW010004711.1, forward strand.
TACCTCCAGAATGTCTCAAAAGCAAAAAGAGGTAAAAACAAAAATTACAGATTACTTAAAGAACAAAATAAGAGATACGATCTACTGCATGTATGCGAAAAATGAATATGTTACAATGCAGACTTTGCTTAAAAAACTAAAAGAGATAAATGAATATTTTAATTTTTCCATCACCTCGCTAAGAAAATACGTAAAAAGTATTGGTTTTAAGTGGAAGAAATCAAATAATAGAAAATACCTGATGGATTTGCCCCACATCGTCCACAAGAGAATCAATTTCTTGAGGGAATATGTCAAAAATCAAAATCTAGGACAAGATGCTTATACCACCGTATTTATTGATGAGACTTGGATTTTTAGTAAAGGTTCGTTTAGAAACAGCTGGCAGGATAACACTATGTCTACAAGTTCTAAAAAAGCTAGTGAAGGTCATCGATATATTGTAGTTCACGCTGGATCAAAGGAAGGATTTATTAAGGGGGCCAGTTTAATATTTAAAAGTGGACTAAAAAGCGGAGATTATCATGACAATATGAACAAGCAAAATTTTGAAAATTGGTTTAAAAATCAGCTGGTACCAAATCTTCCTCCAAAAAGTTTGATAATGATGGACAACGCAAGCTATCATTCCGGCCTTTTAGAGGATATTCCAAGAAAATCATAGACAAAGCAGAGATTGATTGGATGGTTAAAAGAAAAGAACATTGACTTCCCAGAGAGGGCCATGAAGGATGAAATATGGAGCATTGTAGAAAAAAATTGTAACATTGAAAAAACATTCTACCTTGACGAATATGTGAAACCTTTGGGCCACAAAATACTAAGACTTCCTCCATACCATTGTCAATTTAATGCTATTGTAATGGTATGGTCTGAGTGTAAGAGGAAATACGACCAATACATTGCTAGTCTGAAGGGGACACCATCGGAAGTTTTGGCCATGTGGGAAAAAGCGATAAATGAAGTATCTTCAGAGCATTGGAAAAATTATGTCAGCCACACAGAAAGGGTAATCCAAGAAGCTTGGAAGACAATACAGATATGTGATGCTTCAGACATTGCGCCACTTGTAATTAGTACCGACGAAGACAGCAGTGACGATGAAGAATTTAGTTCTGATTCTGAAGACAGTGAAGGGGAGTAGTTTTTATTTTTAAAGTTAGTTAGTTATACATTAATTTCTCTCTTTTAGTTTTTAAAGCAAAGTCTGCATTGTAACATATTCATTTTTAGCATACACGCAATAGCTCATATCTCTTATTTTGTTCTTTAAGTAATCTGTGATTTTTGTTTTTACCTCTTTTTGTTTTTGAAACATTGTGGAGGTAAAGGATTCATCGTTCGTTATTTCCCTTTTCTTAATATTTTTTCAGTATTGTCTGTAATTGAGAATTAAAATAATTTTGATGAAAATGGGTAACTGGCGTCAATTTATTACATTGCAAACAAAGAATAAGATTAAGATGAAAGAATTTATATTAGTAAAGTCTTATTTGCAAAATAATTTTAGTTTTTGAAGTTATAATAGTTATTTTTGTATTAAGTGTGCAAAATGAGAGTTTTTTTATGGCAATGAGAGTATTAATTTTTTGCCAGCCATTTTCGACAAGTTGCAGCGCTTTCTGTACAGAAAATGCCAATTTTAAATTTGCTTTAGCCAGTGCTGAACGCACCCCTCTTATCTACATCACTGCATACGTTTAGGTTAGGAATCATCGCTGAAATATAAATAATATAAGAAATACGTTATTTGAAACCAGCGTGACGTCATTCCAGAAAGGTAATGCGCCAACTATAACCGTTTTCGAAATATTTAATATAAAATATTCATTTTTTCTTAACATCTCAACTCTTTATAAAAAATCCGTACCCAATGGAAACAAACGAAACTCTAGGACAGTGATCGCCAACCCGTCGATCGCGATCTACCGGAAGCTCGCGAACACATTTCTGGTAGCTCACAACATATCTTGTAAAATAGAAGCGTTCATAAATTTTCAAAAAAAAATCACAATATGAAAGCTAGCAGCGGCAACACTGCGGTGAGCGCTCTGGGCAACAGCTGCTAGAATTCACCAGAGCTCCAGCATTGCGTGAATGTTTGAGAACATGAGAATGATCTGGATTGCTTTGAAGTCGATAAATGCGCATGTCGGGGATACAAAGCGTTCAGTTTAAAACTAAACGGCATTAGATATGCAAGTACACAGAGTGAGCAATATAAAAAATTATGGAAAGCAGTAGTAAGAAAGTAAAGACACACAGACACAATTTTCATTCGGAATGGAAAGAACAGTATTTTTTTACAAAAAATTAAAGGTAAAAATGTGTTTGTTATGTGTTTTGGTTATAAAGAAAATATTGTGAGGCATCATAAAAGTGTACAGGGTGATCAGTTAAGGGTATCGAGCGGCCATATCTCATAAGATATTGGTCGTATGGATTTGAGAAAAAAAATCGTAATAAAAGTGGTCAAGAGAAATTGCTGAAAATTATTTTCGAGTTTGTCAAACGTCCGCTAGAGGGCGTAACAACCAACACCAAGTAGAAAAAAGGGGTTATTTGGTTTTGAATTTTTGACTTTTGCTGGCGTTGCTAGATGGCGTTAACTGAACTAGTAGCATATTTTTTAGTTTTTTTCAAAAAAAAACAAATGTAATGGTATATTCATTTTTACATATTTTAAAAGGGGATAAATTTCTCTATAATTTAATGAAAATAATTTATCATCTACCTTTTTTTGAACCGTTGATATTGACCAAAATATTATTTTATTTTATTAAAAAATGGCACGCCAATGCTTTTTGTCAAAATAAAAATCATTTTCGTAATCACTTATTAGTTGCTAACAAAAAGAACCTCTTGACTTTTTTTCGTTAGACGAACGGTTTTGGATTGAAAAAATAAGATGTTTAACAATGATAACTATAAGGTTCAAAATTATTTTTAAATATTTCATCTCACAATAATAAAATTATTACCTATAATTTTTATCATTAATAATCATTTAATTAGCGAGAGAATGCTTTAGTTCATAATTTATTTTTAATAATTATTATTATTTCATAAATTAAATTAAAAATCAAACTTAACATCGCATTTAAGCGAAGCAGGCCATTTATTACGTTAAGAAACAAAACACCAAATTGTCAATCACGTTGATATTCATTTTGATAGTTCCTGCTATTAACATCTAATTTAATGTTATGTAAAAAGTATTTTTACAACAAATCATGCCTTTTACGAATGAAGAAGCCTTTGATATGTTGAGAATTTATTTTCAATGTTTTGAAAATGCGGCGATTGCTTCCAGGCAGTATGCACTGCGTTATCCCCTCCGAAGACACCATTCGAAAATGGTTTTTCATCGTTTAGTTTTACGTTTAGGGCAACATGGCCAAGTGCAACCAACTCCAACTTTGAGAAGAAATCGTAGAGTAAGAAGAGAAGATAACATTATAAATGTGTTGGCTTATATTCATGCAGACCCCCTTTTAAGCATAAGAGAGATCTCCAGAGATTTAGGAATATCCTATGGCTCAGTGCAAAAAATATTAGTGGATTTTAAAATGCATCCATATCACATCGTGATTCATCAAGCCCTAAATGACACTGACTTTGAACGTAGGCTCGATTACTGCTACTGGCTTAGAGACTTCATTAGGGAAAACCATCATATTTTGTCACAAATATTGTAGACAGACGAAGCATTGTTTTGCAGTAATGGCAGGGTAAATCTTTGACAAAAAGCAGTGGCGTGCCATTTTTTAATAAAATAAAATAATATTTTGGTCAATATCAACGGTTCAAAAAAAGGTAGATGATAAATTATTTTCATTAAATTATAGATAAATTTATCCCCTTTTAAAATATGTAAAAATGAATATACCATTACATTTGTTTTTTTTTTGAAAAAAACAAAAAATATGCTACTAATTCAGTTAACGCCATCTAGCGACGCCAGCAAAAGTCAAAAATTCAAAACCAAATAAGCGTTTTGTAGTGCAAATTATGCTCTTTCATATGAGCCTAAGTTTGCTAAAATCGGTCAAAAGAAACATGAGACATCTTGGTTTGTTTGAAAAAACAATTGAACTTCCCCCACCGTATTTTGATATATAGAACAAAACATTTTAGACAAAAAGTGTAGGGAAATGGTCACTAAATATGAAAATGATATCGATATATTTTCATTAGGCAAACTTCTATAAAAACTGATTAACTGATCACCCTGTACATCCGAATTTTGAAAAATATTTCCCATTACATGCTGCTAGCAGAAAAGAAAAATTGAATCAATTAAAGAACCAGTTAATTGGACAACAGTCAATATTTTTAAAGGCAGTTGACAAAAATAAGTCTGCAACGGAAGCATCATCATAGCATTCCAATTTTAAAAATAAAGACGAGATAGTTTCAGGAATAAAATCTATGCAACTTTCTGTTAATACAGTGATGAGACGAGTGGAAGTAATGCGCAAGGATATTTTTTCACAGTTAAAAACTAACTTAAATAACTGTGTTTATTTATCTCTTAAAATGGATGAATCAACAAATGTGCTTGACACCTCCCAGATAGCCGTGTTTGTCAACATGTTTTTTAGTGATTTTATGATTAAAAATCTTTTGAAGTTTATTCCACTGAAAGGATATACCACTGGACAGTAATTGTTTTCTCATTTAAACAATTTTATATTTTCTGAGAAAATTCCAATTTCAAAATTATTAGGCTTGACAATCGACGGGACTCCAGTTATGGTGGGTTGTGATAAGGGTCTGGTAGCATTTTGTCGTAAAGATGAACGCTTTCCACAATTTCTGTGTTACCATTGCATTATTCATCAGCAAGTATTATGTGGAAATTATTTAAAACTAAACGTCATGAAATTGGTAGTAAAAATTGTAAACAAGATTAGAGCTCACGCATTACAAAGATTATTCAAAATCTTAGCCGATGAAATTGATTGTCGGTATGGAGATCTACTTCTTCACTATAAAGTGCGATGGTTAAGTAGAGGACGAGTGTTAGCACGTTTTATGAAGCCCTATCTGTTATAGTTCAATTTTTCAAACAACGCGACGAATTTGGCTTAGAGATTTTGGGTTTCTTGTGGACATTACAGACAATATTAATGAACTCAATTTGCAACTTCAGAGAAGAGATAAAGAGGTAATGAATTCCCTAATCAACCGTGATGTCAAGCATTTTCCTGTTCTTTCAGAGATCTCTCAAAATCCAATAGAACCCTATGACAGTAAATCTCATATAGAAATAAACTGCTCGTCATAAAAAACGTAACACCTAGTTTTTTGGGCAATATTTGAAAGGCCATATTTCGAAAAGTACTTAATTGATTTTGAAAATCTTTGCAAAATCTGAAAAGTTGATTCGTTGGCTCACATGACTAATTTTGGGAATACGCTATTTGTGATATAGCATATAATACAGGTGTTAAATAAAGAGATGTTTTTTCTCCTAAATATCATGTCATCCCCATTTATAGGAGAGTTGAGTTAGAGAGTCGCAATAATTTTTCATATTAACAGTAGGTCAATACCTCGGGCCGTTTTCGAGATTTTGTGGATATCTTAGCCTACTACGATTATATGGCAATTTTTATAAAATTGTTGTTATTCTACAGTTTATTCTTAAAAATTTACAAAAATCTTTTGTAACTTAATTTAATTTAAATGATAATTTAATAAATGATTTAAACAAAATAACGAAACCATATTGTCACGTTAAAGCAACAAAGAGAATTAATATTTTGTTGGCCCACCGCCTACACGTAGAATCTCTGCTACCCTATTTGGCATGCTGTTTAGCAAGTCTGCAATAAAATCTTGAGGAATAGCCTCCCATTCTAACCGCACTGCATTTGCCAAATCATTCAAATTGTTTATTACATACTCACCTGCATTTATCTTCAGTTTCATCCTACTCCATACATGCTCTATAATATTCATATCAGGAGATCTAGCAGGCCATTCCATTCGTTCAATGTTGTTCTCCCTCAAAAATTCTTGAACGACTCTTGCTCTGTGCGGACGAGCATTATCGTCTATCAGTATAAAGTCATTGCCGAAATTTTGTGCCAAAGGAACAACAATCTCATTTAAGCACCTTTCTCTATATCTCTCAGCATTCATACTTTCTCCTATCAATACTACTAAATCAGTCTTACCATTCTGCATCACACCGCCCCATACAGTAATCCCACCACCTCCAAATGCTACTCTAGCTTCCATATTTTCTTCTACATACCGACTATTCCTTTCTCTCCATACCAAAATGCGTCCATCACTTTCATGCATATGAAACCTACATTCATCAGTAAACATGCACCTATTTCATTCGGCTATTCCTCAATTCGCATGTTCACGTGCCCATCTCCTACTGGCAGCCCGGTGAACAGCAAGCAAAAGAGGGCAGGAAGCCCTTCGTCTAGCATGTAGGCCATATTCGTGCAATCTTCTACGAACTGTTGCTGATGAAACTTCCACGCTGGTGGCTTCTCGAAGTCCCCTGTTGATCTTGGTTGCATTGAGGGTAGGGCAACGGCGCACAGACATCCTTATAAGGCGGTTCTGACGTAGATTCGTTACCCTGCCGCGACCACTGCGTCCAATGTTGCGGTAAGCAGAGGTCCCGTGTATTGTGTGACGTTCAATTGCCCTGTATATGGATGTTGGTGTTGAACCCATGATGTCAGCAATGCCCCGAAAAGACATCCCACGCTGATGCAGTCTAAAATATACAATAAATATGAATGTTTTAGGAATTTTTACATTTTTTTGAAAAAAGTTGAATAAAATACACTTATCTTATAATGTTTGTCAATTCACGATCCCCAAAACGAACCATTGTTGGATAAATTTTGTTATAAACATTTGAATAACTTTTTATGTTTGGTGAACGTGTAGCGTTTATTTGACAGTACAAAACAAACCAAAAATGCCTATCCATAGCCTACTACGATTATATGGCAATTTCTATGAAATTATCGTTACTCTGCAGTTTAGTGTTAAAAATTTACAAACTACAAAATTTATTGATACGTTGACTTTACAGAGTTTTAAGACAGATCATGTGCTATAAGTTTACGTATACAAGGTGATTCGTTAAAGTAGAGAACTTGAATTACAGCATGCGCAAAAGATTTTTTGTAAATTTTTAAGAATAAACTGTAGAATAACAACAATTTTATAAAAATTGCCATATAATCATAGTAGGCTAAGATATCCACAAAATCTCGAAAACATCGCGAGGTATTGACCTACTGTTAATATGAAAAATTATTGCGACTCTCTAACTCAACTCTCCTATAAATGGGGATGACATGAAATTTAGGAAAAAAACATCTCTTTATTTAACACCCTTTATTATATGCTATATCACATATAGTGTATTCCCAAAATTAGTCATGTGAGCCAACGAATCAACTTTTCAGATTTTGCAAAGTTTTTCAAAATCAATTAAGTACTTTTCGAAATATGGCCTTTCAAATATTGCCCAAAAAACTAGGTGTTACGTTTTTTATGACGAGCAGTTTAGTTTCTAATTTGAAGGATAACTGCAAAAATCGGTTTAAGGATTTCAACAAAATGGCATTGGTGGCTCAATTTGTTGTTTCACACTTCATGGAAATTGATGCCCAACATTTTGCAACTTGTGTTATGCAGAACTTTGGCGAAGACATCGCTGCAATTGAAATGGAAGTGATTGCATTTCAAAGCGATTTAGCATTGAAATCGATAGTTTCAAATACAAAATGTATCTGGCCTATAGTAATAAAGACAAATATTTAATTCTATGTTGTGCTGCCTTAAAACTGAAAGAATTATTTACTTTAACCTATTTGTGAGATTCTTTTTTCTCCAATATGAAGTTTATTAAGAACAAATACAGCAATCGTTTTACAAATGAACATCTGGATAATTGTGTTCGAATGACTGTATCAAATTACACTGCGCATATCGAAAAAAATTATCGATGAGTTCGAGTGTCAACCTTCTCACTGAATGCACGCATTTTTTATCACATGTTTTTGTTTAAAATTTTAATTATAATGTTTACTTTTATTAAGTCGTATGTGACATGCCATTATGGCTATATAAAAATTTTGTTTATTTTTTAGATATGTATTAGTTAAATATTTATTAATTATATAAAAACATGTATGTCAAATACAACTGTGCATTAGGCTGGCTTAAACGCTTGTTACAAGTAGGTAGCTCACGGTTTATTTCTGAATTATCGAAGAGCTCAACACCTTGAAAAGGTTGGCGACCACGGCCCTAGGAATACATTATTATTAATTTCTGCGCCATAAAACCATACTACAGCTGTTCATCTAATTGCATAAATCATTAAATATTTAATAAATGTAATGCCAAAAAAATTTTTTTAAAAAGCATCTACAAAAATATTAGCTATTGCATATTATAGAAAAAGATCACTTGGATGCTTGGGAGGTTTGAACACAAAAAATGTCTTAAAAAATATGTAATATTGTATGATGTAATAATCTAATATAATATGTTATTTACTGTATCATTAGTTTAAAAAATTTGTTTTTTTTTCAGTTTTACAAATGCATAAATTTCCTGTACATTATTGGATACTCGATATCATCAGTAGCTCTAATAGCATCATTAATAATATTCTTTTCATTTAGGTAAGTGCATCGTTTGTCTATTTAAATAAGTAAAATAGTATCTTGTTAGCGCCTTTTTTTCTTTAGTAGTAAGTACATTACTTATGACTTGAATAAACAAAATTGACCTTATTATAAGTACTTAAAACAATTACTTAAATAAAGGAGTACTTGCTTCTAGTAATAATTTGTATAATTTATAAATAATAAAAACTCATTTTCACAAACCTCTTCGAGAAACAGGGAGTTATATTTTTTAAATTATTATCCTTTAATTTTTTAGGAGCGCTATCTGGTGTTGCACTAAATTTTATTTTGCAATGTTCAGGCATAACAAAACATTTATAATAAGTAAGAAATATATTTCTATTCCATCAGTGTCTTTTGTAATAGCAAATACTGAAACATACTCTCCTGATTTTGATTGTTTTTCCATTAGAAATATGTGGAAACTGGTTTTCCCAGATGTCACCCTGGCATACATTAAATTACAAAATTAACGTGAAAGACAAACATATAAGATATATGGCACCAAGTAAAAAAGAACCGTTTTTACTTCAAACTACCACTATGTTTAAGAAAACAAATTTATGACAAGTTTCGCCAACACTGTGGCTTCATCAGTTTAGTTTCCATATAAAAACTATTTTAAAAATATATTTTAAGTCCAACTGGGCGTTAATGTGCACCTTAGCGCCCAGGTTTGAGCGCGAAGCTTGGCACTTTAACGCTCAAGGGCTAGTTTAAAGCATGCGGACTTTAAAATAATGCAGTTTTGTATTCCTAAGTATATTTTTGTGAATTTCTTTTCATAGAATTGATAAAAAAACAGTTTTTCGCTTTTACAATTTTTATTATGAAAACTAACATATAAAATAACATTATTCAAATCTGGAATTAAAGTTGCAGTAGGAGCATTTAACCACACTTATAGGTGCATGCCGATTTTTTTTTTGGCAATAATTTTCAAGTTTCGCGTCGGATATATAACTGTGCATTTTGGTCATAAACCGCGTTTAACGCCCTTAGCGTGTAAAAACCATCGCCTAAAGACTCGTGTTTTTATTTCCACGTGGGCGCTAAACGTTTTCTTTATGACATAGACACGTAAATAACTATTAATACTATGCATCTGGAGAATAAGGTCTTTGTGGAACTCTTTTTCAGAACACTGCGTTGTGTGCGTATAAGAATCCATGTGCAGCTCTTCAGCTCTTTTGTAATGAATAACATATTAGCCATTATATGGTATACAGAAGTAGTTACTAAAGTCGAAGTCACCACTGATAATCCAGTAAGTACTATGCTTAAATTTTGCTCCTAAAAATTACTATTTTAAAAATATACAAAATGGTGTGTTTTGCCAGGTTGTACAACAAAATAATTATTCAAATAACTTGTTTTATATTTAAATACAATACCATTGCTTAAAAACCGGCGACACTGCCGCATTTTTGTGAATTGTCAGTAGTTAAATTGGGCAAAACGGTGGGTATTCCAAGTATTGTTTTTGAGCATTATAAAAGTATAATAACAGTATAATTTCTCGAGCAATATAATTGAAATAAGTGAATGTAAAGCTATATAAATTTAAATCCCTACTTTAAGCGTTGATAAATGTATTCTTTTAACAACTCTTTATAGGCCACCCTCAACTAACAATGATGTCTTTTTAGAGTGCTTATACTCACATTTAAAACAAAAACAGTGTTTCAGCGTTTATCAAAGTTGTAAAACCACAATATTTATAGGGGATAATAATATAACTATAAAAGACAGCAACAAATGAGTTAGTTAATAATTATCTGAACATAATGGGAGAATATAAGTTTGTTCCTTTGATCAATAAGGACACCAGAATATAAGTTTGTTCCTTTGTTCAATAAGGACACTAAAGTTCCAAAACGGTTCTGGCAGTTGTTTCAACCATTTTTTTATTAAAAGCAATAATAACAATGGCCGACAAGATTTTTCTAACACAGGCCAGCTCATTATTTTCACAATGGAAATACCCTCCCAATAATAAAAAAAATATTCGGAAAGCCCTAATATTTACCATTTTTTAATAGCCTAATTAGAACCTTTTATATTGGCTGGTAAACAATTTTATTGTGGAGCGGCTAAAATGGGTCCATTTTACGACGAAAAAATTACCTAGACTGGGTTGTTTACAACATTAGACATAAAATAAACGTTAAACATCACTCTTCTGTTAAGTTTCGAATTGAGTAGTGTTCTGTGTATCGATAAGCAAGTGTATGTGAAGACGAGAATGTCGAGTCAAACGCGCCGAAGTTGCAAACTTTCTCCTGACAAATTTTGTTATATTTCTGATGAAATCACAAGCCAGGCCATTTTCCGAAAATGTAAAAAAAACCCACTTTAAATATTTTGGTGTGTTAATTGGAGATCAAGATAAGCGGTGGGCTCCCCATGTGTGCTGTGTTAGTTGTAGTGTATCATTGGTGCAGTGGATGAAGGGAAAGAGAAAAAGTATGCCTTTTGCAGTTCCAATGGTATGGCCAGAACCCACCAATCATTCTGACGATTGTTATTTTTGCCTGACAAAGAAGGTTATTCCAAAAAGGGAAAGCACAATATAGAATATCCAAATGTGCAATCTGCCATACGACCTGTTCCTCATAATGCAAATTTGCCAGTGTCGATTGCGCCTTTAAATTGGCAAGCTATTGATTTGGGAGATAATGGAGATAACGCATCATCAGGCAGCTCAGAGGAACAGTGCACCGATGCCACTTTTAGGTCCCAGTTCCGGCGAGCCACATTTAATTGTCCAAAGTGAATTAAATGATTTAGTGCATGATTTGGGGTTATCCAAGCAACAGTCAGAACTTCTGGGTTCCTGTCTTAAGGAATGGAACCTATTGGTCAAAGAAACAAAAATTACGAATTTCAGAAAAAGAAATGCTATGTTTTCTGAATTCTACAGTATGGAAAATTCGTTGCGCGTGACCTGATATAGACAGTTTAATACAGGAACTTAATATTGAACATTCTCCTCGTGAGTGGCGGTTATTCATAGACTCATCTAAATATAGCTTAAAAGATGTGTTATTGCATAACGGAAATTTAAAACCCTCTATACCAGTTGCCCATTCAGTTGCAATGAAAGAAAATTATGAAAATATGCGCACGATTTTGGATAAAATAAACTGCAATAGGTATAAATGGCAGATATGTGGGGACTTAAAAGTTATAGAGAATTTAGAGGGATTTACAAAGCTGTTTTCTTTGTTTATGGGGCAGTCGTGCAATAAATCAGCACTATGTAACAAAAATTTGGCCAGAAACAAGCGAATTTCAACCGCGATCTCAAAATATTAAATTTATACCTCTTGCTGATCCCAAAAATGTCCTTTAGCCTCCTCTTCACATTTAACTTGGGCTGATGAAAAACTTTGTGAAGGCTTTGAATACAGATGGTGATGGATTTAAAGACCTAAGACAAGCCTATCCCCAGTTAAGTGATGCCAAATTGAAAGAAGGCATTTTTATTGGGCCACAAATCAAAAAATTGCTGGATGATGTCAATTTCACGGAAAAGCTTACCAGGCAGGAACTCAGACTATAGAATTCATTTGTTAATCTAGTAAGAGGATGTTTAGGAAACAATATGGTGGGCCGAGGGTTGAAAACCCTTGCAGTGTACAGAGTAACCTGTGTGCTGCGTAGATTGTACTTCTTCCTGCATTGGCACTACTTATTGCTTTATCAAAATCAGCGCTCGCATATTTTGATGAGGTAAGGGGAAAATGTAATATAGACTATATTATATTCGCCCCAACCTGGTTATTTCATGGGACAAATGTGACATAGTGGTAAATAAACAAAAAAATTGTAGAATTTTGGTAAAGATAAACGAAATATATGTAATTAAGGCAAAAAATTAAATAAAATAGTCAAAACTTTTATTATTATTCAAAATTACTTCAGATACGAATGAATAAAATGAAACGTGAGTTGAGAAATCACGTTTGATGACTCCCTGTTTTGGATTTATATGTTAGAATACCAAAGTCAGTAATACACTGAATTTTCTTTAGTGCAATTCTATTCTCACGACTACTTAGACTATGGTGTGTTAGATGGAACCACAATGACCTTTTTCGTTATTAAATAGTAACACCACTTCATCTTAAGGTAGATATAAAAAAATCATTTTATATTTCTTTCTAATTTATACAATGTTTTTCAATTGAACTTAATATAGTTAAACACTTTTATTTCTATAGAAATGTATAAAAAAATGAGCACCGTTAGAAAACAAATACAATCGAAGTCATAAATATATATACAATCGAACAATATTGATTAATTTAATATAAAGGATTTATTGAAAAAGCAAGTCAAATAGCAGCGGTTTTATCCTTGATTCCTATAATTTATAACTATTATACAAATAGGATCAAGTTTATGTTCCAGTTGATAGAAAACATACAATCACCATAATATATTGTGGCAAATGCCGACGATTTGCTTATGCGTTTGTGTTCGGTTTAAGGTGATGTTGCGGCAATAAATTCTTAATGATTTACATCAGTCACAAACTATTCGGGATTTAAGTTGTTTTTTCGAATAAACATGACTTGATTTATTTTTGACACGTAAATAAATCTGATAAGTAATTTTATAAAATCGGCAATTTTCCTTTATTCGGAACATCCCTTGTGTAACTCAGTTTCGTTTCGCACATAGTTGTTTAGTATTATAAACATATGTCCAAAATTAAAAAAAGTAAATTTTTAGACAAAATAAAAAAAAACAATTAAAAATCAATTTTTAATAATAATAATAATAATAATAACGTTTATTATTTACCACATGTATACATATATAAAAACAAAATTAAAAATCACAAAGGTAAGGCAAATAAAAGTACGCATTTCAGACTTCTGAAGTCCAGATTCTGTTCTACCAATGCGGCTACAAACTAATATTAAGACGTTTTGGTAAGTAGCCAGTTAATAAAAATACAACAATAAATGCTACAATATGAAAAAATGAAGACACGAAAGGAAAGAAGGGAGAAAGAAAAGGAAAGAAGAACAAGAAGGAAGAGTAAGGCTGAGAGTAATTTAAATGCTATTGAGAATTAAGAAACTGAGTAGTAATGTTTCTTTTGAAACTTTGTAATGACGTAGAAATTTTTTATAAATCTGGAGGCAACGAATTTATATTTAAAGCAATGTTATATGAGAAGCATCTCTTAAATATTTCAGTTTTATGGCGCGGAATCGTTAAGGTATTCCTGCGTAAATTCAAATGATGTACGTCCGTGCGAGAAGTGATTCTGTTATACAGATAAGGAGGTGATTTAAATTTAAGTAATTTATAATAAAAGCAAAGGGCATGGAGCTTACGTCGGTTATACATATTTAGCCACGAAATTTCTTTAAGTTTGTGGGTTACCCTGTCTCTCCTCTTAATACCAAAGATAAATCGAATACAGCTGTTCTGCACTTTTTGAACTCTTCGTAAGTCATAACTATCCAAATATGGACCATATATATGACCGCAATGATTAAAACGTGATAATATTAATGAATCACAGAGCTCCTTTTTAGTGGATTGATCAAGGTGGTGTCTGTGCGGAGACAATGATTTCAAAGAGCAGTATGTTTTTTTAAGAATATGAGAAATATGAGAACTAAATCGAAGATGTGAATCTAAAACAAGACCTAAACTTTTTGCGCTTTCGACTACATTTAAACGTTGATTTTCTATGCTTATAGCCATATCTGGCTTTATTTCATTAAGAATATTTTTATTACCAAATAAGAAACCAACCGACTTAGACGGATTCAAATTTAGCATGTGTTTAGAGGATATTTTAAGCAATTTGTCTAAATCGAAGTTAATTTTAATAATGGCTTGATTATAGTCAGAAGGTTTAAAAGATAAAGACAGTTGGGTATCGTCGGCGTACAGATGGTACTGACAGTATTTAAAGTGTGCATGGAAAGTGCATGTATAGATACTAAATAAATGAGAATCAACTTTAAGAAAATCTAAATTATTTTGATCAATTTTTACACGTTGAAATCTATTAGAGAGAAATGATTTAATCATGTTTGACGCATTTACCGAAAACCCTATATAGTGTAACATAGAAATTAATATTTTATGATTTAAAAAATCGAATGCTTTACTAAAATCCAGTAAAATTAATGCTGTGATTTCGTTAATGTCTCGAGCGGAAAAGATATCGTCAGTAACATCCGCCATTGCCGTCGCGCAACTATGTTTAGGGCGAAATCCGGATTGTTTCGTTGGTAAAATATTATTTAGATTAACATGTATGCGTATTTGAGTTTCCAGCACTCTTTCTAAAATTTTTGAAAACGTTGGAAGTATGCTTATTGAACGAAATTGTGTTAAATCCTTCGGAGAACTAACTTTGGAAAGGGGTGTGACAATAGCTTTTTTCCAAATGTCAGGAAAATATTCATGAAGAATACATTCATTAACAATGTGTGTTGTAAAACCAATAATATGAGGGCAGCACAGGGAGATTAAAGTTATATTAATATCATCTGTGCCCGCAGCTTTACTTTTAATTTTCATTATAATTTGAAGAATATCATTGTCCGTTACAGTATTAAAAGTTAACAAGGAAATCAGATTATTTTTAGTGTTATTTAAGTAAAAATTTAGTAGATCGTTATTTACCGAATTATTTGTTTCAGTCGAATTTATAAAAAATGAATTAAATTTATTTGTATCTTTAAAAACCTGCTGAATTTCCTTTATGTTTACTGGCCTCAGTTTATTAAGCTCTTTCCACTTATCTTTTATGGAACTATTTTGAAAGGTATGCCTATAATAAGCTTTTTTCTCTAATGTAATTGATTTATTTGTTAAATTCCTTAACTGTTTATAAGAATCCCATTTGCTAGGCAGTTTACTAGATTTAAAATCACGAAAGGCCTTATCTCTTAATTTCTGCATACGTTTAATATTTTCTGTGATCCATGGCTGGAGAGGTTAATTGCGTTCAGTAAGGTGCTTAATAGGTGCATGCTTATTAAATAAGGCCAATATACAATTATTTAAAAAGTTTATCTTTTCGTCAATATTTTCAATATTATATATCTCATTAAATGTTATTGCTTCCAGGTCCCTTTGAAACAAATTTATATCAATATTTTTTAGTGATCTATATAGTATTTTATTAGGTGGTTTAGGGTTGCAAGAATAGTTAATCTGACAGAAAACTGAGCAATGGTCAGAAAACTGGCAATCAACAACACCTTTATTCACAACTTTATCGCAATTCGTGAAAATAAGATCAATTAAAGACTGAGTTCTATTGGTAATTCTAGTCGGCTCTAAAATAATTTGTTCTAAATTAAAGGGTTCCACAGTTTGCAAAAGCTGCCTTGTCAAAGGGCTTTCATAATTTAAGATATCCGTGTTAAAATCGCTTATGCAAAAAATGTTTTCATATGAGGAGGAAATATTAATTAACGTGTCTTCGAATGTATTTAAAAAAGAGGCAATTTCAGAATTTGGAGGTCTATAAATAGTACCAATAATAATTTCGTACTTTTTTAAAAAAATCTTTATCCAGATACTTTCTAAAAAATCAAATTTTTCGGTCAGAATAACATCATATTTGAGATCGATTTAAGAAAGGTTTTAAAGTAAATCGACCTGGGGTCGATATTTTATTGTAAATTTTCTTGTTTATAGTATTAAAAATATTTTAAAAGAAATTAATATGCTAATTACTGTGTGTTATAATATCCATATAGATTCAGTGGCGGCTCGCGGGTGAAAAAGTAAGTGAACTGCATATGAAGTAAGAAAATATCGCATACATTTTTTTCCAGATAGAATTTTTTTTTTCGACTTAACTAAATTTTGTATACTAAATTAATTCTCTTATCCATCATAGCAGCAAGAAAAAGAATAAATACAGCCTGCGGCGCTTTTTCTTTTGCCATTTAGATGGCCAGACATCACACTTGCGCCATCGTAACATTGCCTTATTAATTTATGTTTATAGTCAAATTGGTCCAAAATTTGATCCAATAGAGAATATAAATTCACCGACGTTCTATCGGAGAGGACATTATAAAATCCTAAGTATCTCTCGACTCATATCAGTGGTGTCATCCACTTGCACAGAAAAAAACTCTGTCTTCATTATTTCATTTTTTACATGATCATTTAAATAATGCATTCAATTATTTCGTTTTGAATAGTTTTCGAGTCACCAGTAAAAACATTTTTAATTTTTTCGTGATGATCTTTCAGTTCTTGGGAACTTCTCGATATTAATAAACCTAAAATCTTTTCAAGATTCCCCCTATTTACTGACTCGCTGCCTAGTATGAAAATCGCAAACTAAACATAGCACCTCCAGCAAAGTCGAAGCGGTTTACGCCACTGTTATAGTTGTTATAATAAAGTTCGATTGAAAGTTTTAAAAAGACATGCCGCCAACGGTCAAGTAAAATATCTATTCGACATGTACAGTTTATTTAGGTGAATAAATGAATGTAAAAACTTAAATTTTAAGAGATATATAATAAATATAGTTAGATGTTTGCTTGTTTATTTTTCCTGGTGAAGTAGCACTTCACGTTCTTCACCTGAATAGTCGCCATTGTAATAGATTTCGAGTAAACAAATCCACTTAATAATGTTCGTGTAGAAAACTCGCTTTCTATAAAGTTTAAAATGAATACAAGAACGCATGAACATCTTAAAAGGGGACAGATTAGGCAAAATTCTTTAAATTCCATTCCCACGATTACGTGATTTTGGCAATAAGGGTGAAACTTGCTCTTCACGACGGGCAAAAGGATGTAAAGGGGGATTAGCCTATAAAAGGGTCCAGAACTTCTTTATATTTTCTTTTAAAGGTAAAGGTTGTTACGCTGTCAATTTGTTTATAGATTTTGAAGAGGAAAAACAGTAAAGTAAAATAATGAAAGGGGAGGGCTAGATATAAATTAAATTTCACTCTGTGGTTTTTGCGGCTAAACTAAATAATTTCCTGGGGGTGACATTACAGTGCTGATGACTCCGGGAGC
The DNA here is from genome assembly GCA_030620095.1 of Kuschelorhynchus macadamiae. Classification (NCBI taxonomy): domain Eukaryota; kingdom Metazoa; phylum Arthropoda; class Insecta; order Coleoptera; family Curculionidae; genus Kuschelorhynchus; species Kuschelorhynchus macadamiae. The sequence goes on from JAUTXW010004711.1 coordinate 467,947, forward strand.
TTTTATAGCGGCGCCCGACTGTACGTTACTTTGTAAGGAATTGTTTTAATTGTCGAATTATTGGGTATGGCCAGTGTATCTCAATCCTGTGACGCCGATAAGAACGGTGCCCGATGGTTTATATCCAGTGAAGGGTAGTCCAATGATTTGTCTTATCCAACATACTTTTAGCACAGTATACAGGGTGTTTCTTAATTGAGTGTCAATATGTAAGGAGGTGATTTTTGAGTTCATTTTAAGAAGAAAACTTTATATAAACATATGTCCTAAACGGTGTAAATTTTGAGATACAGGGTGTTAAACTTTCAATAATTTCATAATTTTTCGATAATATCTCGAATACCACTCTAGATATTGTAATGAAATTTGGTATAGAGGTACTATGCATCTAGTGAAATTTTTTGATGTAGAACATTTTTTTTTATTTCCACCAGTGGCGTCCGTACGGAATCCGACCTGCATATTTTCCCAGACATTGATGACACTCCACTGATTTTTTTTAAATAAAAATTATTTTTGAAATTCCCATTCATTTTTGAGCAAGTTTGATCTCTTGGTAATTTTAAGTTGAACGCACGGTTTTCGTTTTAAAAAATAAAAACCGTTTCTCTGCAGAGTTTTAACAATATCGCTAATATGACAACACCAACCGCCATGGCATGCAAGGAAATGTTTTTTTTACTGAAATTCAAGAAATCATATTTGCTTATGAATAACTAATACCCAAAGATTTCAAAATTATTATTTGAGCTTATAATTTTTCAACACGAAACTATAAAATACTATTAGTTCATCAATAAAGAAAGATTACTAATAATAATTATTATTGTAGTAGGCTTTGACTGTCAGAATTAATACTTCTCTTGTAACTTAATTTGACAGTTCAGCTTTCAGATTCAGTCGGGTTTAATTAATTTTGTGTTCTGATATATCTGAGAAAAGAAATTGAGTTTACCAATGAAGAGTTGGCAGACATGCATTACATGTATGATTTGGCTGATGGCAGTTCACCGGAAGCTAGGCGATTATATCAAGAGCGCTTTCCTGGTAGAGTTATACCAGATAGGCGAATATTTGCAAATGTGCATAGAAGGTTGACTGAAACGGGTACATTCAAGCCAAATAATCAATTAAAAGGGGCCCATCGGACTGCAAGAACTCCAGAAATTGAAGAGGCAGTATTAAATTCCATATATGAAAATCCTGAACTGAGTACTAGGAAAATTGGAATTAACCTAAATATTTCGCACATCCTAGTTTGGAGAATTCTACATGATTTTTTTATACCCATATCACATTCAACGGGTGCAAGCCTTACTTGCCCGAGATCTTCCTTTCCGAGTTAATTTTTGTGCATGGTTTTTGGAAAAAATTGCGCGTAATCCCTTATCTGATCGCGAAATAATGTTCACAGATGGATGAAACTTCTCCAGGAACGCTATCAGAAACTTCCACAATAATCATAGCTGGGCCGACGAGAACCCCCATGCCATTGTAGAACATCATCATCAAGAGCAATTCTCTGTAAATGTTTGGGCTGGCATTATCGACAATCACCTAATTTGGCCTTTTTTTCTCTTCTTGAGAACGATTTGCCGATATTGTTAGAAGATATACCAATTCTGATTAGAAACAGAATGTGGTTCATGGCGGACCCCAACCATGGTCCCCTAGGTCTCCAGATCTAAATAGTTTGGATTTTTTTTCTATGGGGACATCTTAAATCTTTAGTTTATCGCACCCCAGTAAACACTGTAGAGGAGCTGAAGGATCGTATAAGAGATTCTTGCGATATTATCAGAAACACCGAGGCTATCCTTCAAAGAGTTCGCGGCAACATGAGGAAAAGGGCTGAAGCGTGTATTCTCCAAGGTGGTGGGCATTTTCAACAACTTATCTATTTTTTTTCTTCTATTTTATTTCACAAAATTCGCTGTCAATTTGTTAAAACCTAATTATTTTTGTTGAAATTATTAATTATGTACCTAGTTGTATTAGTATAGTTTTGTAAATAACTTGTTATTGTTGAAGAATGTCATATTATTTTAATAAAATTTATAAAAAGTATTTATGAAGGAACAGACTTCTGAAAAACATTGACATGGTGGTCCTAGATTGGTGGCCGAAGACTACATACTATTATCTACAAATAACTCTCACTAAGATAAAGCGATTTCTGATTTTAATAAGAATGGACATAGTAATTACTTTCACGCCACTGATTTTTCTAAAATAAAGCATTTTTATTGATTCATTTGTTTGTTTTTGAAAACTTTTAGTATTTATTTTCGACAAGATTTGATTTCTCGAGTTTAATACAATAATATTCCTCTGCATGCATGGTGATATCCGTCTTATGACCAGGATTGTTTGGACCATGCAGAGAAACGGTTTTTATTTTTTAAAACGAAAACCGTGCGTCCAACACAAAATTACCAAGGGATCAATCTTACTCAAAAATGAATGGTAATTTCAAAAATAATTTTTATTAAAAAAAAATCAGTGGCGTACCATCAATGTCTGTGAAAATATGCAGGTCGGATTCCGTACGGACGCTACTGGTGGAAATAAAAAAAAATGTTCTACATCAAAAAATTCCACTAGATGGATAGTACCTCTATACCAAATTTCATTACAATATCTAGAGTGGTATTCGAGATATTGTCGAAAAATTATGAAATTATTGAAAGTTTAACACCCTGTATCTCAAAATTTACACCGTTTAAGACATATGTTTATATGAAGTTTTCTTCTTAAAATGGACCCGAAAATCACCTCCTTAAACATTGACACTCAATTAAGAAACACCCTGTATATACCCAACGAAGTCCACTCTTGCTGTCGGTCGAGCATAAAGCAAAGCAATCGCAGTCCGAGTAGCTCGCGCTTATATCCGTCTGAGTTTCGTCTGAGTTCTACGCGGTGAGCGAAAAATGGAAAAAGTAAAAGCGTCTTGGTTGACGGTTGTAACGCAAAACGGGAATTTTTTAGATGTCCAAAAAATGCCGAGCGGTAAGTAGATAATTTTTATTTTATTTAATCTGAACAGAAAATAAAATTTAGTTATATAAAATGTATTTGGAAAAGTCGTAGTTTTATGTCTGAACTTGTTCTTTTTTAAAAAAGTGAAGAAAACATTTGGAAAACATCAAATATTTATTTAGCGACTTATTACTTTAAACCGACTACAAAAAAGGTTAGTAATTCGACGCGACGCGTATAATATGTATATATGAATGTAGGTACGTGTGTTTGTAAATTTCTTGGTAACTAATAGATGGATTTTAACGAAATGTGTGTCATTTTACTTGGTATTTTTTTAATTAGGGTCTAGACAAAAGGGATAAAAAATTTAATAATTCAAATTCAAATTCAAATTCAATTTTATTCACTTTAAAGTCAAAAAACATTGACAATAGTTTCGTCATAGTATTTGTTTTGATATAAAATAGAAAGTACAAAAAATATAATATAAAAAGACATTAAATAAAATATAAAAAGACATTAGATATAATATAAAGACATTAAATAAAATATAAAGACATTAAATATAAAAAAAGACATTACTTAGGCAGCACTGACTACAGACAGACGACACGCTAAGAACATCCAATTATAGACTAAGATTAAATTGATACAGGAAGACAGCACTTTAGATATCACACATTTTGTATACTAAGGAACGTGGGTGTTGTCAGGAACGATTTTCGTCTGTGAAGAATTCTTTTAGGGAGTAATATGCCTTTTTTGCTAAGTATCCCGTAACTTTCTTTTTAAATTGGTTGAGTGTGTTGGCTTCTTTTATGTGGGATGGGAGTTTGTTGAATATTTTTGCACAGGCGTAAAATGGGGACCTTTCATAAAATGTAGACTTATGAAGAGGAAACACGAGGTCGTTTTTGTGCCTGGTATTGTATTCGTGATGTTCGCAGTTCATCTTGAATTTTTCTCGATTCATGTAGACAAAGACCAAGCACTTCAGCATATATATACATGGCACTGTCAAGATGTTGTGGTCCTTGAAGACTTCTTTACAAGTGCACCTAGGTTTGATTCGGAATATTAATCGAATAATCCTCTTCTGTCCTATTAGTATCCGGTTGATACTTGTAGAGGCTCCCCATAGCATTATGTTGTAGCTTAGATGGGGGTAGGCTAGTGCATAATAGGATGTTAGTAGGGTTGGTATAGGAACAGCTTGTCTCAATTTTAGGAGTGCATAGTATGCGTTGTTAAGTTTTAACGCGATATGATCTATTTGTTTTTCCATGATAGTTTGGAGTCTACATATGATCCAAGGAATTTAACAGCAGGCTCCGCCTGGGGTAGACTGACTTTTGGCTCTGATTTGTAGAATGGAACTAGTACGGTTTTGTCCTCATTCAATATAAGTTGGTTTGAGAAGCACCAGCGGTTCATTTGATCTATGACCGAACTCATCTTTTCTTGTAGCTCCTGCTCGCTAATTCCCGATACAATTACACTGGTGTCATCAGCGAATTTTATTGTCAAGTCCTGTATGTCCAGTTCGTTAATGAATATTAGGAATATAAGAGGTGCCAAGACCGATCCTTGGGCAGCTCCAATGTTGATGGGATATTCGTTTGATAGGCAGTCTTCAATCCTCACTGCTATCCTCCGCTCCTTTAGAAAAGACATTATCCAGGAATTTGCCTTTCCTCTTATCCCTATGCAATAGAGTTTTTCTGCTATAAAATTTAGGTTCAACGTATCGAAGGCTCGAGATAGGTCAAAGAATAGACCCACTACAATACGGTTTTCTTCCAATTCTTGGAATATGAAATTTGTGAGGTCGAAAGAAGCAGATTCTGTAGATTTCCCCTTCCGAAAGCCATGTTGGTTGGATCCTATTATTTTGTGTTTTTCTAGGAAGCCTTCTATTCTATTATATACAATTCTCTCGAAAACCTTACTGAAGCAGCTCAATAATGATATAGGCCTGTAGTTTTCGATCAAGTGATGACTTCCCTTCTTGAATACTGGGACTATGGTTGCCAGCTTTAAGATGTTAGGAAATTTTCCCTGCTTTATTGAGTGGTTCAGCAGGGTGTGTAGGGGATCCTTTAATTCGTCGCATACTTTTTTCAATATTGTTGTCGGTATCCCGTCGAATCCGCTTGATTTTTTATTTTTCAGAGATAGGATAGTGGTTTTAACCTCGTCGGCTGTAACTGGGTGTAGATAGATAGAATGTTCGACCTGGTTGCTAACAGTTGGGATTATCGATACGTTTGGACCAAAATGGTTGCGCAGGGTTTTATCGGCGATGGTGGAAAAAAAATTCGCGAAGGAGTTTGAGATTGTCTGATGGTCGGTAATAACCTCATCGTTCACCTTTATTGAGGTTATCCTATTCGATTTTTTTCTGCCCGTTTCTGCATTGATTATGTTCCATATTGTTTTTGCTGTTTGTCGCTGTGTCTATTTTATTCTTGTTATGATTGATTTTGGCCTCGGTGATACACTTTCTGTATTCCTTTCTAGTTTTCTTGTACTGTTCCTTGAGCTCATCGGATTGTGTTTGTTTTGACATGTCGTAGATGGCCTTCAGTTCTTGTCTTTGTGTCATCAGTTCTCTCGTCATCCATGTGTTTTTTTGCTTTGCTTTGTCCTCTACTGTTCTGAGGGGGCAAGCGATGTCGTAATGCCACATGACAGTTCCCAGGAAATTGTTGAACCTTTCATCGAGGTCTCCTATGTGGATGTCGTCCCAGTTTTCATTCTGCAATTTAGACTTAAAGTTATGTATGTTCTCTTCTTTTAGGGATCTGATTTTCCGGTGGGTTTTTGTTGTTGTCTCATCCGTTTTTTGTCCATGATCTATGTACATTTCTGTTAAGTAATGGTCAGAGATGTGCGGTTCAGATATTGCGCATCTCACTTGTGTCTGACACATGTTGGTGGTCATATAGTCAATTGATGAGATTGTAGTACCTTTTTTGAGGAGAATACACGCGTTGGCTGTTTGCAGTAGTCCAGTAGATCGAACGAATCAAGCAAGTCCTTCAGTAATTTGTAATCTATGTGGTTTTCATTGAGACTGTTTATATTAAGATCTCCGCATAAGATGATGTTTGGTGATAGACTCGTTGCAACGGTCAGTAGTGAGGTTGTTTGGGTAATGAAGGTTTCAATGTTTCCAGTGGGTGGCCTGTAGATTACTATTATGACATATTTCTCATTTCCAACTTTTAGTTCGACTGCGCAGCATTCTATGGCGGTTTCTATGCTGTGTTGCCCTATCCCTTTAATTTCTCTACCTTGGATTTGATCTCTTACATATATTGCCGCTCCGCCGTGAGTCGAAATTTTTCTGCAGAATTTTGATGTCAAGCTATACCCAGGTAAAGTCATGCTATTCATCCCGTCGTCTGTCACCCAGGTTTCCGTTACACACAGTATGTATGGTCGCTGTTCGTCAAGTAGTAATTCAAGATTGTTCAGTTTGTTAGGTAGTGATTGGACGTTTATATGGTACACTGATAACGTTGCACACTTTGTGTTTTGAGAAGTCAGTTGTGTGTTGTCATTTCGAGATTGAGCTGTGATAGGCGAGGGTATAAAAAATTACTTTTCTCTGGGCTTTTCTGAGCGCTGGTAACTTGCACATTATTTCCAGCAGACTTATTAATTAGTTTAAAGGATTGGTTTTGTCCATCCTTTGCATTTGCACTCGAAGTTGCATTTGCACTCGAAGTCGCATTTGCACTCGAAGTCAATATGTTTTCTGATACCATATAAGTTTGAGTGGCTTTCGTAGTCCGTTCCCTGCTCCTCTGTAGATTCGTTGAAGTGTGATTGATGGCATATTCCGTATTTTCAGCAGTTGAGAGGCGGAGAGCTTGTGAATCTTCTGCACTTTGAGCTGGACAGTTTGCGATTTCCCTGTATGTCTCCATGGAGTTCTGGATGATATTCTCATATATATACCTTATTAAGTGCCACTTTCCCCTAGCATTTATGTTACCCTCACCATCAGCATGATATGGTCTCATTAAGTCATTACTGTTCACATATGTTATCCCATTAATACTTTTCACATGGTCATTTATAAGTTGAATTTCCTGGGCAATGAATTTATTAAGTACTGGTTTGCCAGGTATATACAATGGCGAAACAAGAATTAGGTTGGTATGTTTTGACATGTTTAATATTCTGCGTGTTACTTCCAATGTTACATTCTTCCCCTGCCTAGCATTGGCAGCGTGACAGATGATGATTTTGAAGTCTGTCTTGTTGAAATGTTTAGTCAGTTTTTCATGTTGTTTTGTTACTACTTCAAGTGAATCACTGTCTGAATTTTGGCAATTGGTATCAAATGATCCTCCCGATATGGTTTTAAAGATTTTGCCATAGTTATAATCATTTATGCCTCCAAGAATGAGTACTTGTGGTCTAATATTTTGATTGTATTTTGATTTTGGTTTAGTCTTATTCTGGGGATCATTAGTAACCTCACATCTTAAAGACTTAGTGCATTCTATTGTTAAATTTCTATTTTCTGTTTCTACTCTTTCTAGAGACTTCTTTAGGCTCTCATTCACTACGTTGACCCTACCAAGTTTCCTTTCCAATTGTGCTAAATTTTCCTTGTATTTTTCTGTGTCATCGCAGTAGAATTTTCTTTCCACTATTCGCTTCTCTGACTGATCCTTTAGTTTTTCGTGCAATTCCATTATTTGTTTTTCCAATTCACTCATTCTGTTCACTGGTACGTATTCTTTCGATATTTCATTATTTTTTCCCTGCCCTGCTTCTGTTAACCGGTGTTTTGTTTCCTTCAGGTCCTTTAGAAAGTTTCCGTTTTCCACATTTAGCTTATCAATTGAGATTTGCTTGTTCTTCACATCCATTTCTAGTTGTTTGCATCTTTGCACTAATTTCTCTTGCTCCTTCCTGAGTGTGTCGATGTCCTGAAGCTGTAAATCCTTGTTGTGTAGCAGTGTCACTATTTCTTTGTCTCGATCACTCAAGACCCTTTTGCATGTCTCTATTTCCTTCACATACTTTTCCTCTTCAATCATCACCGCATCCGTAAAGTCCTGAGTTGTGCGTCTGTGTCTCCTCATGTGCTCATCTTTTTCTTTAATCTCGATGAGAAGTTTATCCATGTTTCTTCTCAGCTCCTCCGTCTCACTGTCCCTTTCACATATTTGTCTTTCAACTTCCAGTTCTTTGGATTGAATAAGTTTTTTCAGTTCTTGGTATTCCTCTTGCCAATTCCTATCCCCTGATCTGCCTTTTTGTGCCCTCCTGCAGTCATTAGAACACAATATTCTTCCTGGCTCCACCTCTACCAGATTTGGTGATCTAGCAATACAGCTGCCATGAAATATATTGAGACACTGTATACATACGACGTTCGAACATAGTTTGTTTCTGCAGCACTTAAAACAATATTTTATTCCATCTTCACTGTTCTGTATGTTATCATTGGCGCCCATATCTGAATTAAAACCAAGGATAAGAAATAAATATAAAACAGTCAAATAACGAACAAGAACCAAAGGCAAACAATCAAATATGAGTCAGCATCAGATCAAACACTGATATATCATACACAAATTGTGTGAACGATTCTAGAGCCTAGATAGACCTTACTTAGTTCAGGCTCACAACATAGGCATACTGGTGAGACACATATCAAGGATAGCATCGGTCCTCATATGACGTCATAGTCGGTTATTTGTACTACTTTTGTACAATTATGACCCACACAGTAACCGCCGGATACACACAACAATTTAACGATATTTTCAACGTATTTTTCGTCCGTTTCCTGCTTTCTAGTGTTCTATCTTCATTTGTACAGGTACTCAAAGTCCCAATAGACGACGCATTATCACAGAACACAAATTATATATTTTTATACTACTCAAATAAACAAAATTTCCGAAACACGAAAAAATAAACAACTGTCACTCCTAGAGACTAAAAACGAGACTTTTTATCGACTTACTATGTCTTATGTAAAGAAGTAACGTTTTTATTAAATAAATTGCATATAAAATCGCAGTTTTATTGAAATATAATTTTGATTAATTTAACATTATTTCACTTTTAAAGTTGTTATGTAATAATAAAATATAATGAAGAATATTTAAATAAACAGAAACATATTAAATCTTTATCTAGCGCAGTGTTTTCGTTTTACATTATCACCTTTAATTATTATTCTAATTCATGTTATGTATGCACCCTCGTATTGACTAATGCACATTGAGACGCGGCATGACGGCGAATTTCCTTTGATGCCGAAACATCAACAATGCTGACTCGAGTGGGTCTACTGCTTCATTATATATATATATATATATATATATATATATATATATATATATATATATATATATAAATCTAATGAAACAAAATTTCGGGTATGCGGTCTGTGACTATAAAAACACTCTTTTGGTTTTTAATTCTTTATATTTCGTCAATTTTTTGTCGACTTCATCAGGAGAAAGCTAAAATACAATTTAAAAAAATACAATTAAAATTTATTGTTAATGAAAACATTAAATAAAAGATTACTTACAAAACTTAGAGTTAGTCCATTGTATATATAAAATAGTGGACGTTTTGTTGACGTCAAGCTTGAACAGAGCGGTACAGTTATTCTAAATATTAAAATGATGATTTTCTTTGCAACTTATTCACAAATACAATAAAAAACAAATATGTATAATTAAAAAAAAAACTTACAAAAACAATGGGATTAAAATAACTTGTCAGTATTAACAGTAAAATCAATATGATACAGTGTGGAAACAAAACATTTAAAAACACAATTAAATTAATCTTAATATATTACAGTATATATTGCTCAATTGATTGGTATCAGTTTTGTAGTTGACACAGTTTTTTCTTTTGTTAATGTGGTACATTTCAAGGAATAATCTGCTTTTGTAATTATTTTGGTTTTCCAAAATTTTAACTTTGGTATAATCAAAATGGTGTCCAGTGTTTTGATGATGTTCAACAACAGCACAAGTATTTTTTCCCAAACGACAATCGCTCTTGTGTTGGGTAACACGTTGTTTTAACCATTGGGACGTTTGCCCAATATAACATCCTTGGCATCCTAAACAAGACAACTCATAAACTACATTGCTGTTATATAGTAAGGGTGTTTTATCTTTAACTTTTGAAAATAAGTTGGAGTTATTGAGAAAATTATATTTAACTATTTTAGTGTGTGGGAAGTTTTTAAAAATCGAAATAATTGAATGGGTTAAGTTATTTACAAATGGGAGTTTTTTATACTTAAATTGTTGGACAGATTCTTCAGTAGGGCCATCAAACATATTAGAATTATAAATTAATTTTTTCAGAATATTTTTAGGATACCCATTATTGATAAAAATATCAAACAACTTTCTCAAATTGGTTTTCAACAAGCTCTCATGACAAATATTGGTTATTCGGTTTTTCATAGTAATAACCGTGTTATATTTCTGGTTGGTAGGGTGATTTGAAAAGTAATTTATATCTGAAGATGTTTGTTTTTGATACCAGTCCAAAATTATTTTATTGTCTTCCATTCTTATAACTCTGGTATCTAGAAAAGGAACGCTATGATCACTTTCACATTCAATTTTGAACTGTAAACGCTTATTGAAAGAATTGAATATATTAAGTGTAGTTTGGATGGAATCTTTCGGTATCGCACAAATAATATCATCAACGTACTTATAAATGAACGCAAATTTAAAAGGTAATGTGTACTGTACCGCTCTGTTCAGGCTTGACGTCAACAAAACGTCCACTATTTTATATATACAATGGACTAACTCTAAGTTTTGTAAGCAATCTTTTATTTAATGTTTTCATTAACAATAAATTTTAATTGTATTTTTTGAAATTGTATTTTAGCTTTCTCCTGATGAAGTCGACAAAAAATTGACGAAATATAGAGAATTAAAAACCAAAAGAGTGTTTTTATAGTCACAGACCGCATACCCGAAATTTTGTTTCATTAGATTTATATATATATATATATATATATATATATATATATATATATATATATATATACAGTGAAACATCTCAACAACGGACATTAGCCGTGCTACAGAAATTGCTCGTTTATATTTTATTTTCAAGTAAAAAAATAATATGTTTAGTACAAATTATTAATACAATTGTTACTACGTATACACCAACATCTTTTACATATATATATGCATACAATAAAAATGTACTACCTAATATAAAATATTTTACTACCTACATATACAGTTTGATGTCAGTTCTACTTTATAAAAAGTTTTTCTTTAAAAAAATTATCAAGAGTTGTTTGTATTAAACTAGTTAATGTATTTTTAATAATTTGAGATTCCATTTTAGACTCAACTTCTGAGATTTTTTCCCCTAAAACAGAATCTCCAGATAACATGCAAAAGTTTTCAATATCCCTTAACATTTTATATCCTTCCTTAATGTTCTTAATATTGGAAGAAATAATTTCTTCATCATCACTGTCAGATGAGATCTGACCGTTCTCACTATTTTGAAATTCACTGATGCACTCACGTTGACTTATGTTAGGATTTTCCGTGAATAAATTTTCATCAATTTCTGAACTTGAAGTTAAGTCGGAAGAGAATACACTGATGTTTCTACATAATACCGATAATGGCACATCATTTTCACTATCGTAGTCAACGTTTTCCTCGAGAATTTCGTCGAATCGAGCTTTGCAGAAGCAGTTATTGATGGTCTTGGATCCGACTTTTTTCCATTCAGCAACAATCCAAATCAAGGCACTTACAACATTTATGGATTTTTCCAATTTCATCCATGCTTTCTAGTTATAGTACCATTCAAGTGGCAATTTTTCCACGCTTGATCCTTTAAAACAACGGGGTTTTTTACTTTTTCCAATCCACCAATGCATTTCTTTAATATATATAAATAATAAAATAGTGAGTTTCTCCTTGGACGCTTTCCCGCCAGCACATATTTCGCTTTTTAGAGAAAACGTTTTATTTGGCAACGCGCGGAAAAAGAGTCCCGTTTCATCGACGTTATAAATGTCTCTCGGTGCGTAGTTTTTGATAATAGCACATAATTTCGTCCGCCAATCAGTTACCTGAATTAAGTCTACAGCCGCTGCTTCGCCACAGATGGATTTGAAAGAGATATTATGGCGTTGACAGAACTTCTCCAACCATCCATTTGATCCTTTAAAACCATCAACTTCTAGATTCTTCGCTTTTTTCTTTATTATTGTACCGGATATTAGAATGTTTTTGGAGCGTACTTTACAAAACCAGTCGTAGACAATTTGGTCTATGGCAGCACCCTCAGTTTTCGCAAATTTGTTTTTCTCTTTCATGTTCCCGGTCTCGGCGAATCGCTCTTGTTTCTCAAAATATCACTAACTTGAGATTTTCCTACACAGAATTTTTTGACTAATACTCTAACACTAAGTTTGTTTTTTTTCCGCGTACTGGATTATTTTAACTTTTTCTTGAAGACTCAAAAACTTTCTTTTGTTTGAGGACATATTGATGGCAGGTGAAAAAAAGGAGGTAAATTTTATTGTTTTTATTAAAAATGTTCCAAATTTTACTCTCCGTGTCCGTTGTTGAGAGTGTCCGTTCTCAAGAGGGTTTAATACGCAGGAATACGTATACTGACGGTAGGTGACTTCAAAATTGTCCGTTCAGCAGAGGTGTCCATTGTTCGGAGGTGTCCGTTAAGGGAGATTTCACTATACTGTGCTTTTAGTGTGATAATGCATGGGTGTTGACGCCGAGAGGTCTGTGACGTGACAGCTATAAAAAGTCCGGGAACAACCTCATGTCACTTCAGAGAAGTCGCTGTTACGGCACGTGATAGCTATAAAGAAGCTGTCATCATCCGGCTCGAATTCATTGTACAGGGTGTCCGGATTTGGTTGCAAAAGCAGGGTATCTCACTTATTTTTAAAGATAGAACCTTGCGGTTTTCACGAACCTGACCTAATTTTTTGTGAAACTCATGAAGCCGTAAACAAAATTTTCATAGCCTTCGTTTATGAGATACAGGGCGAAATAGAAAATTTTGCATTTTGGGACCCCCCTCGTATCTCGGTTATCCTTTAACTTAACGCAAAGGGAAAAATTGCTGCTTATGCAGTTTTTTACGCTGGATCCAGTGGCGTAGTCATATTTTTCATTTGAGTTGGTATTTTTTAGATATGACCCAAAGTTGTGTTTTTTAAATGGGACACTTAAAAACTTCTCAAAAATATATAATAGGATGGGTCTATTTTAATAAACAACAACAAAAAATTCTAATTTTTATAATTATCATCCCAAATTTTGCAGTAGGCCATGCAAAACGATGCCGTTTTCTTTTGTTTTCTTGGAAGCAAATGACATTTCCCAATTTTGTACTCGTATATAAAATATAGCGCTAGTTTTTTGTATTTCTTTATTGTGTAAAAATACATTTGTATTATTATAGAAGAAAACCAAACTTTCGAACATTATGAAAAGTACGATATGTTAGCTTGTTTTATGTTAAGTAATGAAAATGTTGAAGCGCCTTTGAGATGTATTTTAACAGGTAAATAGTTAATTTTTAGGTATGTTGAAATACTATTGCTTCATTTTTATTTAGATATCCAGAAAGGAGGCAACCTAATATATCCACTTTTTATCGGATAAAAAAAATTTACTTAATCACGGATCATTTATCAAACCTCGTACGAAAACATATAGAAAGAAAATCGGGAGGCTAAGGAAATTACGGTTTTGGCTAATGCAGAAGCTTGCGCTACAAACTCTTGTAGGGCCAGTAAAAAGAGCATAGGGATTCCAAAAACTAGAGTTCAAGAAATTCTAAAAAAGCACAAATACCACCCATACAAATTTAGGCTCGTGCAGCACTTACAGCCAGGGGATGCAGAGCGTCGGGTAGTCTTCTGCAATTGGTTTCGCGAAAGATGCGATATGGTTAGAGATTTTGAAAGGAAGGTTATATGGTCAGACGAAGCACATTTCAGTAATTCTGGTATACTCAATAGGCACAATAGTAGATTCTGGTCCCAGGAAAATCAACACCAAATATTTCCCAGAAGACAGCAGGGCAGGTTTGGTCTAAATGTGTCCTGGCTTCATATTAGGAACACATATAAAATTTTATATATTTGAGGGAAATCTAACAGCCAATCGCTATACAGAAATTTTAGAGGCAGCTAGACCTGAATTACTTGACGATGTTCCTCTAGCGCAAATTAACGAAATTTATTTTCAACAGGACGGTGCTCCTGCACACAATTTTGGAATGACGAGATTATTTCTGAACAATAATTTTACCAATCAATGAATCGGAACAAATGGACCTATAAGACGGCCCCCTAGGTCCCCAGATTTGTCGATTTTAGATTTCTTTCTATGGGGATATCTGGAAAATAGAATTTACAAAGACCACTATGATAATGTCCAAGATTTAGGAAACGCAATAAGAGAAAATTTTCGCTATTTACAAAATCATCCCGTTATTTTGCTTAATTCCCTAAAACGAATACAAAAATTGTGCGAAGGATGCATAGAACAAAATGGAAATCAGTTTGAACAGTTCTTTTGATTTCCTTGGTTACTGTAGTTCTTATACGACAGTTGATTTTTGCTGAAAGGCTTGTCACAAAATAATTTATTACTGTTTTGTTCTTGTGTTACATAAATCTAGGTAGGTGGTACTTTTTTGGTGCGAAATTATCAATACATATTTTGATAAATAGATTTAATTACATATTTATTTTGATTTATTGTTAGGATGTAGATATTTTTAACGATTTTAAATAAAAGGCAGCATTGTTTTGCACGGCCTACTGCAAAATTTGGGATGGTAATTATAAAAATTAAGATTTTTGTTGTTGTTTATTAAAATAGACCCATACTATTATATATTTTTGAGAAGCTTTTAAAAGGGCACATCAATTTCTAAACAAATATACAGGGTGTCCCATTTAAAAAAACACAACTTTGGGTCATATCTAAAAAATAACAACTCAAATGGAAAATATGACTACGCCACTGGATCCAGCGTAAAAAACTGCATAAGCAGCAATTTTTCCCTTTGCGTTAAGTTAAAGGATAACCGAGATACGAGGGGGGTCCCAAAATGCAAAATTTTCTATTTCGCCCTGTATCTCATAAACGAAGAAGGCTATGAAAATTTTGTTTACGGCTTCATGAGTTTCACAAAAAATTAGCTCAGGTTCGTGAAAACCGCAAGGTTCTATTTTTAAAAGTAAGCGAGATACCCTGCTTCTGCAACCAAATCCGGACACCCTGTACTCTGTAGTGTCTGTCTGGTGCCCGTCGGTACAAGGTTTTACTTCTAAGTATCATGGCAAAGGAACCTAAGATAAACATTTTAGTTTTGCAGGGCGATTATAAAAAAAATTAAAGAATAAAATAAACTGGTTTCTGTAAGGTTGGGCAAAAAAATTAGAGTAAAGGGAGCCTAAAATTTTCGTCTTTAAAAAGCTTGAGCATTAGAGCACGCTTTGTGGGTATGGATTCTCTATATTTTCTTTTAAAGGTTAAGGGAAACGGTGAACATCTAAGTCCATTGCAGACACTTCAAATCATCATGAAAAATAATTGAAACTTAAAAATGGATACTAGATTAAAATCACAACATTTCGGTGGAAAGAAAACTGGTAAACAAAAATTCATAGGCCCTTTAAACATCTGGTTACATCAAAACAAATTCACTTGCTTTTCAGAAAAATCTAACGGTATTCCGAACATCTGTTTAGTTCATTTTCTTTTACTATAGGGTGTAAGGTTTTAGCAACCACCTGTTTGTGTATCATTAAAGACTGTAAATTTCGGTCAGTCGGTCAAAATCAGATGGTAGGTAGTTAGGTTTAATAAAAAATGAGATAAATATTTAATAGTAATGTCATTTGCGTATAAAATGTATGCTAGAAGCTTCGTGCAAAAAGTATGAAAGTGTGAGGGAGTATCTTTGTCGAGTGCGATATTTGTGTGTCTGAGAGAATACATTATGTAAGTATCTGCGAATAATAACATGATAGCACTAGGGGCGTTAATGAAAGTTATATTAGGAGACAAGATATGGACAACTATTTAATAACCAAGAAAGTTTGGGAGTAGGTGTTAGCCTTGGTGCTCTCTGCTGGACAGTCTTTAACTTCCAAGTGGTTTTAAGTTATAAAGTACCATACATTTAGGCACCTTTTATAACAGGCGTAGTAAAATGTGATAAGTGACAGGTGCCACGTTTATTTACTCTGGACTAACATGTTATTATTAAAGAAATTAAGTAAACTGAGTAAATCAATACATTGACGTAGTACGAGTGTAAGTACATACGCATTTGGGGAATTCAAATGTCTTACTATCTGTGAAAATTAATCTTCGGATAAAGAGTGTTTCTGTACATAATATTTTTAAATGTGTTCAGATTATTTGTTGCGTTTAGATTGACAAACAAAAATCTTTTTTTGGCTTTTTCGCAACTGAATAAGAATATTTAACTTTAATTAATTTAAATTTAAATATTCTTATTCAGTTGCGAAAAAGCCAAAAAAGATTTTTGTTTGTACATAATATGTTAGGTGGTTGCTGGAAAATAAATTTATGCAATGAGTTTTAGAATATATAAAAAGGAAAGAAAATACAAACGTGTAATTTTATTATGAAATTAGAACAAGGTCTAGTAAATGTTTTATAAATATATTTTTTTTGAGAATTTCAATATATGTATTAAATGGAATTTGGTGTTTAATTTACAAAAGTAAAATTAAGGTAAAACTAGGGTAACATCCTGTGAAATATAAGAAACTGGGAGCTACAAAAACAATACAACGTGAGAGGATAGTCCAAAATAGGTTTGTAAAGGGGAGACGATCACGTGTCTGGCTACCGACTTTTGTGTGTGTGTGAAATAGACCGGGGCTCGTTATGTTTCAGTTTAGATAAGCATATTTTTGTGTAAAGTAGTTTAACAAGTTTCCTTTTATACTTCGTGTTTCTTATGTCCTTCTGATTTTAAGAGCAATGAATAATGTAGTTTATGTGCCTCTATGATGTGCTAGTTTCAGATACACGCATTACTTTAGTTTGGAGAGCCTCTAGAAGATAATTCCGCTCAACCCCTTATGCCCTTACAAAGGGGAAGCGTTATAATATTGGGCGGCATAATGCATAGAGCTCGAACTTCTTTAGTTCTTTGGGATGGAACTGTGATAGATCTTTCGTATATTCGGAATGTTCTACTGCCTATTTTGCGTCAATTTCGTGGACCTGTCAGTGATGAATATATTTTTATTGGTGATAACGCCCCTCCACATCGCACTGTAATGTTCGTTGAAAGCGGAAGTAATAAACATATTATGGTGGCCGCCTAATTCTCCGGACATGAAGCCTATCGAACGTGGATGGAATATTCTCAAGACACGCATTTGAAAACAAAATTTTCCACCACGTACATTAGATGAGCT
Organism: Kuschelorhynchus macadamiae; assembly: GCA_030620095.1. Classification (NCBI taxonomy): domain Eukaryota; kingdom Metazoa; phylum Arthropoda; class Insecta; order Coleoptera; family Curculionidae; genus Kuschelorhynchus; species Kuschelorhynchus macadamiae. Next base: position 485,435 of record JAUTXW010004711.1, read on the forward strand.
CCAAATTGCCGCACAGGGATAATGGAAAGCAATTCCCCAACATCTGTGTGATAACCTTATTGACAGTATGCTAGGCGTCTAACTGTCTGCGTTAATATCCATGATGGAAATACAAACCATTAGTTTGCTGATTAGTGGCGTGGGATATTACTTTTCTATTATTTATGAGCAAGGTTTTATTTTGACAATATTTAAGAAAATTAATTAAATGAAAATAATTTTTTTTCGCCTTAACTTTACCTATAGTGTAAAAAGACCCATTCAATAATGTAGTATGCAAAAATATTATAATGTGCAATTATTTTGGTGATGTGTGTAGCTGCATATACAATTGTGTTATCTACCTTGTTTTTTGATAAAATGAAAAATTTATTTTGAACAGCACAGACTAGAAAGGGAAATTCCAGGTAATTGGGTAGTAACGATCTTTAAAGGGATTTTGTCGGAACTTCCATAGTAGGTGATGAACTCTTTCATTTCTCCAGGGGAAGTAAAAATTACCACTTTTTGTATATGTACAGGGTGTCCGGATTTGGTTGCAAAAGCAGGGTATCTCGCTTATTTTTAGAGATAGAACCTTGCGGTTTTCACGAACCTGAGCTAATTTTTTGTGAAACTCATGAAGCCGTAAACAAAATTTTCATAGCCTTCTTCGTTTATGAGATACAGGGCAAAAAAGAAAATTTTGCATTATGGGACCCCCCCCCTCGTATCTCGATTATCCTTTAACTTAACGCAAGGGGAAAAATTGCTGCTTATGCAGTTTTTTACGCTGAATCCAGTGGCGTAGTCATATTTTTAATTTGAGTAGTTATTTTTTAGATATGACCCAAAGTTGTTTTTTTAAATGGGACACCCTGTATATTTGTCCAGAAATTGATTTGTCCTTTTAAAAGCTTCTCAAAAATATATAATAGTATGGGTTCATTGTAATAAACAACAAAAAAAATCCTAATTTTTATAATTATCATCCCAAATTTTGCAGTAGGCCATGCAAAAAGATGCCGTTTTCTTGGAAGCAAATGACATTTACAAATTTAGGCTCGTGCAGCACTTACAGCCAGGGGATGCAGAGCTTCGGATAGTCTTCTGCAATTGGTTTCGAGAAAGATGCGATATGGTTAGGGATTTTGAAAGGAAGGTTATATGGTCAGATGAAGCACATTTCAGTAATTCTAGTATACTCAATAGGCACAATACTAGATTCTGGTCCCAGGAAAATCAACACCAAATATTCCCCAGAAGACAGCAGGGCAGGTTTGGTCTAAATGTGTCCTGCTTCATATTAGGAACACATAAAATTTTATATATTTTATGGAAATCTAACAGCCAATCGCTATATAGAAATTTTAGAGGCAGCCATACCTGAATTACTTGACGATGTTCCTCTAGCGCAAATTAACGAAATTTATTTTCAAGAGGACGGTACTCCTGCACACAGTTCTGGAATGACGAGATTATTTCTGGACAATAATTTTACCAATCAATGGACCGGAACAAATGGACCTATAAGACGGCCCCCTAGGTCCCCAGATTTGTCGATTTTAGATTTCTTTCTATGGGGATATCTGGAAAATAGAATTTACAAAGACCACTATGATAATGTCCAAGATTTAGGAAACGCAATAAGAGAAAATTTTCGCTATTTACAAATTCACCCCGTTATTTTGCTTAATTCCCTAAAACGAATACGAAAATTGTGCGAGGCATGCATAGAACAAAATGGAAATCAGTTTGAACAGTTCTTTTGATTTCCTTGGATACTGTACTTCTTATACGACAGTTGATTTTTGCTGAAAGGCTTGTTACATAATAATGTATTACTGTTTTGTTCTTGTGTTATATAAATCTAGGTAGGTGGTAGTTTTTTGGTGCGAAATTATCAATACATATTTTGATAAATAGATTTTTACATATTTATTTTGATTTATTGTTAGGATGTAGATATTAACGACTTTAAATAAAAGGCAGCATTGTTTTGCATGGCCTACTGCCAAATTTGGGATGATAATTAAAAAAATTAGGATTTTTGTTGTTGTTTATTAAAATAGACCCATAATATTATATATTTTTGAGAAGCTTTTAAAAGGACAAATCAATTTCTGGACAAATATACAGGGTGTCCCATTTAAAAAAACACAACTTTGGGTCATATCTAAAAAATAACAACTCAAGTGAAAAATATGACTATGCCACTGGATCCAGCGTAAAAAACTGCATAAGCAGCAATTTTTCCCTTTGCGTTAAGTTAAAGGATAACCAAGATACGAGGGGGGTCCCAAAATGCAAAATTTTCTATTTCACCCTGTATCTCATAAACGAAGAAGGCTATGAAAATTTTGTTTAACTCATGAATTTCACAAAAAATTAGCTTAGGTTCGTGAAAACCGCAAGGTTCTATCTTTAAAAATAAGCGAGATACCCTGCTTTTGCAACCAAATCCACACACCCTGTATAGTGTTACTTTTTTATAATTTGCCACCCCCGAGAGGCTTATTTTTTAAGATACAAAGAAATGGTTTATACGAAAGTTATAGGGAATTCTCTAAAGATTTACATGGCGGCAATGTTAAAAACAACAGATGATCGGAAAATCACTAAAATACCATCAACTTTGTTACTTTAAATGGGACACCCTGAATTTATTGACATTTTTGGATTTTCCTTATTCTCCCCTTTCCAACAATATATAATTTGCCTATATTCGGAAAATATAACAGATATGCAGCCATACTTAATAGCGGTACCCATGAAATGATGTAATCGCTTTACCTATGGAATGTTACCAACAAAAACAAAACACTTACTTGCATTCGTAAGTAAAATATTTTATTGATTTTACGGAAAACAAAATTCATAACGTAGAAGAAAAACTAAAAATTCTTCAACTTTATTTCGCAAATGCTAATAATGCGTCACTTGCAGTGCGTCAATAGAGGTTGCTATATCCTGGTGCAAGAGTTCTTTCAAGAAAAACTTTTTATATTTTAAAGGTAAAAAAATTCTTTCTTTAGGTTGTTTAAAAGTTAAATTAAAACTAATTTTTAGAAAATCAAATCAGATCGATTCCGGACGTCTTTCGGATAACCGGAAAATAGAGGTTCTACATCTGTTCCGTGCTAAAAAAAAATCGATACCGCCCGTATAAAATTAGACCAGTGTAACTATTAACCAACGCCTCCACTTCTGTAAGGATATGCTGACCCGACTGAGACAAGTTATGCTGTTGCTCAGAAGGATTTTGTGGTTTGATGAGGCTTCTTTTACCACAGCCGGAATGTTTAATAGAAAAAACAAGCACCATTGGGCAACAAGAAATACACGTATAATTAAAGGGCGAAAGAGACAAGGACGGAAGTTAATAAATGTGTGGTGCGGCATCTTGGGAAAGCAAGTTATTGGTCCGATATTTATTGAGAGTATATTAACGTGGGAACGATATTTAAATCTATTAAATAACAAAATTAAGCTTTTTTTGGAGCAGCTTCTCTTAAACACTTATAAAAAAAAAGTATTAAGTAACAAATTGTGGGCTTTTTTACGCAGTTAACATAAATCGGTTTTATATATACCGGATGTCTCAAAATTACCAGATTTTTGTTAAAAAACAAAAGTCGAAAATATCAACATTGTTATCATAACTCACTCACTGGATAACTTCGGAAATACCATTTTTAGCATAATATTTAAAATTTCAGTTTTGGTGTCAGTTCCTCCATATAGCCAAAGAATATTTTATGGTAGCCAACTACATGTGGATGTTTTGCGAGGCTCTCCACCTACACATTGCTTTAGTGGTCGTGTTTGTGACAGAGGAAAAGACCATGAAGTGGTTTTACGGCATGGGGTGGGGCACTCCGTTCCTTATAATTCTTGTCCATAACCTCGTCCGGATATATCACAGCCACGATACCGGTCGGTAAGTTAAATTTAAAATTATTTTATATAATCAAAATAATCACCCGACGAATCCGATATAAACTTTTACATATTTTTTTTTGTAAAATAAAAGAAGATGCACAAATGTATAATTTATTTTATATTAAGCTGATTTTTCAATATTTCCGCCGATATCTAGAAAACCAATACATTTAGGCATAATTTATGGCTAATAAAAAATGTTCTAAATTGACTGGACGATCAAAATAAATAATAATATTCGGGATGTTCTATTTTAAAACATAAAACTTTAATTTTCTACAACACTGTACATCTGTATATTCCAATTTATTACAGATATGTAGGGTTTTAAAAGCCATACAACTTTTATATAAGACATATCTGCCGTCAAAAATAAGAATCAAGTAACCCGACTTACTTGATTCTTACTTGGTATGCATATTTGGGCTTCTCTATTGCCCATCTGTGGTCCCACCAATTTTTATAATTAAGTAGTGCTATATAACCAAGTTATTAACTACTATGTTCTAGTATCTCTACTTCCTTAAAATATTAATTTAGTAAATCTTCTTATATGCACAGTTTTGTATTTTCCAATCCTTGCTTATATTTTTCCTGTGCCTAAATAAATCTAATCGAGTTGTTTGTTGAGATTTAACACTTTTACAATTTAAGAAACAAGTAACTCGATTTACTTAATTCTTAGTACTAAAAAATGCAAACAAAGAATCAAGTAAGTCTACTTAACTTGTTCAAAAGGTTTTAAACTATATGGAAAATATACCTTAAGTCGACTCGGTAAACCGAATATCTGCAACCCCCACCACCTTTACGTCCTGTTGCGCAGATTTCATTTCTAAATTTAGTGATTCGTCTAGTTTAGTGAGCGTTGGGCGTCAAAAAATAATGTCCAGCCGAGGAAGAAAACTGCTAGAAATATTAGCTAATAAACCCCATAAAAATACTGGGTAAGTACTTAATACATTATTGTGTAATTAAAGCGATTTTTTCTCCGGTTTATGTTCAAAAAACGACGGCCCTTGTCACTTATTGATTTTATTGAACCCTTCTTTTTAAAAATGTGATAAATACAGTGTGTTCACAAATGTATGGAAACGGCTAAATGTTCTAAATTTAAATCAGTTTAATATTTTTATTACTATTTCGTTATTTTAAGAAAATAAGTTTAAAAAATATATTAGCCTGATTATATTGTAAAAGCTTGTAAGCAGTGCTGGAAATGAACCGGAACGGCGCTCCGGTTCGAAAAAAAATTAAGCTAATGCGCTCTGTTTCGGCAATATATACACTAATAGGTTAAAATTAGTTAACAAAAAGTTGCATCAAACAACGGCCAATTCGATTAATTAGTTACCCTACCATTTTTATTAGGTACGTTGATATTATTCCACGATACAAAAATATTTGTTATTGACAATCCATCCTAATCAGAATTTTTTACGTTATATAGTTTCGATAGGAAGAGACCAAATATTTATCAGCTGAACTTGGCGCATTTTTCTGTTTTCATTGTATGTGTTTGGTTTTGTTCCTATAGCGATAACGTTGTTGATAATTTTTTTAAGGACTAAAACTGTCGTTTTAGTGACCTATTGAGTGAACATTTCTCAAATAATCGATTTGACTTACCTAGTGGTGTAGCCAAATAGTCACTGGGTGGACGCTGGGGGACAATTACTTAATTATGTGAAAGGCAAAAATAAAATGGTAAAAAAAGTTAGTTTAGGCGTGGCATTTTTTACCTGCGTCGCTGTTCACCTACCTTTATCCAACTACCTTTGGCCCCACATAGCGTTCCGGTTCGTGAAAAAGCCCATTTCCAGCACTGCTTGTAAGTCGCTTTTATTTAAATAAAACGTCTTGTCAAACTTACAAAAAAAATCCACATCGTTTTGAAAATATGCATATATATTTGGGCTATTGGTTTTAAATTATTCTAAATAAACCGAATTTACAGGGGTGCCTCACAACATTGTTTTAATGGATCCCCCGCAGTTACTCCCTCGTCCTATGAAAATCTGTCACAATTTTCAACATCCATTCCGAATGAAAACGTTTTTCAAGCGACAAAGAAAATAAAACTTCTAGAATATTTAGATGAAACCCAACTTTTTCCTGCGCCGGAACCGTGGGAAACCGCTTCAGCAAGAAGACCAGTAATCGATTCGGGTCGACTTGAAAAATGTAGAGAAAAGCATTGGATTAGAGATCCTTCGGATGAGAAAAAAAGAAACTATGTTGATCTTCAAAATGTAATAGAAATAGACAACAGTAATAAAATGCTAGAAAGAAGTAGCAGATCAGCTGCTTTATTATCCTGTGCTAATCAAATGGGGTTCATTGCAAACACCGACGGTATTGAAATGATTCCTATACAAGAAACATTTTCAGAACAGGTCGTGATCCATAATAATGATTTTAATTTAGATGAAAATATTGCAGAAATGTTAGATATTAACAAAGAAACTAAAAGCAAACAAGAACATTTTGAAAATCCTGATTCCAGTGATATTGAAAATAAGAAGACTGAAAATAAAGACTTGATAAAAACCAAGAAAACATATACCAATGAAATTAAGAAGACTGAGCATGCAGAATTAAAAAAAGCTAAGAAAACCAAATGTTATATACCACAATTACTTGAATCATGCAAAAATAGTTGTAGACAGAAATGTCATAAGAAAGAAAGAAATACGATCTTCATAAAACTCGATACACCATAGCAAGAAAACAATATAATGAGGACTCGAACAATAAGTGGACTAATGATTTTGAAATTCACCCAACTGATATGCAGAAAGTTTTAATATTACCGAAAATGACCATAAAAAATTCGTTTTTTGTCAGCAGATTGGTTGTCTTTCATGAAACGTTTGCTAACTTACAAGCAGCAAATGAAAATAAATGTGTGCTTTGGCATGAGGCTATTAAAGGGCGAAATGGACCAGACGTTGTATCGGCATTTTACAATGTACTAAAAAGGCTTAACAACGAAACAAGGCATGTAATATTTTGGACAGACAACTGTACAGCCCAGAATAAAAACTGGACCCTTTTCACAGCTTGTGTTTTATTTGTTAATCAAGAGTGGGGACCAGAAGGCATCACATTCAAACATTTTGAGCCTGGTCACAGTTTAATGAAAGCTGATTCCGTACATGGCCTTATTGGTAAAAATTGGAAACATACTCCGGAAGTTTTGAATTACGAAGACCTAGTTAATTTAATTGAATCCTCAAATAAATTAAATAGAGTTATTAATTTACGGGCCGAAGACTTCTTGGAATTCGAAAATGGTTGTCAGGCAAGAAAAAAAGGATTTGAGTTACCAAAACTTAATGATATAAAGTGTGTTCAGTTTGTAAAAGGCTCCAAAAAACTCTTCTTTAAACCTGAACTTGAAAATGAATCTTTTTCTGAAGTGTCTTTTTTAAAACCAAAATTTAAATTAGACTTTCCAAAACAAAATAAAATAGATAGAGGTATAAACCAAAAGAAAAAAGACATTATTATTAAAGAGCTTACTCAGTACATGCCACCAAGAAAACAGATTTTTTGGAAGAATTTGCCAAGTAGAGAGGATGTTGAAGATTTAGGAGTTTCCACAGCGCAATCTTAAACCCGAGCCTATTACGAGTTAATTAAAAACAAAAGTCTAACTATTTTTCTTGAAGTTTTTGTTGTTTTTTCGAATTAAAATTTTATGTCTTCTAAGTATGTACAAGTAAATAATATATGTAGATATTTTACTGTTTTAAATAAGCATAAGTTTTTTCTATGTCGTTATGCAGTGTTTTAATAAAGACATTTGAGAAATGAAAGACTTCTTAATCTATTTATCTAAGTTTTCTATTGCTTTTCAATTTGTAATAAAAATTATAAATCTACTTGCTTGATTTTTTCCTTGTGTTTGTGAATTTTCTTCATCGAAATAGTAATCATGTCGAGTTACGTCCTTTTAGGATTGCATATTAACGCGATTGTTGGATTTAGTAACTCAAACACTATAAAAAACATAGACATTTAGTAAAATTGTCTTATATTTACTCATACCCATAAAAACAGAACAACAAAACATTTAAGTAAGAAAACCAACTTTGTATGACGATATTTAAAAAAGTTATTGAAAAAACCATTTTAAAATAAAGAAATCGCTCTAGCCAAAACCTTTAGATTTAGAGTTACTTGATTCTTTCTTTGTACGGCAGATATTTTAATGAGCTCCTGTATCTTTTGAAATAATTGATCGTTCTAGTAATTTCTTCTAACCCCTGACTAATCGCTGTTATACTAAGAGATACCGATACGTAAGTACGAAGATCCAACACCAAAATAAGCACGCTACATTTGGGGTTATTTAATAAATTTACACATATTAGTTTTTTATCTGAATTTCATTTTGCAAAAATACTGACAGGAATGCATATATTCTGATTTATTTTTTCAGATGTTATATGGAGGAAATAGCCTACAGTACCTGGTTTATTAGTGTGCCCATTGTCATCACATTAGCTTTTTCAATGAGTAAGTATTATACAACAAATGACTAAGAGGAGCTCGTTACTTTGGTAAAAATGTGTATAAAAAATTAAACCGACTTCCCAAAAATACGGAGTCGGCGCCAAACCATGTATTTATTTTCTCTCATATTTTTGTTACCACTGTATATGGGCTGGTTTTGCTGGTATCGATGAAACACTTGAGTTAATTAACTAAACAATTTTGACTTTGTCAAGGGAATAGTTAAATGTGGTGTCAAAAAAGTTGTTGAAAAGAGTTGTTCATTCAGTTTTGACTGAATGTTAAAATGAGCGTAAATCCAGAAATAGAAGAAGCAGCTGATAAAGTATGCCTGCAGTTGTTGCCTGAAAAATCCAGAAAAATTAATGAAGCGATTTACAGAAAGAAAAATGCATAAGTGAAAGTGTCTTACTGGTATACTTCTTCGAAAAGAAAAATTAAAATATGAAGTCGCCAACGCTGTGGTCTTTCTACTCATAAGAGGCATACATCCCCAAAAGTCTAGTGTGTTTATAAGGGAAGAAATTTTTCGAAAGTGAACCAGATGAAACGTATTTACTGCATAAGGTTGTCTTTAGCTCCGGAATCGCAGGGGCCAGTAGAAGGGACGAATTAACTAATTTAAAAGTAACTGACGTTACCGATTTGCTAACCAAGTTAGCATCATCAGCAGATGATATAAACTAAAGTAATTTATCCTAACCGAGACTATTTATAGGTAAATGTGGTCACACTTGGTTGCATCCGACTGCACCGTTGTCAAGTAAACAATAGAGGGGACTATAGGGAAGAACCCTCTGTCTTTATTTAGTGCTTTCTTACCACATTTAACTATTTCTATACTCTCAAATGCATTCAATAATCTATTATTAGATGCATTTTTAATTAACTTAACATTATTTATTCCTATTTGGTGATTGTTTTCCAAAGCATGTTGGGCAACGTTTGACTTTTCTGTTCTTCCGTATCTTAAATGTGCCATGTGTTCTTTAAAACGAATGTTTATGGAGCGTGTAGTTTGCCCAACATATTTTACATCGCAGTCATTACAGCTAATTTCATAGATGCCACTCCTCTCATTCAAGTCGACTTTGTCTTTAGGGTTTCCAAGGAGATTTTTCAAACTGTTCTTCGTTTTGTAGGCTACTCTAAAACCTACGTTTTTAAATACTTTTTCTAGACCTCTCGTATATCTGGGAACATACGGGATTACTATGAACTTATTGGGAGCCTCAGATGCTTGAAGAGTACTGGCATCTTTTAACATTTTCTTATGCTTATGTCTATTTACTAATTTATGTACAAAATTATCATTATATCCATTACTTTTAGCTATATTTTTAATTCATTTTAATTGTTAAACATTCTTTACTTAATGGAAAATTGAAAATGAAATGCTTCTATTTTGTGTTGACGGCAATGAAATGAGTCGGATGTTATATTCCCACCAGTATTAATAAATTTCCTGTAAATATCAAACTCTAATTTATCCTTATTTCTAATAACTAACGTGTCGAGAAAAAGTAGTTGCCATTGTTCTCCTTTTCGTACGTAAAATTAATGGAACGATATTTATTGTTTGATGTTTTTAAGAGAGGGTCCAAATTTTCTGTTTTAGTATCAAAAATAGCAAATATATCGTCTACGTATCTATACCACACCCTTGGGAAATATTGTGTTCTTTTTTGAATTGGGTTTCTAATCTGCCCATTAACAAATTTGCAAGGAACGGAGATAAGCAATTGCCCATCGCAGTTCCCTCAAGTTGTTTAAAATATTTATTGTTAAATTGAAAAAAAATTTGATTCATACATAATTTTGTGAGAAGCAAATATTCATCAATAATTTCTTTCTTCAAATTATTGATTTCAAGTAGTTCCTTTAGGTAGTCTAAAGCTAGTAGTATGGGTATACTAGGAAACAATGAGCTTACATCGAAAGATATTAAAATTTCACCTTATTTTAAGCAAACGTTCTTAATTTTATCTAACAATTCTAACGAGTTAGTAACCTCAAAGTTATCGTACGAGATATTTAATTTACTGAATTCTTCTACTAACCATTTTGAAATATTGTACGTTGGTGATCCAGCAGCTGAAACAATAGGACTTCCCAGGTTTATGGATTTTGGGAAGGCAATACAGTTTAGATAACTGTGGGTTATGTATTTGCTATTTTTGATACTAAAACAGAAAATTCGGACACTTTCTTAGTAACATTAAGCAATAAATATCCTTCCATTAATTTTAGGTACGAAAATGAGAAAAATGGGCAATTACCTTTTCTCGACACGTAAGTTATTAGAAATAACGATAAATTAGAGTTTGATATTTATAGGAAATTTACTAATACTGATAGGTATATAACATCCGACTCATTTCATCGCTGTCAACACAAAATAGCAGCATTTCATTTCTTAACTCACAGGTTAAGTAAAGAACGTTTTAACAGTGAAATGAATCGGATTAAAAATATAGCTAAAAGTAATGGATATAATGATAATTTTGTACATAAATTAGTAAATAGACATAAACATAACAAAATGTTAAAAGATGCCACTACTCTTCAACCATCTGAGGCTCCCAATAAGTTCATAGTAATCCCATATTATCCCAGATATACGAAAGGTCTAGAAAAAGTGTTTAAAAACGTAGGTTTTAAAGTAGCCTAGAAAACGGAGAACAGTTTGAAAAATCTCCTTAAAAACCCTAAAGACAAAGTCGACTTAAATGAGAAGAGTGGCATCTATGAAATTAGCTGTAATGACTGTGATCTAAAATATGTTGGCCAAACTAAACGCTCCATAAACATTCATTTTAAAGACCACATGGCACATTTAAGATACGAAAGAACAGGAAAGTCAAGCGTTGCCCAACATGCTTTGGAAAACAATCACCAAATAGGAATAAATGATTCTAAGTTGATTAAAAATGTATCTAATAATAGATTATTGGATGCATTTGAGAGTATAGAAATAGTTAAATGTGGTAAGAAAGCACTAAGTAAAGACAGAAGGCCCATTCCCTATTGTTTACCCCTCTATTGTTTACTTGACAACGGTGCAGTCGGGTGCAACCAAGTGTGACCACATTTACCTATTAATAGTCTCGGTTAGGATAAGTTACTTTAGTTTATATTATCTGCTGATGATGCTAACTTGGTTAGCGAAACGCGCGTCCAGAACGTAAAAAGGTGTGTTTAGAACGCTTGTATTTTGACGTAACCATTATCCGACGCTGGAGGGGACTTATTGGTTACAAAGCGCCATATAGGTTGACGTTCGTCGACTGTAGAAGAAGATTACATTGAAGATACGGTATAAAATAAAATCCAATTAGCAAATGTTGCCACCAATCAGACTGTTGTCATACATTCAAAGGAAATCACTAGGAGGAAATTTACCTACCATGTTTCGAATTGTAATCAATGTACTTTGAAAATAACCTTGGGCGTAAAAGTCCTGTTTTACTCCTTCAAACAAAAGAGTAAAATTGTATTTTATGCCTGGTCGTACAAAAATATATTTATATATTGAGTGCTTTGATGCCTAATAGCATGAGCATAATGCCCTATTGCCTAAAATTTGCGAGATGGAACAAAATATTATTTTTATTATTGGCATCCTATTTTGTGTATTTAAAGTACGCCTCGACGTGTTTAAAGCTAACTTTTAAACGCGCTCGTATTTTAAAATTACCATGGCAACATTAAGAATTTAAGAAACGTAAAGTCTAAATCTCTTTGTAGTTATTGATCAGACAGGAGTACCTGTAATGTGAAAAGTGCAGTTGGTATTGTTTGAAATATTAATACTTCGGTTTTTAAGTCAGAGATACTGCTGTTCAAATGAATACTCGGAAGTCAGTAAGGTTGCACTTCCACTTATGGCACTCCCTATAATGTTTGAAAGATTCTTCTTATTGCTAATTCATACATAACCATTCGCCACAGCTGCCGATTTCCATTCTACTTCTCGTCGGATTTGATGATATGATATATCAAGACTGATATTCAAAGACTTCAATTGTTACAAAATAAGGCCATGCGTACAATTTTATCTTGTGGTCGATATACCCCAATTCGTGCGATGCTTGGATCTCTTGGTTGGCTGCCTGTTTCGCGGATTATTGAGGGGTCTAATGTTCTCTTTATTTATAAAGTAATTCATAAATTATTGCCTGCATATCTTCAAGAATTTGTAACACAAAGGTCTGAAAGACACTCGCACGAAGTTAGATCTAGGGGTGACCTCGATATCCAGTTTGTTAGAACAACACATATGCAAAAGTGCATTTTTAGTAATGGGTTAAGACTTTACAATAGTCTAGCACCAGAGATCCGAGACTCGCCAAATGTAAAAGTTTTTATGAATAGGTTTAAGAAAAGTTACCGCACATAATTTTAACATTTTTTTTTTGTGATAATATATTACAGAAATATTCATTTTTTATTCAATTCAATAATGATAGTAATGGAAAGGGCTGTTTTTAATGTGTAATGATTATATTACTTATATTATGGTTAACATTATGATTTTACAATTTACTGTATCTTCGTTTATTATAAAGTGTAATGTTTGTTCAAATAGCAAAATAAGCTAAGAATAAATTTCATTTTATTTCATTTCATTTCACTTGATTGGTGCACTTCCCCTTATCATGTCTTAAGAAGACTCTGTCTCTATTTGGGGGCGCAGTGATAAATACTGCTTCACAAAACGCACGTAACTAATTCCACCACTGTGGGCAATAGTAAAAGGTCGAACCTTTTCGGTCTTAGATGGTCGGATAGTAATAAGCAATACACTTCCTTTTTCTTTGATGTCAGATAAGCGTAAATGGCACAATTCACATCTTCTACAAGAGCTAAAGATACCGCACATGGCTACTACCTTCAAAAATCAATACATAATGTCCAAAGCATTTAGGAAAAACTTCCGCAAATCGTCTTCTTGGCTACGTTATTCTTGCTAATTGCCTTCATGAATGCATGAGCGTTTACAAACGACTTCATATCGACCCTTTTATTTATCCTTAACATACTTTGCAGTTCCGAACTGGTAGCCCACATAGTTGATGCCTTGTACTGTTCCCACATTATCTGAAGATAAGCAAGCACAACCTGTTCATCTGTATCTGTTACCTTTTGCTCTTCCGTATTCCGATTTTTGCGGTATCAACCGCGATTCTGCTTTATAATGTTAGAACTCATTTTGAAGCAAAATACAATTAAGTGACAGATTGCAAATTATTTTTTGTTTTTCTCATTTCCATGACAACGAAAATTATACTGAGGACACATCACGATCTTGATATTTTACATTATTAGTTCTTATTTCCATGTGTTGTAGTGTTAATATCAGTAGTACCTATTTTATGACTTCAAAGTGTGCCAATAAAAAAAATAGCGTAAAGTATTGTTGGATAACTTGTCTTTAAAACACTTGCTCTATTTTGAGCACTCCGGCTGCGTTTTCGTTCTCAAAACTCGTGAGTATTTTTGTGAAGTCGGCTTTATTTTTTTTATGAAGAAAAATGTTTCATCCAGTTTAGTGCTATTTATACCAGTGTTAAAAGTCAGATCTATCGGATACAGCATTAACATTATTGCCGCCTAAGGCACATTCGAGCGTGCGCAAAGGCAACTGTTTATCAGATATTTAATGAAAAAAAGCAACGTCGAAAGTACTCGAGTACGGTATCGACATTTTGAGATATTTGTATAATTTTGTTTTGCAGGCGGTTTTTGGGTTTTCGGATATTTCATAGTGTTAAGTATATACCATCGCTTCTGTTAGACTTGTATTTTGTATTCTCGTCGTGTTTACGCCTACCAAAGAGCAGTGCCAGATTAAGCGCTAGTTTACTATGCTCATAGAATTTCTGTTTAGCTAATAACACACTCATTGGCAATAATTCTTATAACGATTCCCTCTCTAACGTCTCTTTATAGTAACGCTTTCTATTTTATACTTAATTAAGTGTTCTGAATGTAGATAACTTATTATAGTCCAAGTAATATAAGGGATGACCGAATTAGTGCTTTAAGAGTTTAAAATGAAACAAAACGCAAACATTGTTGCGAGGCAAACATAATTACATTTGTTTTAAAAATAGTATCGATCAGACATGCACCACGACTTTGTTGACAATAGCACATTCGATTTTACACATTTGGGCCGGTATCTCACGAATAACATTTCTTATGTTGGTTTTCAAATCCTAAATTGTACTTGGGTTGTTAGCGTAGACCTTCTACTTCACGTTACCCCACAAGAAAAAGTCACACGACGTCAAATCATAAGATACTGTTGGGTAAATCACAGGACTCTTTCTTAAAATAACTTTGTCGCCAAATTGCTCTTGCAATAACACCATGCTTTCACTGGGGTGTGGCACAGAGCGCTATCCTGTTGGAACCAGAATGCTTCCAGTTAGTTTTCAATAATAATTGGGAAGAAATAATCGTTCAAAGTTGCCCTATAATGAACTCTGTATACGGTGACACGCTCTCTTTGACCCTTCTCGAAGAAATAAGGGCCAATAATTCCACGGGCATGGATGACACTTTAATATTTCTAACAGGATTATAGATGGCAATCGAGCGTTATTCTATATTTTATAGCGATTAAAAGTATTTATTTATTTGAGACAAAGCGGGCAACCCTGTCACATTACTGAAATTAACTAAGATATAATAATAAAAATCGATAAAAATGCGCTCTCACACATCTTTATCAAAAGTTCTTGGCCGGAAAAGATATATGTATAATAGCAGAAATATATAATTTCTGCAGGTGCAAAACGGCCTAAAAGAAGAATTGCTTTCGATTATGTCACAGGGTACCCTCCTGCGATCATGATTTCTGGGCCTCTACCCTCATCAGGCAGGCTTGTACCCAGGGAGATCTGAAATAACAGATTGCTCGATATGACAAAATCGAAAACGAAACGTCTATCATACTGAAACAGTACTACAAGTTAAATGTAACATTTACCACCCCTTCTAAAAAAGTTTTTCGTTTAAATGCATCAAAATTGCAGAGCTCGAGGAATTTAAAATCATTTGAATTGTTAAATCTATAGTTTATTTGTTACTGAATGTGATCGATTATTTCATAAAAGAGGCGTCTGTATGATATTTGAACATCTCCCACCTTGTCTGTTCGAAGACGCTTGGCTTGTGGCTCTGCATTTAACGTCATCGTTTTCTCCCAAAATAGGTCAAAGTCATCTCTTTTTTGCCTTAACATGGACTTAAAATCATCCACTTTTTTTAGGCAAAAAGCAATATCATTTGTTTCAGTTTGTAATATATAAAAAACATTGTCCGAGAATAGCAATATTTCTTTTGACAAGCATTTTTGTCAGGGTGATAAGAAAGCTTCAAAGTTTGATAAAGTAAAACGAATAGATTTATTACTCCTGAGGACTGTACTTATGCTAGAGGCTTGCATAAGCAAGGAAGAACCCAGGGCGATATTGCCGCACTTTTGGGAAAAAGTTAAAGTGCTATGTCAAAAATTCTGGCCAGATACAGGGAAACTGGGACGAATATGAGAAGAGCGGGACAAGGAAGAAAAATAATTACTACTCCATATGAAGCCGCTATCGGTTCCAAATTTCTACCGCAACATAGACGTCAATGACGATTCCCGTTATTGTCTCTATAGTAATGACAGACGTCTTAAAGTTTTTCGCAGGCCTGGTGAGCGATACGCTCAATGTAATTTTAAGACGCCTGTCATTTACGGTGGTGGATCTGTGATGTTGTGGGGCGGAACTAATTTAGAGAATTTAGTAACTAAAATAGGGAGAGGAACCAGATTTCAACTTCTCTCCTTTTCAATATAAAAGATTTGGTTTTTTAAAACAATTTGGAGACCTATTAACCAAAAATAAAGGACGTCAATTACTGTACAAAAAACATTTAAAATTAATAACAAAAAATTTTTAAAATCTAGAAAATAACGGAATTTACTTAAAATTCCAAACTTAGTGCAAAAGAAAAAGAACATATAAATCTTTAAATAATACATAAATTTAACTGTTGAAAATACGTAAAAATTACTCCCCAAATAAACACTAGAATCAAAATAAGGTATATGAAAAGCCTCATAAACCACCACAAAAGAATTTCAAATAAACCGTAACAAATAGAACTTTGACACAGACTAACTCTTGATTTAAAAATCAGAAAAAAGGTTGACACCTAATTTGACAAGAACTGTCCCCCCCTTAGATCTTATCGGCTGGAACGCGAAAGATGCACCCTGAGCTTCAATTAATTAAATAGTTAATATGTGTCGTCTAGAGTTTTACTTACAGAACTGAAATATAATGACATTTCCATCTGAATAAAATGGAAAATACAAATGTCTAATCAATCTTTTCTGTGGGGAAACAAGGCTTTCCAAAAAAACATGGAATTTTTGAAACGCCTTTTATTATAAAATAGTCCCTTCTATTTTTAACTTAGTAAGTTAACAATTTATTATAAATGAATCGAACCAAATGAAATGTTTCAATTATTATTAGCTTTTACTTAAATGAAACCTTAAAATAACCTTAAACTATTAAAGGGGATGTATCATCAAGTGCAACTTGATAGGTTGATATAAGTCTTGCACAATCTAAAAGATAGCGTTTGAGTTTTTGTTTAGCTTTTAAAAACTCTGAAAACTAATATTAGATAGCTTTACTTTAACGACTTCTTTGAAATACTCATGTTTAACATGTGTCGTGAGAAACCCACTATTGCATTTTAAAAATGTCGTTTTAAAATAAATTAGGAATTTATATACTCTATTCCATTGTTATAGTCTATTTCGTTACACTTTTTTCGAATGCAACTCAGTCTCTTCAAATGCATGAGGATTATCGGCACTCCAAATCCTGCAGTACTGCTTATTAACGTAGCCGTTTAAAAAAAAATAAGGCTCTTGGCTAAACATTACACTAAGATGAAAAAACCAAGCAGCAAAAGCACGGGGACAACGATGATCGTTGGGCTTTAGTTCTTGCACTGATTAAATACAATTATTTAAAAAAATTCATTCTTCAAATCATTCTTGACGCATAGAAATATATTTTAATATTATTTCTTCCAACGAAAGTCAGATATTAGATATTAGCCAGTGGAGTAATTTAGAAACCAAATGATACTAGTTTATCTGCAAATAATTTGTCTATTGAATGATAGCAAGCCCATGCCGATATCTTTTTTGGTTTCCAAAATAACTATCCTCAAATTTACCCTAAAAAGCCAATAATCCACTTATCATGAACAGCAGTTTACAATAAATTAAATGATACAGTCTTACTACAATTTAATCGTCACAATTATTTACAGAGTGTTGATTGAATAACGACATACTTAACACAATTGCTAAACTTTTTACCTGCTGTGCGTGTTTATTTTGAAGATTATTTTTAGCGTCAGTTTGTATATTACAAATCGTCAACAGAATTTCTTAAATTAGAAAGTAAGTACAATTGAAAAGTTTACACGCAATTGTGATATGCGATGTTATCTGTTTGGTGGGTGATTATAGATTTATCGAATTTTTGTGCCGAGAAAGACTTTAAATGTTTGCAGGTTTAAGGAGGCGTTGATAATTATTAGAGCTTACACCTTTATAGGAAACATTAATCTGTCTGATCTCAATCAATATCCATTTCAGAATTTACTTGATATTCGTTTATTAATAACGGAGGAAAGCTTTTTAAATAAAATATGAGGTATGTATAACCTACTCGACCGTTTGTACATTGTACCAAAGACTATAGTCCAAATAAACAATTCAATAAATAGAAAATTCAATACACTTAAAAGATTCCTAATTTTGTTTTTTACTTCACTCCTAATAAGAAAGGAATGTACGTAAAAAATCGCCCCTATTTGTGTAAAATTTTAAAATTTTATCAAAATTATGACCAGTTTCATTTAAGTGATCTGCATAATTGATTTTGTTTTTACCTCCCTCGTAAAAGGAAATGGTTGTAATCGTGAAAAAATTACCCTCACCGGTTTTTACAGATTTTCACGTTTTAGGGTCCCTAGATGTTAAAAAAACATGCTCAAGAGACGTAGTTCAAAAACTACAAACTCAAATTTTGGTTAAAAATTTAAGGATCAAGTGGTTATATTTTCGTAAAAATCCAATATGGCGAAACAAAATGGCGACCTAGTAAAATGTTTGAAAAAATATTATTAAAAAAACTACTTATCTAATTTACCTGAAATTGTGTACAAAAACTAAGCATTACGTAAAACTCTTTTTGTAAGAATCCAAGGCGGCAAAAACAATATGGCGGTCTCGTAAAATGTTCAATCAATTCAAATTCAATTTGAAAAAAATATTTATTGGATTAGTTTTAATACACATTAAATATATATATATATATATATATATATATATATATATATATATATATATATATATATATATATATATATATATATATATATATATATATTTCGTTTTTTTTTCTTTAACCATATATAAATATTTTGTTAATTATTTTCTTGGGCATAGGTTAACTCATTAAGAAGTAAAACTATAATTTAATCGACGTTTCGCTCATTATATTGAGCTTTCTCAAGATATTTATTTTCTACAATAAAAACATGTATAATTAGTATTTAAATTGGTTAAAACATTATTGAAAAAAACATCACTCAAAAAAACATTACATTTAAAACAAACTACGATCATGAACACAAAAATACATTTAAAACAACATTAATATTATACAGAGTACGTACCTTGGAAACATGTCAGTTTTACGAATGTTTTGCGATTGCAATAATTTCGACACGTCTGGAATTCTGGTAGATAAAAACGAGACAAATTTTTTTCTTTTTTTTTTTTTTTAATATGTACTTAGATTTTTATTGCTGTACCGAGTTTGTTTGGTTTATGATCTTACTGAAATGTACAGGGTTTTATGTATGGAGTAGTTTATTTATTTAGATTAATTTACTTAGATATCAGATTATAATAAATTTGGCTTAAGTTATTGATGTCTTTTTTATCATTGACGGCATCTTTCTCTTTTTTAATTTGTATCATTTCTTTTATTTTGAGTTTTCGACAATTAGTTTCTTGCTCTAAAATTTTGGTTTGTTTAAAATCGAATTCATGTTTTTCTGTATGTTCGTGTTTGTGGAGTGCAGTTGATGCATTTTTTGTGTATTTGTGGCCGTTTAATCGACTATCTAAGTAATGTGTTGTCATTCCTATGTGCTTTTTTGGGCAATTTAAACATGGAATTGAGTAAACTAGGTTTGATTTCTTTTTTTTTATTACTTTGCTTTTCAAGGGAGTGAAAAGACCGTTTAGTAAATTCTGTGCTTTATGACAGACAGTTATGTCGTGTTTAGACAATATATAATTTATTTTTTCTGATAGGCCGTCTGTGTAGGGCATTGTAACGTATTTAGTATTACCATTTTTTTCTTTTGTTGCTTTCTTTAAGTTATTATAAAAAACATGAGTTCGTTGTTTAAAAACTCGTAGTATGTTTTTTTCCGGATAATGGTTATTTATTAAAGTCTCCTTAACCTTCTTTAAAATCTCAGGACGATATTCTGGGGAAGTAAGTGAGATGGCACGATCGGTTAGACCTATAATAACGCTATTTTTTTGATTCTTTGGATGATTGAAGTTAAAGTTTAAGTACCGCCCTGACCATGTTTTTTTTGGAAATCCAACTGGGTTTTTATATTTTGATCTTTCTTATTTCTAATTAGGGTTAAGTCTAGAAAATTAATTTTGTCTTCAATTTCCATGGTAAATTTTAATTTGGGGTGAAAATTATTGAAAGCATTTAATAGGTCATTAATATGGTTTTTTAAAAGGGCAGTTAAACAAGTGAGTTTGAGTGATGTTTTTTCAATAATGTTTTAACCAATTTAAATACTAACTATACATGTTTTTATTGTAGAAAATAAATATCTTGAGAAAGCTCAATACAATGAGCGAAACGTCGATTAAATTATAGTTTTACTTCTCAATGAGTTAACCTATGCCCAAGAAAATAATACAAAATATATCTATATATATATATATATATATATATATATATATATATATATATATATATATATATATATATATATATATATATATATATATATATATATATATATATATATATATATATATATATATATATATATATATATATATATATATATATATATATATATATATATATATATATATATATATATATATATATATATATATATATATATATATATATATATATATATATATATATATATATATATATATATATATATATATATATATATATATATATATATATATATATATATATATATATATATATATATATATATATATATATATATATATATATATATATATATATATATATATATATATATATATATATATATATATATATATATATATATATATATATATATATATATATGTTGACTTTTAGTCCTTCACGGATGGAAAAATACAATGTGTTTTCATTCCGGGTGTACCTCCGTTCACTACTGTCGTTCTGAAAAGAACAGTTTTGCTGACGTTTCGCCAAAATCACATTTGGCATTTTCGAAGCTTTCTTTCTCGCGTCTGAATAGAGACTGAAGTGTTGGTGACTACGACGCTTCCTTTTTATACCCCCACTCGGGGCCGAAGGTTATATCTGCGCAGGCGTTGGTCGTTATTTATGTTTTCCGGATGGTGCTGTTGTTGTTGCGTTTGAGTTTTTGCGATTTTAGATTTGTCGATTATTGTCTTCTATACTGTTGGTAGTTTTAATGATTCGTCACTTTTATTTAAATTGAATTAAATAAATATTAAAACTCGTAGTATGTTTTTTTCCGGATAATGGTTATTTATTAAAGTCTCCTTAACCTTCTTTAAAATCTCAGGACGATATTCTGGGGAAGTAAGTGAGATGGCACGATCGGTTAGACCTATAATAACGCTATTTTTTTGATTCTTTGGATGATTGAAGTTAAAGTTTAAGTACCGCCCTGACCATGTTTTTTTTGGAAATCCAACTGGGTTTTTATATTTTGATCTTTCTTGTTTCTAATTAGGGTTAAGTCTAGAAAATTAATTTTGTTTTTGTCTTCAATTTCCATGGTAAATTTTAATTTGGGGTGAAAATTATTGAAAGCATTTAATAGGTCATTAATATGGTTTTTTAAAAGGGCAGTTAAACAAGTGAGTTTGAGTGATGTTTTTTCAATAATGTTTTAACCAATTTAAATACTAACTATACATGTTTTTATTGTAGAAAATAAATATCTTGAGAAAGCTCAATACAATGAGCGAAACGTCGATTAAATTATAGTTTTACTTCTCAATGAGTTAACCTATGCCCAAGAAAATAATATATATATATATATATATATATATATATATATATATATATATATATATATATATATATATATATATATATATATATATATATATATATATATATATATATATATATATATATATATATATATATATATATATATATATATATATATATATATATATATATATATATATATATATATATATATATATATATATATATATATATATATATATATATATATATATATATATATATATATATATATATATATATATATATATATATATATATATATATATATATATATATATATATATATATATATATATATATATATATATATATATATATATATATATATATATATATATATATATATATATATATATATATATATATATATATATATATATATATATATATATATATATATATATATATATATATATATATGTTGACTTTTAGTCCTTCACGGATGGAAAAATACAATGTGTTTTCATTCTGGGTGTACATCCGTTCACTACTGTCGTTCTGAAAAGAACAGTTTTGCTGACGTTTCGCCAAAATCACATTTGGCATTTCCGAAGCTTTCTTTCTCGCGTCTGAATAGAGACTGAAGTGTTGGTGACTACGACGCTTCCTTTTTTTATACCCCCACCCGGGGCCGAAGGTTATATCTGCCCGGCCGTTGGTCGTTATTCATGTTTTCCGGATGGTGCTGTTGTTGTTGCGTTTGAGTTTTTGCGATTTTAGATTTGTCGATTATTGTCTTCTATACTGTTGGTAGTTTTAATGATTCGTCCCTTTTATTTAAATTGCCTTGTTTTTCAATTTCTATGGCTTCTCAGATTATTCTGGACTTATAATGTTCTATATTGACAATCTCCCTACACCCAACGAAATTTATTTTATGGCCGGTTTCCTGATGATGTAGGAATAAAGCTGAGGGTGTTTGTTTGTTTCTGATGCTGAGTTTATGCTCTTCCACTCTTGCTGATATTCCCCTGTTAGTCTGCTCAAAGTACAACTTTTCACAGTCCTGGCACGGAATGCTGTATACTCCGTGGTTTTCCAGTTTGATTTTATCTTTTGGGTTTCCAAGTAGTTTACCTATAGTTGTTTGTGCCTTGTGTATTATTTGTATGTTGTGTTTCCTAAGAGTTCTTTCGATTCTGTTTGTTGTGCCTTTTACATATGCTAAGACTACTTGTTGCTTTCCCGGTTCATAATTGTTTGTTCGGGAGTCCTGTGTATTAATAGCTTTCTCTATGGTGCGATTTATGTAGCCACTTTTCTTTAAAGCACTAGATATTACCTTAAGTTGGTTTTGTCTCGTCTGTGTAATCGCACGGATCTGGATATTAGGGTATTTGCCACAGCTTGAATTTGTGCTGGGTGATGATGTGATTGTGCAATTAAATATCTGTCTGTATATGTTGGTTTTCTGTACATGGTGTATTCTAAATGTCCGTTATGCAGTTTTGTGACCAGAACATCTAAAAATGTTAGTTTGTTGTTTTCCTCTAACTCTAGAGTAAAATGTACTCTGGGGTAGATTGAATTTACGTGAGTCAGAAAATTTTCGAGCTCTGCATGACCATGTTGCCATATAATAAATATGTCATCCACATAACGAATCCATAATTTGGGCTTTAAACTTGCTTTCTCAAGAGCATCTTTCTCGAAGTATATCATAAATAAATTCGCGACTACTGGTGATAGCGAGGACCCCATTGGAGCACCATCCATTTGTTTATACATTTGCCCGTTGAATGAAAAATAAAAGGCAATATGCCAGGAAATCCTCGTTCATAGCAATCTTGTTCAATGCTTCGTCGATGGGAATACGGGATATAACGATTTGACATCTAGGCTTTCTATGGTATCGTCTTTTTCAAGAACGATGTCTCGTATAATTCGAGCGAAATGTTCCGAGTTTTTACAAATGAATCAGCTTTTTCTACAGCTGGTTGCATAATTTCAGAAAGATATTTCTTCAGTTTTTGTAGCAGCGAATTAACAGCACTAACAATAGATCTGATGGATGCCCCTGGTTTGTGTATATTTGGTAAACCATAGAGTTTAGGACATCTGCTCGACTTTTCCCGTGGTATGATTTTTTTTTTAATTTCGGGGTTTATTGGTGAACTTTTTATTTTATTTTTAGTGGTTTTTTCTAGGTACGTTGTCGGGTCCCTTGGAACAGGCCTATAAGAATTGTCTTGTAGGATATCCTGCATTTTTTGTACGTAATCTTGAGTAT
Organism: Kuschelorhynchus macadamiae; assembly: GCA_030620095.1. Taxonomy (NCBI): domain Eukaryota; kingdom Metazoa; phylum Arthropoda; class Insecta; order Coleoptera; family Curculionidae; genus Kuschelorhynchus; species Kuschelorhynchus macadamiae. Next base: position 509,504 of record JAUTXW010004711.1, read on the forward strand.
TCATAACCACAGTTGCGTTTCCTTTATCTGCTGGAAGGATTGTGATGTCTTTATTTTTTCGAAGGTTTGTTAGGGCCTTTTGTTCAGTGGCATTTAGAGAAACAAAAGCAGAGGAGATTCAACAAGAGGTGGCAAGAATTTTAAGATCAAGTAAAGCACCAAAACAAAACCTAAATCACAAAAATTCAAGCGCAACAACAATAGCACCATCCGGAAAACATAAATAAGCGTCGTAGTCACCAAGACTTCAGTCTCTATTCGGACGCGAGTAAGAAAGCTTCGAAAATGCCAAATGTAATTTTGGCGAAACGTCAGCCAAACTGTTCTTTTCAGAATGACAGTAGTGAACGGATGTACACCCGAATATATATATATATATATATATATATATATATATATATATATATATATATATATGTATGTATATTGTTTTTAATTTTATTAGCTTAAACGACTAAATGATTTGCAATTATTTGGTATCGACTAAATTACTAGCTGAATGAGTCAGAATTTAACCAGTAAAAGCTATTACACTTGTAATATGGGTATTTTCCATTTTATTTAATAAAATATTTTCATTTCTAATAGAAAAATTTCCACTAAAAATGTATTTTCAACTAAAAGGTGTTCATATTAATTACACAGTCTGACACAACACAGTACCATGTTGATAAATCAAACGAAAAATTTGAATTATTGCAAAACCTTTTACCTGCGACGTGCTGTTCTATTTTTGAGATTTATTTATTATTATGTTATTTAATTTTAAAAACAGACAAATTACACACGTGTTTATTAAAGACTGGCAAATGTGTGTATACGTAGTAGTGGTAACACGAGTTGTTAACTCTTTGATTTGAGATTGCCTGCGTAAAACTAGATTCGGATTTAATGACGCGTCGATTTTTTTTATACTGACTAATCGGTGTTTTCTTTCTGATTTAAGCTACCCGTCAACAACAACGGTAAATGATTTACTTGACGTTAAATTTAAATGATAGTTGGGTCCGAAATATCCCAACCGATTTGTATAGCTTTTTCAGATTCTAATAGTTTGTATTGTGTGGAATCGAGGCTAGTGAATGCTTTTCTCACAATAATATCTTTGTTTCTCTCATAAAAGGAAAGTATTGTAATCACCAAGATTTTTTCAGGTCTACGACGAAAGCCAAAAAACTATTCGATCTCGTCGAGATTCTTCGAGTCATTAGGCTAACATAATGCAGACAGAGTGCGATATTGCTATCTTATTAGATTGCTCATAGATTTCAATAGACTCTTTACTATTTCATTTATAGAATCCCTAGAATGACGCAAGAAGTTTGGCTTCTTTTACATTTATGACATCCAGTGGAATGTTGGTTTTAATTTTCGCAATAATAGCACTTCTAAACGCGTCTTAATTTAACAAGATATCCATGAAAAAACAAATCTTGTAAAATTGTTGCCTGGACACCAATAAATACACAGTTTTTATTTGACATTTAGTTGTCTTTAACTCTTTTTAAAAGAAAAATGGCTTTATACAATGTCCAAGAGCGTTTAAATCTTCATGAATGTTACATAAGAAATAATAAGAGTCCAGCATTAGCCCTGCGGGAGTATCGGTTGTTGTATCCTGCAAGACGGGTACCCACGAAAAATATTTTTTCACAAATTGTTCGTGATCTTGAACGTGGAGTGGTAATCAATAAACAAACTAAGAGAAGAAAAGCAATTAGAAATTCTCCTGTATTTTGAAGAAAATAACGAAAATTCGCAAAGAGATGCATCCCGACATCTACCGGGAATCAAAAAGACTAGTGTTCAAAGGACTTTAACTGATAATAACTACCATCTGTTCAAATTTTTACCAGTTCTGGAATTATCCCAACAGGACTTTCAAACAAGGCTTTTTTATTGTCCTCTGATAATGGACCACCATTTTGCCGGCCGGCATGTTCAACCGAAAAAATACTCATTACTGGTATAGCTCAAATGAACATCGTGTAAAAGAAATGAAAAAACAGGGTCGGAGAAGTGTTTATGTGTGTTCGTGATCGAATAATAAGTCCAGTATTTTACGACTTTGTTCTGAATGGTAAGAGGTATTTAAATTTATTGGAGAACGAAATATTTCCGTTAATTGACAATCTGCCGAACGATATTAAAGAAAGGCTTGTTTATCAACAAGATAGTGGACCATATCACACTGTAGTGCCTGTTAGAAATTGTTTGAATCAACGGTTTCCATTTTGGATTGGTTGGTACGGGATCATAGATTGGCCAGCGAGGAGCCCCGACTTAACACCCCTAGATTTTTTTATGGGGCAACCTAAAAAACGAGGTGTATAAAAATGGGTGTTATACTGTTCAAGATTTAAAAAGGAGAATTAGGAAAGAGGTAGAAAGACTTATTGGAACAGACGCGGTTAGAAATGCTATTGCGAGAATTGAAACCATGTATACTACGTTTTGTAATAAGTAATTAGTTACTTTGTTTCATGCATTGCTTGTTGATTTAATGTTAAATTTTATTATAATGTTAAAAAAAAACTTAGAATAGGATATTATTTAGGTTTAGTTAGATTTTTAACAAAAATACCCGAATTATTATAGAAAGTTGGTCATAACTTCTAAACTACTAATTTTTGGAATATAAACTATATATATATATATATATATATATATATATATATATATATATATATATTGAATGATGCAGAATTAATCAATTAAATACAGGGTGTTCCATTTAAAAAGATTAAGTTTTTTTAGTTACAAAAATTTTTTTTTATGGTTATTTCTGACCACCCTGTATAATGGATTTTCGCTCTTGATAGGTCAGAGTATTAAATATTAACCACTCCCATGGATCCATAACCAAAATTCACAATTTTAGTTTTCAGGTGTGAAAAAATTACATTTTTCAAAAAGCCTGTTTTTCCGAAAAAAATTAGAAAAATTAATTTTTCTCAAAAACTTTTTGAAATGCTATGATGACAAAAAATACTCAAAATCAAGCGTAGAATTAGAATTTCTAAAAATTTTCATACCATTTCATTAAAAAGAAAAAAGTTGGTTACTGTCCCGGCACAATGGACCACCCTGTATACATAAAAATATTATAAATAAAATATATACTTAGGATCACATACTTTTTGTATTTAACTTTTTTTTCTCAATGTCTTATTTATTGAGATAAAGTATAGGAGCATCTTAAGTGGACCACCCCGTACATGTTGAAGATTATACATATGTTGGATAGGATTATTACATTGTTTAATTAAATATCTAATATTCTCATCTGTACAGAATGATGATGTAAATTTGCATTTAGATATTTATTCGAATGTTCTATATACAGAGGGCCCAAGGAATCATCCCCTTTCATTTATACAAAAATATGTAGAAAAGGAATCATGCTTTTTCATTCAATTTTTATTAGGGCGTTGCTGATTTAGATAATCAGAAAATACATCCATGAGGCTATATGATAAACGTGTCGGCTACATATCTGAAGTAAGCTTTTGGCTTTATTGGAGACAACTATAAGGCTTTCTCCTCAAAGGCCTCCATGAAGATATTGGCTACCACAGGCTACAGCGCTGAGCACATGGCTTAAAATCAAAAAAGATTGCTTGAGAAACGAAATATGTTGATGTGAGACATGTTTCAATTTGATCTAAAATTCAGTTATTATGATCAAATATGTCTGACTTTACTTTATCATTTGTAGGCACATTCATACTGATTGAGGTATCTTTGGGATCTTATCTAATTTCTCTACAATATGTGTAGAATTTCTATTATATAAAGGTAACATTATTAAGAATATTCGAAAGAATATTTACTGAATTTGTAGGTGGATCTCTTGCGTATTTTAGGTAGTTCATCAAAACGTAGAATCCTAGAGCTGCTTGATCTTAACGTCTTCTTCTCCTCTGCTGGCAGGTTGGGTGCGTTTATGAGGTTGGTTATCCGTCTCTCGATTTTGTTTCTCGGGTCTGTTTGGATTTTGTTTCTCGGGTCTATAGGTGTTATCCGAATGTAGTTGTATTTTCTCCTGTAATCTGTTTTGCCCATAAAGACAGTGGCATTTCCCTCGCCTGCTGAGGGATAAAAATGTCGTCTGTACAGGGTGTCCGGATTTTGTTGCAAAAGCAGGGTATCTCGCTTATTTTTAAAGATAGAACCTTGCGGTTTTCACGGACCTGAGATAATTTTTTGTGAAACTCATGAAGCCGGAAACAAAATTTTCATGGCCTTCTTCCTTTATGAGACACAGGGCGAAATAGAAAATTTTGCATTTTGGGACCCTCCTCGTATCTCGGTTATCCTTTAACTTAACGCAAAGGAAAAAAATGCTGCTTATGCAGTTCTTTACGCTGGATCCAGTGACATATTTTTCATTTGAGTTGTTATTTTTTAGATATGACCCAAAGTTGTGTTTTTTTTAATGGGACACCCTGTATATTTGTCCAGAAATTGATGTGTCCTTTTAAAGGCTTCTCAAAAATATATAATAGTATGGGTCTATTTCAATAAACAACAACAAAGATCCTAATTTTTATAATTATCATCCCAAATTTTGCAGTAGGCCATGCAAAACAATGCTGCCTTTTATTTAAAATCGTTAACCATATCTACATATACAATATATCTACAATAAATCAAAATAAATATGTAATTAAATCTATTTATCAAAATATCTATTGATAATTTCGCACCAAAAAAGTACCACCTACCTAAATTTATGTAACACATTTGAAACATTTGAAACATTTGAAACATTTATTGAATTAAAGAAGCATTGCTACGAAAAAATTACATAGTAGCACTCTTCTTGAGCTACAAAAGTCGCTTGTCAGTAGAGTGCTTGATAGAATTCCTATATTACAATATCAAATAGTACATGACTAACCGGAGCATTTATAAAACAACAAAAACTAGATCACGGTCTTAGTGACCATGCGCAACTTAAATAATTTAACAAAATTATAGTGTATTCCTTATTATTACTAACTGGAGCATTTATAAAATAACATAAACTATAGATTTATAATAGGTATTGTATGTGTGATAGTCTGAAAATTCTCTTTTATCCACTCGGAACCTCTTAATGCATAAGACAATTTACTCCTAAGATTCCTTATCTGCAAAGGCAATATATTATACAGCTTAGGGCCCAGGTATGATATGTGTCTCATAGCAGCAGAAAACACCGGCTGTGGAAAGGTCAATAATTATAAGAAATCAAAGTTTTGTATGTTTTATCATTGTTCATGGATCTCAGTGTACTTCTTACAAATAATTGACGAACCGATAGCAAGCCACTCTCCCTAAACAATATTTCTGTTGGAAATAGTTTATTCTTCTTCAAAATTACTTTAATTATATACTTTTGTGTGATGACCAGAGGATTAAGGGCATTGGAAGTTGCACTCCCCCAAACCCCCATCCCATAGCAAAGTATGGACTCCACCAGAGCCTGGTATGTGAGAACCAGAAGCTTCCGAGACAGAAATTCCCTTAACTGATAGAACTTATAAATTGTTTTACGGATCTTATTCACAACATAGGTTATGTGGTCTACATACTTGAGATTTTTATCTATATACAACCCAAGATACTTTACATTATCTTTCCCAGATATGCTTAGACTACAGGCACAGTTTGAGGTTCCCATTATACATGAGAATTCATGCACCTTCAGTTTTGGGAATAGTATAACACAAGAAGAAAACAGTAATAAATTATTATTTAACAAGCCTTCCAGCAAAAATCAACTGTCGTATAAGAACTACAGTAACCAAGGAAATCAAAAGAACTGTTCAAACTGATTTCCATTTTGTTCTATGCATGCTTCGCCCAATTTTCGTATTCGTTTTAAGGAATCAAGCAAAATAACGGGATGATTTTGTAAATAGCGAAAATTTTCTCTTATTGCACTTCCTAAATCTTGGACATTATCATAGTGGTCTTTGTAAATTCTATTTTCCAGATATCCCCATAGAAAGAAATCTAAAATCGAAAAGTCTGGGGACCTAGGGGACCATCTTATAGGTCCATTTGTTCCGATCTATTGATTGGTAAAATTATTGTCCAGAAATAATCTCGTCATTCCAGCATTGTGTGCAGGAGTACCGTCCTGTTGAAAATAAATTTCGTTAATGTGCGCTAGAGGAACATCGTCAAGTAATTCAGGTATAGCTGCCTCTAAAATTTCTATATAGCGATCAACTGTTAGATTTCCCTCAAATATATAAAATTTTATATGTGTTCCTAATATGAAGCAGGACACATTTAGACCAAACCTGCCCTGCTGTCTTCTGAGAAATATTTGGTTTTGATTTTCCTGGGACCAGAATCTACTATTGTGCCTACTGAGTATACCAGAATTACTGAAATGTGCTTCGTCTGACCATATAACCTTCCTTTCAAAATCTCTAACCATATCGTATCTTTCTAGAAACCAATTGCAGAAGACTACCCGACACTCTGCATCCCCTGGCTGTAAGTGCTGCACGAGCCTAAATTTGTATGGGTGGTATTTGTGCTTTTTTAGAATTTCTTCAACTCTAGTTTTTGGAATCCCTATGCTCTTTTCACTGGCCCTACAAGAGTTTGTAGGGTAAGCTTCTGCATAAGCCAAAACCGTAATTTCCTCAGCCTCCCGATTTTCTTTATTATATGTTTTCGTACGAGGTTTGATAAATGATCCGTGATTAAGTAAATTCATTTTTATCCGATTAAAAGTGGATATATTAGGTTGCCTCCTTTCTGGATATCTAAATAAAAATTAAGCAATAGTATTTCAACATACCTAAAAATTAACTATTTACCTTTTAAAAGACATCTCAGAAGCCGCTTCAACATTTTCATTACTTAATATAAAACAAGCTAACATATCGTACTTTTCATAATGTTCGAAAGTTTGGTTTTCTTCCATAATAACAAAAACACATACACAAACTAGCGCCATATTTTATATACGCGTACAAAATTGGGAAATGTCATTTGCTTCCAAGAAAACAAAAGAAAACGGCATCGTTTTGCATGGCCTACTGCAAAATTTCGACCCATACTATTATATTTTTGAGAAGCTTTTAAAAGGACAAATCAATCTCTGGACAAATATACAGGGTGTCCCATTTAAAAAAACACAACTTTGGGCCATATCTAAAAAATAACACCTCAAATGAAAAATATGACTACGCCACTGGATCCAGCGTAAAAAACTGCATAAGTAGCAATTTTTCCCTTTGCGCTAAGTTAAAGGATAACCGAGATACGAGGGGGGTCCCAAAATGCAAAACTTTCTATTTCGCCCTGTATCTCATAAACGAAGAAGGCTATGAAAATTTTGTTTACGGCTTCATGAGTTTCACAAAAAATTAGCTCAGGTTCGTAAAAACCGCAAGGTTCTATCTTTAAAAATAAGCGAGATACCCTGCTTTTGCAACCAAATCCAGACACCCTGTACTATTATTTGAACTTTTGATTGCCGTTTTTTTCGTGACTAAGACATTTGAATTAGGAGGTTTGAAATGTTTGATGATCTTCGCTGTTTATTACGCCAGCTTCGTATTTAATGCAATAATAATATTTATTCCATATTTATATAAAAAACGTACGGAAAAAGAGTAAAAAATTCACTTCTCTGGCTTTCCGTTAGCATCGCTGTAGCTATTATAGCTAGATATAAATCGGTTAATTTCCTTTACCCGGAACTTCTCTCGTTGTGAATTTTTCTTTTTATTAGGAATAGTGAAATGTGACCCAATTTAGTAACACCTATATGCTATTTTTTAATCATTATCATTGGGCCCCATTATGTTCCATCCTGCTGGATTCCTATACCAATATTTTACCAGCTTCTACCTATGCCACACTTGATTTTTGAGCAGAATTTAAAAATAAATTCAATAAGAAGTTTTTACACTGACACACAGCGCCATTTTGTTACGTCATATTGAATTCTTACCAGTTTATCCCTATATCACATTTATTATTTCCGCAAAATTTAAAGTCAGTTGAATAAGATCGTTTTTACATTAATTTTTTAAAAAATTCATTTGCTACCATTTGGTTAAATTCGTACCACAACTTTATCAGTTTTTCTCTATATCACACTTAATGCTTGCAAAACATGTAATAACTAGTTTTTTTCGAGCTGATTTTTTAAATATTTTGTCAGGCCGCCATTTTATTTTAACAGTTTATTCCTATTTAATACTCAATTTTGTGTAAAATTTGAGGTAAAGTAGATAATTAGTTTTTTAGTAATAATTTTTTAACGTTTCTCAGGGCCGCCATCTTGTTCAGGCATATTGGATTTTTGCTATAATTTTACCAGGTCTTCCCCATATGACCCCCAATTTTTTGCTAAAATTTAAAGTCAATCTGGTAAGTAGTTTTTAAGATAGACCGACAGACAGAAGGACGGAATTTATAAAACATATTTTTTGGCATCTGGATATTGAATAACAAAAGGTTACTAAAAGTGGATATTCGATTTTACCTTTTGTGTACGTTAGAAATTCGCGGCGAACTATAAATTATTAGATTTTGATGTTGTTGATTTCTTCGGTTATTTGTTTATATAGTCCTGGGTTTGTATACGCTGCTTATATAATTATATTGCCATAAACCACATTTGGTATCATCAGTATTCAAAAATGTAACAGAATCGTGCAAAACCCACGACACTATCTTCGTGATACTCTGTATACACAATGTAAAATCTGCGACTTTGTTGTGTAAATTTGATTTATCCTATAACTATTTTTTCTAATTAATATTAACTTTTTTAGTTTTCTGTTATCAAAAAAATCGGAAAATTTCATACTTTTTGCAAAAAACTGGTAATTTCACCATTTTCGCAAATAAAAAGAAAAATTTTAAATCTACTGTAGGTAATGGTCCTGGCGAACAGATTTTACATTCAAAATAATTCTAAAATAACTTTTGCGGTTTGGGAGTTCTCTCTGTTAATGGCTTAATTTTTCACCCTGTACACGGTAAACACAAAGCATCTAAGTCAAAACTTACACAAATTTTAAAATTAGATAAAATGTCCTATCAGAAGGAACTAAGTTTTTAAAAATCGGATTAAAATTAACAAAGTTAGAAGGATTTAAAATTCCTTAAAAAAAGCGAGTACCTTATACATTTTTATGTTTAAATTAGCTAATTTTTGAATAAAAATAATATTTATCATGCTATGCAGTGTGAATTATATAATACAAATTTGTATTTTATTATCTTCAGTTATTTTCCAGTCTTCCTGATCAACATCCTACGGGTTATACTCACCATAATGCACCCAACCTCCCCGAATCCAGCACCTGATGGAATAAGGAAAGCAGTCAGAGCGGCTCTGATTCTGACACCCTTATTTGGATTGCAGTTCATCTTCATTCCTGTCAAACCTGACGCCCAGCATCCGATGTACCATGTCTATCAGTACATCAGTATGATCATCATAGCATACCAGGTAATTTTAAATTCAATATTTAGCTTTTAAGCTTTTTACAAGCTTTTATTACTCAGGGTTGTTCATGGTGAGTGTAGAAGATCACAGAAATATTTTTCAAAAGTTTAGTATGAGTATAATTGAAAACCTTGAACTCTTGCGAAGCTGGTTATTTCGGTATAGTTTTTTTTGCAAATTGTTCGTTGACGCCTATAGAAAAACCTATAGAAAAAGGATAAAAAAAAGTGGATGACGATTGGACCCCCTTCGCCCTTATTGGGGGTTAATTAAAACTTTTTCAAATATTCGCGTAAATCACATACAATTTTTTGAAAATGGGGTGAAATCCCAAAAATAAAGTAGCAGCAAACAAACGTATATGCAACTCACAGAGTGATAAAGAAAAGTACCGGATATTACCTTGGTGTATATGAATATTAAATTATCTATACTATTGAATGTGTTCGCACTCCTGGGGGGTGTATAAGCGTAGAAGGGGCTGAAAGTGCGGTATTCATATAAAATTGGATTTGATCTTTCAAAACTGGTTCCCCGGAGGCTATCAAAGGTGCTGATTTTATATTTGGGGTCAATTCATGACCTCCTCTAGAGGGTTGGAAATAAGGCTTGGAAGGGGCAAAAATGTGAAAATCGCAAATCGAAAGCTGAAACTCGCTTTTTTACCCTCTTCAATTTTTTTTGCACATCGCCCACTGGAGTGCATATCATTAAATTGACCCCAAAATTGATGTTGATTCCGTTTTTGAGATCAACGGAAAACCCCCGGGGAACTAATTTTGAGGGCTCAGATCATATCTCACATGAATATCATAATTTTATCCCCTACCTATACACCATTATTTCCACCACCCCGAAGGATATACATCTTTGAATTAACCCCAAGAATGAAATCAGTGACCTTGAATTTGGGTTTGGGAATTTAAAAAATAAGTTCATTATTTATAAATACTCTAAGTTTGTTTTTTTTTAGTTTAAATAACGAAATTAGAAATTAATAGTTTCTCTGAACCCTTTTGAATATTTTTTCTCAGTTTAGAAAACGATTTCACTCTAATTGTCAAAGATTTGTGCAAATATTTCGCAAAATTCTGCGTTTTTGCACTTGTTGAAAGAGTGCTTGTTGAAATTCGCTTAACTAAAAGTATTCATTGTTTAAGAAAGAACAGTTAAGTTTGTTGCCAGTTTCGACTTCTGTTCGTCATCTTCAGTCAGGGAAGGTACAAAAGATTCAGCAAATTCTCACCTGACACAGCCTTTGGTTTTGAGAAAGTTTTGAGCAAATTCGCTCTCTGCTTCGAATCAATCGCTTTTTGCTAACCACAAAATACAAAATATCTGTAAATTAGCTTTTTGGCTACTTCCCCAAACTGATGAGACCCAGAAAGGTCGAAAGCACTATATTGGGCACTAAAATCACGAGGATAGTAGACGCTTTTAAAACAGATTAAACCTAAGTTTATACAGAACTAAAAAACCAAATTACAAATTTGGAGATTGAAAACTCTGAAGTTAAAAGCCCTGCTAAGAACAATAACGAGTTCAAAATTTTTACTTACGTAATATGAAAATCGCATTTCACGTTTTCTGCGCATCACAGTTAACATCGGTCGACATGAAACCAGGGTGCAAAGTCGAAATAATCCCTAACTTCTGTCAAGAACGCACCAAGCGATCCAAACAACGCTGAAGGATTAGCAAAGTTTGTGACAACCAACCCGCATGATAATCAACCCCAGGTTCTCCAGAGTAATTTTCCTGATAATACTAAATATTTTTTCTACGATCTCTTCTAGTTATTTTCTAAAAAATCGTGCGCGGAAAAGTAACTTTCCAAGACTACTAGCACTCAAAAGTAACTTTTCCGCGAAATCTGTTAATTTAATGAATATCTTATCCAAAACGCCTAACAAGGTAAATATACTTGCAAAGTATTTTTTTTTAAGAAGCTCAGTAATTTTTGTAATTACAGTATATTATTATTAAACTCAAACCTAATTGACGTTTATCTGAGGGCTATATCGACCGTAGGAAAATTTTTTATACCTAACACATGCGAAAAGTGTCTTTTCCGCCTTGACGGCTTGACGGCTTCGTGTCGTTCGGTCAACTGCCGTCGCGTGCGGAAAAGTACCACTTTGGGCATTACATCGGACAACTATGCTTCAATAGTGCAGCAATGCAGCTTTTAACTTCCCTTCATACAAGGAAAAAATCACACTCTCAGGTTTTTAAAAATCTTTTCTTGTTTATATGTTTTCTCAATTCAGTCGGTCTCTGTAGCTCAAAACCTACTTATCCAGTTGAATTCAAATTTTGTATAAAGTAAATGTAAAAAAAATTGTTACTAAAAAACTAATTATCAAATTTTGCACAAAAACCAACTATTATGTAGAAAGAAACAACTTAGTGGACTGATTTCAAATGTTGTGCTCCATAATTAATTGTGGTATAGAGACGAACTAGTAAAACCATTATACTAATTCAAGATGGCAGAACAAAATGGCAGTCTAATATAGTGTTTGTGATCGTGAAAAAATCACCCTCTCAGATTTTACATATCTTCACTTTTTAGCCTCCCTAGATGTCAAAAAATATGTTTTATCAATTCCATCTGTTCGTCTGTCAGTTTGCACTTGCAGTTAGCTTAAAAACTACTTTATCAGATTGACGTTAAATTTTGTGTACAAATTTGGGGTATTAAAGGTATTATTAAGGGAAGTAGTATTCACTAGTCTTCGTGTAGATGGCTCCTTAGTTTTTTTCAATTAGTAATTTTACTTTCTTCTCCTTTAAATATTTTTTCTTTCCTGTGCTCCAGCTCAGGGATTGGCTGATCTATTGTCTAGATTTGGTCAGTTTGATTTTAGTAAAGTGGCACCACTGACGGATTGTCATCCCGCTACTGCTGCCCTGACCTGGTGGTGAGGTAGGTTAAGCTTTTTGTCTCTCTGGAAGGTGAAGGTTAAGTGTGAAAGTTTGTCGGCGAATTGATCCTGTTCTAATCCAGGCCATCTTTTGGGATTTACGTCGGCAACTTAGTTAAAAAGGCTCCTATGCGTATTTAATTACATTGTACCTTAATATTTTTGGTTGAGGAACATTTTATAACTCTCTTGTGAGGAGTTAACTGCACTTGACCACCTACCATATCTTTTTGATGGGACAAACTTTACGAAATGACTAATAAGAAACCCTTTACCATCAAATAAGGGTTTTTTTTCTTCTTCTCCCTCCTCTCCTACTTCTTGTTCCTGTTTTCCTAACCAGGGTTTGAACCTGGATGTATCATTGTAAGTGGAGCAGAAGTCTGTTACCTAGTACTTAAGTGTGTACGTACCCAGTTTTCCTGCTGGAAATGTCTTCGATGACACTTACATCATAGACTGCTGATCTAAGTCACCGATGCTGATAGACACTTAGATAAGTATCTCAATTTTAACACCCCTTGTGCTGAATTGACTTTATTGTTTATTGCTGATCAACTTTATGACTTTTTCTATTTCTTTTGAGTGTAGAGTATACTGTTTGATATAAAGTTCTAACTACTACTGGTGTGCATAAACCATGATTATTGGTGTTGTCAATAAGATTATTTTTACTTTATAACTCATGCTGATACTCAAATATCACATTATAAGTTTAGGACACAATAATCTATAGGTTTTTGTCAACATTTGACCGTATAGTAGGCTTTAAGATACAGAACATTACAGTATAAGTTTATGATACAATAGTCTATAGGTTTCTGCCAACATTTGATAGTATGATATACTTTAAGATACAGTGTTGTTGTAAAGTGTGATCACATCTTGAACTTTTAACTTATAAGATCTAGTTAGTTTATACAAGGTATATAAGAAGTGTTATAGACAGGTAACACTACTGGAATATGTGATGATATTTATGATTTATTGTATTTACTTGCTTTAGAAAGTTATTTTGATATAAAACAACGGTGTCAATTTGTTAGGTAATATTGGTGATTGAATTTGAAACTTAGTTATATACATTTTTCTTGCTTGCTCTTAGATTCACATAATACTCTTTTCTTTTATTCTATTATTGTTAATTGTATTTGAATTAATGAAGTTAATTAATTGCTTGATTATTTTGTATCTTTTGATAAATTTTTACTGTTAGATCAAATTGTTCGGTAAATTAAAACAACTTAAAGATTTTCTTTATAAACATTTGTAGATTTTGGAGTCTATTACTTTTACCTGTCATTAGCTGATTGAAAATTTCTTTTCTCATCCGTATTACTTAATTTTCAGGTTTTATTGAACATTTAGTTTGTTGTTTTGTGATTCTTTAGCTATTTTCATAAAACATTTTACACAGTTGATCTAATATTTGGATTAGTGATCTTTATTTGAATATACTTTAGATTTTTATGTATGAAAACTGATTAACATAGGATCATTACACAGTCAATTGTCATTTAAAAAAAAACTTCAATTAAGGCCAATTTCTTTCACATGTTATATAAAATAACCTACATGAGATACATATTTCTGGAAATATTTTGGGGAGCACTGAACCTGTTAATAAATGTTATTTGTTGAATATGCTTCGTTTTTTTTTTTACTAATAACTTTAATTAATTTTATCTTAGTGGTCTTGTATAGAACTGTTGGCGCTCTTATAAATAGAAATCGAACCAATCTCCCTGAACAGTCGGTGATTTGCACACTAACTTTACTGCCTCTCTTTCAATCAACCACTTAGTGTAGATTTATATTATCTTAAAACAAATACATACTCTCTGCTATCAAACAGAGAAAGAGTGTGACAACTTGGAAATATGAGAGCGGCTAAAAACTTAGTAAGAAAAATTTTAAAAGTGAAATAAGTTCGTGGATAGAGAATACATATATAATTTACGGCTATGGAAAAAAGTTAAATACAAAAGTGTATTGTTGTAAAACTAAGTTTTATTTTATAATATTTTTGTATATACAGGGAGAGTCGTTTTTCTTGTGTCAGTATTAACTTCGTTATTTTAAATGGGACACTCTATATATTTTTACATTTTTAAATTCTACAATGGATTCTAATTATATTTCATATAACATATCCTATACCCAAATTTATTTGTTGTCGTGATACTGACATTTGAAATTTGACATTTAGAGCAATTTAACCAGCTGTAAAATCTAAACGGTTTGATTTATAAGAAAACAGTTTGCACTTTCCTATCCTATATTAGTTTTTAAATCCGGTTAAACCGGAAGTTCAAAAATTTCAACTTTTCAAGATAAAAAAGTGCAAATCGTTTTGTTATAAATCAAACCGTTTAGATTTAAAAGCTGGTTAAATTGCCCAAAATGTCAAATTTCAAATGTCAGGATCACGAAAACAAATGAATTTGAGTATAGGATATAATTATAATTTAATGTAGAATTTAAAAATGTAAAAATATATAGGGTGTCCTATTTAAAATAACGAAGTTGGTACTGACCCAAGGAAAACAAGTCACTCTGTATATACAACAATATTATAAAATAAAACTTTGTTTTACAACAATAGATTTTTGTATTAACTTTTTTCATAACTTCTATAGTTTTTCAGATAAGATAGTGGGTTATCTTACGTGGTCAAGCCTGTACTTAAGTCAATAGCACCTTTAATAAAGTAAATAATGTTAAACAACGAATGTTTTGTTATTTATTTACTTACTATTCTTTGGATCTGACTGACGCCATGGGATTAAACAAATCTTAAAAACAGATTAAACCTAAGTTTATACAGAACTAAAAACCTAATTACAAATTTGGAGATTGAAAACTCTACCATTTGATTAAATTAACTTGGATATATGGCAATACTAGGGCCAGTATCTAAATAAATATCTAAATCAGAATGTAAACACATTTTTTCAAGCTATTTGAGTAAAAGAACTGAATAAAATGCCTAGAAGGTTAATATGGGTATTACTAGGTATTTTGACGGGAACTGTGGGTATTGTAGTGGGAGTGGGTATTATTAGGTAATAATGTATATTTATAGAGGTATTAGGTGTATTGTTAAGACAAAATTAGATATTTAAAACTGTTAATAGATATTAGTGTACGCAATTCCCATCGACAGTTGGACCTTATCGTTGGCTGTGGTGCTAACGCACACCATACGGTGTGGGTAGCAGGAACTCCATTGAAAGAGGTAAACTTCTACTCGATTATTTGGCAAGGACTAATTTAAATATAGTGAACACGGGCTGCGAACCTACGTTTGTAACCTCCAGACACCAAACAATAATAGATCTCACTCTTGCGTCTATAAATATAAACGACAAGGCAACGAGCTGGCACATCTCCTCCGAAATTTCCATGTCGGATCACAGGTGGATATGCTATAAGCTGCTCAGACCACCCAACAGAATACCGTTCAGAAACCCGCTAAAACGAACTCCGCGAGGTTCGTTAACGCTCTGACGGAAACAATAGAAATAGGAAATACTCCACAAATCCTGAACAACTCAGAGGAGATTGAAGAGAGCCTGAACTTTCTAAATGACAGCCTAATGATGGCCTTCGAGACCTCCTGCTCTCTACCCACTCTTAGGGAGAATACCAGAAACCCTGGATGGGATGGAGAAATGAAGAAACTCAGAAGAAATACAAGGAAGGCTTTCAGTATGGCTAAAAGAACCCACCGGAATGCCAAGTTATCGACACCACTGAAGACCATGTGTGCCCGGATGAAAACTGGGAGGTCATAAACTCAGTGGTGACGAAAGACAAAATAGCTTGGGCAATTAATATCTTCAAACGATTTAAGTCCGCGGGCACTGACGGCGTTTTCCCGGCTTTGCTACAATGGGGTCTGGAGGTTGTTATTGGACACCTAGAATTTATATTTAAGGCATATCTATCCCTAAGCTATATGAAATGGAGAGAGGTGAATGTCGTCTTTATTCTTAAACCTGGAAAAGATGACTATTCCCATCCAAAATCCTACAGACCTATTAGCCTAACTTCATTTCTTATGAAGACTCTGGAAAGGCTCTGTGACAGACAGATTAGGGATGAACATCTGCCTGCGATAGAAATACACCCTAACCAACATGCCTACCAACCTGGTAAATCAACAGAAACCGCACTGCATTATGTGGTTCAGAAAATAGAGGAGTCGCTTTTCCACAGGCAGTCGACTCTAGGAGTCTTCCTAGACATTGAAGGCATCTTCGACAAAGCGACCTTCAGAAGTGTAGAACTGGCGCTGACCAGACACAGCGTAGACCCAACCGTTATTGGCTGGATTGGCTGTATGCTGAAGAACAGAACAGTTGAACCAAAAGCAGGAGACACCACGATGAGAGCGCTGGTAAGCAAAGGCTGCCCCCAAGGCGGCGTGCTATCACAGCTTCTCTGGAACATGGTAGTCAACAGCCTTATTAAGAATCTTAATGAAAATGGATTCTACACAACCGGTTATGCAGACGATATCACTATTCTGCTAACAGGAAAATTCGAAAACATCCTATGTGAAACAATACAGGCTGCGTTAAGACTGGTGGAAGGATGGTGCGCAGATAACACACTCTCTGTGAATCCAACAAAAACCAAGATGGTACTCTTCACTAAGAAGAGAAAGCTGGCCAACCTAAGACCACCTTCTCTTTTCGGTAAGCAGCTCGGTCTATCTAAAGAGGTTAAGTATCTGGGAGTCATCCTGGATAGCACCCTCAACTGGAATAAGCACCTTAGCGAAAAATCAAAGTCTGAGGTCTATCCCCCGATTGTCCTCTGGCTCTACACGGCCGTCATTCGACCTATGTTCGTTTACGGTGTCTGTCAGACGACAACCTCTTGTAGAACATCAAGTGGATGCCCTGATCCCCCGCTTCATTTGCAATAAAAACTTCGAAATTGACATCAGCGGTTCAATAGAACCAGGAAAGGAGGCTGACATACACATCTACACGGACGGCTCTCAGAACCAATGTGGGACTGGCTTGGGAGTGTATGTACCAGAACTCAACCTGGAAATCAGCATGGCTCTTGGCGAAGGAGTGTCCGTCTTCCAGTCGGAACTACTCGGAATTCTGCATGGCGCCATACAAATAGAGAAAGAAAGAATAACAGGTAAAAAAGTTATTATTCTCACAGATAGCAAACAAGTTTTGCAAACCTTAAAAAATAATAAAATTACATCCAAACTGATTCTTGAGTGTCACCAGATGCTGGCGACGGTTTCCCAGGGGAATACTGTCACAGTGTCATGGATTAAGGGACATAGCGGAATCGAAGGAAATGAAAAAGCGGATAGGTTGGCGCGTAACGGAGCAAAGACCAAATCATACCAATCAATCTAAAGATAAACGAACAGGCAATAGGGATTCTAAGAGAGAGATGGGAGAGACAAGACCTCAGACACTCAGGTGCCGCAATCCGCAGCCCTGAGGTCGCTCGGACTGAGTACCTCCTTGGACTCTCTCGAGGAAATCTTAAAAAACTGGTAGGAATGCTAACAGGACACTGCAAACTAAACAAACACCTTCACACCTTGGGCGTTCTTCCGGATCCAACTTGAAGAGGGTGCAACGAGGATGACGAGACTGCAGAACATATTCTTTGTTATTGTCCAGCTCTTGTAAATACCAGAGAATCCATTATGGGAGAAAGATGGCCAGAAATGGCTACAATCGGAGGATGCTCATTATACATTAATGCTATTGGCTGGCTTGACGAGTAAACCTCCGAAGGAGGTTACAATGGGCCCACCTGCGAGGCTTAAGTAAAAGGTTGGCACAAGTCAACCCTCCATATTCTCTATCTCTATCTCTATCCCATCGACTCAAACATTAAGGGTCATTGGTATAAATACAAGATAGCAAGATCCATTAAGCATGATATAGAGAGCAACAGGTGCATATTTGGTATGAATTCAAGATGGTGAAACAAAATGGCGGCCAAATAAAATTTTTAAAAATCAACGGTACAAAAACTTATTCAATTAACTTTTTATTTTGCAAAAATTAAATGTTCTGTAGGGATAAACTTGTACGAATTCATCATGAGGTAACAAATTGGCAGTATGTGTCAATATAAAAACCACTTATTAAATTTATTTTAAATTATGCCCAAAAATCAAATGTGGCATAAGTAGAATCTTGTGAAATATTGATAGGAATCTAATTTGATGGAATAAAATTGCTCCAAATAAAAATAAAAAGACTGCATATATGTGTTAATAAATAACTATATGTGGAACTAAATTGGGTCACGCTTCACTATTTCTAATAAAAGGAAAGATTCATAGCGAGGGAAGTTCCGGGTAAAGAAATTTTACCGATTTTTAATACATTTAAGAACTTAATGTCATAAGTTAAAAAAAAAGTTATCCTAAGTTAAGAATAAAACTCTAATTTTAAGGTAAACTAAGCCACTCTTTTTTGTTAAAGCCATGTAATTTATCAGGCTTATTTCTTTTAAGTTCCATATGCTTTCAGCGTGAATATTTATAACATGAAAAACCGCTTTCCACCCAACATCAAAGTCTATGTCTGAGCATTTAAAATACCGGCATGAAAGATATTCCTAAAAAAGAATCTCGGTATTTGCAAAGACGCTTTAAATTAGCTTTTCTGACGGAAAAATATTTGCTGAAATTCTTGTAACTATGCATTTATGGGATGCTAAAATTTCAAGGGTGGAGACGGGAGAAATTTGTGCATTACTGTTGCAAATTTCGTTTATTTTTATCATATTGTTTTTTTTGACATTTCGCACAATCACAATGCTTCTCTAATGAAGTACGAAGGCCTTATTTTAACGAGAAACTCAAAAAGTTTTGTTTGGAACATTTTTAATAAAATGTATATAAAGTGAAACAAACAAAAATCTAGTATTAGTAACCAACCAAAAAATTGAAAAAGGACGTATAATTTTTATTAAAAACAAAATTTTGAAAACAAAATCTAACAGATCACAACCTCTTTCTAAGAAATTTCTGGAGTCAATGTTGAATCTTGTCCAAAAGATTATTCAAAATTTCTTTTACCTGTCCACGATTTGATCAGAAGTAACAATAAATTTAAAAATGATACCTTTCATCTTGACAGCTGACGGCAGTTAAAAAATGAACTTGCAAAATATTGTTGATTCATGTTGGGTAGATTTTTTTTCTCTTGGATCCATTGCAGTACTTTAGATCCAATTCCGAATAAGATTTAATTTTGATCCCCCACACAGAAACACAATTTTAAGATGGGATTAGAAGGACCTCGATAGTTTTAAAGTCAAAACTTCTATGACGGCTCATCTCTGTTAGAACCGCTGAAAATATTCAACGTGATCGAACATTTTTAAAAACCCCCATGATCGGCGAGGAGACGTTCTTAATAATTGGAAATTACTGAACCTAGCTTAAGGCAAATATTGCCTAAGATTCAGCAATTTAACGAAGCAGATTTTACTTGCATCTAGGCATGATTTTCAATTTTTTTTGGATTTTTTAAGAAATACCCCTAATTTTATCCGGAACTTGTTTATGTCAGATGAAGTCCATTTTAATCTCTCCGGTTATGTAAAAAAAAAAAACAGAAATATCGTTAAAGGTCCTCTGAAAATCCAAGAGAAATTCACATTTACATATCCAAAAAGTTACCCTTTGGTGTGCAGTGTTAATGGAGATAATTATAGGACCTTATTTCCTTTAAGGATAGATGAAGTCAACGTTACTGTTAATGCAGAAATTTCTTGGACCATAATGGCGCAGTTTTCCACAAACGCAATATGTATCCAACAAAATTGCTACACCTTTCACAACGCGAGAATTTCTATTTAAATAAAAAAAACCTAGGTCATGTGACTTAATAGTTCGTGATTTTTGGCTGTAAGCATATCCTCAAAGAGTTGAAGATCTAAAACAAAACACAAGAAATGATATCAGAGCAAATTCGCAAGAAATGTCGAATTATACTCTAAACAACAATTTAAAAAAAACTTCTATATATATATATATATATATATATATATATATATATATATACAGCGAAACCTCTCAACAACGGACCACAGAAACTGTCCGTTGTATAGAGGTGTCCGTTGTGGGAAGTAAAAAAATAATATGTTTAGTACAAATTATTAATAGAATTGATACTACGTATACACCAACATCTTTTACATACATATATGCATACAATAAAAATGTACTACCTAATATAAAATATTATACTACCTTCATATACAATTTGACACAGTTCTACTTTATAAAAAGTTTCGGTTTAAAAACATTATCAAGTGTTGTTTGTCTTAAACTAGTTAATTTATTTTTAATAAATTCCATTTATATATATATATATATAATATATATATATATATATATATATATATATATATATATATATATATATATATATATATATATATATATATATATATATATATATATATATATATATAAATATTTATATATATATATATATATATATATATATATATATATATATATATATATATATATGTATATATTATATATATATATATATATATATATATATATATATAATATATAAATAGACTATAAAATTAGATAAAGTTTGCCTATTAAAATCTTTACATTACTTGTCAAGAAATAAACAAGTTAAAACCATTTGTTTTTCGGTCAAACAATGAGAGAAATTGGTTAAATATGTAGTAAAAAATAGATAATACTAATACAGTATATGGGCAAAATATTAGAGCAAGTTTGAAAAATAAATATTTATGATTTTTAAGCAATAATTATTCGTCGTCTAAATTTAAAATATAAGAATAAATGGAACTTAAGTTTTCAATATCAGTTTTTTGTTCATTGTGAACTTTTGTTTATGTATTTCAGTCATTTGTAAAAAAGCCTTTTGCTAGTGTTATGTTCATTCTGGACGGCTTTAAAAAGGAACAGAAAATAAACTTCTTTAAAGGCTTAAAATTGCTAAAGAACCTTTTCTTTAGTGTTAAAGTCTTTAATAAAAACTTAAAAAAAAATCAGTAAATTTCCTTTACGCGGAACTTCCTAAGTTAAACATTTTTCCTTTTATTAGGAATAGTAAAGTGTGATCCAATATAGTTCAGTGCATAGTGATGTAATAACACATATATACTATATTTTCAAACGTTTTTGTTAGGCTTTATTTTGTTCAGCATATTTGATTCCTATCAATATTTTACCAGTTTCTACCAATGCCACACTTGATTTTTGGGGTTAATTTAAAATAAATTCAATAAGTAGTATTTACATTGTCACACATTGCCATTTTGGTTACGTCATGTTGAAATCGTACCAATTGAATACGACTTTTTTACATTGATTACTTAAAACTTTAGCTGGTCGCCATTTTGTTCCGCCATCTTAAATTGCTACCAAAATGTTACTAGTTCATTCCTATATAACAGCTGATTGTGCCAAATTTGAGGTAAAACCGAGGGTAAATTGGATAATTAGTTTTGAGTAATATTTTTTGGGGTTGATAAAACATCTTTTTTGGCATCTAGGAACGGGAAACGTGAAGATAGGTAAAAGCTGGAAGAGTGATTTTTTTACAAATACAAACATTTTCTATTGGCTGCCATATTTTCTTCCGCCATTCTCGAATTTTACTTTACTTTAGCTGGTTGCCATTTTTCTCTTTACTAGTTCATTCCTATATAACAGCTGATTGTGCAATATTTGAGGTAAAACCGAGGGTAAATTGGATAATTAGTTTTGAGTAATATTTTTTTAAAGTTTCACTAGTCCATTTTGTTCCAGCATATCGAATTTTTACCAAAATATTACCAGGTCATCTTCATATGATCCTTAACGTTTGACTAAAATTTGAAGTTAATCTGGTAAGTAGGTTTTAAGCTATGCCGCGAACTGAGAGACAGACAGACCGACAGACGGACCGACACCGGGGTTGATAAAAGATCTTTTTTGGCATCTAGGAACAGAAAACGTGAAGATATGTAAAACCTGGAAGAGTGATTTTTTCACAACTACAAACATTTTATTTGGCCGCCATTTTCTTCCCCCATCTTGAATTTTACTAGCTCATGTCTATACCACAATAAGTTATGGCACACAAATTAATATTAGCCATTAAGTAGTTTTTTTAGGGTGAATTTTTAAATATTTTATTAAGACGCTATTTTGTTCCGACATCTTGGATTCGTAGCAAAATTTTGTCAATTAATTCCTACCTAATATTTAATTTTTGTGGATTTGAAATAAACTGGATAAGTAGTTTTTTAGTAATAGTTTTTTTTACATTTCATTTGACCGCCATTTGGTTCGCCATATTGGATTTTTACCCTTAATTTTTGACCATAATTTGAAGTCAATCGGGTAAGTCGTTTTTAGCTATGCCGCGGAAAGACAGACCGATCCACAGGCAGACCGAAGAAATTTGACAAAACATGTTTTTCGGCGTCTAGGGACTCTAAAACGTGAAGATCTGAAAAAATCTCGAAAGGTGATTTTTCATGATAATTGAATGTATATCTCTTATAAGAGGTAATGCCAACAAAAATAGAAAAGTACAATATTAACTACACATTGTTTTATTGAATTCATGCAAAGGTAAAGGTTTGACGCACACAACGGCGACTTTGAAAAAGGCTAGAAAAATCTTTACATTTTAATTTACCCTGTATAATTCTCACGATACTTTTGCGAAAAACTATATTTGCAAAAAACAAAAGAAGAAACATACGCCTACTTGAAATATCAAACTTTTAAGGATGAGTTAACCCACTCTTTCTTCATACAAGTCAAATACGGATTTAAATTTATTATCCATTTGAGTTTATATGAGAAATTATAAATTGATGGAATTGAGTCCTCCAGTTCTAATTCTCTAAATTCTGGCATATTAAGGGCGCGCGTGCGCTAATGGCCGATCTCAGTCTATTTTTACAATAAACTTACCTTGGTTCCCAATTTTCTGTTCAGAATTTTTAGCGATAGTGTGGTTGATCCTAAAGCGATATTAACCTACCTAGACACCAGGGGCGTGCGGTGAAATTTTAACAAAGGGAAGCAATTTTTAAAAATATACCTATTTGTAATGTAATTCCATTCTTCGATCATTGCTCACCATATTTTGGAGAAGTTTATTTTTAATGGAGAACAGCGATGTATGCGAAAGTCTCTCCTGCCCCGTTGAATTTCTCACGAAATTTTTTATACGTTTAAGTGTTGAAAAATTGCGTTCTACTGATGAACTTGTGGCAGGTATTGTCAATACTAATTCACACAATTTCGACACTTCGGTGTAGGCATCTTCCAGCTCCTTGTCTTTTAAAAATTGCATTAGTTCCTTAGCGTTATTTTTTTGCGTTAATGTCATCAGTTTCGTAAATCACTTTTAGTTCAGATCGCAGTAACACTCGGTCGAAGAACTGGCCATAATGAAAAAGAAGAGATTTAAACGCATATTCTGGAAAAGATTTCCTTTAAATGCATCAAAATTGCAAAGCTCGAGGAATTTAAAATCATTTAAACCGTTAAATCTATAGTTTATTTGTTGCTGAATTTGATCGATTGTTTCATAAAAGAGTCTATACGATGTTTGAACATCTCCCACCTCTGTCTGTTCGAAGACGGCTGGTGGCTCTACATTTAACGTCATCGTTTTCTCCCAAAATAGGTCAAAGTCGTCTCTTTCTTGGCTTAACTTGGACTTAAAATCATCGACTTTTTTTAGGCAAAAAGCAATATCATTTGTTTTAGTTTGTAATATATTAAAAACATTGATCGCGAATGGAAATATTTCTGAAAATATGTTCAACTGTTATATACACCTAGTAGGAACTACTTTGAGCAATCGTGGGGGACAATGGGGACAATGGAGTCCAAAGCTTGTGTACGTTTTGTTGACTTGGAAAAAAAAGCAGCCATGCCACTTATAGTAACGAAAAATACTTTACACACTTTAATGTGAATGATGGACTGGGATAAAACTAAATTTAATTTATGAGCAAAACAATGGACAAACACAGCACTTGGGAAAGTTTCTCGAACTTTAGCTTGCAGGCCCCCTAATTGTCCTGCCATCACTGCAGCTCCATCATAGCTTTGAGCAACTAATTTTTTCTCTCCATTAATTTCTTTAGTAACGTCGTAAACTACGGTATATAATGCATCTGCTGTACGATTTTCGGACACATTCTAAAAACCTAAAAATCGCTCTTGAATACTTCCGTCTGTTTTAATGTAGCGTATTACTATAGATAATTGGCTAAAATTAGTGATATCAGTTGTTTCGTCCAGAACAATAACAATGAACCGCGCCTCGCCAATCTGCTGCTTAGTTCTTTTTAGAATAATGGTTTCAACAGCGGAAATTAAATCATTCTGGATTCGATTCGACGTTCCGCGAAAAACGCTAAACTGCTCTAAATGATTTTTTTAAGCAATCATCATATTTAGCTATGAAACTAAGTAAATCTTGAAAATTTCTGCTATTTGAAGAGACCCTTGTTTCGTCCTAACCTCTAAATCCCAAATCGTGCTCTCCGAGAAAACAAACAACATCGATAAGTATTCTTAATATTTGCCTATTTTTATTGACTAGTTCATTGTGTTGGCGGTGACTAATTTCCAACTGTTTATTAAGGGCGTGTTCAATTTTGGTTTTGCCGAAGACTTTTTCTTTTATGACGGCCTGCAAATGCGCTTTGGACATAATGTGTCTTTTTACAGCTTTATGGAAATTGTTCCAGGAATTTCCGTTTTTTCCGAAATTCTCCAGTATTTGGGCTACTCAGTAACCAACTCCATTGAAATTCGCTTAGAGTTTTGTACATGAAACTCAGGAAAAGGCAAATTATCAGAGGTGCAATGTACTGAAGAGTTACTACACATAGATAGTAAAATACTGCAGCTACCTATAGAAAAAATAAAATTTGACTAAATTTATGTAATTACTATAGAACGTAAATACTAAAAATCGATAAAAATGAGCTTTCACACATCTTTATCAAAAGTTCTTGGCCGGAAAAGATATATGTATAATAGCAGAAATATATAATTTCTGCAGGTACAAAACTTTCTTGTAGGCCATTTGGCACCTGCAGAAATTAAATATTTCTGCTATTATACATATAGAATGTAAAGAAATCTTAACTATGATTTCCATATTCTTTTAAGATGGCAGGGGTAACGCTTTTGGATGAGATAATTGGATATTATTTATTAAAATAAATGGTAAAAAAAGAAAACTATTTAATGCTTTACCTTCTTTTGAAACTCGGTATTTGTGATTCTGCCTGCTTCTTTCTTTTGTTCTTCCATTCTATGATATGCCATGTCCAAGTAGGCTTGAAGATACCATGGCATGAGACAAATTTTTACTGCTACTGTGATAAAAATTACTACGAATCTTAATATCTCGAAACACTCTTCGGTCATGCTTAAAAGCAAATAAAAGGTAATGAATACTCAAACAATTAAATAATCAATCAATATTATTTGTAAATATTTGTATAGAAAGGATTATATTAATTTTAAGTATATTAAAATATTTAGGTGTGGTATATCTACTGTTTTACCTATTTTATGCATACTAAATTAATTGAGGCAAATCTTGTCGAAGATAATACTTACAGTGGCACGGTCCGGCCTGAAAAAATTCGTACAGTTAAATAGTCTTTTGTAACAGGCTTTATCCACAGAACAACCAAAAGAAATGGTAATGCGAATGTCACATTTAAATCGGAAAAACCAGTTTTATTCCAGAGACCTTTTTCATTTTCAAAAAGTAAACATGGCCAACAAAATAATTTACTTATATTTTCACACCCTGTTAGCTATTTAAATTGTTCGTATTGTTTTTCCGGATAAAAATGTCTAACACAGTTTTTTATTTTTGTGGTTAAATTTTTCATAGGCGGTTTTGCCCTTCCGTTGGAAATTATTTGAAGCTTATCAGCCAAGTTTCATGTTGAAAATCCCTTTATTATTAAGACACACACCACACATTCACACACACTCTTCTTACTAAATTCTCCAACATTTTCAACGTTATTACAGACAGCAGAAGTTGACAGTATTTGCATATCCACGTCCGTATTATTGTCTTCCATATCGCAACCTACTTCAACGATAGCTTCCGCCCCCACTTAAAGCACGCGACTGAAATGCAAAAATTGTAAACAGCCGGTGGAAAGTTCAATAACCTCTGGCTCGATTTACAGAAAATCAAGCATACAGGACTTGGCTGCAGAGAAGCTAGCGGCCCGCATAGGTTCTATTCAATTTTCTATTGCTCGGCTCGGTTGGAGTCAAGGCCGCATTTATTATGGGCTTGATAATTAAGATAATATTTTAGCATTTTTAATATAAACTAAATTAATGGTTTCCTATTTCAAAAATTACATTTTAGAAGATGTTTTGTAAATTTTTTTTTGGGGAAGCAACGCTTCCCTGGCTTCCATGGACTGCATGCCCCTGCTAGACACATAATAATAGGAAGGAGGTAAACTTTCATTGCTAGTTTCTATCAGGTTTTAAAGAATAGTTATTTGTTTTTTTTTTTGAATAAATTAATACCTAATAGAATTTCTTTTTTATTTATGTTTACAGCTTAATGCTTAAACAAAGTTGAAAATGTTTATTGTTTGTTATAAAAAGTGTACCAATTTAAATCATTTCAGGGATTGTGCTGTGCCATCTTATTTTGCTTCGCCAACCACGAGGTACATCAGGCGATCAAACGCAGCTGCCAAAGGAAAATGAATTTTCACAACACCAGGTCGACGAACTACCAGACGGCAGATAGCGCCGGGGCCGCTGCAATGAATGGACATGTCCACAATGGAAATGCTATTCCGTTGCTCTCTATGTATCGAAATTCACCACAAAACACTATCAGAGTTTAGACTTATAACTTGTAAGTTTTTAAATACCATTCGTTTGATTGTTCTGATGATGTTTTTATTATTACTTGTATTTTTTTGATTCTACACAATTTTGGAAAGTTAGTCCGGGTCATTTCAACACACTGTATAAAATATTAAGGTCTAAATGATAAAAGGTGACCTATAAGCTGTCTAGCTAGTGGCTGTTACTTGATGAAATTCCATTACACGTTGTAAAATTCTAATATATTAATTAACAAATTCCATAAAATAAATTTTTGCACCACGCGTTTCGCTAACACTGTAGCTTCGTCTGGTGTATACTAAATACTAATTTTAAAGAGAATTCTACATTTGATTTTAACAATGTCTGTCTAGCCGACCTTATTATCTTATGGTACAAAAGCCGGGTTTTTTAACCACCATACATAACTTCAGCTACAATATTTGATATTTCAGAAAATGTCGAGTAAAGGAGAATTGTTACGATCTATTTGGTCGTTAAATAATAAATTTGTATCCGGTTTATTTCTAAACTTTCCAATAAATTTAATTTAGGGTCTTTATTCTCTACATGAAGGATCCTAAGATTATCGTTAAACACATGATCCTCCCTGATTTGGATTGCTAACGTTGTCATGTTTGTTGTAAATAAAACTGCATTTGTGTTCGTTAATGCGTTTTTTAAAAGTTCTACCCGTCTGTCCAATGTACTTTTTTAGGCATGAACCACATGTTAACTGATAGACTCTTGACTTTTCATGTCTATTACTGTTAGTTTTTGTGTTTTTCAGAAATTTTCCTTAGGACAACGTTTAATTTTAATGAGGGCTTTCCACAGTATGTTATTATTTTAAACCATTTATTATTATCTTTACAATTGGGGTAAATGTCATTAATAGTTGTCTGCCTTAACTTGTGAGTTTTTTCAGACGAGACTTGGATATTTTTTAAAAGAAGTGGTTCGAAATCTTGGCAGGACGAGTCTGTAAAAAGTGTCAAGAGAAAAAAGGAATGTGGGACGAGAAAACGGTTTATCATTTTGCATGCAGGTTCTTCAACAGGATTTCTCCCAGGTGCAAGTTTACTGTTTTCTTCAAAAGTATCCATCCAAAAGTATGGACTACCATGATAATATGAACTGTGAACTGTTTGAAAAGTGGTTAAAAGAACAACTGATTCCAAATTTAGATGTTCCATCTTTAATCATTCTGGACAATGCATCTTATCATTCCAGAATCTCAAATAACCAACCTACTTCATCCTGGAAGAAAAGTGATATTTATGACTGGCTAATAAAATAAAAATGAAATCCTTTACCTAATATGCTGAAACTAGAACTTCTTTTAGTGGCAAAATCTATTAAAAAACCAACAATACATGCCGTAGATGAAATATTACGGGAAAACGGATATGAGGTTTTACGACTGCCGCCATACCATTGCCAGTTTAACGCAATAGAATTAATATGGGCTGGGGCAAATTCATATTACGAAGAACACGTCTTACATCAGATGAAGTGAGTACTGGAAGAAATCTGTGGAACATACGGAGAAATTAATATGGGATTGGTGGAATCGAGAACGAGTTCTAGATGTCGAAATAGCACCAATGATCATTGCGCCATTTGAGGACGACCCAGAAGATGAGGACTTTTTAAGTGATGATGATATTTTTTAGTCTATAATATTGAAAAATTTCTGAAGGAATATATTAGTCTTTGACGTGTATAAATTATAATTGCATTATGAATATCCATTTTTGCATTGTAACTTAAGTCTTTTGCGTTTGGATTTTTTCGTGTACAGGGTGTCCCATTTTCGTAGGTTTTACGGGGTTTCCAGCTTATGAGTAGAGATAGAGAGATGCGGTTTTCGCGACACCGTGCTACTTTTCGATGAAACTAAAGAGGCCGCAAACAGATTTGCCCTAACCATTTTAGTTTCCGTGCTACAGGGTGATTTTGAAAATTTGTCATTTTCGGACACCCCCTGTAACTCAGCTATCGTAAAATATATTTAAAATGTTTCAACTGGTATTTATAGATTTTTTCACGTAGAATTCAGTGGCGTACTCAGATTTTTGCTGAGAGTCATAGTTTATGAAATATTGGCATAACCTACTATTTTTTAAATGGGACACCCTATATATTATTTTTTCATCTTATTCTTCGTGTCGAGAGCTTTTCAAAAACATACCATAAGTCATATTTATTTTCATAAAAGAAAAAATGCATTTTTCTTTAAACGGATTTATGGCATAGCAGATCAATCGAAATAAGAGAAGGTGGCTGTGGAGCCATGGAAAAAGTTAACAAATATTTGTTAACGAAATAACAAAGTAACAGCATCAGAAAAAATTAGGAAGTAGGTAAAAGGTAATAATTATAATTTCATTAAAACTACAAATATTGTTCAAATTGTAGACCATTATGTGTCCTACAAGTGTGACAAACTTTAAAAATTCTTTTTAATGCATTTTCTATTGTAAATGACTGTCTTTGTAACTCTGCAAAAGCGTTTTCGGTGGCCATTCTTAGTTGTTCTAAGTTTTCGTATCGCCTTACATAAACCTTGTTTTCTAAATAACCCCACAAAAAGAAATCTAAAACTGAGAGGTCAGGGGATCGTGGTGGCCATCGAACAGGTCCGTGTGTTCCTATCCATCTTCCAGGAAAATGGTCGTTAAGCCAGTTTTGACTTATTCTGGCATTGTGGGCTGGAGCTCCGTCTTGCTGGAAATAAATCCTATTTAGTTGAGCCAAGGGAACATCATCCAAAATTCCTAATGCGTCTTCTAGGATTCGCACGTAACCAATCGAATTCAGATTTCCTTCATATATTTGGTAAACTATTTTTCGGTTGAAAATAAAACAGGAGACATTGAATCCAAATCTGCCCTGACGCTCCCTAGGAAAAATAACATGGTTGTTTTCTTGACTCCAAAATCGCGTGTTGTGTCTGTTTAAAATCCCTGAACTAGTAAAATGTGCCTCGTCTGACCAAATAATCTTTTTTTCAAAATCGATATCTTCTGCCTTCATATTTATAAACCAATTGCAGAACTCCAATCTGCGCTCTGCATCACCAGGATGCAGATGATGCACAAGTTTGTATTTATAGGGTTTGAATTTGTGCTTTTTCAAAATTTTCTGCACTTTGGTTTTCGGTACACCCGCCTCTTCGTCTATTTTCCTGCAAGATGTTTCAGGAGCTGTCTGAACGAGGGCTAAAACGTTGACCTCAGATTCTTCGTTGTCTTTATTGTAAGTTCGCGATCGAGGCTTGTTAAAAGATCCATATTGGCAAAGATTATTTTTAATTTTTTGAAAAATTCTTTTTTCTGGTTGTCTTCTCTCGGGATATCTAAGATAAAATAAAGCGAACCAATAAAGTCAAAATGCAGGAAGATAAAAAAGAACTAACCTGTTCAGATAAAGCTCTGCCGCCTGATCTGCATCTTCATTAGACAATATAAAACACGCGTTCATATCATATTTCTCAAAATATTCAAATTTTTGATTCTGAGCAAAAAATAATTATAATAGACGTCAAGACAAATTTAAACGCAATAATGCCAAAAATGACAGCAGTAATGGCTGCCTGATCATATTTTTGTTGGCGTTGCCATGGCTACCACAGCCACCTTCTCTTATTGCGATTGATCTGCTATGCCATAAATCCGTTTAAAGAAAAATGCATTTTTTCATGTTATTTATGAAAATAAATATGACTTATGGTATGTTTTTGAAAAGCTCTCGACACTAAGAATAAGATGAAAAAATAATATATAGGGTCTCCCATTTAAAAAATAGTAGGTTACGCCAATATGTCAAAAACTATGACTCTCAGCAAAAATCTGAGTATGCCACTGAATTCTACGTGAAAAAATCTATAAATACCAGTTGAAACATTTTAAATATATTTTACGATAGCTGAGTTACAGGGGGTGTCCGAAAATGACAAATTTTCAAAATCACCCTGTAGCACGGAAACTAAAATGGTTAGGGCAAATCTGTTTGCGGCCTCTTTAGTTTCATCGAAAACTGGCAACCAGATTGATTTCCCGATGTAGAAGTTTTATAAGAAGATATTTTTCGGAACTCAAATTCCAAGGGGGTGAAACCGCCCCCTTAAATATCGCAATATTTTGTATCTAAAAAATGGTTAGTTTTTCTATCTTATCAGATCTTATTTTGTTTATTCATTTTATTTTAAAACTTCGAAACTGTTATACAGGGTGTTTTAAAAAATCGGGTCACTCTTGACATAAAATGCTGAATTTTGATATAGAGGTTAATTGTAGGGTGTAAAGGTTTGACAAAACGGGGTTTTTCGAAACTTAAATTTCAAGGGGGTGAAACCGCCCCTTGAATATTAAAATCTTTTTTATTTACAAAACGGTTAGTTTTTGAAAAAAACGCTTGAATAAGGGCATTTTTGTAGACGTGTTGACTACAGAGTGTAGAGGTTCGATAAGGTTGTATTGTCATCTGGTTTATGTATGTATACCAAATTTCAGACACTTCCGATAAAGGGAAAACAATTTGCAAAATTTGACCCAAACATTTTATGAGGGCGCCGTTTTGCTATGCTATCTTGGATTGGTACCAAAATGTTACTAGTTCGTCCTCATGTCACAGTTAAATTTTCTGCAAAATTTTAGGTAAATTGGATTATGGAGTAATAATTCAGCAATATTTTTTTAAACAATTAACTAGGCCGCCATTTTGGTCCGCTATATTGGATTGTTTCGAAAATATTACCAGGTCATCTCTATATGACTTAATTTTGGACCAAAATTTGAAGTCAATCAGATAAGTAGTTCTTTAGCTATGCCGCAGAGAGACAGACACACCACCGGATTCGAGAAAATATCTTTTTCGGCATCTAAGAACCCTGAAATGTGAATATCTGAAAAAATCTCGGAGGGCGATTTTTTCACGATTATATACTTTCCTTTGAGGAAAGTAATACAAATCCCATTAATTTCAAAAACTAATAATGAATGGCTGCACGATATTTTGAAAATATGTTATCGATTATTGGCTAAAAACGTATTATTTGTTAAATACATATATTCACTAGGAATTACTTAATTTTTCTAATATTACATTAAAATTCAAAACATATTTCTACTTTTTTCTGAGATCCTGAGATATTATTGATCATCATTTTACATTTGTATTTCGCAAACCAACTAACCATAATTTTAGAATAATATATTTTTATTTGTTCACAAAGAAATATTAGTGGTAATAAATAACGCCACCACTGCGCGAAGTTGGCGGTATCGCCGATACAAAGAATTTCTGTTCCAAATGTTTTTTTAACGATTTCAATTGAGATCGTATATACTTTACCGTGTAAAATATAACCAGACACCCTGTACATGTTAATATGATTATTAATTTGGAGATTGTTTTGTATTTAACATTCATTAGAAGTTCATAATGTTTGGATATTATCGGAATAATCCTCATGGCTTAGAGAGACTTAGACCATAAACTTTAAACCATATATCAACTAATTCTATCTCTCTAATTTTCTATTCTAAAACTTAAATTTGTGTATATATATATATATATATATATATATATATATATATATATATATATATATATATATTGATTTTTAGACCTGTACGGATGGAAAAATACAATGTGTTTTCATTCCGGGTGTACATCCGTTCACTACTGTCGTTCTGAAAAGAACAGTTTTGCTGACGTTTCGCCAAAATCACATTTGGCATTTTCGAAGCTTTCTTTCTCGCGTCCGAATAGAGACTCTATTCGGACGCGACAAAGAAAGCTTCGAAAATGCCAAATGTGATTTTGGCGAAACGTCAGCAAAACTGTTCTTTTCAGAACGACAGTAGTGAACGGATGTACAGGGTGTCCCATTTTCGTAGGTTTTACGGGGTTTCCAGCTTATGAGTAGAGATAGAGAGATGCGGTTTTCGCGACACCGTGCTACTTTTCGATGAAACTAAAGAGGCCGCAAACAGATTTGCCCTAACCATTTTAGTTTCCGTGCTACAGGGTGATTTTGAAAATTTGTCATTTTCGGACACCCCCTGTAACTCAGCTATCGTAAAATATATTTAAAATGTTTCAATTGGTATTTATAGATTTTTTCACGTAGAATTCAGTGGCATACTCAGATTTTTGCTGAGAGTCATAGTTTTTGACATATTGGCATAACCTACTATTTTTTAAATGGGAGACCCTATATATTATTTTTTCATCTTATTCTTCGTGTCGAGAGCTTTTCAAAAACATACCATAAGTCATATTTATTTTCATAAATAACATGAAAAAATGCATTTTTCTTTAAACGGATTTATGGCATAGCAGATCAATCGAAATAAGAGAAGGTGGCTGTGGTAGCCATGGCAACGCCAACAAAAATATGATCAGGCAACCATTACTGCTGTCATTTTTGGCATTATTGCGTTTAAATTTTTCTTGACGTCTATTATAATTATTGTTTTTAATATGGCTCAGAATCAAAAATTTGAATATTTTGAGAAATATGATATGAACGCGTGTTTTATATTGTCTAATGAAGATGCAGATCAGGCGGCAGAGCTTTATCTGAACAGGTTAGTTCTTTTTTATCTTCCTGCATTTTGACTTTATTGGTTCGCTTTATTTTATCTTAGATATCCCGAGAGAAGACAACCAGAAAAAAGAATTTTTCAAAAAATTAAAAATAATCTTTGCCAATATGGATCTTTTAACAAGCCTCGATCGCGAACTTACAATAAAGACAACGAAGAATCTGAGGTCAACGTTTTAGCCCTCGTTCAGACAGCTCCTGAAACATCTTGCAGGAAAATAGACGAAGAGGCGGGTGTACCGAAAACCAAAGTGCAGAAAATTTTGAAAAAGCACAAATTCAAACCCTATAAATACAAACTTGTGCATCATCTGCATCCTGGTGATACAGAGCGCAGATTGGAGTTCTGCAATTGGTTTATAAATATGAAGGCAGAAGATATCGATTTTGAAAAAAAGATTATTTGGTCAGACGAGGCACATTTTACTAGTTCAGGGATTTTAAATAGACACAACACGCGATTTTGGAGTCAAGAAAACAACCATGTTATTTTTCCTAGGGAGCGTCAGGGCAGATTTGGATTCAATGTCTCCTGTTTTATTTTCAACCGAAAAATAGTTTACCAAATATATGAAGGAAATCTGAATTCGATTGGTTACGTGCGAATCCTAGAAGACGCATTAGGAATTTTGGATGATGTTCCCTTGGCTCAACTAAATAGGATTTATTTCCAGCAAGACGGAACTTCAGCCCACAATGCCAGAATAAGTCAAAACTGGCTTAACGACCATTTTCCTGGAAGATGGATAGGAACACACGGACCTGTTCGATGGCCACCACGATCCCCTGACCTCTCAGTTTTAGATTACTTTTTGTGGGGTTATTTAGAAAACAAGGTTTATGTAAGGCGATACGAAAACTTAGAACAACTAAGAATGGCCACCGAAAACGCTTTTGCAGAGTTACAAAGACAGTCATTTACAATAGAAAATGCATTAAAAAGAATTTTTAAAGTTTGTCACACTTGTAGGACACATAATGGTCTACAATTTGAACAATATTTGTAGTTTTAATGAAATTATAATTATTACCATTTACCTACTTCCTAATTTTTTCTGATGCTGTTACTTTGTTATTTCGTTAATAAATATTTGTTAACTTTTTCCATGGCTCCACAGCCACCTTCTCTTATTTCGATTGATCTGCTATGCCATAAATCCGTTTAAAGAAAAATGCATTTTTTCATGTTATTTATGAAAATAAATATGACTTATGGTATGTTTTTGAAAAGCTCTCGACACGAAGAATAAGATGAAAAAATAATATATAGGGTGTCCCATTTAAAAAATAGTAGGTTATGCCAATATGTCAAAAACTATGATTCTCAGCAAAAATCTGAGTACGCCACTGAATTCTACGTGAAAAAATCTATAAACACCAGTTGAAACATTTTAAATATATTTTACGATAGCTGAGTTACAGGGGGTGTCCGAAAATGACAAATTTTCAAAATCACCCTGTAGCACGGAAACTAAAATGGTTAGGGCAAATCTGTTTGCGGCCTCTTTAGTTTCATCGAAAAGTAGCACGGTGTCGCGAAAACCGCAACTCTCTATCACCCCCCATAAGCTGGAAACCCCGTAAAACCCACGCAAATGGGACACCCTGTACACCCGGAATGAAAACACATTATATATATATATATATATATATATATATATATATATATATATATTTATGACATGACAACGAAACTACTACCCAGGAAACCATTTGACAACGGCTAGAAATAAAAATATGGAATTTGATGTGTTGATAGGGTTGAATATTGTGAATATTTGTAACATAAAAACAATTAAATATCGTTTCCGGTTTATCCGCAAATAACCGCGCCTTCGTTATTTTAAATGGAACACCCTGTATATTTTATGTTTTTTGAACTCTCTTGACAATTCTAAACAACTTTTGTATAACATAACCTATGTCTAAAATGTATCGTTTTCCAAATAAGGCCACTTAAAAATGTACCATAATTACCACATATATGTATTTTATGAAAAAGGGAATAGGCCAAGATAAAAACAATCACGGCTATTTACTCTTTATTCAAGCCTTCATTCAACAAAATGTCAAAAAAGAAAATGTTCCGAGTTTTAAAGAAAATGTGTTTTTCACAAATCAATTTTTCAAATTTTGATCAGACCCTGTACCATAGCTGACTTGAACAAAACCTTCCCTACCCAATCCTACTTTTTATTCTTTATCCACATATGATAAATTCAACTTCAATAGACCGCTGCACACTTGAAAATTTGACACCCTTATTTAATGATACCACTGGCAAAGTTGGCCATGGATTCAAAATAATCTACTGTTCAAAGGAATTCTCTTTTGATTCCTTTAAATTTTAAAAACGAATATGATAAGGTGAAAACAAATGAACTTTATTTCATCTAGAGATGATCAATATTTGATCTTATCTTAATTATAATTAATGTACTTAATCAGAATTAAGATTTTCAAAAACACGACCTTCTTGTTCAATACAGGTCTCACATTTTTCAACAATTTTCCGTAATACATTTTCTTTTTGAGTTACACTAATATTATTAATAGCACTAATAATTCGATTTCGAAAAAATCTAGAGGTGTCAAATCAGGCGAACGTGCTGGCCACCTTACAGGTCCATTCGTTCCTATACATTTGTTCAAACCTGACATTTAAATAATTTACACAAATTCGAGCATTATGGGCCGGTGCACCATCTTGTTGAAAGTAGATGTAGGGAATTTCTGCAAGAGGTAAATTGTTGCATTCGAGTTCAAATAAGTTTGTGCTGTAAGGGGCTCATTATAAAATATTGGGCCCACAATTCTCGTTCCTAAAACACCTTAACACATTAACACCAAGCGTTCTTGGAAAGATCCTTCTCTAAATAAATGTTGATTTTCATTTGCCCAATATCTTACGTTGTTCCTATTGAACATTCCCAAATTCGTGAAGCGAGACTCATCCGAAAACAATATTATCTATTAAAGTTATTATTATGGTTAGAATTTTCCACAAACCATCGGCAATATTCAACTCTCCGAGCAAGTGTTGGTGGATTTGGTAATTGTAGGGCTTGTACTTATGTTTCTCCAAAATGTTCCTTGCACTTTCTCTGTTAACTCCAACTTCACTTTCAATTTGGCCAGTAGAAATACTTGGATCAGCATTCACGCATGCCAGAACTTTTATTACAGCTTCTTCACTAATAATGAATAATCAACTTTCCTTCATTTTCATTTTGGAGAACTGTTTTCAAATGTTGTATTAACCACGGAAAATAGGCATGGCAGAGTTGATTTCTGTCGGGGTATCGCTCTGCGTAGAGTGTTTGAGCCTGCCTTTTATTTTGCAAGCACTCGCCATAAAGCATATCTATTAGTTCCGCGCTTGTAAAACTTGCCATTTTAAAGAGATTACAAAGAACTTTTAGTCTACACCAATAGAGACACGAAATAAAGCACAAGAATTTTCAAAAAGTGCAGCAATCTGCCAAGCCCACAAGTGATAAAAGTTACTTGTCAAAATTCAATTGTTTTTAAAAACCATAGTAACCTGTCAAGGCTAATATAATTATTTGTTGTTGTGTATTGTATAATATATTGTTTATAGGTAGTTATAACACTAGGTTAATTTATCATTAACTTAACTTTCATAAACAACTGCAAAATTGAAAATTAGGTATCCTATTTTTATGATGTTAATATTTACCCAAAGCGAAAAACAATCAGTTGACCCGTTATGGTACAGGATCTGATCAAAACTTGAAAAATCGATTTGCGAAAAACACATTTTATTTTTAAACTCGGAACATTTTCTTTTTTGATATTTTGTTGGAGGAAGGCTTGAATAAAGAGTGAATAACCATGATTGTTTTATCCTGGCCTACTCCGTTTTTCCATAAAATACAATTAAGTGGCAATTATGTTATACAAAAGTTGTTTAGAATTGTTAAGAGAGTTCAAAAAACATAAAATATACAGGGTGTTCAATTTAAAATAACGAAGGCGCGGTCATTTCCGGGGAAACCGTGAAACCATATTCAATTGTTTTTTAGTTACAAATGTTTATAATATTCAACCCCATCAATACACCAAATTCCATATTTTTATCTCTAGCTGTTTTCAAATTGTACCCTGGGTAGTAGTTCCATTGTCACCCGTTATATACATATATATATATATATATATATATATATATATATATATATATCTAATATATAAAATTCTCGTGTCACGGTGTTTGTTACCAAACTCCTCCGAAACGGCTAAACCGATTTTCATAAAATTTTCTGTGCTTATTGGGTAGGTCTGAGAATCGGCCAACATCTATTTTTCACACCCCTAAAAATTAAGGGTGGTTCACCCCAAAATTTTTTTTTTTTAATTTTTGGACAAAATTTTTTGTTTTTATTTTTTCACGATTCAGCATTAAAAAATACATACAACCCTAAATTTTCACCCTTCTACCATCAACCCCTATTTTTTAATAGCTATTTTTGTATTATTCACGTTATTTACAATTTTTTCGAGTCCCGTTGTAAACTACTTTTTTTTTATTTTCTACCACATTTTTTTTATATTTCCTTAAAAATCGGGTATTACATATTTAGTTTCAGGTTTTTTTTTAAAGAAAATTATTTTTGTTCTTTTATGTTATTAAAAATATTTATTGACCCGCATAAATAAATCATTTTGAATTGAATTTCCCGTACAGCAACGCAACCGCAACCCCACATACACAGGTTATACGCGCCTGCGCAAGTATCAAATCAACTCTACGGAGTACTCAGACAGGATGAAACCTGTATTGTTTTGTTTTTAATATAGTTTTTTTGTTTTAATTGTGTCTCGACTGATACGCCTCTCAAGTTAATTTACTTCAGTTCAGTTAATAATTAATAATAGACATTTATTTTGTGCCAACAACGCCCTTACTTTAAAGGTATGTAATTTATTATACTTTAACATTTTGTGGAAATAAAGTGATGGACAGTTGTTTTGCTAAATAAAATTTATCCAAATTATCTGTTTTAAACGTTAACTTTTGAAGGAGTTGAGTTACCAAATTGAAAGAGAGGGTTGAAATAAATATATTCTAACAGCGAAAAAAATGAGTAATATATTTTATGAGAGTGTTAATTTCAATTTTAGGACTCACTTTGCAATTGAACAAAAAATTCAAGACATTTAATAAATTTATTTTATGAAAGGGTTTTATGATGTTGAAGTAGCTATTCCATCGACAGCGGTTTTTAGGGTTCCGTACCCAAAGGGTAAAAACGGGAACCCTATTACTAAGAGTCTGCTGTCCGTCCGTCCGTCTGTCACCAGGCTATATCTCATGAACCGTAATAGACGGACTGACCAAAAATATTGTACACTCCATTGCGCTGAGAGAATAATCTTTGTTTATTTTTTAAATGCCATAATAATTAGTAGTAGTGTCAAGCTATCAAAATCTGTAATTTAATATATTTGGTATTTTAATAAAGATTACTATATTAACTTAAATAAAGTATGCTTCAATTGTCTACAACGCTTCATTACTCTTTCAAATTCCCACACACTTATAGTGTCAGATACTTTTAAAAACATTTCCTATTGTGTATGGCAAAACAACGTTTGCCGGGTCAGCTAGTATATATATATATATATATATATATATATATATATTTGAGTTAGTTTTTCTTGAACATCCGTGTATATATAGTTACTAGATTTTTCTTGGGTTATAAGTTCATAGCATTAAAACAATTCTCAAAAATTATTAGTCATCTATTCATTTTAAAATTTGACATTTCGGCAGGTGGCTCCGTGCCTTTCTCAAAAATACTTTCTAAAATAATTTAAATTAGAGAACCTACACACTTTAGTAAAACAAGACAGACTTACCATGAAACGTAATTAAATTATCCAAAGGTGTTTAAAATCACAAAAGACACGACGCTGATCGCGTTATTTGGACAAACATTTTTAACACTAAACATATGAAGGACGACGAACAGTTATTGACTGAAGAGCAGATACGTGTGATAGGTAGGATGTTATGGTTTTTTTGTTTTTTGACATTTTTTAAGTTTTTACCGGGCGGTTCAGAAAGTAATTTTATTTTGTCTAAGATTATTATTTTTAAGTTTTTCAAATGTATGTGAGAAAATAATTAAATAATGTCAAAATAAATTTTGCTTACAAGGTTGATATCTTTTTTGTCGTTTACTGAGTTTTTATTTTTCTTAATTTCAATAGACTCGTAAACTTCCCGCTTGCGTTTGTTGTTTTCGGTTTTTAGAATTTTAGTTTCACTAAAACTAAATTTATGTTTTTTTTGGATTTCGTGTTTACGAAACGTCAAATTTTAAAATGAATAGATGACTAATAATTTTTGAGAATTGTTTTAATGCTATGAACTTATAACCCTATATATATATATATATATATATATATATATATATATATATATATATAAGAAAAATCTAGTAACTATATATATATATATATAATGTAAGTTCTTATTTAAAAAATTGCATTTAGACCACGCCCAGCATTTTTGACCGACCCTGTATAATACCAGTTACCGCAAAAATATATATTGTTGAAATTCGAAACACTTTTGTATTTAATTTTTTCAGCTAATCCTAATTGTTTAGGAAATAAATGGGGGGTGCCACTTGGTTGACTCACCCTATATATATATATATATATATATATATATATATATATATATATATATATACATATGTATTTATATATATATATATATATATATATATATATATATATATATATATATATATATATATATATATATATATATATATATATATATATATATATATATATATCATATGTATATATATATATATATATATATATATATATATATATATATATATATATATATATATATATATAAATATATAAAGTACAATTTAACAATTTTTTTTCAACTTACATTAATTTAATTTCATGTTTTTTGTTTCAGCTTTTGGAATCCTAAACCAGAAATAGATTTCTTTGATGCCATATTATTTATGACTTTTTTTACCTCCCCAAACAGTACTGAAATAGTTAAGTAAATTAGACTGTATGTAGACTTAAGTTTTGTATTGTAAATGAAGAAAAATGTGATCTAGCTTAGGTTCTTGTCAGTATTTATTATACGATTAACGTTAAATGTCAAATTAAACATATTTAAAACAGTTGTTTTGTTCTGCATAGCCCATCATAATATTATGTAATAAAGACCTATCCTATTTATTTTATCCTCTCTATAGAAACTACACCATACACCTAAACACAGCAATTTTAAAATATGTAAATTTTTCATATTGGTATAGAAAAGTAAATGTATTTAAATAGAATGAAAAGTAACAACTTGGAAATAAACCTTGACGTATCTAGAAGATGATTCTAAAAAAGATATTAAAAATTCTGTAAAAATATTAATTAATGCCTCACGTTGGGAGTCAAATATAAATGACATTCTAAGCCGCATCATTTAGAATTATATACAATTATTGTAGCAAAGTGCCTGTATAGCAGTCTTGTTGGTAGCATCACTGAATAATGGCGAACACCCGTTTAGGCAAATTTTAAACAAAAAAAATTTAGATTTTTTTTATAGATATAGAGAATCACCTCCAGAAAATTTTACGAAATTTGATATTCCAGTTACAACATTCTTCCTCACTTCAGAAGGAACTTGGCCAGCCTAAGAGCATAAAATAAAGATACAGTAATTACAGTTGTGTTCACTGCCGGCGCCACTAGAACAGAACCCGGAAATATTCTGTGTCCCCTCAATAGAGTTGGCGAATTGGACCTAAACAGCCAAAATTATAACCTGAAGTGTAAACGTTGTCAATGTTGACAGGATGCTGAAAAATATGAGACCATGTGGTCAGAAGAGAGGGGCCAAATTTTAAATACAATTTCTAAACAAAACAAAATTATTTTGCCTTAATTTATAGCAGTGGCGGCTCTTCCATAGGATCTTTTGGTCAATGACCCCCCAAAAATATTTTAGAAAATAAATTATTCGTTTGACCGTCCCTCCTAATAGTTGTAATAAAAGAACCTTGAGAAGAGTTAAATACGCTACACTATTAGCCGCGCGTGGCGGTTCGAATAGGCTCATTGCGTTCCTTAGGCATAATAAAATACGTTATACTAAGCTAGACTGGTCAGTCCGAATTGCCCTGATTACCTTAAACCTTGACGAAAGTACCCGAAGATTTCACAGCTACCGGGCGACAGTCGAACGTGATAGCAAATGGAATATGAAATCGCGATTTGGGTCATCAGCCGGTCTCTTCTCATAATTCAATCGATCGGTCACGGCATCACGTCAGTAAGCGGAAGTTCAATTGTTCAGAAGTCGCGCGGTCGATATTCTAACTCGATATGGTTTCGGACGTTTTTAATCGACGAAATTCGATTTATATACTGTTTTTGTAATATATATTTTTTCTTATTTTTATGATCCATGTGTCTGTTGGAAATATACAGGAAATAAAATGTTGGTAGTGACTATGACAAAAAATAAACAACTAACAAGTGCTTACGAACTTATTTTTGCAAAAATAACCAATTTCAGGGTGGTCTACGTTTGAGTTGTGAATGTAGATGAAATAAAATGTCGGTAGTGCAAAAAATTAAACAACTAAAGAGTGCTAACGAACTTAATTTTAAGAAAATAAACGAATTCAAGGTAAGTGGTTGCAATTTGCCAGAACTTAGTATACAACAAACGAGTAAAGACAAAAATAGAGAGGTTCATGGAAACTTTCGCAAAAGTATGTACGATTTAGCTAACTGGATATGTGGCTGTGATGTTCCTAACTCATTTTACTGTTATGTTTGTTTGTTGTTTTCTAAGGACTCGTCGGACTCATTATGGTGCAAAATCGATGTTAAAGACTTGAAACACTTGAGTAGCCCATATGCAAAATCCGCTATATGCTCCATAACAAATTTTAGGCTGTGAAAGGAAAACGTATAACTAATTAAACATTTGTTGTAGAAAATATTTTAATTATTGAAAAAATTGGAAATAATTATTACAAATCATTGAGATAGATGCGTATAATCTCTTAAATACCGGATTTTAGTTATTTATGTTTATTTTTTTTAGATAGCGTGTTTTGCAAAAGTATTATGTTTATAGCAGGTTCTGCATGTCATCATGTCGCCATATTGGTTTTCAATATTTAGTATATATTAGTATCAAAACCCGCTATTTTCTATTACTTCGGGCATGTTGAGATCCCGAAGTAGGAGGGAAGTGATAATACCGCAAAAAAATATTAAAAACACGATTAAAGAAATAAATACTCCATAAAGTGAAGAACTATTAAGTTTAATAAAACAAGTAGAATATAAAATAAAGTCTTACTCTAAAAATAAAATCAAATCTTACCCTAAAAAAATTAATGTTTAAGTCTGGAACTCGGCGTCATCTTCGGGGAGTTGAAAGTCACTATTAATGGTGCTATCATTGTCCACATCATTATTGTCAGAAAGTGTAGAATGATCAGTTTTTTAACGTGGGTAAGCTTTGCTGGTTTAACATCAACTCCTCTTTCAACAACTTCGACATGGCAATCAATATTATAGAATGGATGTCCTTGTACTAATGCAGTCTTGCCTGATTTACTTCGGGTGATGAAGACTTTCTTTGCTTGTTGAAATTTAAAGTGCCATTGTCCTGGCTGCTTAATTGTATTTTCGGAGTACGATTTCCAGTTCTTTACAGGACAATCATTTTGTCCTAAGTATGTGACTTTCGAATATTTGCTTATTACATCAATGTAGTCTTTGCGGCCTTCGATGACACTGCGTGCCTTAAATTCTCTTTCCAATTTACCAAATACCCGATCTGCCGGAAGAAATGAATGGCCGACAATAGGAAACCAAATCTCAATTCTTTCGATATTTTTAGAGGCTTCAAATAACAACCGAGAGCACAACATTCCTAAAAAAGACCTGCTTTTGTTTTGTCCTCCACATCCTTTGGTTGCAGCCTTTTGCAAATTCGTTCTCGGTCCACACATAGCTGAATGTGTTTTCCTTGTTTTGGGAGGACAGTGATGAACCTTGACAGATTGTGAATTTATATAAATATAACTGGCGAGAATAATACGCCGCCTGATCTGGAATTTTGGGAGGACCAAATTTTTTTGACAATCGTAACATAACGTTAATGAATTTTCAACTTCTAGACGAAGCTTGTCGTAGAAAGCATCTGCACGCTTCTTGTGGTATTTCATGTTGAATTTAAGTGTATCTCTTTTGTTCTTGTCCTTCTCAAGGCTAATTTTATTTTCAAAGCTGCAACAGACGGAACACTTATCGGAACATGGACTGTCAAAACTTATATTGAAACATTCATTAAAAATGGTTCTAAAGTATTAGTAAGTAACAGAAAGGTGTTCAGTAGGATGCTTTTCATTATATCAAGTCCACATTTTTTTTGTGCTGAGCTCACTTGGCAGATATTGTCGTTTTGTATGTTTGCCACGAGTATAATGACTTTGAATGGGTTTGAATGTTTTAATAAATGCCTTAACTGCGTCTCGCCGTGCTTGGTACTTTAAACTTTTGCGATCGCCTCCACTTGTTTCTGTAGGTGTCCTACCAGATTCCAAAAATTTTTGACACAATCTGTGAAGAATGCTCAAAAATGCCGCTCGACAAACTCTAACATTATCAGTAACCCCACCTCTTTGTTTCGGAAGAACGAAACAGGTACTTATATTTCTTCTTCTATCCAAGTCTCTAGCGACACATGTCTTTTTTGGTGATTTAATGTAAACATGTTGTAATATATAATTTTTTTTCCACTCTAAATGCTCAATTCGTCTTCTTTGGCATTCCTTTAGGTAGTTGCCTATAACAAAAAAATACCCTTAATAGAAATAAGAAATATA
The DNA here is from genome assembly GCA_030620095.1 of Kuschelorhynchus macadamiae. Taxonomy (NCBI): domain Eukaryota; kingdom Metazoa; phylum Arthropoda; class Insecta; order Coleoptera; family Curculionidae; genus Kuschelorhynchus; species Kuschelorhynchus macadamiae. Next base: position 554,346 of record JAUTXW010004711.1, read on the forward strand.
ATATAATAAACTAGGAACCTACCTAGTTTTTTTTGCAATATTTCTCTTCCATATTTCAGAGCACCTTTTTCTTTTTCTTGAACGTGTAGGCTATGTTTCAACAATAATCTCACTATCACTAACATGTTCTTCACTATCCGATATTTTCCACACAGTTTTTCAGAAATTTTTATAAACGTAAACAAATAAAAATACCTCTAGATTCGACCAAAACATTTATTGCAATTTGCAATACGAAATAATCACAACGCCACGCTACGTTTAAAATAGTAACTACATACTAATTCCGGGAAACTATAAAATAACTAGTTTTGCAGCAGTATTCTCGATAGATCTAGAGATCATTATCGAATATAACGCACTTTGCACGCGTTCGAACATTTAGCTGGTTTTGCATCTGTTTACCTTGAGCATATAGCGGTTTGAAAATGTATGCAATCTTTTCACTCAATTTTAAATAGTATTGGAGCTTAAAATGTGTTCAGATAGTTAGCTTTGACCTTTTAGAAGACCATGTTGCCAATAACTTCGTTTTAAATTTTTTGGCATATAGCGTTTGCATATGGGCTACTCACTTAAAAGAAAAAATAAAAAAACATGCGTTTTCTGCAGATCTCATGAAATGTTCGGTGAACTATGCTACGGTCGGTCGCACTCAGCTAGACACAGCTTATAGAAAATCCTTTAAAGATTTTAATGAAAATGTATCCAAAAATCATCATATCTTAAACAAAATTATAGAATGTTTAAAATTTTGTGGTGCATCCGAGCTGGCACTACGTGGCCATGATGAAATAGCCTTGTCTGAAAATCCAGGGGTTTTTCGAGGGCTACATTTTGTTGAGGAGAGGGCCAAAATAGACTATCCGCCTTAGCAATGTTAAGTATCGAGGAATCGTTTATAAAAGGAATGTGCATGCAATTTTAACGAACGTGTCATTCAGCATTTTTCTAATTCTAAAGAACGAAGTGTACCTAGACCTGAACTTCAAGAGAATTTAAAGTTCAATTTAAAGATAAGATATTTATTTTTATTTTAAGTATATCTATTTTTAAATTTGTTATTGACCTCGCAATATTATTCACCACGAGCCGCCACTGATTTATAGAAGTTAAACATACCATACAAAATGTAATACAATGAATTATGAATAAACAATTTGAGGTATGTAAGACGCAATGTACATTAAAATCTTTATATTTTAAAGGCTATATTTAATTGCAATGTTATAACGTTTAGTTTCGTTTCAGATTACTAATGGGCTTAAAATAATGAAAAACCATCTGCAAAGTTTCCGTTTAATTTTCCATATAAAGCAAACATAAAGGAAAACAGCACTGATAAATGAATAACGAAGAGCTATGTAAGCTGAAACTTTCTACGGGTTCAAATATACTTAAAGTATTAAATTGATATTTTATAAGAAAAAAAAAGAGTTAATGTGTTTATCATTATTCATCTGAATGAAATGGATGCAGAGAAGAAACAGCAAACTAAAATATTGTAATTTAAACGAAAAAATTGTTATTATGTATATCAGTGACTTAGCCAATATCTTATTAACTAAAACTGATTATACATACAACTATCCAAATGTTGTAATTACCAAGGTGTTACTATAAACTAAACAATTATAAGTAAATTTGCAAATTTTATAAACTACTTATTGAATTTACCTGAAATTTTGTATAAAAATCAAATACTACACAGGAATGAACTGGTGACATTTCGGTATGAAGGTAAAACAAAATGGCGGCGGTATAAAATATTTAAAGAATCTGCACTTTTTATTCAATTAACTTCAAAATTTCGACAAAAATTAGATGTGATATATAAACTGGTAAAATGTTGATACAAATTCAATTTGACAATTTTTTAAAACGTACCGTAAAACGTGGTGTATAGGGACAGTCCGCCAACTTTATGAAGATGTTGCGGCTTCACTTTTTATATTAGTTTCTGTGAGGTAAAAGTCCGAACATGGTGTGTACTTTCCATACCCAAATAATGGCCTTTTAAAAAAAAAATGTTAAATGATAGTTTTTTTAAAAAAACTGCGTTGTCCCTTTTCGCCTGGAAATGTGGTGATTAGGGACGGTCATGTTATTCAGCAGTTATTCTCATTTAAATGCGGCTGAGGTGTAAAGAGACAACATTTAGAAAAAAATATATCGTGTGATACCATTAATATTCAATATAACATATGTTTTTTAATAAAAAACTTAATGATCTTGCAAAAATATTTATTTTGCTAAACTCTTATAAAAATACAACAGGAAAACTAAAAAATACTCTTTTAAAGATTTATAAACATAAAACTAATCTCTAAAAGGAACATTCTCATAATACTGGAACTGCTTAATCCTAAATTAATTGAAAGTCGTTGGTATCCACATTCTGGAACGTGTATAATCCACGTCTTTTTTTAAACTCTGCATCATCCGGTGTATCGGGATAATGGTAAATGCCTTTACCACTTTCTTTTTTTCGTAAAAAAGAGCCAGCAAAATTTTCATCTAAAATAGAAATAATTTTTCCTATATAAACTCTGTTTTTTATGCAGGCAGTCTTTCTTTCTACTGGGAACTTAACAAAAACCCAGTCACCTATGCTAAAATCACAATTTGCCTTGAAGCTATCAGTCTCATTAAGTGGTAAATTATCATTGCAGTCTTTGATTTGGGAAGTGGTTGGAGATTCACTGAATTTTTTCGCATCCAATTAGCTAGAGGAAGATCTTCACTACTATCGTCGCTTAATGTAGCATTAATCTCATTGGCGCTTTGCTCGGGAGAATCAGAAAAATCTTCTTTTGCTAAAACATTGTCTGCATAATTATTAAGCATTTCATCCTCATGTAAGCTGAGATCGCTTTCGCTGGAGCTATCACACTGAACACTTTTGCCAGGTTCAACTGATAATTTTTTATTTGTATTTTTTTCCTTGGTTTCTCTGAATATCTCATCTCTTTCAATAAATCGATCATTGTAGTATTCGGCATTCTCCGAGATTTTTTCTAATAATGCTTTTAACAAACGGGGAAATATCGTTTTGGGGATGCTAGATTCACCTTCCTTCCAGCCCTTCTCTTTTTTTTCCATTTTTCTAAAATATTACGCCATGCGATTTTTAGAGGCCGAAAAAAGGCGACGTCTAGTGGCTGAGTCAAGTGAGTGGCGTTGGCCGGCAAAAATACCATATCCACGTTGTGATTTTTCAATTCCATTACTATGTCACAGGAAATGTGTGACACCAAGTTGTTTCCAATCAGTATTTTCCTACCTTCTAGTTGTCTAAAATATAGTATTGCAGTTGTTTTGACCAAATCTTCAAAACTGTCCATATCAAACCACCCTGATGGTGTCCGATTATATCTAGTGTTACGTGGTCCCCCTTCAGTCCATGCAGAATATAAATTCTGAGGCTTGTAAACCACGTAAGGTGGTAAAATTTGTCCATTTCCTGACACTGCGAACATTATTGAGGTGGCTGACTCTGTAGTATTCATAATGCGTTCTGGATGCTTGCAACCCCTTCTAGTTATTATTTTTTTACGTCCTAAAAACAAAAGATGACATTACCTTTGTGAATATTACCAAGAGAAATTATATTTTACCGATATCATCTGACAAATTTGTATCATCGTAGTTTATAATATTGCAAGGTGGCAAATCCTGTAAAGCAATCGAGAGATTGGTGAAATATTCATTGATCTTATAATGTTTTCGCACATTCTTTTTGAAAGTTGTGATCGATGTCATTTTAAAAAACTCGTTAAAAATTCGGGCCCTGGAAGCTTATCCTTAAAACGAACAACTTTTCTACCCAATTTGTCTAAATAATTTTTGAGGATCAATCTTAGGTCATAAGTATCGATTGGATAACCCCAATCAGAACATGTGTTTATGTTTCTAATCAGTAAATCCTCTTCTTCATTATTTAAAACCGTCTGACCTCCTTGTTTCTTTACATTTCCTTTCTTGTGTCGACATAAAACTGATCTAGGGATACCATGAAACTTTTTTGCGTTACGATAAGTCATTTTTCATGCTATAATGTCTTGTAGGGCAGCTTGAATTTTTCTGGCTCATAATGGTGATACAATTTCTTTCCTTTAGGAGTATAAAAGGGAGGGATGTCTGTTTTGCCGGTGGCACTTTTTAGGTTAGGTCACCCCGACCTAACCTAAAAAGTGCCCGATTCATTAAAAAAATTTATGTTAGCAATTTAAGCAACAATTACATTTTATTTCGGCACAGGACTGTTTTAGGTCTAATTATTTCCAATATGGTATTATTTTACCTACTTTTTCTATCAGTTACCACCAACACTTTCGGGTCTTTGAAAACAGCTGATTTCCAACTGAGGTAATTCAGCCGACGTCAAATGTCAAATTTGATTTTTGACAGGGAATTCAGTAGCGTCACAGTTAAAACACGTATTTAGGAGTCAACTTGACAAGTGGTTGCGTTTCGAATGACTTTTATAAATAAACTAAAAAATATATTGTATAAAAAAAGTTTTGTCCCGATTCACCTGGAAGTCCCTATACACCTCGTTTTACAGTACTCAATACAAATGTTTGCAAAGACAGTGTTACTAAATATTTCTGTATGGACCTAAATTGGGACAGATTTAACTATGCCTAATAAAAAGAAAGATTGGTAAGTAAGTTCCGGATAAAGGAAGTGAATCAACCGATTTTTCCAAATTATAAGCAGCTACCAGATATTAAATTTATTTCTGTTAGATATTCAAATATTCCACTCGGTGTTTGAAAAGTTTAATTTATATGTCGTCACCTGAATGCAGAACTAGCCTATGTCCATTTTTGGCTAATTTCAGGTTTTAAGCCTATGTGAAAGTAAAAGCTCCATATTATTGAATGCACAAGTATTATATGTCCATCTTTACAACTAGTGCTTTCTATCGGTCACATCTGGAACTAGCCTATGTGCAGTAGCGATTTGATTTTAATGCAGAATTAGTCTATCTCCGAGCGCCGCAGGGAACGCATCGCATCTTCTCCAGCTAGGTGGACATAGATTAGTTCTGCACTATTTATGGTGGATATAGGATAGTAGTTAGGTGGACATAGACTAGTTCTGCACTATTTTTGGTGGACACAGAATAGTAGCTTGTGGACATTGGCTTATTCACATAGTTTTGTTCGATGAGACTGGTTTAGACTCTCTCTATAAAAGACTACTTTTGTTGACCCAAAAAATGGAGAAGAATTCAAGAACTGCAAAAATACTCAATTTAGTTGTTATAAACAATAACCAAGACCATTTCATTTTTTTTTTTTTTTAATTTTTGAATTTCTCAACTAACTTTAGCGGTCAAGGGTAATATGGAGCCCTCCACACAGGATCTTACTTTGATGGAATCTGCTAATGTGAAACACGGTAAGTGTTCTATTTATTTTATTTTTATCTTATACCGTTGATTGAATATTAGCGGGGAAGATACCTAATGCCCATGCAAATAATCGTGGCGCGTGACAAAAATTGTTCCTATCTCATTTTTTTCCATAAGGTGGGGTATCTTCCCCCTATTACTCAATCAACGCTTATACTTAGCCCCTTCGAGTGAATATAATTTAGGAAAGTGTAATCGCAACAACATTTTTGTTCCAGATAAAGCTCTAATAATTGACAATAATGCTGTAAAGCCTCCCAAACATGCCATCATGTTAATGGATCCGGCCAATCTAGAACCACCACCTGGGCTACAAATGAAGGAAACATTAACATACTTCAACTCTAGTTCATTTGATCATGGGGCATCAACAAAAAGACTAGCAGAACTATTTTTCAACGAAGCAAATGACAATGAAGAAGGTAATAGTGTCAAGTCGATTGTATATCGCGACGCCGACGCCGACGTACCGCCGATGAATGGTCCAAGCGGTCCTGGAAGTAGAAAATCGGTTACTATGAATTTGGAAAATGATTTGTACAGCTTGTCGTCTTCCGAATCTGACCCTTATGCTACCGATAACGACGAAAAAGATCCTGAATTTGTTTTGTCCGATAAAGAACTTGATCAAGAAGGAGTTTCAACAAGAAAGTCACGCAGAAGGAAGAGAAATCCAATTGCTTGGAGAAGAAATGTAATAAAGGCATCTCGAAATGGTGGCAAAGAATATAAATCCTGGAAAGATAAACTTCAACCATCCCGCAAAATGAAAGATCCATGTCATTGTAGAATGAAATGTAACGAAAAGTTTTCTGAAGACGAGAGACAAGCGATATTTAGTCATTATTGGAATCTAGGAGATGTCAACAGACAGCGAGATTTCATTTCAAAGTTGGTGCAAAGGAAAAATAAAGAAAGGACAAGGACCATAAGAAAGAAGGTAACTATTGCTCAAGAAAGAAATGGAGATTCACCTTCCCCAGAACATCAGAGTAGGCGAACGTTCACGTGTGATTATTGTTTCATCAAAGACAATATCAAAGTGCCTGTATGTAAGATTTTCTTTTTAAATACTCTAAGTATAAGTGGACAGGTTGTTAAAACTGTGTTTGACAAAACTGGCTCAACTGGTGTGGTTTCCGGAGATAGAAGAGGAAAGGCATGTAAAAACTCGTTACTCAGTGAAGCTGTCAAGGAATCAGTTCGAGAGCATATAAATTCATTTCAGACAATTGAAAGTCACTACTGCAGGAAAAATACATCCAGCTTGTACTTACCTGCATCTCTGAATATTTCCAAAATATATTCTGTATATCAGGAATACTGTGCTGATAGGCAGATCACCGAAGTAGCAACTGAAAGTATGTACAGGGAAGTCTTCAATACAGATTTTAATATGTCGTTTTTTCGGCCCAAGAAAGACTTGTGCGATATATGCCACGGCTACGAACAATCATCCAGTGAAGAAAAATTAGCAAAAGAAGAAACCTATCAACTCCATTTGAGAAACAAGACCTTAGCCAGACAATTGAAAGATGCAGAAAAAATAAGAGCTGAAAGCAATCGACAGATTTGTTGTGCAGTTTTCGATTTACAGCAAGTACTTCCAGTCCCAAAGTCAGACGTTGGATTAGCGTATTATAAGTTGAAACTATCAACCTATAACTTTACTATTTTTAATCTGGGTAGTAAGGAAGGCTATTGTTATATGTGGTACGAGACCATTGCCAAGAGGGGTTCTTGTGAAATTGGCAGTTGCCTATTGCATTTTGTAAAGCATCATATCGAACAAGGAGTGCAGGAGTTTTCATTTTTTTCTGACAACTGTGCCGGACAGAATAGAAATAAATTTTTATTTTCGCTATACAGTTACATTTCTCAGTTATATAAGGTAACAATTTGTCATAATTTTCTAGAACGAGGCCATACTCAAAACGAGGGAGACTGTATTCATAGTGTTATCGAGAGAGCATCCCGTAATATCCCAGTCTATTCTCCTGATCAGTGGTATACAGTCGTCAGAACTGCAAAGAAGAATAACCCTTATAATGTCGTTGAAATCGAGCAAGAGGATGTATTTGATTTAAAAGATCTCCAAGCTAAAACCACCATCAATTGGGACAAGGATGAAAATAATGAGAAAGTTTACTGGAACAAATTACGAATTCTACAAACCTCTCCAGACTATCCAAATATGTGTTTGTTTAAATACAGTTTCGAGGAAGCTGAATTTACGAAAATTAACTTGATTAAAAAGGGTAGAAAGCAAATCCAAATTGACATAGAAGATATTGAGCTGAAACCAAACTTTACTGGAAGAATTCCATTAGCAAAGAAGAAATTCGACCATCTGCAATTTCTTTGCGAGAAAAAAGTAATTCCAAGTCAATATCATGACTTTTTCAAGAATCTACCTTATGACGAGAAAAAAGCAGGTCCTCAAGATTCAGATAGTGATAATTGAAGATACTCATGGTTGTTTACTTTAAGCTCTAAGTGTGTATTTTGATCTATTTTTCATCCGATGTTTTAGCAGTAATCATATTTTTTCTTTTATGCCTTGAAAAGTATTGTTCAGCTGTCTTTTCAGAAATGTGTAAAGAAGAAAGATGGTAAAATGTAAATAAAGTTATATGAGTTATATAGGCACTGTTTTTGTTTGTAAAATATCTACCTATACCAGTCACAACAGTCTTGAATTCATAAATTATAATATTAAATATCAAGCAGAACTAGCCTAAGTACGTTTATGAGACAATATCCTATGTCCAAATTGGGACATAGACTACATCACCTTAGATTTTACTATTCTATGTCCATGTTTTTTCTAAAACGTGGCTTTCATCGTGAAAGCAAAAAAAGCATAGGAAAACTAACGATTAAAATATAGTCATACAATTATCTGATAGTAAAATTTTATAATATTTAAGTAAAAAAACAAAAGAATGCTCCCTTGTAAAATTAACATTTTGTGACATAGACTAGTTCTGCATTCAGGTGACGATGTGCTTACTAATATTTAAATAATCCGTAATTTGATGTTTATTATACCTTCGCTATATTTTCGGAAAAGCTTCCTTTCGCAACTGAATTTATTCAAAAGCCAAAAAAGTTATTTGTTTGTCATTCTAAACGCAACAAATAATCTGAACACTTTAAAAAGCTTTCTTGTTAAGAAATTGGAGATTTAAAAATACACTCATAAATAAAGTGCACTTTGTCGTCTACCCAAAATTTTATTATCCATCAAAAACCTTATGTCTTAACTATTTAAAGTTTTATAGAAAGATGCAGTATCGTAAATTTAAATAAGCATAAACTTCGAAGTAGAGGTGTTTTATATTTTAAGGTGCCTGTGCATGGTGCATTCCTTTGCACTTAACATTATAGAGACGAAAAGCGAAAACCCCTGTCTGAAAGTTTAATACAGACCTTCCTCATTACAGTCTATGTTTTTTCTTATAGGTGCGAGATATTTCTGAAATAAAAACAGGCGTTTTTGCATATTTTAAAACAGGTCTTTGTAAGGCAGTGTTTTTCCATTTTGTTACTAGACTATGCTTTAGAATAGTCCATTAAAACAGGGTGGCCAAACGAAAACGAAATAGAATATTTCCAAATAATCAACAACATAAGAATTCAAACAAACTATAAATCAAGGCTCATGCGTTTGCCAGCAGCACCAAGAAATGTGTCGTTTGTGTTATATATATTCTACAGGGTTTCCCAAAAGAACCGGAAATTTGAAATTGGGAGGTTTTCAATGGTGTCGGACCTAACAAAATAATATTTACAGCGTTGTCGGTTTTATAGTTTTTCCGTTAGAGCTTTTATGGTGCGGCAATGTGAGTTTGTAAAAAAATGGCCGTTTAAGTTTAGAATTTTCTTTTAATCACTAAGTAAACAGCAAGATTTCCTTTTCCAGAAGACATGTCTAATGGAAGATACCTCATTCACTTATTTTGGGTCACATGACGTATTGACCAATCTGGTTCAATATAATAGAACTAACTAACTAAAAGAAACAACAAAATGATACAAAAAAGACTCTGAGGTGATTTTTTTGCCGATTACAATAGTTTTTCCTATCAGAGAATTAAAATAATTATAGAATATACTTATACTATATTAAAATAGTCGCTCAAAAAAACGTACTACGATTTGGAAAATCACTAGATTTTGGATGAAATCTGGGGAAATAATAAAGTTTCGGATGATTTCGCGCCTTTTTTCAATTTTGTCTTGAGTTGGGCCAATTTTTTAGTGTTGTCAGATAAAGGAATTCAAATGGAGATTCTTTGGGTATTAAAAGCAAAAATGTGTTCGTAAACATGTTCTAAACCGGTTAGAATTTAAGATTTAGAAAAAATCTTTTATTTTTTAAATTTTAGCTATTAACATGGAAAAACAATATGATAATTTTAGTATTCTAGTTACGAACGTGTTTTCTCAGTTCCGTCGGTTAATCTGCATGTCTGTCCGCGACAAAGCTCAAGAACTGCTTGTCCTATTTATTTCAAGTTTTGGTTAAAAATTGAAGGTCATATGATGATGACGTGGTGACATTTTGGAGAAAATCCAATATGGCTGAACAAAATGCCGGTTTATTGAAATGTTAAAAAGATATTAGTAAGAAACTGCTTATCCATTTTATCCAAATTTTCCAGAAAAATTAGATTTGACATGACCATCAACTGATAAGTTTTACTACAAATCCAAAATGGCGGCCTAATAAAACATTGTGTGTCATTGCAGAAAACTACTACATCGATTATGTTCAAATTTTGCTCAAAAATCAAATATTATATAGGGATGAACTGGTAAAAACGTTGAGACAAATTCAAAATGGGGAATAAAACGGTGGCCTAATTAAATGTTTAAAAATATCTGAAAAAAGTACTTATCGGATTGATTGATTGATGACATCCCCATTTTAAATATTTATTACTAAAAATGTATAAATTGCTCAATTAATATCGATTTTTAATCAAACCTGTATAAATATTAAAATTCGCTCGCATTCTAGGCATTCCTACTTTCATTTTTATAATATTTACTAAAAATGTATATGTATTTTCAAATGCCCCCAGATTCCTACTTTTTTTCAGCGAAATCTACACAAATGTTAAAATTCCGCCGCCATGTTGGCATTACAATCTTGAATTTTTAAAATGTTGACAAAAATTCATGATGTGCAGTCTTAGATACCCCTTAATGCCGAATTTTAATCAAATCTGCAAACATTTTAAAATTAGTCTGCTATGGTGGTGCCGTCATTTTTAATTCTCAAATTTTGACTAAAATTTCATAACTTTTATTCTTAAATACTTCTAGATACTGATATTTCAGCCGAATCTGTACAAATGACAAAATTCGTTCGCTATATTGGCGCCACATTTTGATTTTTGTTGTGCATTCTTAAATAATCCCCACAAATGTTAAAACCATCCGTCCGACCTGTTGACATTGTCATTTTAACACCGCTATTTTGAATTTTTAAATGCTGACACTTTTAAATTTTCCTAGGCACAGATTTTCAGTTTTAGCTACACAAGTAACAAAATTCGTCGGCCGTATTGGCGCCGCCATTTTGGATTTCTAAACGTTGACTAAAAAATTCAGATTTTTTTATATTCGAAAGCGTATGCATGTCAAATTTGAAAATAATCGGTAATGGACGTGGTGAAAAAACCATTACAAGACTTGAACCAGACATACAAACATACAATCAGGCGAAACTAAAGCCAATAAAAGCACTGATTTTAGTTTAAAGCTCTAACAGTCGGTTGCACGTTAAACATTTTAAATTTTAATTGAGCTCTCTGCAACCGGCCCCGGCCGTAACACCCGTATTCACTAAAGAGGTTTAACTTTAGACAAGCTCTAACTTGACAGTTGCTGATTTAAGATGACCTTTTCAACAACTGAACAAATAATTTTTCTAAATATCACAATTACAAAATGATAGTGACATAAGGCAAACATAACTAAAAACTAAAGTTTAATAATATATAAATAACTAAGTTTCTTTTAAACTTACCTAACTTAATGGTTTGATTTTAGATAGTGAAGTAGAGAACGATTATTTCTTTGAAGTTTTGTAAAAATACCTATTTGCCTTATTAAGGAATAGGTAAGAATCCTTTTTGTCAACAATAATGAAGCATGGCCCTTCTTCATTTTCGTACCAGTTTTTTTTTATATCAGACGTAATTTTTGTGGAAAATTAAATAAAATCAAAGTTAATCGAGTAGGTGGATTTTTTAGCTATACCGAAACAGACCGACCGACCGACAGTAATGGAAAAACATGAGGATCTGTAAAACCCCGGAACGATAATTTTTTCACAATTACTGATATTTCCTTATGCGGGAAGTGAAAACTCACGCCGTCACTGGCATTCGTCAACAAATGGCCACGGCTTGGCCATGGGACATCCCCACTTCTTGTTTTATCGTAAACATTGGTCGATAGAATGTGAAAATTAGGGGAACCATGTTGGCGCATACCCCTAACGTGATTTATGAACGAGTTGTGATTTCTACTTTAATTCTTACTCTAAGGGTAAATCGACCAAGAGAAATTGCTGTAACTTATTTTCAAGTTAATTAATTTTCCAATCCGACGTTTTGGATTCGAGAGAGAATCATCCACTTTTTTAATTTAAATGCAGACTCGAATTTTTTATTTAACTGTTCAATGCCTTCCTACCATTTGATTTTTTTGAGAAAATCAGTATTATATTACAACGCCATCTAGTGATCAATAACAAAGTCACCTCGGGACAGTTTTTAACTCCATCAGTAAAGCAAAAAAAACACTTTTTTTCGAAACCACGTTGAAAAAAATCGGTCCATCCAAAACAGAGATATCTACATTTGACAGTAAAAATGTTTGACCTTCCCCCACCATTTTACTTTTGAATATAGACAAAAATGGTTATGAACAAATTTAAGTGGGTTTACGTAAACGTTTTAATGTTTTTTTTATTAGATGTGCAAAAATTGTACTTTCAAATCGCAACAAAAAAAAAACATTGAAAGTTGTGGGGGAGGGCTAACTTTATTTTTATTAAGTGGAATTTCGCGCTCAAGACAAATGTGCAAAAATCGGCAATAGGTGTGCCAAAAAGCATTAAGAAGTTTGGTGGGGGGAGCTAGCGTTAAGTTGTGCAAAATGTGTGCAAAAATGTAACGCAAATTTTTTTTTAATTTTGACTGGAGGGCCCCAACTTATGAAACTGACCCCTGACATTATGAATGGCATCTCGTCACCTCAGAGGCATACTGTTGTATGTGCAGTACATTCAGTTTTGAGAAAAACCAAAAAGAAAAAAATGGTTTCAATATACCTAGTTTCTACTAGGTATATTATATTCTATAAATGTAGATTTATGCCGCTTTGGGAATGGTTGCTACTAGTAAAACGAAACAATATTTTTGAATCGAACATTTAGAAAATTGTTTTTCTTATCCCTTTCCAAAAAAAAACATACAATTATGTTACATCAACGAATTTATAGTGAACATAGATTGCACTGTTTTGAGGTAAAATGAACTATGTCGTTTTGGGAAGTATGGCCAAATAGTACATATGGTCCACTTGGGACATCCATTTGAACATGCTCTTTATTGCTTCTACTTTATTTCGAAGTAGTGACTTAGACGCTGATGTTCGAACTGAAATAATATTTCCAGTATTGTGAGAATCGGATCTTTATTTCTCCCTTAGCTGCATTATTTTGTAAGGTCTTTTGGGGCTAACCTTTAGAAGCAATCGTAGAAGGGATACAGGAGAATAAATTCTGCAAATTTCAACACTCTCTCAATGCAGCTATGGACTGTGTCTTTCTCCCGATTGCACGAATGCCTAGGAGTAGGTGATTGCTAACGACATTACTGAGTTTCGGTTTTGTGGCACGCAGCTGTCACTCCACAGTACCAATGATATTAATTGAGGATTGTGTATAAAAACTGCTTCTAATATTTTTATTATATATTATATATCGATATATCCTATATCGTTTCCACTTAGTCCAATGACAGCTTCTGTCCAAAGGCACAATATACTGACTTCCGCGTGAGGACACGATAAAACTTTCTGAAGATCAAATACTAAGTAGGGAGTAGTACTTTCTTATCTTTCTTTTTTTCTTCCCGAGCTGCAACTTTTTCTTTGACATATTTTTCAAACTCATTTTGTTTCTCATCTTCTAAGTCACCTTCCAGACGTTTTATTTTTATTTATTCACACAAATCGCATCTATCTTTTTAGGAATATGGAAATATAAGTTGTAATCATTACAAAATACTGGGTGATTCACGACCCACTGTACATACTTATGTGGTGTATAGGGTATCCCTAGGGTATATCGAAATGGATATTTAAATTGATTAATTCGGCTTTATTACCAAGATACAGGGTGATTTTCGTATTTTGGTAAAAATTTGTTCACCCTGTATCTCCTAAACGGCTTAATCCATTTTTTTTAAATTTCGTACACAAACACTCTTGGTATATCATAACTTTTTGACGTTTGAATAGTATCAAAGTTCCAGGGCCGTATCCAGCCAATTCACACAGGGGAGGGGGGCTAGTTTTGAGACACCCTGTACATTGGAATTCGGTATTTTTGAATTTTTTTCTTAAACTACATTCATTTGTGAACAATAATATGCCACCATCTTGAATGGCACACTAAAGGTTATGTACGAAATTTAAATCTTTAGATAGTACATACCCCTTTTTTAGCTGTATCTGTATTAAGGCTTTTAACTAAGTATCAAATTATTTCAATGATTGACTTTAAAAAAAAATTAAACTATCTCTACTAATAAAACACAGCCTTGTCGAATTATTTTTTATTTTTAGTGGCCCAAAAATACCAAAATCTACCCTAACACAATAACGCCTGTCTAACGGTATCTCTACATTTTTGTGCACGCTTTTGTGAATTGCAATTGAGCGTTGAATCATTTACATTTGAGGTTTTTGTCTAAATGCTTGACTTTTAAAAAAATTAAACTATCTCTACTAATAAAACAGTTAATTTCTGTTTGAGTCTTTTTCGCCTCATCTCTTATCTAATGCTCGAGATCGTGATCATTTATCGGCTACCGTAAAAATTTATCTTTTTTTATTTTTGTTATTGTATACAAATTACGTGTAAGAGCTTGTTTTTTTTTAATTTTTTTATTTACTTTTATTTTTTTCGTAACCTTAAAACCTACAAAAAAATACAAATTCAATAAATTTTAATACCTAAAAATAATAAAGTAAGCCTTGGAATTTAGACAGATATTTTAAAAATGACATTACGTACATACAATTCAATCATTTGTGTTTGACATTGTTAATTAAAGATTTTTTATTTGAATTTTCTCTTTGCAAAAAGTTTGTACGTTTCAATAATTGTAAAAATGCCGTTATTTACAAATGCTGAGTGCGCAGACATCGTATTTGTGTACGGATTTTGTAATGGTAACGGAAGGGCTGCTACAGAAGAATACAGAAGACGATTTCCGGATCGGAGAATTCCAAATCACCAAATGTTTGCCGCAACCTTTAATACATTGCGTGAAAATGGTAACTTTCCCTCAACCGATCTTCATGTTGAAAGAGTGGGTGCTAATAACGTGGTCCAAGAAGAGAATATTCTCAACCTTGTGAGGGAAGATCCAACCACAAGCACTAGGCGAATTTCCGCCCAATTAGCGATACCGCAGACAAGAGCATGGAGAACTATAAAAAATGAAAACTTATACCCTTTCCATGTACAAGAGGTACAAAGATTAGAAGAAGGCGACTACTTGCCTAGATTAGCATTTGCTAGGTGGGTAATAAATCATCGAAGAACTATTTTTAGAGCACTATTCACTGATGAAGCCCAATTTACAAGGGACGGAGTCTTTAATTCTAGAAACTGTCATGTATGGGCACATGAAAACCCTCATTCGTTGCGATTGGCCAATTCTCAACGAAAGTCTTCAGTGAATGTTTGGTGCGGCTTAATAAATAATCATTTAATTGGACCACATATTTTCCCTCAACGACTAACGGCTGTTGTGTATTTGGACTTTCTACAAAACATTTTACCGGGCTTACTAGAAAATGTAAATTTAAGAGGCATATGGTTTCAACACGATGGGGCACCTGCACATTTTGGAATTGATGTTCGAAATTATCTCAATCAACAATTTGCTGATCGGTGGATTGGACGCGGAGGACCACATCCTTGGCCAGCTAGGTCGCCAGACTTTAATCCAGCCGACTACTTTTTGTGGGGGCATCTAAAACAAAAAGTTTACAGTGTTCCAATCGAAACTAGGGATCAATTAATAAATAGGATACATTTTTATCGCGACGAGGTTAGACAAAACCCTCAAATGATTCACCGCTCAATTACAAACCTACAAAAGCGTGCACAAAAATGTAGAGACACCGGTGGTATGCATTTTGAAAACATTTTGTAGCTTTTAAAACGTTATTGTGTTAGGGTAGATTTTAGTTTTTTTTGGGCTACTGAAAATAAAAATTAATTCGAAAAGGCTGTGTTTTATTAGTAGAGATAGTTTAATTTTTTTTTAAAGTCAATCATTGAAATAATTTTATACTTAGTTAAAAGCTTTAATACAGGTACCGCTAAAAAAAGGGGTATGTACTATCTAAAGATTTAAATTTCGTACATAACCTTTAGTGTGCCATTCAAGATGGTGGCATATTTTTGTTCACAAATGAATGTTGTTTAAGAAAAAAATTCAAAAATACCGAATTCAGATGTGCAGGGTGTCTCAAAACTAACCCCCCTCCCCTGTGTGAATTGGCTGGATACGGCCCTGGAACTTTGCTACTTTTCAAACGTCAAAAAGTTATGATATACCAAGAGTGTTTGTGTACAAAATTTTAAAAAAATCTATTAAGCAGTTTAGGAGATACAGGGTGAACAAATTTTTACCAAAATACGAAAATCACCCTGAATCTTGGAAATAAAGCCGAATTAATCAATTTAAATATCCATTTCGATATACCCTATACACCACATAAGTATGTACAGTGGGTCGTGAATCACCCAGTATATTACGATAAAAACACTGCTTCACGGGTTGCTTATTTGAGCTTTCACAAAGTTCAGTGTAAAGCTCACACATTTTGTTGATGTTCAAACTCTGTTTCAAGTAAAGCCGTTGTGTGTTTTCCCTACAATAATGACATTCAATTGTTGGCAACGATTCTATGTGGCTCTTTACAAAATTAACATCTATTGTATGTTTACCTTGGATAGGAGCTTCTGGAATGTTTGAAACATCGTCTTTTTTTAAATGGACAGGGTATATTGGTGTTTGGCTTATTGCCAATGTGCTTAGATAACAGGTTTTACAGACTTGGATGTATTGATTAGCGATTTGAAAATAATATTCGTATGAATGCTTCCTTCTACTGTTCTCATCATTCTTATTTGTTCTGTGTCTTTTCACTGAAATTTTTTTTGTAGTGCTTAGAATAAGAAGTCTTTTGGCATGCTCGTCCAAGGTGTAATATTTTTGAAAAATATGACCCCGTTCATTTTCTATTATACGTCTGTAGGACTTATTAGGGCATTTATTTTGGTAGTCTTTATCCTTTTAGCCGGTACTACCTTATTTCTTGCTGATACGTATTCTTTTCCAGGGTCATGAGCTTTTTTCCTAATGCTGCATTTCCATGTGTTTGGACTTCTCTGTCTTTTGCGTTTTCTTTTGACTATTTTAACTGGCATGGTCACATTCTTCATAACATTACTAGTTAAATTTGAATCAGCACAAACATGTTCATAATCATTATCATCATTACTATCATTTGAATCGCTATCTACGTCTAATTTTGTCGGCGGTAAATATTCTTTGTCCTTGTCTGAATCATTACAAAATAATAAGTGTAAATTTAACAAATTATTTCAACCTATTGTCTCTATTAAAAGCTTACCCGGTCTTGAGTTCTTCCATTTCCTTCTGTAGTTCGGAATGTACAGGGTGTCCGGATTTGGTTGCAAAAGCAGAGTATCTCGCTTATTTTTAAAGATAGAACCTTTCGGTTTTCACGAACCTGAGCTAATTTTTTGTGAAACTCATGAAGCCGCAAACAAAATTTTCATAGCCTTCTTCATTTACGAGATACAGGGCGAAATAAAAAATTTTGCATTTCGGGACCCCCTCGTATCTCGGTTATCCTTTAACTTAATGCAAAGGGAAAAATTGCCGCTTATGCAGTTTTTTACGCTGGATCCAGTGGTATAGTCATATTTTTCATTTGAGTTGTTATTTTTTAGATATGACCCAAAGTTGTGTTTTTTTAAATGGGACACCCTGTATATTTGTCCAGAAATTGATTTGTCCTTTTAAAAGCTTCTCAAAAATATATAATAGTATGGGTCTATTTTAATAAACGACAACAAAAATCCTAATTTTTATAATTATCATCACAAATTTTGCAGTAGGCCATGCAAAACAATGCTGCCTTTTATTTAAAGTCGTTAACAATATCTACATCCTAACAATAAATCGAAATAAATATGTAATTAAATCTATTTATCAAAATATGTATTGATAATTTCGCACCAAAAAAGTACCACCTATCTAGATTTATGTAACGCAAGAACAAAACAGTAATAAATTATTATGTAACAAGCCTTTCAGCAAAAATCATCTGTCATATAAGAACTACAGTAACCAAGGAAATCAAAAGAACTGTTCAAACTGATTTCCATTTTGTTCTATGCATGCTTCGCACAATTTTCGTATTCGTTTTAGGGAATTAAGCAAAATAACGGGATGATTTTGTAAATAGCGAAAATTTTCTCTTATTGGATCTCCTAAATCTTGGACATTATCATAGGTCTTTGTAAATTCTATTTTCCAGATATCCCCATAGAAAGAAATCTAAAATCGACAAATCTGGGGACCTAGGGGGCCATCTTATCTATTTGTTCAGATCCACTGATTGGTAAAATTATTGTCCAGAAATAATCTCGTCATTCCAGAATTGTGTGCAGGAGCACCGTCCTGTTGAAAATAAATTTCGTTTATTTGCGCTAGAGGAACATTGTCAAGTAATTCAGGTATAGCTCCCTCTAAAATTTCTATATAGCGATTGGCTGTTAGATTTCCCTCAAATATATAAAATTTTATATGTGTTCCTAATATTAAGCAGGACACATTTAGACCAGACCTGCCCTGCTGTCTTCTGGGAAATATTTGGTGTTGATTTTCTTGGAACCAGAATCTACTATTGTGCCTATTGAGTATACCAAAATTACTGAAATGTGCTTCGTCTGACCATACAACCTTCCTTTCAAAATCTCTAACCATATCGCATCTTTCTCGAAACCAATTGCAGAAGACTACCCGACGCCTCTGCATCCCCTGGCTGTAAGTGCTGCAAGAGCCTAAATTTGTATGGGGGGTATTTGTGCTTTTTTAGAATTTCTTGAACTCTAGTTTTTTGAATCCCTATGCTCTTTTCACTGGCCCTACAAGAGTTTGTAGGGTAAGCTTCTGCATTAGCCAAAACCGTAATTTCCTCAGCCTCCCGATTTTCTTTATTATATGTTTTCGTACGAGGTTTGATAAATGATCCGTGATTAAGTAAATTCTTTTTTATCCGATAAAAAGTGGATATATTAGGTTGCCTCCTTTCTGGATATCTAAATAAAAATTAAGCTATACAATTTCAGCATACCTAAATGAACTATTTACCTGTTAAAATACATCTCAGAAGCCGCTTCAACATTTTCTTTACTTAATATAAAACAAGCTAACATATCGTACTTTTCATAATGTTCGAAGGTTTGGTTTTCTTCCATAATAATACAAATATATTTTTACACAATAAATAAATACAAAAAACTAAGCGCTATATTTTATATACGCGTACAAAATTGGGAAATGTTATTTGCTTCCAAGAAAACAAAAGAAGACGGCATCGTTTTGCATGGCCTACTGCAAAATTTGGGATGATAATTATAAAAATTAGGATTTTTGTTGTTGTTTATTAAAATAGATCCATACTATTATATACTTTTGAGAAGCTTTTAAAAGGACAAATCAATTTCTGGACAAATATACAGGGTGTCCCATTTAAAAAAACACAACTTTGGGTCATATCTAAAAAATAACAACACAAATGAAAAATATGACTACGCCACTGGATCCAGCGTAAAAAACTGCATAAGCAGCAATTTTTCCCTTTGCGTTAAGTTAAAGGATAACCGAGATACGAGGGGGGTCCCAAAATGCAAAATTTTCTATTTCGCCCTGTATCTCATAAACGAAGAAGGCTATGAAAATTTTGTTTACGGCTTCATGAGTTTCACAAAAAATTAGCTCAGGTTCGTGAAAACCGCAAGGTTCTATCTTCAAAAATAAGCGAGATACCCTGCTTTTGCAACCAAATCCGGACACCCCGTACATTATCTCCTCTAAGCTTATCTTCCAAATCTTTTGCTGTATTTCTTTTTTGAACTATTTTTTTCCAAAAACTTAAAAAGTTATGAGCTCAGTTCTTTTTATTAAAACTAAAATACTACCTTATATTTTCCAGAGTTTCATTTTCAGAGTCGGAATCAGCTAAAACTATATCCATAATATCTGCATTCCATCTTTGAACGTTTTTCTCACTAAAACTTAATAATAAACTCGATTCTATTTATTAAAACTAAAAACGTGCATGCCTTATATTTTCCAGAGTAGAATTGTCACAGTCGGAATCAGCAAAATCATTATCCATAATTTACAAGAAAAATATTTAAATTGAGAATGTTACAAAGACATTTCGAAAACGTAACCTCACTTTCAGTTTATTTTGCTATTTAAAAGTAAACGAGTATATTTAATACAGTACTTTGCAACCTCCAAAAATATAGAATATATTTAAGAATCCGGTATCAAAAATTATTCACAAAACAAACTTAAATAATCTTTAATTTGTACATCAACTCACACACTGCTCACATGTGTTTAGCCCTTGCCTTCACTAACAAAGTTGTATGTGCGTACTGTTAATAATTTTGCCTAAAATTACAAAATTGTATGTGACACATGATTTTGTTACTTAGAAGGTATGGAAATGCAATACAACTATGTATTTTTGGTTGCCTACCCGCAATCGTGGTAGATAGAACTCTGTAACTCGTTCAGACTAAAGTTAGGCACTTACACTATTGTAACCTTAGAGTAGGAATAAAAATCTTGAATTATAGTGTGAACAAATTAACAGAGGTCTCGCCAGCATTACAATAGTTATCATCAAAATACTATATCATATAAATAACACAATAGGCAGGCTATTGTTCGTGGAACTAAATAATTCTTAAAAAAATGCTTATTTTTACAATTTTTGATGAGCTTTTTTCAACTCACAGCCCAGACTAAAAACCTGATAAAATGTTGGTGTATGAAATCCGTTCTATCTATCAAAATTAGTGATATTATCCATTTAACAAATAGTTATTACTTCAAGTAAATAACATGACATGAATAGGCTGACGTTATTTCACTGTAGATTGGAAACATTCATTTGCATTTCCTTCATTCACTGCAAAAACAAATACGAATATAATTATTACTTTGCGCTTGCAATCAAAACAAAATTAGATACATTATTTAAATTTTCTTTAAATACTGGTTATTTCATAATTGTACATCAGAAAACAATAACCATGAATGGGGTTTGTATATATATAGTATATAATAGCTTATTTCTTATTGAAAGGTTCTTAAAGGATGTTTACACCCATTTCCCGATAATATAGCCAACAAACTTGTAATCCTACAATTAAATAAATAATTAAAATGCAATTCAGTTTTTTTGTTTAGTCAAGTGGTCACAAATTTGTATTCCTAGTAGGAGGGGTTAGTAATAGTATTTTTTACAATAAAATAATAGCATCTCCTCCATTTAGACGTGAAAGGCTATTCTGGTTTAATTCATGCACAGGGTCATGAAACATATTTTTACATAGTAATCTGTCAATAAGAAAATAAGTTACAAAACAAAATGATAGAAAATTAACTCAGCTTTCTCAGTTATATCTAGTTCTGGAGGTTTTTGAAATTTATTGTTCACCCTAACAACTGCATCCCTTGCGGTCAATTTAGAAACTTAAAATATTTTCATTCAATTGCTCTTAACAAGCTTTGAAATATTTTTTTTTCAAGGGGATAACACGAAGGACTTCCGAGATGTGGATAGTGAACGCTCTTTCCCGAACAGCTTGTATAATTCTTTTTTGCTAAATGTATTTACTATTTTAATTTTTTTAAAGTTAATGCGATGTTATAATAAATGTTTTCAGCTTTTATATAAAAATACATACAAAATGAAAAAAGTTTAGAATTTGTGTTGTCACACTCTTTCTCTGTTTGATAGCAGAGAGTATGTATTTGTTTTAAGATAATATAAATCTACACTAAGTGGTTGATTGAAAGAGAGGCAGTAAAGTTAGTGTGCAAATCACCGACTGCTCAGGGAGATTGGTTCGATTTCTATTTATAATAAGGGCGCCAACAGTTCTATACCAGTTGACTGTTAACCGCTCTAGATGTTATGAGTACTACTCCTCAAGACCACTAAGACAAAATTAATTAAAGTTATTAGTAGTAAAAAAAAACGAAGCATATTCAACAAATAACATTTATTAACAAGTTCAGTGCTCCCCAAAATATTTTCAGAAATATGTATCGCCTGTGGGTTAGTTTATATAACATATGAAAGAAATTGGCCTTGAAGTTTTTTTAAAAAAATGACAATTGACTAAGTAATGATCCTACGTTAATCAGTTTTCATACTTCATATGCTAAAAGAAAAATCTAAAGTATATTCAAATAAAGATCACTATCCAAATATTAGATCAAATGTGTAAAACGTTTTATGAAAATAGCTAATGAATCACAAAACAACAAACTAAATGTTCGATAAAACCTGAAAATTAAGTAATACGGATGAGAAAAGAAATGTTCAATCAGCTAATGACAGGTAAAAGTAATAGACTCCAAAATCTATAAATGTTTATAAAGAAAATCTTTAAGTTGTTTTAATTTACCGAACAAATTGATCTAACAGTAAAAATTTATCAAAAGATGCAGAATAATCAAGCAATTAATTAACTTCATTAATTCAAATACAATTAACAATAATAGAATAAAAGAAAAGAGTATTATGTGAATCTAACAGCAAGCAAATAACAAGAAAAATTTATATAACTTATAAAATAATATATAAGTTTCAAATCCAATCACCAATATTACCTAACAAATTGACACCATTATTTTATATCAAAATATCTTCCTAAAGCAAGTAAATACAATAAATCATAAATATCATCACATATTCTAGTAGTATTACCTGTCTATAACACTTATTATATACCTTGTATAAACTAACTAGATCTTATAAGATAAAATTTCAAGATGTGATCTCACTTTACAACAACACTGTATTAAGTTAAAGTAAAAATAATCTTATTGACAACACCAATAATCATGGTTTATGCACACCAGCAGTAGTTAGAACTTTATATCAAAAAGTATACTCTACACTCAAAAGAAATAGAAAAAGTCATAAAGTTGATCAGCAATAAACAATAAAGTCCATTCAGCACAAGGGATGTTAAAATGAAGATACTTATCTAAGTGTCTATCAGCATCGGTGACTTAGATCAGCAGTCTATGATGTAAGTGTCATCGAAGACATTTCCAGCAGGAAAACTAGGTACGTACACACTTAAGTACTAGGTAACAGAATTCTGCTCCACTTACAATGACACATCCAGGTTCAAACCCTTGTTAGGAGAACAGGAACAAGAAGTAGAAGAGGAGGGAGAAGAAGAAAAAAACCCTAGAATAGTACAAACGTCTAAGATTTACACCCCAAATAAAAGTATATAGGTCTGTCTAACAACTCAACACCCAGTATATGAAATAAAGAAAATAATTCCAAACAAAAATGTATCAATATTTCCCAGCTTGACTTCATTTAAACCAATTTACCCAAATTACAAAAAATCTTAAGTCATTCTATTATAGAAATTCAAAATATTAGGCTCGTACATGTCTATTACAATACATAATATTATCAAGTACAACCCCTTAACATTATATATAAAATATAAGCAACATATCTATTAATTAATACTAATATAGGTATATTACAGCCCTTGTAGTGAATAGTAACAAGAATCCACCCTTAAAATTCTTGTAGATATCAATACAAAATGTCATTACTCCAATATATGTAAGCTAATATAAGATGTTACAGACAGAAAATGTAAATCACTGATACAATATTGTTTAATTTTGCCAAATTGGTTAAAGCAGATAGCATGTGTTTATATCTGATAAGGTTGTTTCGGTCTTCAAAGAAATATGAAAATTAAAGTGATTTTTATATATATATATATAGGCCTCTTTCCTAATTATAACATACCCCTGTAATAGTTGTATTGAAACACACTTATTAAAGAAAACAAATTCTCCCCGATGTATTTACTATTCTTTACTTTATGCAAACTTAAATAACAATTGGCTTATGGAGGTTACAAATAGACCTTTTTGTATTGCAGAAATAAACTTAATAATTATAAACAACAGGGTATATATACATTCAGCACATATCTTAAGAAAATGAAAAGTACTATTGAATACATTGTTTGCTACACAAATCAAAGGGCAATCAAGAGTGTCCCCATAGCTCTTAATTTCAATAAGAAAAATAACTCTGTGGCCTTGTATTTACTTTTTAATAAGAGAACTAAGTAACAAAAAAATAACCCCTTTTTTTATATGAACCAAAAGACCTTAGTGATAGCCGAGAAACTATATCTAAGCTAGAGGTTGGAACATAACCTATAAAAAATAATATGGCAAAATACAAGAAAATATGTACAGGGAAAATAAACCACATTTTAGTGAATATAAAATTGGGTTATCTTACCTTATTTGATGGTAAAGGGTTTCTTATTAGTCATTTCATAAAATTTGTCCCATTAAAAATATATGGTAGGTGGTCAAGTGCAGTTAAATCCTCACAAGAGAGTAATAAAAGGTTCCTCAACCAAAAATATTAAGGTACAACGTAATTAAATACACATAGGAGCCTTTTTAACTAAGTTGCCGACGTAAATCCCAAAAGATGGCCTGGATTAAAATAGGATCAATTCGCCGACAAACTTTCACACTTAACCTTCACCTTCCAGAGAGACAAGAAGCTTAACCTACCTCACCACCAGGTCAAGACAGCAGTAGGGGGATGACAGTGCGTCAGTGGTGCCACTTTACTAAAATCAAACTGACCAAATCTGGGCAATAGATCAACCAATCCCTGAGCTGGATCACAGGAAAGAAAAAATATTTAAAAGAGAAGAAAGTAAAATTACTAACCGAACAAAACTAAGGCGCCATCTACACGAAGACTAGTGAATTGCCTCAAGGTGAAGCGGAAGATTTCGCTAAGCAGAGACCGCGAGCACCTTACTACATCGATAGGAGACTTACAGTACCGGATTTACCGATTTTTATGCATTAAAATGTAGTGACGAAATTAAAATGTTACAGTGTATCTACACATATCGACTGTACGTTAGGTTAAGGCACATAACATTAGTAAAAATATTTTTTAAGCAAAAAATACCTACTTAAATTATGATTTACATGTGATAATATCTAAAGGCGCGTATTCACCAAAAAAGCGAGCATTTGTTCTTGTTTGCGTATGTTTGTTCGTGTTCGCTCGTCATATTGAAATCTCGACCATTGAAAGAGCGAATATATTTAAGTTCTCAGTTGATCCATTTATTTTCTGCGAGCATTTGAAAATGGCTGACTCTGAGAAGTTGTTGTTAGCCAGTGCCGCTTTCGTTGCACTGAGTTTATTGAAAAAGAAAAAAAGAAGAAACGATTTTGGCAAGCGGCTATATTTAAAAACAGACGTATTTATTCTGGCAGTAGTCTATTACGTGATTTAAAAGTGGAACATGAGTACGGCCTGTTCAAGAATTTTTGCAGAATCTCTGCTAAAGATTTTGAAGCTTTACTGAAACTTGTGGAACCAAAAATAATGAAGATTGATACAAATTACAGAAGAGCTATTCCTGCAGCAGAAAGACTCGTTGTAACCCTAAGATTCCTCGCGACGGGCGACTCATATAGCTCTCTCATGTATGTTTTTAAAATATCTAAACAAGTTATATCCAAAATAATACCAGAAGTTTGTGAAGCCATCATAGAAGTTTTGCAGGAACATGTTAAGGTAAGTAGGTAAACAAAAGCACAAATAAAAAGTCTTTACACGTCATCAATAACACCATACATTATTTTAAGGAGTTTACAGGTGGTGTCATTATTGCGTGCAAGCACTTTTGTTTGACAGTTTTCATATTATCTCACAAATTATCTTTATTGAACGCAACAAAGCTTAAAACTAATCATTACATTTTTATGAAATATTAATCTTTATAGTTAGTAAAAAATGATACAAGATTATTCTTCATAATATCTCTGTTTGAGTCAGTCAAACCAGTTTGTGGTATGTTCAGATTTTGTTCTCCAGTAGGCGAAGATGAGGCAGCGGGGGATAAGACAGGGGAGGAAGCAGTGGTGGAATAATATCCTGTGCTGTTTGTTGTTGGAATTTGATTGTTAAAATTAGAAGTATTGGAACCATGAGACGAATATGAGGCAGCGGGGGATAAGACAGGGAACGGAGCAGGGCTGGAATAATATCCTGTGCTGTTTGTTGTCGGAAGTTGGATGTTGAAATTGTTGTTTGGTGCCTAGAAACCCATGTCGGCATTGAAGATAATATTATTAATATGATGCTCCACAATAGCTCGGGTGTATGAGTTGTAACTTTTTAGTTTAAAACCAATATGTTCGCCATATACCGAACAGCCGTCTTTTTTTTTGGGCTGAAATATTAGATTTTAAATCAGTCATCACTGCGTAAGCGTCAGTTACTCTAGGATCTTCAATAGGTTTAAGTTTTTTTTTGGAATTCTTTTGGGAGAAACAAATTGTTTGCGCTTGGGAATAATTTCTTCATGAACCGCATGGTTTTCATT
Organism: Kuschelorhynchus macadamiae; assembly: GCA_030620095.1. Classification (NCBI taxonomy): domain Eukaryota; kingdom Metazoa; phylum Arthropoda; class Insecta; order Coleoptera; family Curculionidae; genus Kuschelorhynchus; species Kuschelorhynchus macadamiae. The sequence continues at coordinate 580,856 of JAUTXW010004711.1, forward strand.
GCTAATCGTTTCATTCAAATCTCTATCCGAGCTCTCCTCCAAATATTCATCTTGTGTCATTTCGATGGACTCATTTTCATTCTGAATAAGTAAAGGAAAAATAAAAATTAGTACAATAAAACAAGCTGATACCTATTAATTTTGTTTTCTTTTGATATTTTATGACGATTAAAGATTTATTTGCTAAGATATTTGTTTTTGTAAAAAAGATTTATACAGGGTGTCCCATAACTTATCCGCCGTAGATCAGCAGGTAATTTCCCAGGTGATTTTAAGAAGAAAAGTTAATAAAAACGTATGCCCTAAAATCCATACATGATAAGCAAACTTCAACTTTTCTTCTTAAAATTACCTCAGGAATCACCTGCTGCTCTATGGCGGATAAGTTATAGAACATCCTGTATAAAAAATTATTACTTTATAATATCAAAAAAATTAAAATTTTTTGCCGAAATTAAATTCACTAAATACAATGAACTCATATTTTTTTCAGTTGCCCCAAGGAGAACAGGAGTGGTTGAACATTGCAAAACAATTTAATGATTTATGGAATTTTCCCAATTGTGTGGGAGCAATAGATGGTAAGCACGTAGTGCTTCAAGCTCCTATAAATACAGGAAGTGAATTCTGCAATTATCTAATGGCTGTTGTTGACGCAGACTATTGTTTCACTTTCGCTGATGTTGGATGTCAGGGGAGAATATCAGATGGTGGTGTAATCAAAAATACATCATTTTACAAGAAGCTGCAAGAAGATGAATTGCATTCGCCTTCCGATAACGCTTTACCAAACACAAACAAAGTATTACCGTACGTTTTCGTAGCTGATGATGCGTTCCCATTGGAAAAACATATTATAAAACCTTACCCAGGTTCACACGAGAAAGATTCTATTGAACGCATTTTTAATTATAGATTGTCGAGAGCTAGAAGAATAGTGGAAAATGCGTTCGGTATTCTTTCTGTTGTCTTTAGGGTATTCAGAAAACCTATGCTACTGGAGCCACTTAAATCAGCAAAAGTTGTTTTGGCATGCATTTATTTGCATAATTATCTACGAAGGAGTACATCATCTATCATATATACAAGACAGGGCACCTTTGTTCAAGAGATTGATGGAGAAATTGTGGAGGCAAGAACGAGAAGATAACACTTCATCACTTCTTCCTATTAAAAAAATTCCACGTAAATCTGCAAGTGTTTTTAAAGATAACAGAAAACAATTTGCAGAATATTTTAAAACTGTCGGAAATGTGCCATGGCAAGAATTATATCTGTAGATAAGATAAAACTTTATATAAAGCGTGAATATTGTAAAAATCTTAAAATAAAATAACTTGTTTAAGCGGTTTTTCGAAAATCCTACCGTTTTTTAAATAAAAAGTATTGCAATAATTAAGGGTCGGTTATTTCACCCCCTTGAAATTTGAGCTTTGAAAACATCTCGTCTTGTCGAACCTCTACAACCTAAAATCAATGCCAAAATTCAGGTTTGAGCAAAATCATGTAATGAATAATCTGACTTTGTCCCTGTATAAACGTTAAAAATTATCTTAAAATACGAAAAAAGAATAAAATAAAATACACGTGTTCAAGCGTTTTTCCAAAAAAAAAACAACCGTTTTCTAAATAAAAAATATTCTAATATTTATTATTTTACTTACGTTTCCTTCTGTATCCTGTGTTTCTATTGGTTGATTCTTGTCTTTCAAAAATAATAGACTTTTGAAAGCAAACCATTTGGTATCATAAACCTCTTCGGCACCCATCCCCGAAGTGGTTTTTAGTTTCTGCCTCTCCCTTCTAAAGGACGCAAGTAGGGACTGCATTTTCTTCTTAATTTCTGCACTATCAGTATTCAACATATCGGCTAATTCTCTCCAAGCATCTTCTTTTTTATTTTTATTTTTGTAATAGGGGTCCAAAGAATTCCACAAAACCGGCCGAATTCGATAGGCGTTTATTAGTTGCAATACACTATCATTAGACCATTCCATTTTGAATACCAGCTATAATAATTATTATTGAAAAGATAAATAGGTCCACACGGTCGGCAACGTATGCATGCAGCACAAGCGATCGAAGTACGAGCACTTAAAAATCATCCACACCGAACAAGCATGAAAAAGTATTTTCTTTGATGTACCGACTTCCTCCCGATCTTTATTGATGCAGAATGTTCGCTCGCTCTTGTTCGCTCTTGCTCGCTTTTTTGGTGAATACGCGCCTTTATAGACATGCAGTTGCTGATTTCGTGGTAACTCACGGTACAAACAGAATATATATTAAAAATATCGAGCAATATTCTGCCGAAGTTACTAGCTATATTTTTCCACTATTTTAGTAATTTGATAAGTGTGGTACTAAATAAACTACTTGATAAATAATTATGAAGTCCTTCCTGCTATTTCTCAACTATGACTTAAAATACAATGATCCCAATACATTGGTAGCTTCTTGGACATAAAATGAACGCATATATGAAAAATCGGTAAATTTCCTTTACCCTCGATATAAATTTTTGCTTTCATTAGGAATATTGAAGTGTGACCTAATTTATTTCAGTAGATAGTAATTTAGTAACACATATAGGTATACTGACCTTTAAAACATTTTTATTCGTCGCCATTTTGTAAGATCATATTATGGCGTAAAGTCCTTATGAACTTACCAATACGTGCGAACGGCAGCCAGTCATCTTTTCGGAGAGCTGTAGGTTGCAGGTTCTCGGGTACACCTTTCGAAATTAAAATGGGCGCAACCTAATTGACTGTGACTCAATTAGGAAGAAATCTATATTGATATTTAAATGCAGACAAAATAAAGATTTGGAGGGCTTTTCAATAAAACTCTATATAAAGTGCAGACTGTCAAATTTTAATGTTCACCTTGATTTTTTGTTTTTTTTAAGAGTTGTTTTATAAAATAATTTTTGACTTATGAAATTTAGTTTACATTCAAAAATTCAATTGACATTAAGATATAAAAAAAATAAATCAAGAAAATTTAAAATATATATAAAATATATCAAATACGTGAAATGTGATAGAACGTTATTACCATTATATCATCATTATTCCTGCAGCAAGGAAAAAGTTATAAAAGTATAAAGTATTTCGCCAAGGCTGTTTTACACAAAATAGGTTACTTACTTCCTTTCTGCTACCTTATATAAAATTTACAAATATAAAAATTAAGAATTAATTCCTCGTACTCTTACTAGAAGGAACTCAAAAACCATTGTAGAACTCTTGGTTTATGTATCCCAAAAAATTACACCATAATTTGTAATTATATCCCGTACCGTACCTTGAATTCTTAACCTGAAACCCTACAAAGGATTGTTTGTCTTAAAATAAAATCGACATGGAATGAGCAAAAACAAATTATTTACAACACAACTATTCAAAGACGTTGCCTTACCTCTAATCATTTAGAGGGCTCCTTCGACGCCAATGGTCACCAATAAAGGGAATTTCCAGACATCTAGAAAGGATTCTCGAGGACCGACAGCAAAAAACAAAATTCAGGACGCCATTCTGTTTATAAAAGATAATTGCGAATTAGCTCACAGCAGGAAATTTTCTAATCTAGTCTAGTCTAATTTGAAAATCGACTTACCACGTGGTTGATCAAATGTGGAACCAAACAAAACGGGACCAAAATTTAGGGTCAGACGATGTCCGTAAATAGGCCTTAGGCTTTCAACGGTACTGCACTTTAAAAGAAATTACTTATGACATACTTTCAGTACTTTAAAAAATTGGTCTATTTAGGCACTTTTATAAAGCCCGACACATGTTGCACCTCTAAGGAGAGCCAATAAAAAGGGGCGAGAAAATCAGTTCCAGAAAATTCAAAGAAGTTTGACATTCTCCTCCTTTATTCTTCCTCACTTCAGACTTGTGCCAACCTAATGCCATAAAATAAAATACTAATTACAGTAGAGTTCATTTCTGGCGCCACTAGTATAATAGAGTAACAACCCGATAATATTCGGTGTCCCCCGAATAGAGCTGGCGAACTGCCCCTGAGCAGAACCAAAATCGTAACTGAAATAAAAAACCAGACATTGTCAAAGCTGACACAAGCGTCTATTTCTTGTGCTCTACAAATGAACTTGATTGTGTGGCGCCACCTGGTGAAGTAATTACGACAGCTGTCAGCGTCAGCTGTTTAATTTCTTTTTACGGTTGTTTATTATGAATTATGAGTTTTGTAATTGTAATGCAAAATTAATCAAAAATCAAAATGCCTAATCAGTGTTATGGATGCGGCAAAATATTTGCAAATGTATCAAGTTTAAGGCGACATGGAAAAAATGTTCACAGAGATGCAGCGGATGAAATAGCCCCCAACTTGTACAAAAATGCCTCCAAATATAATTTCAATTGTCAGTGTGGGAAAAATTTTAACCATAAAACTAATTTTAACAGTCATCTGAAGAGCCACGTTGAGACTTTTCCTTCAGGTAGTGGTAATACCTCTAGTAATACCATAGTCAGTGGTAATACTCAAAGGAAAAATAAAAAATGTTCTGTATGTACTGAGTCGTTCCCTTCCAAAGATGAGATTTTAAAACATTTTAGGGAAATCCATGAAATCTCTATCAAATCAAGTATCTTCGAATTTAAATCAAATGATGAATTTTACGCGTGGAAAAATAAATTGGAAGCAAGTACAAATACCAGTTTCATCAAAGAGAACCATAAAAATTCTCAAAAGTGCAAAACCGATTATTTTGTTTGTAATCGCTCAGGATATTATGTGTCACAAGTGAAAGAAAGTGAACGTAAACGTTAATTAAAGACACAGGGTACCTATAAAATTAACGCCTATTGTCCCGCTGCGATAAAATTTGACAGGTCAATGCTGAGTTCATTTGTAGAGCACAAGAAATAGACGCTAGTAAAGCTGACTGGATGCCGAAAAATAAGAAACCAATAAAACAATAGTGACAGAAGAGAAAGGCAGGCAAATTCCGAATATTTGTAAACAAAAACAAAATTCTTTTGTTTTAATTTACAGAAGTTGAAAATGTAATCCAATGAATTATGAATAAAACATATTGAGGTATGTAAAACGTAATTTACATAAAAGTCTTGATATTTTAAAGGTTATACTTAACTGCAATATTATAATGTTTAATTTTGTTCTAGATTATTAATGGGCTTAAAATAATGAAAAACCATCAGCAAAATGTCTGTTTAACATTCCATACTAAGCAAACATAAAGAAAAGCAGCTTGGATAATAAAAACAAAAGCTATATAAACTGAAACTTTCTAATAGTTCAAGTGTTCTCAAAGTGTCAAATTGATATGTTACAAGAAAGAAGAGAGTAAATATGTTTATCATAATTCATGTGAGTGAAATGAACTGAAAGAAGAAACCAAAAAAAAACAGAATATTTTATTGTAAATGAAAAAATTGTTATTTTCATTAATAAAGAAGGCCAGTATCTTAAGAACTAAAACTGATTATATATTCAAAATATGTCACTTTCAATAGGAACACCCTATTAATAAAGATTCTATTAACTTTCTTTTATAAAGTGTATGATATGTAAATTTGGAAAAATCCAACTCGTAGAGTTATTCGACAGGATGGTGTTAGAACACTGTATGAAAATCAGTAACTATACAACTAGCCAAATTTAGTAATTGCTTTAATGTTACAATAAACTAAATAATTATACATAAATTTGAAAATGTTATAATAATGGATTTCCATCAATATTTTACCAGTTTCTACCTATGCCACACTTGATTTTTAGGCATAATTTAAAAATATGTTTATTAACTATTTTTGTATTAACGCACACCACCAATTTGTTAAGTCATGTTGAATTGGTACCAGTTTATCCTTATATCACATTTAATTTTTCTGCAAAATTTAAAGTCAATTGAATGAGATTTTTTTGACGTTTATATTTAAAAAAATTTATTTGGCCGCCATTTTGTTTTGCTACCTTGAATCCGTACCACAATTTTACCAGTCTATCTGTAAATCATACTTAATGCTTGCACAAAAGTTAGTCTAATGAAGTGTTTTCAGGCTGATTTTTTAAATATTTTAAAATACCGCCATTTTGTTTTGCTATCTTATATTAATACCAGAATGTTACCTGTTCATTCCTATATAACACTTGTTTTTTTGAGGTAAATTGGATAATTAGTTTTTTCAGTAATAATTTTTTAACGTTTTACTAGGCCGCCATCTTATTTTGATATATTTGTTTTTTACCAAAATATTACCAGGTAATTCCGATATGAGCCTTAATTTTTGGACAAAATTTGAGGTCAATCGGGTGAGTAAGTGCTCAGCTATTCCGTGAACAGACAAACCAACATACAGAACGACAGACAGACCGACGGAACTAAGAAAACGCGTTTTCGGCATCTAGGGACCCTGAAATGTAAAAATCTGAAAATATCTCGGAGAATCATTTTTTTATCTATTACAATTACTCTAAAAACAAATTTACTAATTGTTCCGTCCTTATGGATGTGGCAGTTATTAATTATTGTTGCCATAAGACATTAAATTGGGGCATTCGACTTGTTTTTAGTAAAGGTTTTTTGCCATCCACAACTAAAAATTCCATTTTTAATTTTGTTAAGTTTATTGATAACTCATGGGACACATTTTTATTACATAACATATAGTTCTAATTCTCTTTTGAGCAATTACTGTGTAATAAAGAAATATCACAAATATTATCTGATCAATTAAAAATAGTTTATTTTGTATAGAACTGGTGAAATAAGAGGGTTCCTGTGAATATATTTGAAGAAATGCAAACTTTTAATATTTGGCACGAAGTGAACTTTCGATCTGTGCTTAAACTGTCGCTGATAATTGCAACAGAATATGATTTGCTGTTTAAAAGCCAAACAACTGCTGTGAAAACTGTAACTTGATAGTGATTCCATTGCGCGCTTTGGATTTCATCATGGGCAAAAAATATTCTGCAAAATCCATTTGCAGAAAAATTGCAAAATCCGCAACGTTAAGTCGTTTGGCATAATAATACTGTTGTTGTTTTAGTGTGAACGTATTGTTGGCACTGAAGTTTGCCGATACTTGTCTCCCACTGATTGAAAGTCACAGCTTTTCTTTCATTATATTTTAGAGGCACAAAAGTATATCAATATTCTTACACATATCACAAGATCCGATCATATAAGATTTGTTATTCACGTCACAGCAAAGAGTAAATTTTGAAAACCTTGTACTTTGTTAACCCATTTATGCCCAGAATTATTTTTTTCTTTAAATTTTTATAAATCTCAAGCATTTTGGTTATATGCCATTTAATAAAAGAAGTAACTATAAAAAAACGAATTTCAGTCAAGAGATTTGATGTTTTGATGTGGGTCGTTTTTGACCCACTTGGGCAAAAAGGTGTACTATGCGCAAATGTATACAGTAAAACATAAAAACTTGCACGGTGTTGTTATTTTCATATATATACATGCAAAAAGTTTTAGATAAAAATAAACAATTATATTATTTGAACACTTTTATTTTGTATGGAAATCTACAAAACATTTATCATGTAATGCAGCATCACACTGGCCACAGGCTTTAGTGGTTTTGTTCTTGCAATGAGCACACCTTCGTCGTGTCTGACCATTCAAAATGAGATGCTGACCATGTCTACGAGCTGCTGGACTAACAAGAATAGGCTTTGGGCCAGTAGATAAGGGGGATTTTCCATATTTTTGTAATATAGATAATACAATTGATCTCCGAAATTCAAGATTGTCAATTTTTTTCCCAAATTTTCGGGCCAGTATCCATGCATTATTCATGCATACATCAAACGTCCAAAATAATATGGGCATATACCATTTTTTGCCGCGAAATCCTATGCGATAGTTTGCCACATTGTTGTCCATTTGGTCGACGCCACCCATGAATCTGTTGTAACAATATATCACGTTTAGCTGAGGTATTTCAACCTTCTTTTTCTCTTTTGCAGAATATCTAACAGCTTGACGAATAGGTCCTACGCCATATTCATTCGACAACATTGTAACAACACTGTTATCCTTCCAACGGACACAAACAATATTATCATCTTTGTCAATGGCATTATCAAATACTCCTCTAGCCCCTTTTTTCATCTGTGAAGAATTTTGAAGTGGACATTTGTCGGTACGGTTTTCTCGCACTGTACCAGTCGCACCAAAACCCAATTCTCCCAATTTACTGATAAGAGCAGTGCTTGTAAAGAAATTGTCGAAGAATAATGAAAACTCAAAATCGGGAAAATTAGTTTGCAACAATTTTGCAAAATTTGTTACAACAGATTCACCGAGTCCAAGTTTTTCGTCAGTCTGTTGAGCCTTTCGTCCTTTATATACGTCGAAGTTGACGCAATAGCCTGATGGAGTTGCCAAAACCCATGCTTTGTATCCGAAGCGGATTGGCTTTCCTCTGATAAACTGTTTACATCCGTTTCGGCCAAAATACGGGATCATGGATTCGTCGATAGACATACAAGAGCTTACAGGGGTATATTTGATAAAATTCTGGTTCATTTTGTCTACCAAAGGACGTAACTTCGCCATTTTATCATTCGGTACTAAGTTGTTGTTATCGGCTGCGTGCAAAAATCTAAATATTTCTTCAAAACGATTCCTTCTAATAGAATTATAAACCAAAACATTTCGAGCGTCATCTCGTCCTTCCCAAAACATGCGACGTCTGGGAACGGGAACGTAACCACTCACATAAAGAACAGCTATAAAAACAAGCATCTCATCATTGCCAATTTCTAATCTACAGTTTTTGCTGGCAGCATATAAGACGCTATGTTTCACAAGAAGTTCCAATATTTCCGGGTTCAAAAAGAGTTCCATAAATTCCAGAGGCTCACATTCATCACCTAATGTCAACACAGGTAACAGTTCTATATTTGTTTGTTTTGTTTTACCCTCATTCTAGTCACCTTTTAGCCATTGTCGATTTTTTCGGGACTTTTTCTTATTTTCTTCAGGTTCTGTTACCGTACTGTCTTCATTATTATGGCTGTCTTCTTGTATATTGGTTTCCGCTTGTGCCTGAAGCTGCAATGAATTTAGTCTGTTGGGGTCATTACAGTCTTCATCCCCTGAGTCTCCATTACTTTCGAATCCATTATCATCTGGAGGAGTTATATAGATGGCATCTGGAACGGGATCATCTTTGGAGAGTTTTTCTATTTCGTCTAACAGCTCAGCCGTCGTCAGTGGTTTCTTCCTATATTAAAAAAATGTGTATCACATATCTGCCCAACGGGTCGATAACGACCCCAGCGAGTTTTTATGCTCTTCATTTTCAAATATACAACCCTAACCTCAAAACAAATATTACATCGTAAAAAGTGAAACCAGTGTAATAAATAGTATGAAAAACAACACAATGAATACTTAAATAAACAACTTACCAGTAAGAGTTTCGATCCATGTCACACTGCAATATTTTATCACTTAAATTTATCAAGAAAACTGAAAACACGATTTCTCAGCCCGCTTTACAATATGATATTAACGATGTCTATTGTTTTGACTACTAAATGCAAAGATAGGCAATACTTTAAACATGCACATGTAAAGCTGATTGCATAATTTAAGTACCGGGTCGTTTTCGACCCGTTGGGCATAAATGGGTTAAGTAACCCACGCAACATGAAGTATGATGTGTAAAATATAATAGTTTTCTATAATGAACTTACCTTTAGAATTAAACACGTCTGTCACTTAACTACTAGCACCTTTGACGTGACGTCAATGTCTTTTGTTTGCATGGCTAACTAACTAATTCAAAATGGTCAATTTCCAAAGCTTAACGTTATACGTTCAGGTTACTTTGATCATTTGTTTCTTATATTTAGTTTGAGTTTTGGTTTGAGTTTAAAGAAATATAGTTTTTTTACTTCAAACTGCGTGATATTCAAATATAAAAACACATTTGAAAATTCATACTGTAAAATTTATTACACGTGGAATTACCCTGTTATAAGTTTATCACTTTCAGGTAAATCAAATTTAAAATGCACATTTTTTGCTTAATTATTAATTATTCATAGTGTAGTAGAACGACCGCAGGCAGACTAGTTTGTTTATTGAGATATACAGGGTCCTGCAGCTCACATCCCGTCTTTTATTATACCTTAACCATTTATTTTAGAAAAAATATTTAAAAGCCACTATATGCTGTTGATTAGAGAGCACATTTTAAAAATATTCTTGTTTATACAGGGTGTTACAAAAAATAGTGGCGCATAAAAGTTGAATTTTTTAAAATGGAACACCCTATATTTTTTTACATTTTTGGAACACTCTTTGCCTAGTCTATGAATATTATCTCTCTTTTTTTAATAGTTTCGGAGAAAAAATAAAATAGAAAAAAAAATTATAGTCTACTTTTAAAATATTTATAAAAATTAGATAAAACATCTTAAAAGCTAAGGTAACCTAGTAGCTTACTGCAAAAGGTTTATAGTTATTCTGATACGAGTATTATAAGTCTTACTTATACAGGGTGACCCAAATTCCATGTCAAACGTTGCAAAATAAAAAATTATTTTTCTCCATTTTTTCAAATGGAACACCCTATATATTTTTTTTCTGTCAGGTACAGAATTAACAGATCAACATTTTTTATTATTACACTTATCTCAAAATTCCTGAAGGTTTTTGAAATATTCTTAAAAAACTAATGTTGTACTTTGTTTTTCAGTACGATAATTGAATAAACTCACTAGTAATGTGGAAAAATGGAACACCCTATATATATTTTTTTCTGTCCGATACAGAATTAACAGATCAACATTTATTATTATTACTTATCTCAAAATTCCTGAAGGTTTTTGAAATATTCTTAAAAAACTAATGTTGTACTTTGTTTTTCAGTACGATAATTGAATAACCTCATTAGTAATGTTCATACCTTCGCGATTTTAAATATTAGATAGGTCAGCGTAGTTCTAGCTATGGGGAAAAACCTAAAATCCTAACATTTTTTCTAATTACGTTTGCTGCATAAAATTTAAATTACTGCCAAGAGTTAAGGCTCGACTTAAGGTGTAACAGCTTTATTTAACATTATTAACAAATATCTAATTATTGCTAAAATTAATTTTTACTTAGAACATATGTTCGATATGTCTTCCATTCTCTTCGAGGCATAAACGAAGACGGGTATGAAAAGATCTTCCTACTATTCTTAATACTTCGGGCGTAATACTTTGAAATGCGGTTCTAATCCGTTGCTGCATATTTTCGGGAGTTGTTGGAGGTTTGTTGTAAAAAATTTCCTTAACGTAGCCCCATAAAAAAAATCTAATTTCGTTAGATCAGGTGACCGAGGTGGCCACGCACTTGCTCCCTGTCTTCCAATCCATCGATCTGGAAAATTATTATTTAAATGATCCCTAACTGGCAACGAAAAATGTGCTGGAGCACCATCTTGTTGCAACCACATTGTATTTCTCAGATTAACCGGCAAATTTTCGCACAAATTTAGCAAGTGATTTTCTAGGAAGTCGAGATACATGGCTCCAGTTAAATGTCCATTAAAAAAATGGGGACCAATAACATGTTCACCAATAATTCCCCCCACACATTAACTGACCATCTGTGTTGTAGATCAAGCTGCCTAAAAATTCTTGGATTATGGTCGGCGTAGTAATGGTAGTTATGACGATTTACAAATCCATTCTTATGAAATGTGGCCTCATCAGAGAATAAAACTTTATCAAAAAAATCAAAGCTTAACCTAATTTTAGCTTGTGCCCAATTACAAAAGTCAACACGTTTCTCAAAATCTGCTGGAAGGAGTTTTTGATGCAACTGAATATGATATGCACGAAATTTATGGCTCTTTAAAATTCGCTGAACAGTTCTTTCGCTTACTTCTACGGCATCCCCGACTGCTTTTTGGCTAACAGAAGGATTTTCCGTGGCAGCTAATAGCACAGCTAATTCATTTTCTTCCGTTCGAACGGGCCTATTTCTAGCTGGTCTTGTATAATTTACATTTCCCATTGCCATAAATCTCTCTAATAAGTTCGTCATGCTCCTTCTGTCTGGGTGCCTTCGTTCTGGATAATTTTGCGCATAAATCCTACTGGCCAAAAAGGCATTTCTATGCGATTCTCCTAACACAAAAACCATATCAACCAGTTCTTCGCGGGTGTACTCCATGACGATAGAACGTTCAAACAAAACTTCTAAACAGTGACGCAAACAAACGAAAAATGAACTACGTAGAAGGTAAAGACCACTATATGAAAAATCCGATAATTATTTCAATTTGTAAAACTTAAAAAACGAAGTAAATTGCCGATATGTTTTAGTGGTTTCACAGTTTCTAGACAATTTGTTTTTCATGGCCTACTTAAATTCTAGTTAATAATTTGGGCAACACTTGTCAATAATATTAAATAAAGGTTAAGGCCGTTTTACATGCTGCAAGTTTCTTGCAGCAAGGGGTTGCACCTGCAAGATATTGCGCGCAATTTGTCTTGCAGACTGTAAAGCGGCAGTTGTATTTCAATTGCAAGTGTCAGCGTATGCCTTTGTGCAAGTCTCTTGCAACTTGTAGGAAGACCTGCAGCATGTAAAACGTCTTTACGGCTTAACTCTTGGCAGTAATTCAAATTTTATGCGGTAAACGTAATTAAAAAAATGTTGGGATTTTAGGTTTTTTTCCCATAGCTATAACTACGCTGACCTATTTATTATTCAAAATCGCGAAGGTGCTTACTTATGAACATTACTAGTGAGGTTATTCAATTACCGTACTGAAAAACAAAGTACAACATTAGTTTTTTAAGAATATTTAAAAAACCTTCAGGAATTTTGAGATAAGTGTAATAATAAAAAATGTTGATCTGTTAATTCTGTATCGGACAGAAAAAAAATATATATAGGGTGTTCCATTTTTCCACATTACTATTGAGTTTATTCAATTATCGTACTGAAAAACAAAGTACAACATTAGTTTTTTAAGAATATTTCAAAAACCTTCAGGAATTTTGAGATAAGTGTAATAATGAAAAATGTTGATCTGTTAATTCTGTATCGGACAGAAAAAAAATATATAGGGTGTTCCATTTGAAAAAATGGAGAAAAATTATTTTTTATTTTGCAACGTTTGACATGGAATTTGGGTCACCCTGTATAAGTAAGACTTATAATACTCATAGCAGAATTACCATAAACCTTTTGCAGTAAGCTACTAGGTTACCTTAGCTTTTAAGATGTTTTATCTAATTTTTATAAATATTTTAAATGTAGACTATAATTTTTTTTTCTTCGATTTTACCTTTTTTCTCCGAAACTATTAAAAACGAGAGATACTATTCTAGGAGTCTGTAGACTAGGTAAAGAGTGTTTCAAAAATGTAAAAAAATATAGGGTGTTCCATTTAAAAAAATACAACTCTTATGCGCCACTATTTTTTGTAACACCATGTATAATCAAGAATATTTTGAAAATGTGCTCTCTAATCAACAGCATATAGTGGCTTTTAAATATTTTTTCTAAAATAAATGGTTAAGGTATAATAAAAGACGGGAGGTGAGCTGCAGGACCCTGTATAATTTCTAGTCTATTTTTCATTTATACGTTGTTCTTTGCGAAAAACTAACAAATTCCTTTGAAATAAGAAAACATTATCACCATGCGCTTTATCCTTCCCTCTTTTTTTTTCAGAATTAATTATTTATCCAAAAATAAACTCTTCCGGCAACAAATGCGGTAAAAGTTGGCGAAGGGAGATAAGGGTTGCGATCAGTAATATAACTTTACTAAATAAAAACAGACATATTTCACAATTTATACATGTTTACCCTACAGCAGGTTTACTCTTGCTTAACAGAGTGGGTTTAATATTTCATCAACGAAAGTCCTGAGAAGTTTAGGGTCGTTTAAGTTTTAAAACTCAACCCTATTATGATTTTCTTATTAAATTTTTGGTAGCGGGGTAAATGAGAAGGTGCATCAGGCGTCAGTTGTAACGTATTCTCATTTCTGCCATTTCTGTAAAAAGTTATCAGGCCTTTTAAAGAAAGTTAACTACCGGAATGTATTTTTTTGCATTATATATGCTATTTTTCCAGAAAAACAGATGTTTCATGCAGTTATCTAATAGTTTTAAATCCCCGTAAAAGGGAAGTATTGTAATCGTGAAAAATCACCCACCCTTCGTGATTCTTTACGTTTCAGGGCCGCTAGATGCCGAAAAACATGTTTTCTCAATTCCGCCGGTCTGTCTGTCTGTGTGTCTGTCTGTTCGCGGCATAAGTAAAAAACAACTCACCCGATTGACTTCAAATTTTGGTCAAAAATTAAGGGTCATACAGGGATAACCTGGTAACATTGTGGCAAAAATCAAGTATGGCAAAACAAAATGGCGGCCTAGTGAATTGTCGAAAAAATTATTACTAATCCTTTATTACATATCCATTATCTTGAATGTTGCATAAAATCAAAAAGTACGTAGGAATCATCTGGGGAAGTTTTGGTATGAATCCAAGATGGCGGCTTAATAAAATAGCATGGCCTAACCCGCAAATCAAGGTCTAAAAGAGTGACGTCAGATCAATATCGACCTAGAATAATTGTCAACCCCAAACTAGACTAGGGCCACGCCCAACTCCTGCAGCCTGGAAAATTACAAGAAGATTAACTGATGGCCACCATTCCAAATTAAGTCATTTGGTCATAAAAACATCGACTTTTGGACTTTAATACCCCTATACTAGATAACGGCCACGCTTAATTGTTCCATTAATGTCGTCTTATGAACCCCTAATAGACCCTTAAAGTTTGAGGTGTATAAACTCGTGGCTACCCCTCAAGGCAGAGGGATAAAACCCAACTTGTCTGAAACATTGTCAACTGGCTTGAACGTACAAACGTATGGGAAACGCTAAAAATAGTATGGGAAACGTCGAAATTGAAACAGACCACTGTCAAGAAAAAACCCCCAGGTATTTCGATGTGGCGCAAGGTCCCGCCGAAATCGAAGAAATCCCCAAAGCCGAGCAAGAGAATCAGATGGGCCGCCTCAAAATAGCTGAAATAAGCAGAAAGGTTGGGTCCAGATCTAAACGACCTATGACCGACACCATCCATTTCTGATTCGGTCCGTCTGAGAAAATGGCGCCCCTAATTTTCACATTCCCATGCCAAACTCGGACATGGCACCCAACAGGAATACGGCCATGCCTAACATCTCGGTCAGCCTGAATCTCTCCATTCTCATTCGGTTTTCAAATCTCGAAATCTTGAAGTAAAGATACCTGAAGCTGCCTCGTGCAATCGAAACAACGAATAGTAATTTCAATTTGACAGTCTAATCCCAAAAAAAACATGATTCCTAAATTGACCAAAGCCTTGAAATATGTCGAGCTACTTCATATAAACAAGTGACAGTGGAAAGACCACCCTACGACGAAAACAATCAACAATCAAACTATAGACAACATTAAGAAATCATGGTTCTTGGGATTAGACCTTGTCAAAATGGAATCACTTTCCGACGTTTCGCCTTCGATTGCACGAGGCATCTTCAGGGATCTTCACTTCACGAGATCGGAACACTGAATGAGCTCAGAGAGACCCAGGCCGGCTATTTATAGTCGACCTGTGTTTACCGGAGCGTGACTCGGTGTAACGATCGGTTTCCACGTATGATGTAGACCGAAACCCGTATCTCTATTAAAATTGTTAAGATGCTTATAAATTTCAATAGATTCTCTAATTTTGCGTTTATAGAGTCCCGAAACCGATGCAAGAACTTTGGTTTCTTTTACATTTATGACATGTCCAGTAGAACGTTGGTGTTCAGATACAGCAGATTGTACAATTTGTTTCTTTCTGATACATCGTTCATGTTCCTTAAACCTAGTCGATATGGATCGTCCAGTTTCTTCAATATAAACATCACCATAGGAACAATTAATTGCATACACTTCTTCCGTTTGAAAAGGAATAATGTCCTTTGGTGATCTCAAATATTGCCCAATTTTCTTGTGTGTATTGAAGATTGTACGTATGTTGGACCGGCGAAGTAACCTTGCAATCTTGTCTGTGGTTCCGTGTATAAATGGAAGAACTACATATCCTATCGGTAATTCCTTATTAGTATCATTTCGTGGAGCAGGATTATTTTATTTTCTAATTGGTCGTATAATATCATCAGTGTAATATCCATTCCCTCTTAAAGCTTGAGTCAGTTTCTCTGTTTCCGATTGTAAAGAATTTTGGTCACAAATCGCGAGAGCTCTGTACACCAATGAATTAATGACTAATTGCTTTTGTGCTGGATGACGATAGGAATTTGCATTTAAGTACCGTCAAGTGGGGTGACTTTGTATATCTGGTGTTACTTCGGACAACAGGTGGTTGATTGCATTATCGGGTCACAGCGGCAACGCTGTAAGGGCTAGCGCAAGTGTGGTTTGGTTTTGGACTTTGGTACTAGTTTTCCTTTGATTATGGTGGGTGACGGTCGTTCGCCGTGACTTTTCGACGTTTTATCGTGTTTTAAGTGAAAATAGTGATTTTTGTGTTTAAAAAACAGCGAAAAAGTAAGTAATGCACACCTCACAAGCAAATTTTTGCAGACTTTTTATTCTTATTAGTAGAAAGCGTAATGCTTTATGAATATTCTGACGAGGAGTTTGTTTATTTACCTCTACCGACATTTTAGATACAGGGGGTTATCAAAAATTTCTTATTTCAGGGGGTGACTTCGGACATGGGCCGTATTTATCACAAAGTCGTTGGGGGCCGAAGCTACCAAAACTATGATAAAGCATCATTGGAAAACGCCATCCGTGATGTTAAATCACGATCCCGGAACCTGCGTGAAGCTGCTGACTATTACGGTGTACCCCGCTCCACCCTTAGTGATCGGGTTAGGAATAATAATGTCAAAAAAGTCGGAGGCCAGACATCGTTGTCTTCTGAAGAAGAGGAAAGACTAGTTGTGGCTATAACACTGGCGGCGGACTGGGGATTTCCTCTTTCACCCTACGATGTACGAATAATAGTAAAACAATATTTAGATAGAAAAGGAGTGGTTATAAAGAAGTTTCGAGATAACATGCCCGGACAAGAATGGATTAGATCATTTTTGACTGGACATCGGAATCTCACGACAAGATTTTGTCAGAATATCAAAAGATATAGGGCACAAGTAAGCCCCGAGACATTAATGGACTATTTCAACGAACTTCAAACCTCATTAGAAAATGTACAGCCATCCCTAATCGTAAATTATGATGAGAGCAATTTTAGTGATGACCCGGGAAACGTTAAGGTTATTTGCAAAAGAGGATCGAAGCACTGTGACAGAGTTATGGATTCATCCAAGTCTAGTGTTAGTGTAATGATGTCAGGTTCTGCAAGTGGCGAACTTCTTCCACCCTTCGTCGTTTATAAAGCCAAACACCGATATCAGGAGTGGGAAGAGGATGGACCAGCCGGCTGTGGATACAGTGTCACAACTTCAGGGTGGTTTGATTCAAAAACCTTCTTAGAATGGTTTCGACAGATAGCCTTACCATATTTCAGAAAGAAAGAGGGACAAAAAATTTTAATTGGAGACAATTTGTCCAGTCACTTAACGATCGAAGTAATTGAGGAATGTCAACGTGAGAATATAAAATTTGTTTTACTTCCACCAAACTCTACTCACCTTTGCCAGCCTTTAGATGTTGCTTTTTTTGCGCCTCTAAAAAAAGCATGGAGGAGAATTTTGACTGAGTGGAAGTCCAAACGAAGAGGGCCCTTTCAGAAGAAAGATTTTCCAAAACTCCTCAAGAGATCCTTAGAAGAAATTAACGCTAATGCAAAGAAAAATTTGTTGTCCGGATTTCGCGCCTCAGGAATTTGGCCCTACAACCCACAGGAAGTCTTAAAACGTCTGCCCCAAAGACTTATGACTAATAATGCTCAACCACTGGATGAAATAGATAAATCACTGCTCGAATTCCTTAAAGTGAACAGAAACCCCGAGGTGCAATCAAGACCAAATCGGCACAAACGCATCAATGTGCCACCAGGAAGACCAGTCGTCCTTGAAGATATGGATACTCAACGGACAATTATTGAATTGGAAAGCGAATCAGAAAATAGGCCGTCTACGTCTGGTGCACAAAGTTCCACAAAACCCCAGACCATTTCCTCCGATGATTCCGATACAGACTCTTTGCCATTAGCCCATCTTACAGCTATAAAGAAAAAGTTAAATTTGTTTGATCAAAATTGTTTACCACCTGACTCATCTGATTCCGACTCAGACTCTTTGCCATTAGCCCACGTTGTAAATGCCAAGAGAAACCCCACTCATCAACCCACTCAACCAGACTCATTTGATTCGGACGAAGAAGTGACTACCGACAAACCAAGAAGTTGTTTCTCAAATGAAGATTTTGTTGAAATGGACGATTTTATTGTAGTAAAGGTTCCTATATGCAAGTCATTTAAATTTAAGTTCTATGTTGCAAAAGTTGTAAATGTTTAAAAAAAAAAATATGTTGTTAGCTTTCTTCGAAAAAAGAAACATGGAGAGAACGTTTTTTTCTATTTTCCAAACGTGCCGGATGAAAGCGAGATTGGAAAAGATGAAATTGTTAAAAAGCTTTATCCCCATTCAAATTCTCGAAGAGGTCATATGTTTTCTAATTTACCTGATCTTGTGATAGAGTAAATTATGGCTGTTTCTATTGCAAACTACCTAAAGTTATGCAATAAACTAGTTTAGTTTTATTATAAGAATTATGCTTTAGTTTTGTTTCGTTATTGTTTTTTAAGAATTATGTTTTGTTTTTATAATAAATATTTTATATTTCTACAATAAAGTGTTTCTTTACATGAAAAAAATATTTAAACATTTAAAAAAATATATATTTGTCCGAAGTCTCCTATAGAGAAGGTTAAAATCGGATTTATGTGATTTTCTACCGGCGTTCGGAGTCACCCCACTGTATGGGGTGAATTCGGACAGTCTTTAATAAAAAAAATCTGAAAACTAAAAGCAATTGGAATATTTTTGAGAGTGTCAAAATGTTTCTTGATGTTAAAGGTATATTGAGCGAAACTTTCAAAAATTTTGCTTTATCGGTATTTATTTTGCGATCAAAAATATTGCAAAATGTGACCGAAGTCACCCCACTTGACGGTACCTGTTCGTATGCGTTGGTTTTCTATATACAGAGTGTCCTAAGGAACCATCCCCTTTCCTTTGTACAAGAACATCTAGAAAGGGAATCGCGCCTTCTGATTCAATTTCCATTGTAAATTTTATGTTAGCATGTTGTTGATTTAGATTATCAAGAAACCCAGGGAGGTTTTCTGGACCATGTGGCCATATTACAAAAGTGTCGTCTACATACCTGAACCATGATTTTGGTTTTAGTGGATACGACTCTAAGGCTTCCTCCTCAAAAGCTTCCATGAAGATATTGGCTATCACTGGTGACAGTGAAGATCCCATGGCTGCTCCTGAGGTTTGCTCATAGAAAGTTCCTTGAAAGTAAAAATATGTTAATGTAAGGCGTGCTTCAATTAGATCTAAAAGTGAGTTGTCAATACTATTATGGTGAAATAAGTCTGATATTATGGAAATTGAATCGTTTATAGGCACATTTGTATACAGCGATTCTACATCGAAACTGACTAAGATATCTTTGGGATCTAATTGGATTGATTTAAGTTTTTCTACAAAATGCGTACAGTTTCTAATATATGAATGTGTTTTCTGTAAAATTATTAAGAATATTTGAAAGATGTTTACCAATTTTGTAAGTAGGAGATCCTATTGCACTGACGATAGGTCGAAGTGATATATTAACCTTATGTATTTTAGGCAGTCGTGATTTGGATATAAACGCTCGTAAGTTATTAAATATTCATTCAAAATTAGCTTTTACACTTGAATATTAAACATTTAGAACTCTCGATAACATTACCAATGCTCAAGCAGAAAGGATGCATCAAGCAGTTACAATTAAGCAACAGAAAAAGTTGGAAGGACTGCTAGACAGCCAAAGACCACTAAAACCGCCACAGGACACCGTTATAAATTTATCTTCCAAAATCCTGAAGCGGAACAATCCGTCCTATCTAAAGGTCAAAACTTCGCCATTACACCAAAAGACATACCCGTAGAAGATATAGTATCATCCGTTGAAGCGACAATTAGAAGACTTCCAGCAGAAGAAGCTGACGCAATAAGGTATGAAACAGCGAATATCACCAAAAATTTTAACCCGCCTAAGTCCAATCTATTAGCTGCGGAAAGAACGGCAATAAAAACATTAAACAACAATACAGACATTTTCGTCCTTCCAGCGGACAAGGGAAATGCCACTGTCGTCATGGAGAAAACAGATTACGTGAAGAAAATACAACTACTTTTGGACGACAACATCTACAGAGTGATCCAAGCAGACCCGACCAACAAAACTGAAAGACGGATAACCAACCTCATTAATGCATCCAACCTACCAACAGAGGAGAAGAAGATGTTAAGGCCAAGCAGCTCAAGGATCCCGCAGTTCTACGGAAAAACAAATTTACGAAAATTCTTCCACAACAAACAAACTGAATACACCGCGAGACACAACTCAGCAGCGAAGGTTGTTCATCAAGCATTAGCCACAACATACAAACAAACGGAGAACACAGACCGTTATTAAAAACGAAGACTACAAGCTCTAATGGGACAATGATATCCATACAGATAAAACAATCCAACCGACCCGATATCACCTTTCAACCTAAAAAAGAAATTACTTATTTAATTGGCATGGCTGTCACCAACGACGAGAATATCCAAGCGAAATACAGTGAGAAGATCGCCAAATACACCGACTTGGCAATGGAAATAAAAAATCTGTAGAAACAGGAAAGAGTCATTATGTTTCCTCTAATCATATCAGTAACAGGCCTCACCCCAACAACGTTTACACCGTATTTGGCTCAATTAGGACTTAATACAGACATTTACAGGAACATCCAGAAATCGGTTATTTTGAAAACATGATACATCGTTCGATCATTTCTTAATACACTTACAGCCGGTTGCACAAAACTTAATTGCTGTTTAGAATTATTAACTGAGCTATCGGATTCGACAAGCTGCTTATAGAAATCTAGGAACTCGCTGTCAAATTTAACATTCCGTTAAACATTCTAAACTTTAATTGAGCTTTCTGTAACTGGCCGAATACTTAGTGGTTTTTTTTACAGACTTGGTATATTCCGCCAGTATAAAATACAACCGAAGGAATACTGTGAGACAACAAAGGTTGGTGTTTATATTTCACGCAATTGAAATAAATAGTGTGGGGTACAACTGTAATAAAATCATTGAAGAAACTGAGGGTTTATGTAATAGGTGTATACTTTCAACATTACGTTGATATTTTTCTTTGGGCAATTATTTTGGTTATCTGCCTCATGCGACTAAAAAGGGTACTGAACATATCTTATGGATTTTTGGTAAAACGTCATATTTCATGAAATCTTGGTATGTTATAGATCTCGATCATCTGAGTAAGTCTTCATGGGCAGAACTCAATCTTATGACTAATTTCGGATATGCAGGGTGTTAAACTTTACTCAAATTCCAAATAAGGTACATGGAGATATCAAAATGACATCAACTTACTCTTTTCAACATACACTGCTGGAACTTCGAAGTGCTCCAAGGAAATTTTTACTGGAAATCTAAAATGAAATATTGTCAATACGGATGACGATTTGAGTTACAGTTTTTGACCTTTAGTTGACCAATTCTTAGAGTATGCAGCTCGATAAGGACATCCTCAGGACTCTATCGCAAACGTTTATATATATCAAAATAATCTAGAGCTAGGTACAAAAAAAATCAATTTCCAGCGGTTTTGAAATTTCTTCTTCCTTTCCGACATACAGGGTTTTTAGAAAAATTGATTTTTTTAAATAATGGTCTGCTGAACATAGCCGACTTATGGCAATTAGATTCATGTCTGGTCTATCAGATTAGGAAAGGTTGTCACCCTTAAGTATTCCACTATGAATATTGTATACAGGGTGCACCAAAAACTCTACTGATTCTAAATTTTAACAATGTTGAATTTCTGCTCCGCGAGGTAGGTAGTATTCCAGACCTTTGTTACCCACTGTATTATTGGGACATATTCTCAGTTAATTTGAAATGATGGCTAAGCAGTAAGTCTGTATAAACAAAAATAACATGTGAAACTGTATTTTATTGAGAAAAAGAGAATTATATCAATGTAAAAAGTGATTTTTCAATTTTTATTAAAAAATTTGATTTAAATTATATGCAATATCTGAAAGAACTAGAGCTAATGTCAAATGCAAAAAAACTCTTTCGGTAAAAATGTCCATTATTACTAAAACTGGCAACAAATCACTATTTAACGTCCACCTCTTACTAGTTTTTGGTGAACCCTGTATACAATATTCATGTTGGAAAATTTAAGGGTACCAACCTTGTTCATAATCTGACAGATATATCATTTCTATATATCAAGATATTTCTTGAAAAAACCTCAAATGTCGGAAACGAAGAAAATTTTTTTAAAATCGGTGGACATGTTTTCTTGTAACTAGGTCTAGATTATTTTTGTTGTACAAAGAGAAAAAGAAATTTTTCATAGAAAGAATTCTGGTCGAACAAACTTAAAAAAATGACAAGGTCTTATATAACCCCCTGTATAAGACGGTTGTTATAGTGTCCTGAGGCTCTCCTTATCAGGCTGCATATTATGGATATTGATCAAACAAAAGCCAAAGTCGCCACTCAAAATCTTCATCCCTATTAAATACACTACCCCGACTGCCTGTATTTCTTACTGAGTAAGCACAATTATCATTCTTTTTTTTTCAAACCTTATTCCGAGGAGTCTGTGACCCAATTTTCTAGAGGAAATAACATTTTTTTCCAGAACAATTCCGCTCACGTCCGTGACGTGAAAATAATTAAGAAGCTTTCACTCTTAACTTAATTTAAAGTCAATTTTTCTCTTCCCCTTCAGAATTGGATAGGCGTTAAAGAAAGCGCAGATACTAAAAAATAAATCATTTTCGTTTCGTACGTACCTAACCGGTGAGAGTAAAATTAGATTCTCCCCGGCTTGTGAAACAATATACCTGTTAAACGTAATTTTTAATCTTCCGGTAAACGAGTGGAAAAATGATTCACTAGTAGACGGGTGCCCGGGTGGGGTCCATTAGACCCAATAAAAATATTATTATTTCAAATAGTTTTTACAACTTTTTTTTTGTTTTGTATTACTATTTGAACTAATTTCCTATTTTTAACAAAAATAAAAAACAATATGTATGTATAAAAATATTTATAACTAATTTTTTTTTATAATAACTAAATGGTTACTTCTTCATCATCTACAAACATGTTATTCCTAAATATTACAAATACATCTTTCTTTGAATTTAAACCACAAAATCATTTGAACAAATGTTCTAGTAAGTTTATTTCGTACAAAAATTATTAAAGAAAGGGAAATCTTATTGTATAAACATTAATTAAAAAAACAACTAATTTTTTCACTGCATTCTTGACAAAACATTTCAACATGCTCTAAACACAACCAATTGTTGCAACATTTGCAATAATATTTTGTTTTGCGGTCCTTGCAATATTTACAGCGACCTCTCTTGTTCACTGGGGGTACTGGTTTTTTCTCCTCAATTCCAGACAGGCGAATAGAAATTTGCCGAATTGC
Source organism: Kuschelorhynchus macadamiae (assembly GCA_030620095.1). Taxonomy (NCBI): domain Eukaryota; kingdom Metazoa; phylum Arthropoda; class Insecta; order Coleoptera; family Curculionidae; genus Kuschelorhynchus; species Kuschelorhynchus macadamiae. Next base: position 604,622 of record JAUTXW010004711.1, read on the forward strand.
TCGTGGTATGTGCTGATCAATAGCGCGCCTTTTCATATTGTCCATAACCAGTTGAGTCCCTAAACTTCTTAAAAACATTCTTCGATTCATTTCTTCTGTGTTTTCATTAGCCGTATAAATAACAAACGCATTTATAGCTGCCACGTTAAGTAGACCATAAAAAAACACCATGGTCCAGCGCTTTGTATTTCTTGCAACATCGTATGAACTTGCAAGATGATCCACGCTTTCAACACCACCTTTCGTCAAATTATAAAAGGTGATCATTTTGGGTTTTTTCTGCTCGCCGGTGCTTTCATCAATTTTATTGTCATTGTGCATAGACGAAACTACTAGAACACATTTACCTTTTCAAGGGACGTAAGACACAAGCGACATATCTTGGCTGAAAGCAAATAAGGAGGAATACTTTTCCCGCCCTTTTGAGCTGACCAGGGCTGGGGGAAGCTCTCTTTTATTAGAACGAATTGTAGCAACGACTGTAGTTTTATGGAGATCACGCATTGTTTTTACCATCTCGTAGCTTGTAAACCATCGATCCATAGTTACATTTCTTCCAGTATTTAAAATAGGTTTACACAATCTGTAAACAACATCTGCGGTTGCGTTGCTAACATCATATGGTCCAGTTGGCTGCTTTCCACAATATAATTCCACATTGCTTGTATAAAATGTTCTGGAGTCTACCAACGAAAACACTTTAAGCCCATATTTATTTGGTTTATTTGGTATATAAACCCTGAACCCGCAGCGCCCGCGAAAAGCTAGCAACATTTCGTCAATGGTTACAAATTCTCCAAGAGTATAGGGTTTCTGGAAATTTGCATTGATTTTGTTCAGTAGTTCTCGTACTGCTGCGATTTTATCCCCTTTTTTTCTTTCGTCTCTAGTTGCAACGTTGTCAAACCGCAGGCACCTTAGCAAAAATCGAAATCTGCGCAAAGCCATTGTAGCAGGGAATATTTCTACTCCCATCCCATCTGTGGTAGACCAAAGTTCCAAAACATTTAGACGCCCTCCATGCAATACCCCAGCTAAGTATAACAGACCTATAAGTGCCTTGATTTCTGTGCTATCCGTTGGTTTAACATCATACTTATCTTTAAATTTTTCGGCAATGATTTGAATGTATACATTGGTATTCCATACAATCATGCCTATAATATACTCATCGAAAAATAAATTCCAGCATTCGAGTACCTCGGTTAAATGTTTTGCATTACCGACGACACCGGGTAAATGAGACACTAAATTATACTTCCTTGTACGTACATTTTGGGCATTAGGATCCTTGCGCCATTTAGTTTTGTCCTTCCCATAATAATATTTAGTAGAGGTACTGTCCCCCGTCTCTTCATTTCCAATTTCTTCTTGTTCTGGATACTCAAAATTATCTTCTCCTTCTGCTCTGAATCTGTTTCATGCATCGGGATCTTCATCTGTAGGCACTTCTACATACAATTTTTGGAGTCTAGCGACTTCTGCTTCATAAGAATACATTATTTTAAGAAAACAACGTTTTAGTCACAACTTATAACAAAAGTTCATAAAAACACAGCAAAATAACAAAAATCCACAACACTGCAAAAACTAACACCAGTGCACGGGTTGGGTCTATTAGGACATATACTGCTGCTGCAGGTCCAGAGCGAATTGAACTGAATTGTTGCCAGTAGCAATAGATGTAGGTGGCGCCGACCGAAAGGTACACAGAGGATCGAGTCGAAATCAAGCGCTGTTAAAAATGGCGGCTAAAAAACGAATAGCTTGGTCTATTAGACCCAACCCGTGTACCGGAAGGTTAACAGTTTTTGACATACGAAATGTTAGAACTATAGAAGTAATATACTATATTTAAGAAATTAAATATAAAATACATTTTATTATGGAGAGATTTTCAAGAAAAGCTCGTTTTTATTGATTTTGTAAAATTTTATCTTTTATCATTTTTATATGTGTGGAATATGTCATATATTTATAGATCTGTGCTCAAATTTTATTTTTGGTTTTCTCTTTTGGTTCAGTTTATAAAATGTTTAAATGTTTTCGAATATACATTGTCTTTGAAAAAGTCATATGAGATTGTTTTATTAGACAATTTTGTCAAAATTTATCATAAGTACGAAAAACTAGCTTATTTGGAAATAATAATAAATATTTGGGTCACGTGACTTCTTTTATCCATCATAATTGATTCTCGGAAACATGAACTCGTCAGTGCCAGGTTCATCAAGTCAAAGAATTACATCTCTATAACCCTTATCCACCATTAAAATATTATTATCCTGGAATCAGGATTATTTATATGATTATTTTTTGTGATACACACTGTGAGCCAAATTAGACGGCACTCTTTTATAACTTTTCCGTTTTCTAATTGTTTTTCATCATGTTTGGTGTAAGAAATTTTTTCGTTCGTTACAAAATTTGGTTTAAAATAAACAGAAATATAGATATATCGTACATTTCAATAGTCTTATCCGATGGTAACATCTATAGTGAATATCGATATTAGTGGGTCGATATCCCAACCCTAATCTAGGTCATGATAAAAATCGATTAGAAAATAAAAAATTTATAATAGAGTAAAAAAGGGTAACGTTTAATCTGGCACACAGTGTACATACCTAAAACATGTGTTAGGTAAGTGATGAAAGGAAAGGATTTTTATAGATAAATAACTTTAAAATAATTTGCAAGAGTGGAGCAGAATAACAATTATTATGGAAATTATTGTTAATAAATATCCCTTTGTTAAAATCTCACTCAGTTTGGCTACATAATGCTTAATTAAAATATATATGCTGGTATGGAAGAAAGGGAAGCAGTGTTTCCCCAAAAGAAATTACAAAACATCTTCTAAAATGTAATTTTTTAAATAGGAAACCATTAATTTAGTTTATATTAAAAATGCTAAAATATTATCTTAATTATCAAGCCAATAATAAATGCGGCCTTGACTCCGACCGAGCCACAATAGAAATCGAATAGAACCTATGCGCTAGCTTCTCTGCAGCCAAGTTCTGTATGCTTGATTTCCAGTGAATCGAGCCAGAGGTTATTGAACTTTTCTCCGACTGTTTGCAATTTTTGCATTTCAGTCGCGTGTTTTAAGTGGGGACGGAAGCTATCGTTGGAGTAGATTCTTTGTTTTAACGGCTATCCGTGTGTTGTGTGATACGTACGTCGCGTCATGCATGGTGCGATAAGGAAAACAATAATACGGACGTGGATATGCAAATACCGTCAACTTCGGCTGTAAGTAAATTATTTTTTTGGCCATGTTTACTTTTTGAAAATGAAAAATCTCTGGAATAAAACTGGTTTTTCCGAATTAAACAATTTCCATAAAGCTGTAAAAAGACACATTATGTCCAAAGCGCATTTGCAGGCCGTCATAAAAGAAAAAATCTTCGGCAAAACCAGAATTGAACACGCCCTTAATAAACAGTTGGAAATTAGTGACCCCCAACACAATGAACTAGTCCATAAAATAGGCAAATATTAAAAAGACTTATCGATGTTGTTTGTTTTCTCAGACAGCACGAATTGTGATTTAGAGGTCATGACGAAATAACGGTTTCTTCAAATAGAGGAAATTTTCAAGATTTACTTAGTTTAATGGCTAAATATGATGATTGCTTAAAAAATCATTTAATTTCCGCTGTTGCAACCATTATTCTAAAAAGAATTAAGCAGAAGATTGGCGAGGCGCGGTTCATTGCTATTGTTCTGGACGAAGCAACTGATATCACTAATTTTAGCCAATTATCTATAGTAATACGCTACGTTAAAACAGATGGAAGTATTCAAGAGCAATTTTTAGGTTTTAAGAATGTGTCCGAAAATCGTACAGCAGATGCATTATATACCGTAGTTTATAATGTTACTAAAGAAATTAATGGAGAGAACAAATTAGTTGCTCAAAGCTATGATGGAGCTGGAGTGATGGTAGGACAATTAGGGGGTCTGCAAATTAAAGTTCGATAAACTTTCTTAAGTGCTGTGTTTGTCCATTGTTTTGCTCATAAATTAAATTTAGTTTTATCCCAGTCCATCGATCACATTAAAGAGTGTAAAGTATTTTTCGTTACTTTAAGTGGCATGGCTGCTTTTTTCCAAGTCAGCAAAACGTACACAAGCTTTGGACTCCATTGTCCACAAACGATTGCCCAAAGTAGCTCCTACTAGGTGGAACTATAATGGAAGACTTGTGTTAACAGTATCTGAAAATCGTGAATCACTGATTGAACTGTTTGAGAATATAATAGAATGAAACGTGGGACTCAGAAGCAATAAATACAGCGGGGGGATTTTTGGACTGTTTGAAACGATATTTTAATTTTAATTATTTGTTGAACATATTTTCAGAAATATTTCCATTCTCGGACAATGTTTTTAATATATTACATACTAAAACAAATGATATTTCTTTTTGCCTAAAAAAAGTGGATGATTTTAAGTCCATGTTAAGCGAAAAAACAGATGACTTTAACCTATTTTGGGAGAAAACGATGACGTTAAATGTAGAGCCACAAGCCAAGCGTCTTCGAACACACAAGGTGGGAGATGTTCAAACATCATACAGACGTCTCTTTTATGAAATAATCGACCAAATTCAGCAACAAATAAACTATAGATTTAACGGTTTAAATGATTTTAAATTCCTCGAGCTCTGCAATTTTGATGCATTTAAAGGAAAAACTTTTCCAGAAGATGCGTTTAAATCTCTTCTTTTTCATTATGTCCTGTTCTTCGACCGAGTGTTACTGCGATCTGAACTAAAAGTGATTTACGAAACTGATGACATTAGCCCAAAAAGTAACGCTAAGGAACTAGTGCAATTTTTAAAAGGCAAGGAGCTGGAAGATGCCTATACCGAAGTGTCGAAATTGTGTGAATTAATATTGACAATACCTGCCACAAGTTCATCAGTTGAACGCAATTTTTCAACACTTAAACGTATAAAAAAATTTTCTGTTGTCCATAAAAATAAATAAACTTCTCCAAAATATGTCGGAGCATCGACGTTTTTATGATGACGTCATTGACGAGTTTGCAAAAAATGATGAGAATCGAATTACATTACAAATAGGTAAGTTTCTAAAAATTGCTTCCCTTTCTTAAAATTTCACCGCGCGCCCCTGCCGTCTTCCAAAACTGCGGTAAAGAAAAGAAGTAACTCTCTGAACTGTTAAAGAATTTAAGCTCACTTGCGTTCGCAGTCGATTCATATATATTAAATATTCTAAAATGTTGGTACTTTTATTTTTTTTTAATAGCTAATAAATCAAATTATCCAAAATTATAACTTACAGGTAAATACCGGTTAGAGTCAATAAATTTTTAACATGGGTTTTCCGGTATAAATGAAACACATAGCTAAAAATCGTTTATCTTTTTGTAGGCGGTATTAAAGATAGGTTCTCAGTTTTGGTGACAATGGTAGGTGGTGCCATTATTTTAGGAATATTGTTGGTTCTACCGAACGTTCGGGTAAGTGTGTATTGCAAGTGTGTGCCTTAGTTCAAATTCGAAATTGTTTCCGAAAATTACTGCCTAAACTATATGAATCGATCTCAATCTTTTCTCTGTGTGGAAAGCGACTTCTTTTTATCTGACCTGCCCTATTGTCTTTTTCCGACTTCAGGAAAGAGGGAGGTTATCAATTCGATCGAATTAATCAAAAAAAAAATTATTTCGGATATTATAAATATTATAACTTATTTATTTATTTCACTTCATGCCAAAAGATCTAAATAGATATGACAACGTCATGTGTAGAAATAAAAAATACTAACTAACAGAAAACAATTATTAATAACTTTTTTTAAGAAGATAATTCTTTCAACTTTTCTTAAATTTTTTGTAAGGCTTGCTGGTAGTTGGTTGTACAGGGTGGTCCACTTAAACTTTATCTCAATAAATAAGACACTGAGAAAAAAAAGTTAAATACAAAAAGTATTTGACCCTAAGTGTATTTTTTGTTTATAATATTTTTATGTATACAGGGTGTTCCATTGTGCCAGGACAGTAACCAACTTTTTTCTTTTTAATGAAATGAAATATTTTTAGAAATTCTAATTCTACGCTTGATTTTGAGTATTTTTTGTCATCATAGCAAACGAAATTTTGACTAGTTTTTGAGAAAAATTAAATTTTCCAATTTTTTTCGAAAAAACAGGTTTTTGGAAACATGTGATTATCTCACACCTGAAGACTAAAAGTGTGAATTTTGGTTATGGATCCATGGGAGTGGTTTATATTTAATACTCTGACCTATCAAGAGCGAAAATCCATTATACAGGGTGGTCACAAATGACCATAAAAAATGTTTTTGTAACTAAAAAAACTTAATTTTTTTAAGCGGAACACCCTGTATTTAGCACTTTTATTGTGTTTAGGATTTAATTCTGCATCGTTCCATATATATAGTCTATATTCCAAAAATTAGTAGTTTATAAGTTATGACCAATTTTCTATAATAATTCGGGTATTTTTGTTAAAAATCTAACTAAACCTAAATAATATCCTATTCTAAGTTTTTTTTTAACGTTATAATTAAATTTAACATTAAATCAACAAGTAATGCAAGAAAGAGAGTAACTAATTACTTATTACAAAACATTTTCGACATAACTCCCGTCTTTGGCAATACAAGTAGTATACATGGTTTCAACTCTCGCATAAGCATTTCTAACCGCGTCTGTTGCATTAAGTCTATCTACCTCTTGCCCAATTCTCCTTTTTAAATCTTGAACAGTATTACACCTATTTTTAAACACCTCGTTTTTTAGGTTGCCCCATAAAAAAAAACCAGGAGTGTTAAGTCGGGGCTCCGCGCTGGCCAATCTATGGTCCCGTACCGACCAATCCAAAATGGAAACCGTTGATTCAAACAATTTCTAACATGCACTACAGTGTGATATGGAGCACTATCTTGTTGATAAACAAGCCCTTCTTTAATATCGTTCGGCAGATTTTCAATTAACGGAAATATTTCGTTCTCCAACAAATTTAAATACCTCTCACCATTCAGAACAAAGTCATAAAATACTGGACCTATTATTCGATCACGGATAATAGCACACCACACATAAACACTTCTCCGACCCTGTTTTTTCATTTCTTGTACACGATGTTCATTTGAGTTACACCAGTAACGAGTATTTTTTCGGTTGAACATGCCGGCCGTATTGAAAATTGCCTCATCGGTAAATAAAATATTTTTAAAAATGTCAGTTTCAAAATGGTGGTCCATTATCAGAGAACAATAAGAACTCCTTGTTTGAAAGTCCTGTCGGGATAATTCCTGAACTGGTAAAAATTTGAACAGATGGTAGTTATTATTAGTTAAAGTCCTTTGAACACTAGTCTTACTAATTCCCGGTAGCTCTCGGGATGCACCTCTTTGCGAATTTTCGTTGTTTTCTTCAAAATACAGGAGAATTTCTAATTGCTTTTCTTCTGTTAGGACACTTTTTGGACGTCGCTTTTGTTTATTGATTACGACACGTTCAAGATCACGAACAATTCGTGAAAAAATATGTTTCGTGGGTACCCGTCTTGCAGGATACAACGATCGATACTCCCGCAGGGCTAATGCTGCACTCTTATTATTTCTTATTTTTGAAGAATGAAGATTTAAACGCTCTTGGACATTATATAAAGCCATTTTTCCTTTAAAAAGAGTTAGAGGCAACTAAATGTCAAATAAAAACTCTGTATTTATTGGTGTCCAGGCAACAATTTGACTAGTTTTGTTTTTCCATGGATATCTTGTAAAATTAAGACGCGTTTATTGCGAAATTAAAACCGTAACCGTATTATTATACTACTTGTATTGCCAAAGGCGGGTGTTATGTCGAAAATGTTTTGTAATAAGTAATTAGTTACTTTCTTTCTTGCATTACTTGTTGATTTAATGTTAAATTTAATTATAATGTTAAAAAAAAACTTAGAATAGGATATTATTTAGGTTTAGTTAGATTTTTAACAAACATCTCTGAATTATTATAGAAAATTGGTCATAACTTCTAAACTACTAATTTTTGGAATATAAACTATATACACGGAATGATGCAGAATTAAATCCTAAACACAATAAAACTGCTAAATTTAGGGTGTTCCATTTAAAAAAATTAAGTTTTTTTAGTTACAAAAACATTTTTTTATGGGCATTTGTGACCACCCTGTATATCGCTCTTGATAGGTCAGAGTATTAAATATTAACCACTCCTATGGATCCATAACTAAAATTCACAATTTTAGCCTTCAAGTGTGAAAAAATAACATTTTTCCAAAAAAAAAGTTAATTTTTCTCAAAAACTACTCAAAATTTCGTATGCTATGATGACAAAAAATACTCAAAATCAAGCTTAGAATTAGAATTTCTAAAAATATTCGTACCATTTCATTAAAAAGAAAAAAGTTGGTTACTGTCCTGGCACAATGGAACACCCTGTATACATAAAAATATTATAAATAAAAAATATACTTAGGGTCAAATACTTTTTGTATTTAACTTTTTTTTCTCAGTGTCTTATTTATTGAGATAAAGTATAGGAGCATCTTAAGTGGACCACCCTGTACATATTCCCACAAAAGCAGTAAGGACTTTTTTTGGAAAGTGCTGGTCCTATAGGGAGGTATATAAATGTTTGTGGAATTTCTTGTACCATAATTATGTGGTTCTAGATGACGAGAAAATCTAGTGAATTGTTTTTTAACGAATAATACCCAGTGTAAAATTAGAATACATGGAAGAAGGAGAATTTTATACTGTTTGAAGTTTAAGGGTTTACATGAGTCTAATGAATTTAATGAAAAATTTTGTCTAATTATTCTTTTTTGTATCATGCAAATTCTGTTTAAATGTGTCGATTGGCCCCAGTAAATAATACCATAGCTTAGATGGCTATATGCTAGTGCGTAATAGGTATTTAAAAGTAGTTTTATTTCTAAAGTGTTTTTTAGATTTCTTATTGCAAAGTAGGAAGTACTTAACTTACTTGCGACCTGGTTCATCTGGTTGAACCATGTTATGTGTGGATCTAGATGTAATCCTAGAAATTTAAAATTTTCAATCCTATTTACATGTTTGCAGTTTAATAACAAATCTGGAAACCAAGGCATATCTTTTCTTTTACAAAATGTCGTAAAGCGGGTTTTTGGATTCGTTTACAATAAGGCAATTTTTCTCACACCGTAAAGCAAATTTTTCCAAAATTATATTGGCATTATTTTCCAATTTGTCGAAATTATTATCAGAAATTGCTATAGTGTAGTCATCTGCATAGAGAATTATTCTATTTTTTGATAGTGACAGAGGCAAGACATTTTCCAGATCATTTATAAAAAGCGTAAATAGTAGTGGTGAGATAATGCTTCCCTGAGGTGCACCACAGTTTATATTATGTCCAGTAGAGATAACATCCCCAATCTTAACCTTTATCTTACGTTCCTCTAAATAAGACACTAACCGTTTGTTGATATCTCCTCTTATCTCCAATGCATATAATTTCTTCTGTAAAAAGGAGCTATTTAATCAGTCAAAAGCTCGAGTGAAGTCAAAGAAGATGGCAAGAACGTAGTTTGATGTGTCCAAGCCCTCATAAACGAAATTTAATAGCTCAAAAGCAACTGTAGAAGTGGAGCAATCTTTTCTAAAACCGTGTTATTTGTTACTTATTAATTTTTCTGCATTTAGGAAGTTTTCTATCTTGGATAAAACTACTTTTTCAAAAAGTTTAAAAAAGGTAGGCAGGCCCGTAATACATCGACAGTTTTCGATTTTTTCTCTGTCGCCCTTTTTATAAAGTGGAATAACTTCCCCTACCTTCAACTCACGAGGGAATATACCTTTTTCGAGGGATAAATTAAAGATATAGCCTAATGAGTGTTTAATATATTCACTTATTATTTCTAATGCTATAACTGGGATGTCGTTCTTACCAGATCAGACTGTTTGAAGATTCAGTGGTGTTAAAATAATTGACCTGATATGAAATTCACTGGTTGTAGAATTTGAAAAATCAATATTATGTTTACCCAACGTTGTTGATATTAGGTTTTTTGCGCTTGTTGCAAAATATTTGCAGAATTCTTCACATATTTCGGACATATTTATTATGTATTCTTCCTAAGATAGTATTTATTACTTGCCAGATCGTTTTAGAGTTATATGCGGAGTCTAAAATTTTTTGTTTGTAGAAATTTAATTTCTCTAGACCCAGCTGTTCATGAAATAGTTTGTTTGACTGAGTGTCAAATAACTGTGACTATTGTTTATGACAACCACACTCTAATGAATGTTAAAAATATCAAATATATTTATTCCTGGGCAAAATTTTTCTTGTGTTAATGAGTGAAACGTATAGGGAGATAAGAGGGAGATTATAAAAATATCGTGTTTCATACGGGTTTAGGGATTATTAACGACACGAAGTTCATTATTTAAAATCCTTTTAATGTTTAACAATATGGATTGCTGTTTTCGTATAAATAAGTACCGTAAAACGAGGTGTATAGGGACTTCCAGGTGAATCGGGACAAAACTTTTTTTTTATACAATATATTTTTTAGTTTATTTATAAATGTCATTCGAAACGCAACCACTTGCCAAGTTGACTCCTAAATATGTGTTTTAACTGTGACGCTACTGAATTCCCTGTCAAAAATCAAATTTGACATTTGACATCGGCAGAATTACGTCAGTTGGAAATCAGCTGTTTTCAAACACCTTAGAGTGTTGGTGGTAACTGATAGAAAAAGTATGTAAAATAATACAATATTGGAAATAATTAGACCTAAGACAATCCTGTGCCAAAATAAAATGTAATTTCTAACATAAATTTTTTTTTTTAATGGATCGGGCACTTTTTAGGTTAGGTCGGGGTGATTAGGGACAACGGCAAAACAGACATGCCTCGCTTTTATACCCCTAAAGAAAAGAAATTGTATCACCATTATGAGCCAGAAAAAATTCAAGCTGCCCTACAAGACATTATAGCACGAAAAATGACTTATCGTAACGCAGAAAAGTTTCATGGTATCCTTAGGTCAGTTTTATGTCGACACAAGAAAGGAAATTTAAAGAAACGAGGAGGTCAGATGGTTTTAACAATGAAGAAGAGGATTTACTGATTAGAAACGTAAACACATGTTCTGATTGGGGTTATCCAATCGATAGTTATGACCTAAGATTGATCGTCAAAAATTATTTAGACAAATTGGGTAGAAAAGTTGTTCGTTTTAAGGATAATCTTCCAGGGCCAGAATTTGTAACGAGTTTTTTAAAACGACATCGATCACATCTTTCGAAAAGAATGTGCGGAAACATCTAGGGCTCAAGTTTCACGTGACATACTAAATGAATATTTCACCAATTTCTCGATTGCTTTACAGGATGTGCCACCTTGCAATATTATAAACTACGATGAGACAAATTTGTCAGATGATATTGGTGAAATATAAAATTGTTAAAGGCATTTTTAGAAAAAATATCGGAGAATGCCGAAACCAATATCATTTCTGGGTTTCGAAAGACAGGAATAATACCATTAAACAAAGAAGAAGTCTTAAAGTTATTGCCCAAAGAACAATTAGATGAAAATGAAAGAGAAGCATTGAATACTGCAATGATCGAATTATTGAAAGAGATGAGATACTCAGAGAAACCAAGGAAAAAAATACAAATAAAAAATTATCAGTTGAACCTGGCAAAAGTGTTCAGTGTGATAGCTCCAGCGAAAGCGATCTCAGCTTGCATCAAGATGAAATGCTTAATAATTATGCAGATAAAGACAATGTTTTAGCAGAAGAAGATTTTTATGATTCTCCCGAGCAAAGCGCCAATGAGATTAATGCTACATTAAGCGACGATAATAGTGAAGATCTTCCTCTAGCTAATTGGATGCGAAAAAAATCCAGGAATCTCCAACCACTTCTCAAATCAAAGACTGCAATGATAATTTATCACTTAATGAGACTGATAGCTTTAAGGCAAATTGTGATTTTAGCATAGGTGACTGGGTTTTAGTTAAGTTCCCAGTAGAAAGAAAGACTGCCTGCATAAAAACAAGAGTTTATATAGGAAAAATTATTTCTATTTTAGATGAAAATTTTGTTGGCTCTTTTTTACGAAAAAAAGAAAGTGATAAAGACAAAACTGGTCCTGTTTACTATTATCCCAATACACCGGATGATGCAGGGTTTAATAAGAAGCAGATCATCAAACAATTACAATTATTTAAAGAAAGACGTGGATTATACACATTCCAGAATGTGGATACCAGCGACTTTCAATTAATTTAGCATTAAGCAGTTCCAGTATTATGAGAATGTTCCTTTTAGAGATTAGTTTTTAATGTTTATAAATCTTTAAAAGAGTGTTTTTTAGTTTTCCTGTTATATTTTTATAAGAGTTTAGCAAAATAAATATTTTTGCAAGATCGTTAAATGAGAATAACTGCTGAATAACATGACCGTCCCTAATCACCACATTTTCAGGCGAAAAGGGACACCGCAGATTTAAAAAAAAAACTATCATTTAACATTTTTTTTATAATGCTATTATTTGGGTATGGAAAGTATACACCATATTCGGATTTTTGCCCCACAGAAACTAATATTAACCGCGTTTTACGGTAAATGACGGTTATGATATAATTTAAGATCGTAATTATGCCAAAATTTTCTATGCACAGGACCCAGTAGTTACTTACTTACTAACAGAATGCTGAATTTATGCGATGAAAATATTAAGCAGTCAGATATTGACAGAAAGAGTAAGAGGTGCCACCTGTGGGAACAAGTGCGAGGCTTGGCGTTTATACATAGATGGCACTTTCTAATCTTTGGGTTAATATCTGACTGCCTAATATTTTTTTCGTTTATATTTGAATTCAAATTTTTAAGATGGAATAAGATATTATTTTATACTTTTTAGTGTTTTTTTTTTTAATTCAGATTCATTTGTTTTAACAAATTTTTTAATACTAAATAACATTTTTTTATGTACGTTTATTCATTTGGCTACTCATTATATAGCCTAAACAGTTTGATATATTTTGGTGTATTAAAATAAAGAAGTTGAAAATGACAGTCGAAAATGCATTCACTGAGCCCTTCCCTATGGTGCTTGTTTTCTTCCACCAATCTTTAATCTTCCAGCAGTAATTGAACTGTATAGGGGGGTTACGCAACTTAAAGTTATATATAGCGGAGCGGGTGCGAAAATTTGCTTTAAACGCAAGAAAAAAATAAAAAATGTGGTTTTAGCAAAGAGCACCGTATTGACTGTATGTGATCGTTTGCAGTTCTGAATTTCTACGGCTATATATATATATATATATATATATATATATATATATATATATATATATATATATATATATACGTATATATATAGAAAATAAACATGAATTCTCTGTGAATCAGCTAAAGTTACCAATAATATAAGAATTAACAAAGAATAAAAATATTCTTAATTTCCCAAAATTAAGCTAAGAAATATACTGGATGAATACGTAACAAAAAGTTTTGTCTGTATCCTGCGAGTGTTCCTAAAAATATTTATAGTTCCCTAAATATAATGTAAAGAAGGCGAGAGATAAATAAAATGTACGTAAAACTTTCAAATTATCAGTTTTAACCCAAATTTTTGTTAGAAAATGCTTACAAATTTAGACAATGCATGATAAATATTTGCTAAAATCCTATCAATCAATGGAACTTGTTATGTGAGCTAACGAAAAACTATTTTCAATATGTCAAAAATTAAAACAAACTTTAAAACTAAAAGTTAGGACCGAATTATAAACTTTCATAGAATTTTGTAAGGGAATACTAGCCTTTGTTCACAAAAATGCGATCAATCTTCCAAATAGCTTTACACTAAGAGACTAATGGTTGAAGGCTAAGTTTATTCTTATAAAGGAAGATACGCTAGTGTGATTAAGCTGCATAAATGTATTAGTTTTATCAAAAGTTCTTATTTTATCCCTTTTAATTTTATTTATAAGAATTTTTATTGGACAGGCTCAAAGGTTTCGATGCCCAGTTTCGCAAATATACACTCAGTTCCAAAAAAAAGTGACGCACTTGATTTTTGACCCAAGTTCAATGTCTTATATCTTCTAAACCAGTGAATCGATCGTGAACAATCTTTTTTCGTAGGTAGGTAATACCTTTGTTTTTCAGCAAAAATGATACAAATGAAAAATTTCTCAAAGATTCTTGGATAATAATGTAAAAACTACATGCTTTTTTGCTATTTTTTGACTTGCCCTGTGTATTGGTTGAGGATTCGTATAGAAACTTTACATCCTACACGAAAGACCCTTTTTTTGTAAGCATTGTGTTTTTTTATTCACCGACTTATCTCAAAAATTGACCGAATTACAGCTTTTTTGCTGAGACCTTACCAAGCTGCATAGTTGTTAACGGAAAAACTCAGACAATGTTTTTTTTAACTTAAAATAACAATAACTGGACAAGAATTTAAAAAATGTGTTTAATACCGAATATCGACTTCTCCATAGCAACTCTGAGAGCTTTTTATCTTATAGCATATTCGAAATTAAATTTCTTATTCTTTCCATTGGTATACCGTCTCATTCTTTTGATGTATCTGTCAATTCTGCTAGGTTCTCCAGAGACCGTTCTTAATTTATTCCACAAACCTAGCCTTTAAATTCACTTCTTCTAGGCGTATACAAATTGTTTGCTCACAAACTATAGCATCTCCAGCTTGGAGAAGATCTTCCTGAACTTGTACAGGTGTATTTGATCGATTCCGTAAAATTCGCAAAAAAAGATTTGAAAATTCCTAATCAGCAACAAAAACTGAACTTAAAATCCTTTATTTTTAAGCGATTCTCATCAAAATCTAGTTTGCCACATCTGGGTTAATTCTTATGGCCTGAAAAAGGAAGAAATTGATAAAAAAAAGTTTGGCATTTTTTATCGTTTAAAAAAAATGATTTGATGCCACCGGCATGCGAACGCAGGCACTCTCGGTTTACAATTTAATTGGTCTGGTTTTAATAGAGCACTCCAAAGTGACATGGATGACCTATTACAAAGAGCTGTCGACAAATTTACCAGGCTTGAGGTCTAGACACAGACAGTCGGTGGAACATGAGACTTAAGATACTTAATCAAACTAGGTTCGGTGGCATGTAAAATACATTAGGTTTCAGCAAATATCTGTTTAATAACACCCTTTAAACGGGCAGACAATAAAATATTAGTCTTTATTTTGCTAAATTAACAATATTATAGATAGAAATATACAGTGCTTACATATTCAAGCGAGACACGTTAATTTTAAGTTTGAATATGTCTGGTTTTTTCGAGTCGCCACCTGGAAAAAGGAACCACCCTCTAGTCAGAAGGGCTTCTCTCGCGTCGTCTCTTGACACGAGAGAAAAATTCCTTTTCGTCTCGCCGAGAATGCCGAGAGAAGAGACGTGATACAAAAATTAGAAAAACTTCCTAATTTGATAACAGATAATATAATATTAATATTAAAGGCATAATATTTAATTTTGTAATAATAGGGTAATTGTTAATTATCTAAAAACTAGAAGAAAAAACGACTTATGAAGAGTAATTGTCAATTCTAAACAATTTTAATTATTTTTTAGAATTAAATTTGAAGCATCCTCAGATTTTTTTTTCAACTTTATTTTCCTCTTACTGCACTTGAAAATGGACTGTACTATCTCTTATTAAAGACCTAACCAGCCACTACTTCAGAAAGTTTGTTATTGCTACAGGAAAGCAGCGCATATTGAAAATAAAATTGGTATTTTGTTTTTTTGATTGTTTACAAGAGACAAATTTTTCTTGCATAATTTTTACTCCAGTTGTTGTTGTAGAAAACAGCTCATCGTCAAGAAAGTCTGGTATAAAGTACTTTATTGAAATAGTAACAAATTTCTATTTTGTGTCTATAATCAGCGGATCAACGTAATTCTCATAAGGACATCATTAATTGTATATTTTTAATATTTTTACGTTGCCAGAACCACACCTACTAAAAATTATGTTGTGTCGCTTTTCATTTATTTTTACTATGGCTCTGAAAAGAATCGTATTTGACATTTTCAAATCCTCCTGTTCCGCGTTCGAATGGAGGCAGTCTCTATTCGGACCAGACGTACAAACAAAATTTAAGCTATAAATTTAACTATATAACGATACTTAAAAAAATGTTTTCTTAAAACTTTAAATAAAAAACCTAGGGGAGTTAAAATATTATACGCAATTATCGCAATGCTTACATACAAATGAAAACTATAAAAAAGTGTATTAGATAAAAAAGCCTTAGAGTTGTGTTAGTGTTGAGTTATATAAGGGCAACTCGTGAGTCCTTGCCCAGACAGATCACTCCCAAGATAATCTGCGAAGTATGTGAAGGTTTTTTGGGATTTGATCGCTAAATTTTATATTTTTCACGGTTCTTCCAAGGTCATCATATTGTCTGAAAAACGGGCTTTCATTTGGAGAGAGTACTCCCATCCTTCTCAATATAGAGTGCGACCAGTAGTCTTCATCGTGTGAAATTATTTTGACCGAACTAAAAACGGAGTTCTCAGAAAATTTTGCTTGAAAAATAATGCAAAATGACAATAAAAAGGTTACTTACGTGAGTTGTTTTACCTGTTAAGTCTGACTTTTTTTAAAAAAATTTTATTTTTGAAAAATGATAGAGGAAAATAATGTTTGTTTTTTAATCGTATACATTTATAAAAAAAATCCACTCTAACGGTTAACTTAAATTTTCTAATTTTTTTTTAATTTATAGTTTTTGAATGAGAGGGCGAATGTTTGCTGTATGCGGACGACTTTAAAATATTTTGTGAGATTCGCTCTCCTGATGATGCTTATAAACTACAAAACTATTTAGACTTGGTTGGTAGGTGGTGTACTGAAAATAAACTTCCGTTAAATCCTTTAAAATGTCTTTTTCGAGAAAATCACCACCAATTGAGCATAATTATGCTATAGATAATGTTGTGCTAGCAAGATCTACTGTGATTACGGACCTTGGAGTAATTTTCATTCATTGAAAACTTATATTTATTAACCATATCGAAGACACAGTCTATCAAAAGGAATTCAACAGCCCACTACGCTGTTTTCTCTTTACTCGACCTTTGTAAGATCTCGTTTTGGCTACGCCTCTATGGTATGCTGTCAAATATACCAGACTCATATTTCTAGCCTTGGAAGAATTCAGCGTAAATTCCTTACAATTGCATGCTTTATATTGCACGGTGTGTAGCCGGCTGTTGAATGTCTTCATGAAGATTTGCTTGCTAGGTTCGGCCTTACTTAGTTAGCGGCTAGACGGTCGTGCAACTCAGTTATATTTTTGTACAAATTACTAAACAATAAGATTAATTGTATCAGTCTGCTCGATTGTATTAGATTTAGAGTGCCTAGATTGGAAGCAAGACGCTTGAGCTTTATTCAAACCCCAGTTCCACGAACCAACATCGTTAAATCTTCTCAAGTATACCAGATTTCAAAAAACTGCAATAAAATTGAAAATATTATTGACATATTACACTGCAGCATTCAACAGATTAGAAGGATGTTTGTTTAACTTCATTTTTCATTTTCATTGTTGAACCTCTTTTTTTTATTTATATTCTAACTTTAACCCTAACTTTTTCTTGCCCAAAAAGTGTAAATTTTGTCTTTATGTGTTGTACTGTTATTGTTGTTATATATTTTATATTGCATGTTATGTTTAGTATGTATATCGTTTTCCTTATCCTGTAATTGGCTAGTCTGTTGGATATTGTGTTTAAAATAAATAAAATAAAAAAATAAAAAATATATTCTATCTTTAGGGTAGGCGATATAGCGATATAGAACAAATAAAAAATGTTTCAGTTTTGATTGGATTGAAAAGTGGTATGGGAATCCGAAAAGTTTTCGAAAAAACATATCTGAGGGATGTGTGTTTATGTAAACAAAATTTGCGCGAACGATAATTTGAGAACGATCTAACCGATTATTTTTAAATATTGCACCAAATAGATTTGGTTACTGTTAGATTTTTAAGGGATATAGAAACGTAAAAGAACTCGGAAACTAATAGCAGTCAAATTGAAAGCAGAAATAGTTGGGGTAAATGTTCTGACATTAAAAAAAATTAGAAATCATTGGCGTAAATACTTGATGTTTTTTATTCGATAGTATATTTAAGAAAAAACATAATATTTCGAAAAACAGTGAAATACGCTAAATTCATTTTCTCTTTTTTTTTTGTAAACAAAATAATTTTTGTCCAGTATACAGGGTTGCCTTAAAGGAAAGAGACAGCCCCCCAAATACGAAAAAAAGTATTCAGAAAACGGTAAAACATAAAAAACTTCTTTTGCTTTTTGTATATATTATTGTCAACTATACAGGGTGATACTAGGTTAAAAAGTCAACAGTTAAGATAAATCACGTGACTACCTTTCTTTTGTCATTTAAGCAAAAACTTTTTGTAAACTCACATTTTACTTAGGGCAGTTAATAATAAAATTCACAATTTTTTAGCCATCCATAACGGTTAATAGATGAAGAAGCTCGCTTAGCGTATATATACTATACCTACGGAGGGTCTGAAATAAGCTTAAACATATCTATAACGAACCCAAAACTTCATGTTGTAGCTTTCTTAAAACAAAATATATTGTAATGTGCAATATGGGAATAAAAATGGCATTGCTTTGTCTTTTAATGATAATCCTCTACACATGCTTTAGATTGACCACATCTCAATGGACAGTTTGTGTGAAAATATCTCTGCACATATAACAAAATTAATTATCTTGTGTTTTAGGTATACCAAATAATTAATAAAAAACTTTGTTTTTTAGTTTTTGCAAAAACATGAGTCACTTTTGTTATAAATATGTGTAAAGACATTTTCACATACCCTGTATATTATCATTTGCTCAATCTAGTGCCGTTGTCAACGATTACCATAAAAAAAACCAAGAAATGCCATTTACAGATTAAAAGAAGTTGTTTGTGTTTTAAGAAAGATACAAAACATTGAAGTCTCGGGTACGTTAAAAACATATTTAATTTGTTGGGATCAGTAAAGCAATCCGGTTTTTGTTTTTCAAGAGTTTGTCTTATTTAACATAAAAATTATAAAAAAAATGCAGGAACTTTTATGTTCGAGGGACACGAGAGAGCTCGAAACAAACAAGAAATTTTCACCAGTTCGCCATTTTTAACAAAATGTTTCCAGATCATTCCCATATGGCCCTTATTTTTTGACCACTATTTGAAATTATTCGCGTAAGTAATTTTTTAGCTATGCCGCGAACAGACAGACCGAAGGAATTATGAAAACATGATTTTCGGCTAAGGACCCTGAAACGTAATGATCTGAAAAATCACCTTTCTTCAGCCAACCTGATTGGCAGCAGCTTCTCCTTCAATCCTAGATATCTTGACTCTGTCGAAAGAAGAACTATTCGTCTGACTGATGATCCAAACCTCAGAAGGAAGCTTGCATCACTAGACCATCGTTGAATTGTGGGCGATCTGTCTCTACTACTTTACAGATGCTACCACGCATTCTGTTCTGATGAACTAGCATCCATTATACCTGCCTTAGTTATTGCTGCCAGGGAGACAGAAGCATCGACCCTCATGCATCTTTTCACCATTCAACTGCAAAGACCAAGACTATTTCCAAAGTTTCGTGATTATAGAATGTGTTACCAACATATGCATTTCCTTCTTCTCCTAATTTGCAAGTCTTTAAATCCCGCATTAATAGACTTTCCCCTTCTTTGTATAAAGTAACCGTGATATCTAGTACGTAGGTTTCCGGTCTATTTTGACAGGTTGCTATGACAAACAATTTCCCGGAAATGTTTTCCTGCAGGGTACACTGGATGTGATTACACCTGCAATTTGTTTACATAAGTCACGTACTAAATTAATACACAGTTAACGTAATTTATATTTTTTTAATAATCATTGTTGCATTATTATTATTATTCATATGTAATACATTTAAATGATCTTTGCTAAAACGTAACATGAAGAGAATGAAAATGACTACTGACACCACAAACTGACACGTATCTAAAACTGTAATTTAAATATTTTTGACATTCACAGCCAACTTTGTTATTTTCAGACATTATTACCTGTTATTAAAATTTTAATTTTGAAAAGTTTTTGAAAAATCGTGTATTTCGGAAACAATTCAAGCACTGGGGATATTGCAAATGATTAATTCTATTTAATTTCCAGGAAAACCAAATAATCCTGATATTCTATTTTTTTAAATATGTTTAGATTATTTGTTGCGTTTAGATTAACAAACAAAAATCTTTTTTGGCTTTTTCGCAACTGAAAAAGAATATTTAACTTTAAATTAATTGAAGCAGATATTTAATATAATTACATACCTCAACATGTAGACAATGTTTCGATACATAATATAAATAATATTATTTAACAAATAGGAAATTATATCATTAAGTTTTTATAGACAATTCAAATACATTATTAATGTCTATAAAAACTTAAGGTAAATGTACGCTTGCTTAAATAATAATATTATTTATATTATGTATCGAAACATTCCGTAGACAGACTAGTCTACATGTTGAGGTATGTAATTATATTAAATATCTGCTTCAATTAATTTAAAGTTAAATATTCTTTTTCAGTTGCGAAAAAGCCAAAAAAGATTTTTGTTTGTCAATCTAAACGCAACAAATAATATGAACACATTTAAAAATAACGTTATAGATGGCTGCAAACTATCATGTTTTTCATATCTAGGTTACATGTCAAACAAACTGACACATTTTAAAATTTTGAAATCAATTCTTTTCTATTATTTAATGTTTTTCTCTTACGATCGGCGCACTGATGAGTCCCGATAGGATGAAAGTATTTGTACAACTACTATGTGTCTATAAAAACTTAAGGTAAATGATATAATTTCTTATGCTTGCTTAAATAATATTATTTATATTATGTACACATTCCTAGATAGACTAGTCTACATGTTGAGGTATGTAATTATATTAAATATCTGCTTCAATTAGTTTAAAGTTAAATATTCTTTTTCAGTTGCGAAAAAGCCAAAAAAGATTTTTGTTTGTCATTCTATTTTTTATTTAATTTTTAAGTTTTTTGGCACAGAAATATAATTACAAAAGGTGCGACTTCCTAGTAGTTGAATAAACTTGCATTTTTGAAAATTCCATTATTAATGGACGTAGTGTATGCTCTAGTAAAATCCAAATTAAATTATCCGTTACAAGACATCCAGGGGCTCAAAATAAATTAACGTTCAGCTACTCTCCTGCATTTTATTGCTCATCTTACAAGACGTTAACCTCCCATTAAGTGTACAATTTCGTCGGCAAAAATAATTAAACAACCTGTAACTTGAGACGAGATGGTAAAGTAATTCGCTGTAAATATAGTTCCTATAAGGCAGTAAAAAATAGTAGCTTTTCTAAGATCGTGTCAAAAATGATAGCTTTTTAAAATATTCTATATCAGTTTAAGTTTATTGCACATCGTCCTTGACAACGTGCAATAAACATAAAAAAACACTCATTTTATAATTTGCATTTATCATTTAATTATCAGGATGAAATCAATTTAAAGAAACAAAATAATGATAGATATTATTTGAATTAATTATATTGAACAAAATAAATCAATTAATTTTCTAGATCTAACCATCACCAGTACAGAAAATAAACATATTTTTTCGATTTACTATAAATCATCTCA
The DNA here is from genome assembly GCA_030620095.1 of Kuschelorhynchus macadamiae. NCBI lineage: Eukaryota > Metazoa > Arthropoda > Insecta > Coleoptera > Curculionidae > Kuschelorhynchus > Kuschelorhynchus macadamiae. The sequence continues at coordinate 626,414 of JAUTXW010004711.1, forward strand.
TTCATGCAACTACTGCTGTTGTCCGTCCATACTGAATGTCGGGTTTCTCTTGTTATTGCTGTAAAAATAATGTCCTCTTCTTCCTTAGGTTTCATATGGACATGTATAGACTTTGGTGTGTTAACATAAATCCCATATTTAAAAACAGCCCTGAAGAAGACTAAATATATAGTCGAAACGTCGGATTTTGTTTAAGAAAAGGGGATTTTTATTTCTGTCCTAAACGCGCTACACATCTATTCTTAAATTTATTAGGACGTTAAATTTCACATTACACAAAAAAATATAATAGAAGGATATAAAAGAAGTTACCTAAAAGATAAAACAAACAAATGATGCATCTCATTTATCATAATTTTAACGACAATTTTAAAATTTTGCATGTAACAAAACAAGTCAATAAAACTGAACTAAGTATACTTTTAAATGAACAGGTTATATACATACTACTACACTGAAATGAACAGTTTTGCTGACGTTTCGCCAAAATCACATTTGATTAAGATCAAGCAAAACACCAAAACAAAACCCAAATGCCACTGAACAAAGTGCCCTAATAAACTTTCGAAAAAATAAAGACATCACAGGGACCCGACAATGTACCTAGAAAAAACAACTAAAAATAAAATAAAAAGTTTACCAATAAACCCCGAAATTCAACAAAAAATCATACCACGGGAAAAGTCGAGCAGATGTCCTAAACTCTATGGTTTACCAAAAATACACAAACCAGGGACGCCCATCAGACCTATTGTTAGTGCTGTTAATTCGCCGCTACAAAAACTGGACAAATACCTTTCTGATATTATGCAACCAACTGTAGAAAAAGCTGATTCATTTGTAAAAAACTCGGAGCATTTCACTCGAATTATACGAGATATCGTCCTTGAAAAAAACGATATCATAGCAAGCCTAGGTATCAAATCGTTATATGAACAAGGATTTCCAGGCACATATAATACAGCTCTCGGAGCATTGCCTCAAAAATACTTATTTTTCATTCAACGGGCAAATGTATAAATAAATGGTTGGTGCTCCAATGGGGTCCTCGCTATCACCAGTAGTCGCAAATGTATTTATGATATACTTCGAGAAAGAAGCTCTTGAGAAAGCAAGTTTAGAGCCCAAATTATGGATTCGTTATGTGGATGACATATTTATTATATAGCAACATAGTCATGCAGAGCTCGAAATATGTCTGACTCACGTAAATTCAATCCACCCCAGAATACAATTTACTCTAGAGTTAGAGGAAAACAACAAACTACCATTTTCAGATGTTTTGGTCACAAAACTGCATAACGGACATTTCGAATACACCGTGTATAGAAAACCAACACATACAGACTGATATTTAAATGCAAAATCACATCATCACCCAGCACAAATTCAAGCTGTGGCAAATACTCTAATATCTAGATCCGTGCGACTAACTGAAACACAGACGAGACAAAACGAACTTAAGGTAATATCTAGTGCTTTAAAGAAAAATGGCTACACAAATCGCACCATAGAGAAAGCTATTAATGTACAGGTTTCCCGAACAACGAACAACAAAATTATGAACAGGGAAAGCAACGAGTAGTCTTACCATATGTAAAAGGCACAACAGACAGAATCGGAAGAATTCTTAGGATACACAACGTACAAACAATACACAAGCCACAAACAACTATAGGTAAACTACTTGGAAACCCAAAAGATAAAATCAAACTGGAAAACCACGGAGGATACAGTATTCCGTGCCAGGACTGTGAAAAGTTGTACGTGGGGCAAACTAACAGGCGAATATCAGCTAGAGTGGAAGAGCATAAACTCAGCATCAGAAATAAACAAACAACCTCAGCTTTAATCCTACATCATCAGGAAACCGGCCATAAAATAAATTTCGATGGGTGTAGGGAGATTGCCAGTATAGAACATAAGACCGAACATAATCCGAGAAGCCATAGAAATTGAAAAACAAGGCGATTTGAATAAAAGGGACGAATCATTAAAACTACCAACAGTACGGAAGACAATAATCGACAAATGTAAAATCGCAAAAATTCAACCGCAATTAGCGCAACAACAACAGTACCATCCGGAAAACGGACGCGAGAAAGAAAGCTTCGAAAATGCCAAATGTGATTTTGGTGAAACATGAGCAAAACTGTTCTTTTCAGAACGACAGTAGTGAACGGATGTACACCCGGAATAAAAACACATTGTATTTTTCCATCCGTGAAGGAGTAAAAATCAACATATATATACATATATACAATGTGTCCCAAATTTGGCTTACATGCATTGCTATCTCGTAAACCGCTATAGCTACAGGGTGGGTTATATTAGGAAAGTTTTAGAGAATTTTATTACAAATTTGATGACCTTTTGAAGTTTAGGATATCTTTTGTGGTTTTCAAGATAATTGGGAAAAATCAAAATGATGCATTTTCAACTTTTGCCCGTAGCTTCTAAACGACTCGTATTATGGTTTTATACATTATTAGGGCACTTTTATTAGAGGAACATTATGCAGGTAAAACGAAGTTTCTAGCTTCAATTGTTTTTGAGATATTGGCATCAACTTTTTATTTTCTTACCGACGCCATATTGGATTATTGTATTTTTGGAAAGATCTTTTTAAGAGCTTTCCAATGATGTATAACAAGGTAAGATTATTATTTTTCTTGAGCTCTAAAAACCAAAATAATTGTTTTTTTTTTAAGTAGGCTTTGATTACGCATGGCGGCCATAATGAAACAAAAGAATGCCGAATGTCAACAATCATTTTGTGTTCCTGAATAGTACTTGTTATCATTTTCTCATTGTGCCGAGTTTTTACAAAGTTTATTTGAGTTTCTTATACTACTTAAAATGGAGGGTAATTATTCCAACGAAGAGAATTTGGATATGATAGAACTTTATTTTAAAGCAAATAGAAATACACAAGCAGCTGCGCGTTCATACGAAGAACAATTTCCAGACCGACATCAACCAAGCCAAAGGCATTTCAGATTTCTAATTGTAAACTTGTTAGCTTATGGGTAAAAATATTAATTCAACCATCGATGTTTCAGATTTTCAACTAAGATATTATACTAACAGTGAATACCTAGTGACTAAAATGTAACTATCACACTATTGAAAATATCTAAACTAAATTTAAATTAACACATAAAAAAAATATAAGTTACACCACATGCCTCCCTCCATTTTCCACACATTTTTGACATTTCTCCAATACCTTCCGTGTAACCTTTCTTAAGGTGTTCCTGTTAATATTAGCAAAAACATCTCGGACTCTGTCTTCTAGCTCTCTGAGACTTTCTGGCGGAGAAAATTCGTAGACCTCATTTTTTGCGTATCCCCATAAATAAAAATCGGGAGGAGTAATATCCGGTGACCTTGCCGGCCAAGCAATAGGGCCATTATTAGCGATAATATTTTCCCCGAAAGTATTTCTGAGGACCGCCATCACCTCTCTGGTACCGTGAGCCGGACAGCCATCTTGTTGGAACCAAATATTTTGCAGGTCGTTTGGGGGAACAGAATTTATAACTTCTGAAATAATTTGTTCCCGTAATAGTTGCAAATATCTGTTACCCGATAAACTTTCTTATACAAATTGTTATGAGTGATTTAAAGCAGAAGTGCATTGTTTGGAATTACCTATAATGCCACACCACACATTGAACCCAAATTTTGTTTGTAAACGTCTTTCTTCTAAATTATGAGGATTCTCGGTGCCCCAGTAATGAGTATTATGTTTATTGAAAATTCCACAGTTTGTAAATCGTGTTTCATCTGTCCAAAGTACTTTAGAATGAAAGTTGGGTATTTGCTGGCATTTGTTGATGAACCATTCACTAAACGTGATTCTTCTAGCAAAATCATTTACCTGAACACCCTGTACAATAGTAGGTTTATAGGGATGAAAGTGAAGTTTTTTCAAGACTCGTTGGACGGTTGATTTGGGAATTGCCGTTTGTTCTTCAATCTTTCTTACTGAGGTTGTTGGGTTGTCCCTGACACTTTCTATTATAGCTGCGTTTCTTGCTTCATTATCTATTGAATAGGTCTTTGGTTTCGGTTTCAAAAAAGACCCGTAGGCTAACAGGTTAACAATTAGAAATCTGAAATGCCTTTGGCTTGGTTGATGTCGGTCTGGAAATTGTTCTTCGTATGAACGCGCAGCTGCTTGTGTATTTCTATTTGCTTTAAAATAAAGTTCTATCATATCCAAATTCTCTTCGTTGGAATAATTACCCTCCATTTTAAGTAGTATAAGAAACTCAAATAAACTTTGTAAAAACTCGGCACAATGAGAAAATGATAACAAGTACTATTCAGGAGCACAAAATGATTGTTGACATGCGGCATTCCTTTGTTTCATTATGGCCGCCATGCGTAATCAAAGCCTACTTAAAAAAAAAACAATTATTTTGGTTTTTAGAGCTCAAGAAAAATAATAATCTTACCTTGTTATACATCATTGGAAACCTCTTAAAAAGATCTTTCCAAAAATACAATAATCCAATATGGCGTCGGTAAGAAAATAAAAAGTTGATGCCAATATCTCAAAAACAATTGAAGCTAGAAACTTCGTTTTACCTGCATAATGTTCCTCTAATAAAAGTGCCCTAATAATGTATAAAACCATAATACGAGTCGTTTAGAAGCTACGGGCAAAAGTTGAAAATGCACCATTTTGATTTTTCCCAATTATCTTGAAAACCACAAAAGATATCCTAAACTTCAAAACGTCATCAAATTTGTAATAAAATTCTCTAAAACTTTCCTAATTTAACCCACCCTGTAGCTATAGCGGTTTACGAGATAGCAATGCATGTAAGCCAAATTTGGGACACATGTATATATATATATATATATATATATATATGGCTTATGTTTCTTGGGTATAGTTTTTTTTTCAGTGAAATGAAACTACACTATCTTCTTGACGTTTCGCCCGTCCTAGCAGGCTTTTTCAAAAGTTTGTTTAATTATTTTTCGTGGCAACCTACAAATATTTAAAAAGTGTTATATTTACAATACAGATTTTCAAAATATTTGATGGAACATTAACATATTCTTAATCAGAGATTAAAAACTAGCTATATACAAGTAAAAATAAACACAAAAAAAAACAAAAGACAAACAGGAAATATTAGTACGTACCTCGGAAATTGTTATTACATTATGCATATATATCTTTATGTGTATACTTGTGTGCTCTCGTGGCAACTAATTTTTTAAATTACCATACTCCAAAAAAATACGTTTTTTTTTTGTTCCTTTTTTATTAATTTAATCTATAAGTAGAATCAGCAATTCAATATAACGGTTTGGAATGTATTGGGAAATTAATAAAATATTTGTGATATCATGCCTGTATACATTTTGTTATTTTGCATGGATTAAATTATAATAAATTTGACTTAAATTTTAAACGTCTTGAAACTGTAAGAAAGCGTCCATATTCTCTAAGAGACCAACTTTCAAATGACTAAACTAAAAATAAGACACAAAGTCTCGGTCTCAGTCAAAAAGAGTATAATGCGGTTACACGTGTTTCGCCTTTTCAGGCATCATCAGACCTACAATTAATATAACAATATAAACTATCACTATAAATATATAAAATTCAAACAGACCTTCGACATTAACTAAAATCACAAGAACAAATCAAACAACTATAACGTCACATGTTAAAATACACACTGAGATGAGGTTAAGAAACTAAGGTATTGACACGCGCAGATAAAAGTTGAATCAAATAAAAGACAAAAAAATATATAAATAAAAAACATAAAAAAAGGTTATTGATATACCCAAGAATTGAACCCGAGCCTCCGGCGTGATACACCGAGATACTGACCACCACTCTACCAGCAGGTCCAATGAAAAGCTTATACATTATCTTTCTGCCGATTAATATTAGTGCCAAGATTATTAAAAATTAGTTGAGGTTCAAATTGAAAACATCATTAACACAATGTAAAACTGGGCTTCTTTTAGCCCTTATAATTTCCATCTTCTCTAACTAATCCAGTTTTTTACTCTTTGGACACTCGTGTAGTATCTTTACATTGTTTGGTATAGAAAAATGGTGTCCAGTTGTTAGCAAGTGGTTAGCAAAAGCCGACTTTGTCTCAGTGATATCAGTGTTTTTATATTTATCGAAAAGGCTAAAATGTTCCCGGACCCTAGTGGAAATCCTTCTCCCTGATTGTCCGATATATACAGCAGAACAATCTCCACAGCCCAATGAGTACAACCCTGATTATGAGAGATGTTCAGTCTTATCTTTGGTCATTACTAGATGTCTCTTAAGTGAGTTCACTGTTTTAAAAGCAAATGAGACATCTAAATGTTTGAAAAACTTCGCCACCTGCATTGAAATATTACCAAAAAATGTTAAACCTTTGAAGCATTTTTTAAGTGTTGGTTTAGAGTGAATAATATTAAAGGAAAGTGTGTATTTATTGAAAAACTTAAAATAAAGTCTATTGATGGAGTGGATAGGAAAACCGTTGTTGAAAGCAATTTGTTTTATAATCTGCAATTCCTGATTGAAAGCTTCCCTGGAAAGAGGTATTTTGAACAACCGATAGAAAAATGAGTTGAAGGCTGCAAACTTGTGTGAGTGAGGAGAAATGGAACTAAATTGAATAACGTTATCTGTAGACGATTGTTTTCTGTATATTTCAAATTCTATTTTGGTATTGTTCCTGATTAACATTAAATCTAAGAAAGGTAATCTACCCTCATTCTCCATCTCTAGAGTAAAATCTATTTTGTTATGAAGGGAGTTAACAAAATTCAAAAAATCAGTCAACTCCTGATTGTTTCCTTTCCACACGATACATATATCATCTACATACCTCTTGTAAATCAGGGGTGTACTCATTGGGCTGTGGAGATTGTTCTGCTGTACATATCAGGGAGAAGGATTTCCACTAGGGTCCGGGAACATTTTAGCCTTTTCGATAAATATAAAAACACTGATATCACTGAGACAAAGTCGGCTTTTGCTAACCACTTGCTAACAACTGGACACCATTTTTCTATACCAAACAATGTAAAGATACTACACGAGTGTCCAAAGAGTAAAGAACTGGATTTGTTAGAGAAGATGGAAATTACAAGGGCTAAAAGAAGCCCAGTTTTACATTGTGTTAATGATGTCTTCAATTTGAACCTCAACTAATTTTTAATAATCTTGGCACTAATATTAATCGGCAGGAAGATAATGTATAAGCTTTTCATTGGACCTGCTGGTAGAGTGGTGGTCAGTATCTCGGTGTGTCACGCCGGAGGCTCGGGTTCAATTCCTGGGTATATCAATAACCTTTTTTTATATTTTTTATTTATATATTTTTTTGTCTTTTATTTGATTCAACTTTTATCTGCGCGTGTCAATACCTTAGTTTCTTAACCTCATCTCAGTATGTATTTTAACATGTGACGTTATAGTTGTTTGATTTGTTCTTGTGATTTTAGTTAATGTCGAAGGTCTGTTTGAATTTTATATATTTATAGTGATATTTTATATTGTTATATTAATTGTAGGTCTGATAATGCCTGAAAAGGCGAAACACGTGTAACCGCATTATACTCTTTTTGACTGAGACCGAGACTTTGTGTCTTATTTCTAGTTTAGTAATTTAACGTCTTGCTTGTCATTTACAGCATATTTTTCTCTTTTTACATGAATCATTTCGTTGATAAACGAGTTTTTGATACCTTTTATCTGTGTCTAAAATTTTTGTATTGGCATAATCACATTCATGGTTGGATATTTGCTCGTGTTTGTGTAGAGCTTTTGACGCATTTTTTGTGTACTTGTGTCCCTTTAACCTGTTTTCTAAAAGTTGCGTTGTCATGCCTGTATATTTCATTGGACAATTTAAGCAAGGTATCGAGTATACCTAATTTGATTTTTTAATTTTTTTCGACTTTCTTTTTTAAATGAGTGAAAAAAGAACCTATTATATTTTGTGCTTTGTGACACACTATAATATTGTGTTGTGCTAAAATGTATTTTATTTTTTCTGACAATTGGTTTGTGTAAGGCATTGCAAAATATTTTTTGGTAGGTTGTACTGTATCAAAAGTTGTTTTGTTTGTTTTTTTTTGCTTTATTATAATATTTATGAGTCCTCTGTTTAATTATTTTTTTAATGAACTTTCCCGGATAATCATTGGATTTCAAAGTGTCAATAATTTTTGGAGCATTTCAGGTGATGTTAATGATATGGCACGATCGGTTAACCCTATTACAACAGTTCTCTTCTGATTATTAGGGTAGTGGGAGTTAAGGTTAAGCTAGCGTCCTGACCAGGTTTCTTTTGTAAACCATTTTGTTTTTAAACTATTTTCAAATTGTGTAATTATAGTTAAATCTAGAAAATTTATTTTGTTTATCTTTTTCTACTTCCAAGGTGAATAGTAGTTTTGAATTGTAGCTATTAAAGGCATGTAATAAATTATCTATTTTATTTTCTGGAACTGCAGCTAGGCAATCATCGACGTATCTTTAAAAAAAGGTTATGTTAAAATCCAATTCTTCAAGGACTCTTTCTTCTAAAAACTCCATAAC